>OZ024741.1:240647606-240650106 GCA_964016885.1 Eledone cirrhosa | reverse complement strand
TGTACTGGGTGCTTTTTATCGTGTGACCGGCATGACCACTTTACAGGGTGGAGTGAGTGCCTTTTGTCATGTCACCAACACAACCACTTTACAGGGTGTACTGGGTGCTTTTTATCGTGTGACCGGCATGACCACTTTACAGGGTGGAGTGAGTGCCTTTTGTCATGTCACCAACACAACCACTTTACAGGGTGTACTGGGTGCTTTTTATCGTGTGACCGGCATGACCACTTTACAGGGTGGAGTGAGTGCCTTTTGTCATGTCACCAACACAACCACTTTACAGGGTGTACTGGGTGCTTTTTATCGTATGACCGGCATGACCACTTTACAGGGTGGAGTGAGTGCCTTTTGTCATGTCACCAACACAACCACTTTACAGGGTGTACTGGGTGCTTTTTATCGTGTGACCGGCATGACCACTTTACAGGGTGGAGTGAGTGCCTTTTGTCATGTCACCAACATAACTGCACCGATATATACACACACACACACGCACACACACACACACACACATATATATATACATATAAATAGATGTCTGTGTGTGTATATATATATATATTTACTTATATATTCATATATATACATATCTATGCAGATATACATATTTAGGTATCCCAATTTTTAAAATAGGTAGCCCATGTCCTTGGATATCAAATGAGGTACAAATAGAAGAGTTTCTGTCATGTTGGGCATCTGTTGGACCACTGTCTCCAAAAGTCCTATTGAATACATACCGGCATGGAAAAGTGGGTATCAAAAGGATGAAGATCATGATATAAACATCATCCAACTTAATACACACACACACACACACCATCATCATCATCATTTAACGTCTATTTTCCCTGCTAGCATGGGTTAGAAGAGTTGTCTCATTTGAGGCAAGTCAAGTCATGTGACCATGTCTTGCTCATACAGCACTGTCTCTGGCTTGGTTTCTACAGCTGGATGCCCATCCTAATACCAACGACTTCGTAGTGTGGACTGGACACTTTTTGTCATGATACCAGCGCAGTCACTTTACTCTGTGGGCCGAGCGTCTTTTGTTGTTGGCACAAAAACGATCACTTTAAAATGTGGACTGGGGGGGGGGATGTAAAAGCATGGGAGAAGGGTGGGATGATTAGGATGTGGGTGGAGTGTTAGGGTGTGGGAGAGAGGATAGAGGTTAAGTGGTGCATACTAGATATCTATATATATTAGATATATATATAAGATAGATATATATATATATATATATAAAAGAAAATTTTGCTCTACATGGCTGAATACAATAAATGTAATCTGAGTTTTTCGAATATTAATAATAACATTCTATTCGTTTGCAATTATGTAAACTAGCCTCAATTTTATAGCCATGTCAGTAGAATGAACCCTTCATTCTTGCTCTTGTGTGTGTTGGCATACAAGAGCAAGAATGAAGGGTTCATTCTACTGACACGGCTATATAATTGAGGCTTGTTTGCATAATTGCAAATTAATCAAATGTTATTATTAATATTTGAAAAACTCAGATTACATTTATTATATATATATTCATATATATATATTCTGAATGGTACACTTAATCAGTTGTTTGGTTTAAGAACACCACCTGGCCCTCATATATTTTAGTTGAGTCCAATTTATCACAAATATTTGCACCAGGTCTCCAACTTGAGGATATTCTCATGCTAACTGTTACAGAGGGTCTGAAAAAGCTCATGGTTGATGCCCTTCCTCTTCTAACCAACCCATATACACACTCACACACAAGCATATATATATATGTAGAAAAAGTTAGAAATCTACATATATTAACACACAAATATCTCTCTGTACCCCTCTCTTTCTCTCTCTCTCTCTCTCTCTCTCTCTCTCTCTCTCTCTCTCTCTCTCTCTCTCTCTCTCTCTCTCTCTCTCTCTGTATATATATATATATATATGTGTGTGTCTACTTATGTGAATGTGTAAATGAATATGTGTATATATTTTCATTTCCATGTTTATCACACACACACAGAACACTGTCCTTATCTGAGTGAGATATCTGTTCATTACAGCATTGGCAATTTTCCATATACACTGTTACAGTTTGGTATATATATATATATATATATATATATATATACACACACACATGTTTATATATGTATAAATCTACACATCACTTCTACAGATCTAAATTCCCAAATGTCATAACAATTAAGCATAATAATCTTAGTTTTGATATTTCAATGTTGTAAATGCATGCATAAAATTATAGATTGATGAGAAAAAACAACCAATAAATTTATAACTTCTGCCTGTGTTTCTCTATATATGTAGATATATATAGTTACTGATGTACTACTACAGGTTACAGAAGTGTTTGTTATTGCGTATGTATTGAATGCTATGGCTGTGTGTCTGTCTGTAGTTGTTTATGATACATTTGGGATCAAAGCTAAGTGTTTGTGAGTAGTGAAAACATTTTCTGAAGCTACACAAAGTCTCATAAGTAATACAGTTTATA
>OZ024741.1:240622606-240645106 GCA_964016885.1 Eledone cirrhosa | reverse complement strand
TTATTGAAGTAGTTTTTATCAGTTTTCACTGAAGAAAGACGGACATTTTTGTGTATGTGGGGAGAGGAAGTAGATGGGGAGGGGTTCAGGGAGAGGAAGTATTGGGTTGGGGGGGGTGAAAGTTTGTTTTACATTGTTTCTTTCTATTTCCCCATACAGCCAGAAAGATGGCTGGTTTTGAAGTCTATTGATTTTTATTGTTTGTATGTGTACACATATGGATGTATACATGCATGTGTGTGTGTACATGTGCGGGTATGTATGAGTGGTGCACATGTGTGTGTGTGTGTATGAACATATGTGTATTTATGTGTACATATGTGAACATGTGTGTTTCTGAATGTCTATACCTCTGTATCACGTATGCTAGTTTGTGTGTGTGTCTGTATATGTATAGCTGTCAGTGTGTGTATGTGTGAATTTATGTTGAATGATGTAGACTGTTCCCATATGGATTTACTCCGACATAATAACAAATACAAACACACACATGTGTGTGTGTGTGTGTGTATGTGTAAGTGTGTGGTTCTGTGCGTGTATACATAATATTTCGTAGGTGTTTTACAGATGAACGTTTGTTTCAAATCTAACTTAACATATTTAAAACAAGAATATTTCTCTAAAACAATGTCAATTAAATAAAAGTAAACTGCTCTTATTTCCATGTATTGAGTCTTAATGTTTCACTGTTCAACTTAATACTAAGATTAAAGTGAGCTATATATATATATAAATGATGATGATGATGATATATATATATATATATATACACACACAAAGTGTCCCCACAAAGTGTGTATACATTTTTTTAGAATTACCTGTATTTATTATTAGAATGATGTTGAAATGTGTATACATTTTTTGGGGGGACTCTGTATATATATGTGTGTATGTGTGTGTGTCTGTAATGTGCCAGGAGAAAAAGCACCCAGTCCACCTTGACAGGTGGTAGTGGTGATGAGAAAGCAGATGTGGTATACATAGTTAAGGGTTTGGCACTAGGAAGGGCATCATGCCAAAACGAAACGTATTTTTAGGACACAGACTGTTTAAGATCTCCCATGCTAGTATGGAAAATAAACGTAAACTGATGGATATGATAGTGGTGATATGATCATGTATAACCACCTTTTGCACCCCTATCATGGGCTCTAAGGATACACCAGCATGATAAGACCATGTCCCCACCTCTGAGGGGCCATCAGTACTTCAATGTAAGACACATGAGCATGGATGACCAAAGAATTTCAACTACTTTCACCTCTGCTAAACCTTCTGAGTGATGAAACTACAGCAACAGCAGCATTTCATTGTCACAAATGCAGTTCTTTCCTCAACTAATTTGATCTTTTTGCATAAGAGGAGAGCATTCTAGCTAAAGAAAAAACAGGATGGACAAAATTGTTGATGACAAAAAGCTTCTCTCTATGAAAGAAAGGGTGGCTCTATGATGCTTGTGTGTGAAATTTGATGCTGTATAGTGGTGAGACATAGACAATAAATGCAGACGATATGCAATGACTAGAGAAAAATGAAGTGAGCATGCTCCCATGGATGTGTAACACTAATGTGCTTGAACAACAAAGCATAGATGAACTATGAGAAAAGCTGGATATAAGAGGAATCAGATAAAGTGTGCATAAGAGAATACTGCATTGGTATGGTCATGTGATACATATGGATGATAATCGTTAGGTGAAGAAGTGCCAAGAAATCCCATTGGAAGGGAGCCACAGTGGAGGAAGACTGGGGAAAACCAAGGAAGACTTGGGTGGAGATGGTGAGAGCTCATCTCATATCACTGAAGCTCATAGTCATGTTGATGAAGTACTACTATGACATGTGGAGAGGTGCTATGTTGAAAAGACCCATCCAATCCATGCAAGTGTGGAAAAACAGATGTCTGATGATGTTGATGATGATGATGACTCCAATTGTTACAAGAAAATGTCTGCCACTTCTATATGAATCCAAAAAACTCTGTTTTGACTTTCATTGTAAGGGGTGGAGGTGGGTGAAGACAAAAACGGCTACAAAAAGTGTCCACACATCAGATTTTATAGTGACAGATGTTTATGTTACATAGAGACACTCTCTAAATGTTTGAAGATGTTAAGCTAGAAAACAAACAAAACAAAATGGCCAGTGACTACAATCACCACATGTTTCAAGTAAGTTTCTTTAGCTTTGTCTTGTATATTTATATAAACATGTAAATAGACACACACACATATATATATATATATATATATATTCATATCATCAACATCATCACTGTTTAACAGTAAATGCATTTTATCTTGGCACTAGCTTTAGGAAAGTTGTCATGTCTTTGACACAGAAGAGTCCTCATAACATATATATATATATAATGGTTCCTTATATAGGCACAAGGACAGCAATTTGGGGGGATGGGAAAAATTGATTAAATCAACCCCAGTGCATTATTTCATTGACCCCGTAAGGATGAAAGGCAAAGCTAACCTTGGCAGGATTTGAACTCAGAACGCAAAGGGCCATAACTATACAGCAAAGCATGTTGTCCAATACTCTAACAATCCACCACAGCAATCTAATAGCAACAACAACAATAATAATTGTTTCTACTTTTGGCACAAGGCCAGCAATTATCCCAGTGTATTACTGGTACTTTATTTTATCTACCCCGTAAGGATGAAAGGCAAAGTTGACCTTGGCGGGATTTGAACTCAGAATGGAAAGGGCCGTAACTCTATGCGTCAAAGCATGGCGTCCGACCCTCTACCGATACTGCCAATCCACCGCCCTACAACAATAATAATGATTTCTACTATAGGCACAAGGCCAGCAATTTTGGGAGAGAGGAAAGTTGATTAAATCGACCCTAGTGCATTACTGGTACTTTATTTTATCGACCCCGTAAGGATGAAAGGCAAAGCTAACCTCGGCAGGTTTTGAACTCAGATCGTAAAGGGGCGTAACTCTATGCTGCAATCAGTGTACCCAACACACTACTGATACTGCCAATCCACCGCCCTTATGGTTATTCACAGGTGATGCACATTTCCTGATCAATCAGCTCAAGGTACAATCGGTAGTGATCAGGCTCAACTCTGAAATAGATAGCTGACCAGGCTTGTGGATTATGATGTTACATTGATACTGCCTTCCTGCTCATTATTATTATTATTATTATTATTATAAAGGGCGGTGGGTTGGCAGTATCGGTAGAGGGTCGGACGCCATGCTTTGAAGCATAGTTGCGTCCCTTTACGATCTGAGTTCAAATCCCGCCGAGGTTGACTTTGCCTTTCATCCTTACGGGGGTCGATAAAATAAAGTACCAGTAATGCACTGGGTGATTGCTGGCCTTGTGCCTAAAGTAGAAACAATTATTATTATTATTATTATTATTATTATTATTATTATTATTATTATTATTATTGGAGGCACATGGCTTAGTGGTTAGAGCATTGGCCTTGCAATCGAAAGGTTGTGAGTTCAATTCTCAGACCGGGTGATGTGTTGTTTCCTTGAGCAAGACACTTTATTTCACATTGCTCCAGTTTACTCAGCTGTAGAAATGAGATGATAGGAATGGGGTCCATATCATTCCACTGCAAAGTGGTCGTGGAGGTGCCATGGCAAAAAAGCACCCAGCACTCACTGTAAATGAGGTTGGTGTTAGGAAGGGCATCCAGCTGTAGAAATCAAGCCAGAATCAGTTGCCGTCCCACCCTTGCAAGCAGGGAAAAGCGGACGTAAAATGAAATGATGATGATGATGATTAACTGTGGATTGGCAGTATCGGTAGAGCATCAGACAACATGATTTGTGGCATATAGTTAGGGCCCTATATGTTCTGAGTTCAATTCCCGCCAAGGTTAACATTGCTTTTCATCCATATGGGGTCGATAAATAAAGTACCAGTAATGCACTGATGTTGATTTAATCGACTTTCCCCTCCCCTTCAAACTGCTGGCCTTGTGCCTCAAGTAGAAATAATAATTATTATTATTAACACTGCTTCTTCAGGATACTGACTATGGTGAAATACCAAACATAGAATCCCAGATCAGTAGCCAGACCCACATATAAGCATTGAGTGCTCAAATTGGTGAACAATCAGTAACTAAACATTTCACTGTGTGTATGTGTGGTGGTGGTGTGGTGTGGTGTGGCGTGGTGTGGTGTGGTGTGGTGTGTGTGTATAATTTACACAGGATTTACAAAGTTTCTCTCTACCCAATTTCACCCACAAGACATGGGTTGACCTGAGCCTCTGGTAAAGACACTTACTTGCCCAAGATGCCAGGCAGTGGTATCAAAACTGGGAGCTTACAACTGTAAAGGGAACTTAATAATAATTGTTTCTACTTTTGGCACAAGGCCAGCAATTATCCCAGTACATTACTGGTACTTTATTTTATCGACCCCGTAAGGATGAAAGGCAAAGTTAACCTCGGCTTAATAATAAAATAATTGTTTCTACGTTAGGCACAAGGCCAGCAATTATCCCAGTGCATTACTCGCACTTTATTTTATCGACCCCGTAAGGATGAAAGGCAAAGTTAACCTCGGCTTAATAATAATAATAATAATTGTTTCTACGTTAGGCACAAGGCCAGCAATTATCCCAGTGTATTACTGGTACTTTATTTTATCGACCCCGTAAGGATGAAAGGCAAAATTAACCTCGGCTTAATAATAATAATAATTGTTTCTACGTTAGGCACAAGGCCAGCAATTATCCCAGTACATTACTGGTACTTTATTTTATCGACCCCGTAAGAATGAAAGGCAAAGTTAACCTCGGCTTAATAATAAAATAATTGTTTCTACGTTAGGCACAAGGCCAGCAATTATCCCAGTACATTACTGGTACTTTATTTTATCGACCCCCGTAAGGATGAAAGGCAAAGTTAACCTCGGCTTAATAATAATAATAATTGTTTCTACGTTAGGCACAAGGCCAGCAATTACCCAGTGCATTACTGGTACTTTATTTTATCGACCCTGTAAGGATGAAAGGCAAAGTTAATAATAATAATAATAATATATGAGAATTCGTTGAATGCTTGTGTTTATAAATGAAGACAACAGTAGTTAATACATAAAGTAAAATGTGTATATTCCGTTACAAATGTGTATATTTTGTTACAAATGTGTATATTTTGTTACAAATGTGTATATTTTGTTACAAATGTGTATATTTTGTTAGCTCCTTGCATGTAAGTTTCAGGTTGAATTACTGGTAATGTGTTAACAATTCAAAAACCTACAAACTCTAACATTATATACATATATTTTCAAATGTGTTTGTGTGTGTGTGTATAAATACACATATAAATATATATACATACATATAAACTTATATATGTATATATAGGTATATCTATGTGTATATACACACACATATACACACAGCCACATGATTTGTTAGCAAACCTTAGTTTAAGAAAATATCAATGTTGAACCAATGTTGAACAGTATAGCAAATACATACAAACAAGTAGTCCTCTACACACATATAATATGTATACATATATATATATATGTGTATATATATATGTGTATGTATATATATATATACATACATTCACATATATATATACATACATATATATATATATATACATATATATATATATATACATACATACATATATACACACACATACACACATACACAACACTCACCATAAGCTCATATAAGCACATACAGAGATACATGCATATACACCCTGTTGCCTATAAGTGTGTGTGTGTGTGTATGAATGTGACTATGTATGAGCCTGTGTGTAGATGTGAATGTGTACACAGCATAATCGATCATCATATAAATTGTCAGTCATATTTAGACTATATTTTTGGCTAGAATTCAGCTGAGAACTTGGTACAGACTCTGTACAGAAATCTCTGCATTGGTGAACAAAAACATCATAGAAAAAAATGCACACACACACACACACAAACACGTACATATTTATATATATGTATATATACCCATATGTGTATGTATATATATATACATGTATGTGTATATATATATATATATATATATATGTATATATACACATATGTGTATGTATATATATACATGTATCTGTATATATATATATATATAACGAAGGAAATGTGGTAAGGAACCAGATGGACCATAACGCACCAAAGTACTCAATGCTTAGGGTAGTAGAGTGGGTAATAGGAACAAGTAGGACCCCGACTGCTGAGCTCAAGCCGTTTCGACGGCTAATTCAGTCCAGAATTAGCCGTCGAAACGGCTTGAGCTCAGCCGTCGGGGTCCTACTCGTTCCTATATATATATATATATATAGGGTCAATTAAGGCCAAAAAGCAGGCTTGGAAAGTATGGCGGGATGGGGGAAGTAGAGAGGACTATCAAGTGGCCAGGAGGGAAGCTAGGAGACAAGTGTACTTAGCAAGAAGGGAAGCTGAGGAAAGAAAGTTCAAGCATGTTCTACAACGCGATGACCAAAAACGTGAGGTGTTCAGGATTGCTAGGCAATGCGTCAAGGAAAACCGTGATATTGTCGGGGAGAAGTGTGTACTAAACGACGATGGCACACTTGCCATCACCGACGCTGATAAGAAGGTAGCTTGGAAGTGTCACTATGAAAGGCTTCTAAATGAGGAGAATAATTGGGAGAAAGGCAGTCTCCCCCATATCGACCCAATAGAGGGACCAGCAGTGTTAGTCGAGGGGAGTATAATAAGTAAGGCAATCAAGGATATGAAGACTGGTAAGGCGGCTGGGCCTTCGGAAATAGTTGCTGAGATGCTGAAGGCATCTGGCACGGTGGGACACACCATGGTCACCCGCATAGTTAACCAAGTCGTACAGAATGGGGTTGTTCCGAAGGACTGGCATAGCAGCATCATCGTTAACTGTTATAAGGGTAAAGGAGACGCCCTAGATAGGAGTAACTATAGAGGCATTAAATTAATCGACCAGGTCATGAAGGTCACGGAAAGAGTAATAGCGCAACTAATCAGAGAGAGAATTGACCTAGATGAAATGCAGTTCGGGTTTGTGTCAGGCAAAAGTACCACAGACGCTCTTTTCATAGTACGACAACTACAGGAGAAGTACCTAGCTAAAGGTAAACCCCTCTACTTAGCTTTTGTCGACTTGGAGAAAGCCTTCGACAGAGTCCCCCGCTCCATTATCTGGTGGGCTCTTAGAAAACTAGGCGTTGACGAATGGCTTGTGAGGGCTATACAAGCCATGTATAAAGAAACAGTCAGCAAGGTTAGAATTAACAACGAATATAGTGAAGAGTTTAGCGTAAAAGTTGGCGTCCATCAGGGCTCTGTTCTCAGTCCACTACTATTTATTATTGCCCTTCAGGCTATAACAGAGGAGTTCAAGACAGGCTGCCCATGGGAACTCCTATACGCAAACGACCTGACACTCATAGCGGAATCAATGGCCGAGCTAGAGAAGAAATTCCAAACATGGAAGCACGGCCTAGAGTCAAAAGGACTTAAAATTAACCTGGCTAAGACCAAAGTACTAGTTTGTAGGAAAGAAAACAAGGTGGCGGTCCCTTCTGGGAAATGGTCGTGCTCGGTGTGTAGGAAAGGCGTAGGTAGAAACTCCATTTTATGTCCTAAATGCAAAGTATGGGTGCATAAAAGATGTAGTGGGATCACAGGTAAGCTAACTAAGAACATAGATTTTACATGTGGCCGGTGCTCTGGTGCAATAAGTAGCAGCAAGTGCCCACAAACTACTAGCTCTTTCAATTGCGCAGAGGGTTCTATAGAAATAGTGGACAGCTTCCGTTACCTGGGCGATAAAATCAGCAGTGGGGGAGGGTGCTCTGAAAGTACTGTAGCTAGAGTCAGAACTGGTTGGAAAAAGTTCAGAGAGCTTATACCACTATTAGCTGCTAAAGGGTTCTCACTAAAAATGAAAGGCAGGTTGTACGATGCCTGCATACGAACAGCAATGCTGCATGGCAGTGAGACCTGGGCATTGTGTGCAGAGGATATACGCAGACTAGAGAGGAACGAAGCTTGCATGCTCCGCTGGATGTGTAACAGTAATATACGTGAACGGCAAAGCATAAACGAACTAAGGAAAAAATTAGAGATAAGAGGGATCAGATGTTGTTTACTCGAGAGAAGGCTACGTTGGTATGGACACGTGATGCGCATGAAAGTCGATAGCTGTATAACAAAGTGCAGGGCAATAAAGATAGACGGTAGTCACGGAATAGGCAGACCTAGAAAAACCTGGGACGAGCTGATAAACTCCGACATCACACACTTACACCTCTCCAAGACAATGTCACTGGACCGAGACCTTTGGCGGTACTCAGTAACAGAGAAGACCCGCCTTACCTAAATATATAGTAAAACCTACTCCAGCCAGTAGGCATCTCTAACAAAATACACCCCGTCCCACCACCACCACCCCCACCCGATCCACACCACCCCGTTCTATGTAAAGTTATGTTGGTGCCGCGCCATCGAGGCCGAAACAAATGAGATCGTGTAGGTGTCACGACAAAAAAACACACAGTCCACGCTGTAATGTGGCCGTGTAGGCAACACGGTAAAAACCTCCCAGACCCACACTGTAAATGTGGTTGGTGTTAGGAAGGGCATCCAACTGTAGAAAACCTGCCAGACAGTCCTATGCGAGCAAGACAATCACTCTTGCCTCAAGTGGGACTACCCCCGTCCAAACCCATGCAAGCGTGGAACACGGACGTTAAACGTTGATGATGATGATGATGATGATATATAATATATAAGATCAAAAGATGGTTAAAAGAGTTCCATGTATTTTATTATGTGCATTTCAAAAACAAATATCATCATGCGATGACATTTGCGTTTTCGTCAGATAAAATAGGGAGGCATGATATGAAGGTTATATATATATATATGGGTGTGTGTGCTTAAGTATTGTATACAAGCAAATATAACACAATATCATTTATATACATTGTTGAAACAGCAAGAGCTCAGCCGTCAGGCTGTGACTCTTTCTAATATAATGTATGTGTGTGTGTGTATATATATATATATATATATATATATATATACACAAACATATATCATCACCATTTAACATCCATTTTTCCATGCTCACATGGGTTAGACAAGTTGTCCCGTTGTGAGACAAGCCAGGTCAGATGACCACGTCATGCTCATACAGAACTGATTTGGGGTTGATTTGTACGGCTGGATACCCTTCCTAACACCAACCACATAGTTTATACTGGATGCTTTTTGTCATGACATCTACACGACCACTTTACAGTGTGGCTGTATGCTTTTTGTCATGACACATACTCGGCCACTTTAAAATGTGGGCTGGGTGCTTTTTGCTGTTACACCTACATGATGACTTTACTGTGTGGGCTGTATATATATATATATATATATATGAGCATACATAATCAGGATACAGACCCTATGGCCAGTCTGGGAGGTCTGTGGCCCCACTTCACTACTGACTTCATCTATGTAGACCCATCCAACCCCTTCTCGCAGGGAAAACAGACGTTAAAGGATGATGTTGATGATATATATATATACATATACAGGGTGCTCTGAAAGTACAGTAGCTAGAGTCAGAACTGGATGGAAAAAGTTCAGAGAGCTTATACCACTATTAGCCGCTAGAGGGTTCTCCCTAAAAATGAAAGGCAGGTTATACGATGCCTGCATACGAACAGCAATGCTGCATGGCAGTGAGACCTGGGCATTGTGTGCAGAGGATATACGCAGACGAGAGAGGAACGAAGCTTGCATGCTCCGCTGGATGTGCAATAGTAATATACGTGAACGGCAAAGCATAAACGAACTAAGGAAAAAATTAGAAATAAGAGGGATCAGATGTTGTTTACTCGAGAGAAGGCTACGTTGGTACGGTCACGTGATGCGCATGAAAGACGACAGCTGTATAACAAAGTGCAGGGCAATAAAGATAGACGGTAGCCACGGAGTAGGCAGACCCAGAAAAACATGGGACGAGCTGATAAATTCCGACCTCACACGCTTACACCTCTCCAAGACAATGTCACTGGACCGAGACCTTTGGCGGTACTCAGTAATAGAGAAGACCCGCCTTACCTAAATACAAAGTAAAAACCTACTACAGTCAGTAGGCATCTCTATCAAAACACACCCCCGTCCCACCACCTCCACCCCACCCACACCGCCCCTTTCAATGTAAAGTTATGTTGGTCCCACAACATCCAGGCCGAAACAAATGAGATCGTGTAGGTGTCACGACAAAAAACACACAGTCCACGCTGTAAATGTGGCCGTGTAGGCAACACGGTAAAAACCTCCCAGCCCCACACTGTAAATGTGGTTGGTGTTAGGAAGGGCATCCAGCTGTAGAAAACCCGCCAGACAGTCCACGCTGTAATGTGGCCGTGTAGGCAACACGGTAAAAACCTCCCAGCCCCACACTGTAAATGTGGTTGGTGTTAGGAAGGGCATCCAACTGTAGAAAACCCGCCAGACAGTCCTATGCGAGCAAGACAACCACTCTTGCCTCAAGTGGGAAAACCCCCGTCCAAACCCATGCAAGCGTGGAACACGGACGCTAAACCTGATGATGATGATGATGATGAGGGTGCGGACGATATTTGTTCGCAAGATTACTGTCTAGGAAAAAATAACAGTAGTTTTATTTTTTAAGATATATTTATCAAACTTGGGTCAGTTTGTCTTCATGACTTGTTCCTTCGATCTCACTCGATAAACCCGCTATTGGCTTATATGACGGCCTCAAGGCGGCCTCGAAACAGGCTACAGGCCTTCGTCACTGTCCCCTGACTTAGGCCCCTAAAGGCACTTGTGATCCTGGCTTTCAGATCGTCTTTCGTATTGCAGCTAGATCTGTTGGTGTCTCGTTCCACTGCACCCCACACAAAGAAGTTGAGGGGGTTGCAGTCAGGCGAGCTGGGAGGCCAGATGTCAGGTGAAGTGCAGTCGAAGAAGTTCTCTGACAGCCAGGCTTGGGTCTTTCGGCTGGTATGGCAAGGCGCTGAGTCTTGCTGCCACATGTACAGCCTACCTGCAGCTACCTGGTCGATCCAGGGCTTTACTACCTCGTTCAGAACGTGGATGTAGCCATCAGTGTTCAGCTTGAGGCCCTCAAGGAAGAAGTGAGGTGGCATGATGTCACCTTGACTGCTGACCACACCTAAGACCAATGTTGTCGCTGGAAACTTTGTCTGCATGACTCTGGGCACATCTTTGGATGAGACAGCGTGCCACCTGTTGTTCTGGGAGTTTCTGAAATTTCCTTATTTGTCGTCCCGGCGCGGATTCCAAGAAGAATTCTGTGACTCTTCCACAAATTTGGAGGTTCAAAATTATTCATAATCAATTATTCTGAAAATAAATAATGGAAATATAGTCACTGTTTTTATGAAGACAAGAGTGACAACGGAAGTAAAAAAAATTTGCATAAAATTAGCAGTTGAAAATTCCGAACAAATATCGTCCGCACCGTGTATATATATATATATATATATATATATATATATATATATATATATATATATATTTATATATAATTATTTGTAATGCATGGCTAGCTGTAGAGTATATACGTTATCTCTCTTTCTTACCACACACATATATATATATATATATATATATATACACACACACACATATCATCAGTTTTCCATACATTTTTCCATGCTAGCATGGGTTGAAGCAGAATTATTTGGTTGGATGCCCTTCCTAACACCAACCATCTCTTGCTTTTAAGTAAAATATGGATCTTTGTATATCTCACCACTGACCAGCTGGATCTCTGTTTATGTAGGATATAAACAAATATCACCATCAACAATGCTGAATGCAAAGAGAAGAGACAAACACACATATATATACATATATACGAGGGCAATCCCAAAAATAAAGTATTCCTTACGATATTGCAACTTCCGATATTGCAACTTTTCCATTAAAATCCTGTGGATGGTGCTTCGGAAAACCTCAGGAACCAAAATGCAGAGAACATCCAGCTTGATCCGCCGATCTTTACGCATGTTTTCCTCGGAAGTAGACCATACTTTTGGGATTGCCCTCGTATATAATAACTGCACGAAATTCGCACTTGGTGGTAGCTTTCAACGGGAACTCCATTCTCAACGGCTGCCAAGCCAAGATTGAGCATCCCAGCGAAGCGCGCGCATGCTTATTTGGGAGTGAAGGAAGCACCAATCACAACAGTGTTGCCAACAGCCGTACAAACAGTTTCTCTGCGTTCCCATCGCTTTGGAGACCTTACTTTTGGGATTACCCTCGTATATATATATCATCATTATTTTTACGTCCACTTTTCCATGCTTGCATGTGTTGGACAGATCCCTCTCAGCACGGCATCTCTCCACATGTCACAATCCTTTGTCATTGCCTCTTTGAGTTTCAGTTATTTAAGGTCAGCTCATATATATGTGTGTGCATGTGTGTGTTTGTGTGTGTGTGCATGTATCATCATCATCATCATCATCATCATCATCGTTTAACGTCCGTGTTCCATGCTTGCATGGGTTTGGACGGAGGGTTTTCCCACTTGAGGCAAGAGTGGTTATCTTGCTCGCATAGGACTATCTGGCGGGTTTTCTACAGCTGGATGCCCTTCCTAACACCAACGACATTTACAGTGTGGGGCTGGGAGGTATATATATATATATATATATATATGCAAAAATTCAATTTAAATTGTTGGGATACAACAAGCAAATATTATTATAACTGATATAAAGCACTCGACAAATATTTGGAGTAGATATACAGTATTAATAAATGGAAACTATATTTATAAAACCATATTTATTTCATTATATATATTTCAAGGATATCAAGTTAAATCATGGTATGCCTTCATCAGATAAAATACAATATATAACAGTTTTACAAATAGATAATTGACATACCCTTTCAAAAAGGTGACCTTTTGAAAGGGTATGTCAATTATCTATTTGTAAAACTGTTATATATTGTATTTTATCTGATGAAGGCATACCATGATTTAACTTGATATCCTTGAAATATATATAATGAAATAAATATGGTTTTATAAATATAGTTTCCATTTATTAATACTGTATATCTACTCCAAATATATATATATATATATACGTTTTTGTATGTGTCTGTATAGATATACAAACATATACCAAGGCATCTCCACAATGTCCTATGTCCAATATTTTACAGTTATTGTTTACTTCAATGCTGAGATGCTTCAATGATAAATGGTGGTGCAATACCTCATATTTACTTGGGAAGCACACTCCCACATACACACACATATACCACAAACACACCCACACCACATGCATACACATATATACAATAAACAAACATTATTATATACAATTAAAGTAGAAACAATTATTATATACAATAAACACCACATTCAAGCATATATATGACAAACACTTACACACACAACAAACACAGCCACACCACAAAGAAATACACACACACACAAGATACATACACACACAACAAACACAGCCACACCACAAAGAAATACACACACACACAAGATACATACACACACAACAAACACAGCCACACCACAAAGAAATACACACACACACACAAGATACATACACACACACCATAAACAGACACACATACACCACAAATACACCATAAACAAACACAGAAATACACGCACACCACAAATACACCATAAACATAAACACACACACACATGCCACACACACATACCACAAACACATAAACCCACACACATTATTGTTATTATATCATGACTCATACACTGTTTATTTTCCTGACATTTGTACATTATTCTATGTACTATACATGCACCTTTGATGAGTTGTAGTGCACCTGAGCACTGTACACAATAATTTCATTATTATTATTATTATTATTATTATATGCCATACACATACGACAAACACATAAACACACACATGCCACTCACACATACCACAAACACATAAACCCACACACATGCCACACGCACACATACCACAAACACATAAACACACACACACACGCGCATGCCACACACACATACCACAAACACATAAACCCACACACACACACACATGTCACACACACACATACCACAAACACATAAACCCACACACATACGACAAACACATAAACACACACATGCCACACACACATACCACAAACACATAAACCCACACACATGCCACACGCACACATACCACAAACACATAAACACACACACACACACATGCCACACACACATACCACAAACCCATAAACCCCCACACACACACATACACATACCACAAACACATAAACACTCACACATACCACAAACACATAAACACACACACACCACAAACACATAAACACACACACACACACATACCACAAACACATAAACCCACACACACACACACATACCACACACACACATACCACAAACACATAAACACACACACACACACATTACCCTAAATACTAAATATATAAACATAAAAATAATAATAATTAGAGTAAATGAAAAAAATCAATGTCTTGATTTGTTAATGAATGAGGTTATGTTGTTGTTGTTGTGGTTGTGGTTGGTGTTGGTGTTGTTGTGGTTGTGGTTGTGGTTGGTGTTGGTGTTGTTGTTGTTGTGGTTGGTGTTGTTGTTGTTGTGGTTGTGGTTGGTGTTGGTGTTGTTGTTGTTGTTGTGGTTGTGGTTGGTGTTGTTGTTGTGGTTGGTGTTGGTGTTGTTGTTGTGGTTGGTGTTGGTGTTGTTGTTGTGGTTGGTGTTGTTGTTGTGGTTGTGGTTGGTGTTGTTGTTGTTGTTGTGGTTGTGGTTGGTGTTGTTGTTGTTGTTGTGGTTGTGGTTGGTGTTGGTGTTGTTGTTGTTAATATTGCTGGTGGGGTTGGTGTTATCTCTTATTGTTGGTGGTGGTGTTGTTGTTGTTGTTGTGGTTGTGGTTGTGGTTGTGATTGTTGTTGTGGTTGGTGTTGTTGTTGTTGTTGTAGTTGGTGTTGTGGTTGGTGTTGTGGTTGGTGTTGTTGGTGGTGGTGGTGGTGGTGATGTTGTAGTTGTTATTGCTGATGTTGTTGGTGGTGGTGTGGTTGTTGTTGATGTTGTTGTTGGTGGTGGTGGTGCTGTTGTAGTTGTTATTGCTGATGTTGTTGTTGTTGTTGGTGGTGGTGTGGTTGTTGTTGATGTTGTTGGTGGTGTTGCTATTGTTGATGTGATTGTGGTTGTTATTGTGGTTGGTTGTGGTGTTGTTATTGTTGGTGGTGGTGGTGGTGGTTGTGGTGTTCTTGTTGTTGTTGGTGGTGGTGTTGTTGTTGTTGGTGGTGGTGTTGGTGGTGGTGGTGTTGGTGTTGTTGATCTTATTGTTGATTTTGTTGTCGTTTGGGGTAGTGGTGTTGATGTTGTTGTTGATGTTACTGTTGTTGGTGGTGTTGTGGTTGTTTATGGTGTTGTTGGTGGTGTTGTGGTTGTTTATGGTGTTGTTGGTGGTGTTGTGGTTGTTTATGGGATTGTTGGTGGTGTTGTTGGTGGTGTTGTGGTTGTTTATGGTGTTGTTGGTGGTGTTGTGGTTGTTTATGGTGTTGTTGGTGGTGTTGTTGGTGGTGTTGTGGTTGTTTATGGTGTTGTTGGTGGTGTTGTGGTTGTTTATGGTGTTGTTGGTGGTGTTGTGGTTGTTTATGGTGTTGTTGGTGGTGTTGTGGTTGTTTATGGTGATGTTGGTGGTGTTGTGGTTGTTTATGGTGTTGTTGGTGGTGTTGTTGGTGGTGTTTTGGTTGTTTATGGTGGTGTTGTGGTTGTTTATGGTGGTGTTGGTGTTGTTGTGGTTGTTTATGGTGGTGTTGGTGGTGTTGTGGTTGTTTATGGTGTTGTTGGTGGTGGTGTTGGTGGTGTTTTGGTTGTTTATGGTGGTGTTGTGGTTGTTTATGGTGGTGTTGGTGTTGTTGCGGTTGTTTATGGTGTTGTTGGTGGTGTTGTGGTTGTTTATGGTGGTGTTGTGGTGTTGTTGGTGGTATTGGTGTTGTTGTGGTTGTTTATTGTGTTGTTGGTGGTGTTGTGGTTGTTTATGGTGTTGTTGGTGGTGTTGTTGGTGGTGTTTTGGTTGTTTATGGTGGTGTTGGTGGTGTTGTGGTTGTTTATGGTGTTGTTGGTGGTGTTGTGGTTGTTTATGGTGTTGTTGGTGGTGTTGTTGGTGGTGTTGTGGTTGTTTATGGTGTTGTTGGTGGTGTTGTTGGTGGTGTTGTTGGTGGTGTTGTTGGTGGTGTTGTGGTTGTTTATGGTGGTGTTGGTGGTGTTGTGGTTGTTTATGGTGTTGTTGGTGGTGTTGTTGGTGGTGTTGTGGTTGTTTATGGTGTTGTTGGTGGTGTTGTGGTTGTTTATGGTGTTGTTGGTGGTGTTGTTGGTGGTGTTGTGGTTGTTTATGGTGGTGTTGTGGTTGTTTATGGTGTTGTTGGTGGTGTTGTGGTTGTTTATGGTGGTGTTGGTGTTGTTGTGGTTGTTTATGGTGGTGTTGGTGGTGTTGTGTTTGTTTATGGTGTTGTTGGTGGTGGTGTTGGTGGTGTTTTGGTTGTTTATGGTGGTGTTGTGGTTGTTTATGGTGGTGTTGGTGTTGTTGTGGTTGTTTATGGTGTTGTTGGTGGTGTTGTGGTTGTTTATGGTGGTGTTGTGGTGTTGTTGGTGGTGTTTTGGTTGTTTATGGTGGTGTTCTGGTTGTTTATGGTGGTGTTGGTGTTGTTGTGGTTGTTTATGGTGTTGTTGGTGGTGTTGTGGTTGTTTATGGTGGTGTTGTGGTGTTGTTGGTGGTGTTGTGGTTGTTTATGGTGTTGTTGGTGGTGTTGTTGGTGGTGTTGTGGTTGTTTATGGTGTTGTTGTTGGTGGTGTTGGTGGTGTTGTGGTTGTTTATGGTGTTGTTGGTGGTGTTGTTGGTGGTGTTGTGGTTGTTTATGGTGTTGTTGGTGGTGTTGTTGGTGGTGTTGTGGTTGTTTATGGTGGTGTTGTGGTGTTGTTGGTGGTGTTGTGGTTGTTTATGGTGTTGTTGGTGGTGTTGTTGGTGGTGTTTTGGTTGTTTATGGTGGTGTTGTGGTTGTTTATGGTATTGTTGGTGGTGTTGTGGTTGTTGGTGGTGGTGTTGGTGGTGTTGTGGTTGTTTATGGTGGTGTTGTGGTTGTTTATGGTGTTGTTGGTGGTGTTGTGGTTGTTTATGGTGGTGTTGGTGGTGTTGTGGTTGTTTATGGTGTTGTTGGTGGTGGTGTTGGTGGTGTTTTGGTTGTTTATGATGTTGTTGGTGGTGTTCTTGGTGGTGTTGTGGTTGTTTATGGTGGTGTTGGTGCTGTTGTGGTTGTTTATGGTGTTGTTGGTGGTGGTGTTGGTGGTGTTTTGGTTGTTTATGGTGTTGTTGGTGGTGTTGTTGGTGGTGTTGTGGTTGTTTATGGTGGTGTTGGTGGTGTTGTGGTTGTTTATGGTGGGGTTGGTGGTGTTGTGGTTGTTTATGGTGGTGTTGTGGTGTTGTGGTTTTTTATGGTGTTGTTGGTGGTGTTGTGGTTGTTTATGGTGGTGTTGGTGGTGTTGTTGTTGTTTATGGCGTTGTTGGTGGTGTTGTGGTTGTTTATGGTGTTGTTGTTGGTGGTGTTGTGGTTGTTTATGGTGGTGTTGGTGGTGGTGGTGGTGTTTATGGTGTTGTTGCTGGTGGTGTTGTTGTTTATGGTGTTGTTGGTGGTGTTGTGGTTGTTTATGGTGTTGTTGGTGGTGGTGTTGTTGTTTATGGTGTTGTTGGTGGTGTTGTGGTTGTTTATGGTGGTGTTGGTGGTGGTGTTGTTGGGTGGTGGTGTTGATGGTGATATGGTTGTTGTTGTTGGTGGTGGTAGTGTCATTTTTGTGAAAGTTGTTGTTATAATTGTTATGTCTGCTGCTATTGTAGCGAATTATGTTTTATTTTTTTATATTTTGGAAAATTCAGGATGAAATGTCAGGACATGACCCAAAGACTACAACTAATCATCTCTATCTATTTATCTCCTTCAATATATATATATGTGTGTGTGTGTGTGTGTAAAAGGTAAACAGAAATAACAACAGAATCGGTACAGTATATGGAAGGAATATCTTTAGGTTAATGCTTGAAATAGCAGGAAGAGGGTCTTAACGTTTCGGACGCTAGTCCTTCATCAAAAGAAAGAATGAGAAATTAGAAAGATTGCAGGGACGGGTGGGGCGGAATCGGAAAAAATATTTTTTGTGAAAAATAACAGGTCCATTTATGTTGCCTATATATATATATATATATATATATATATATATATATATATATATAAACACAGTCCACGCTGTAATGTGGACGTATAGGTAACACAGTAAAAAGTTCCCAGTTCCACACTGTAAATGTAGTTGGTGTTAGGAAGGGCATCCAGCCGTAGAAAACCTGCCAGATTGTCCTATATGAGCGAGACACGGTCACCCGACCAACCTTGCCTCAAATTGGGACAACTTCCGTCTAACCCATGCTAGCGTGGAAGATGGACGTTAAACGAAGATGATGATGATGATGATGATAATGATATATCGTGCTTTCTCTTGATCTCTTTCACTATCAAACACTCTCTCTCTCTCTCTCTCTCTCCCTCTCTACCTACTGGTTAATTATCACTGTTGTTGTTGTTTCTGCTGATGTAGTTGTTGATGTTACTGTACTTGTTTTGTTGTTTGTTGCTGTTGCTGCTGTTGTTGTCACTATTCTTGTAGTTGTTATAGTTGCAATTATTGTTGATGTTGCCATTACCGTTATGGTTGTTATTGTTCGTGTAACTGTTGTTGTTGTTGATGTTGTTGATGTTGTTGTGATAGTGAATATTTCCTCATAAATAAACAACATATTTAGATTACCAATGAGAAATACAGTTTTAAAATATAAAGTGTCTTTTCAGATGTTTTTACATGTAAATTCTTAAAAAGCTCTCTTATTAGATTTTCAAATATGTTCGCTAAACCTTGCAAAGATAAGAAAAAAATATCTAATAATTTATTGAAAACTGAAGACAACTTAGAATTCTCATTATCATTCTCTCTTACTGATGGTTTTGTTTTTACTTTTCCATTATTTATTAATTTTCAGTTTTCCAAGCAGAGTAATCTCCAAAACTTCAATCACTAGGTTGATAAATTCCTTCCCTTCATATTTTCCATGTGTTCATATTTGCACTCATCATCATCATCATCATCATTATCATTATCACCAGCAGCAACACTATTTTACGTCTGTTTTTCCATTCTTAGGCAGTGAAATGGCAGAATCATTAGAGTATTGGAAAGATGCTTTGTAGTGCTATTTGTTCTGACTCTCTGTGCTCTGAGTTCAAATCCCACTAAGGTCAACTTTGCTTTTCATCATTTCGGAGTCAGTGAATAAAGTAGCAGTAGTTGGGTAATGAATTGGCAGAATTGTTAAAGTGCCAGACAGGATAATATACCTTGCTTTATTTTATTCCATTTCTGTCTGTTATTAGCTGAAATCCTGTTTCCTGTCACTAGAAAAGCAGTGAAATATTTGCTAGGAGTTATGCCAAACAGCTAATATGAGTAATAAAAAAGCACAATGAAAATTATGTTTCCTAAGTCAAACCTGGAAGGTTGGCTCTTTTTTTTTTTTTTTTTAAACATAATATCATTAATTGAATAGATGCTCTTTGTACAGCATTTTGTCACATGCTACAATCCCTTATGAAGTTTTTCCTATACTCACCACAATAGTCTCCTGTCTTGTACAACTCAACTGATTCCTCTTATACCTATTGGTTTTTTTAACTCATCTGCATTGTGTAGTTTATTTTTACTAACATTACACATGCAGTGCAGCATACTCACCTCATTCTGATCTTCACACATCCTCTGCATTAAATGGTTATATTTCACTGCCATACAATATCACACTTTGTACACAAATATCATACAATTTGCTCTGCACATAGTACTTATTCTAAGTACTATGCATTCAGTATACCCACTTTCATTATTAATTAGATCATCATTATTAATTAGATCAAGGACGGTGGATTGGCAGTATCGGTGAAGGGTCGGACGCCATGCTTTCCAGCATAGTTACGTCCCTTTACGATCTGAGTTCAAATCCCACCGAGGTTGACTTTGCCTTTCATCCTTACGGGGTCGATAAAATAAAGTACCAGTAATGCACTGGGTAATTTCTGGCCTTGTGCCTAAAGTAGAAACAATTATAAGGCGGTGGATTGGCAGTATCGGTAGAGGGTCGGACGCCATGCTTTCCAGCATAGTTACGTCCCTTTATGATCTGAGTTCAAATCCCGCCGAGGTTGACTTTGCCTTTCATCCTTACGGGGTCGATAAAATAAAGTACCAGTAATGCACTGGGTAATTGCTGGCCTTGTGCCAAAAGTAGAAACAATTATTAATTAGATCATCTAGAAAACAAAAACTGTTGACTACTTCTGTGCAGCCCTCCATTTATTTTATTGGTGCTCTTACAGCTATCTACTCATGTCAATCAGCCACATAGAAAGTCTCTCTTCTCAATCAGCCTGTCTGTGACGACCCCTCTGCAATTTTTATGTAACCATAACTTACATTCCTTTTATGCATATCAAGTATAGCCACTGCCTAGATGGCAGCAGAGTGCTGTTTTCTTTCTTCTTAATTAAAACTTTTGTCCTTGCCAAATTTATTTTAAGGTCTCTCTTTTCTAGGCTTTGCTTCCATATTTGATATTCCTTCTCTAATTCTTTGACAAATTAATATTTAAGAACTAGGTCATCAGCATACAGACGTTTCCATTTACAGCTAGTTTTAACCCCTTTGTAACTATACTTCTAATGAAATACACTGTTTTAATCATTTAATGAAGAATTTATTTCATTACTAAGATTATATTTGTAATATAACTTAACAAATGGTCTTTATATAAAAGTATTTGAATTTAACTAGGAACCTTATAAAATGGGTAGTCCCAGAACCTTATAAAATGGGTAGTCCCATGTGATAGAACCAGAGCCAGTTTGAGGTGATTTGGTATCAAAAGGGTTAAATTTCTCTGATATGACCTGAAAAACTATAGAGAATTAAACTCATTGCTTTATATTTTCTCTAGGTTAATGTTAAGGATCCACCAATAAACAAAGTGGTCATTTACTGATTACTGATTAAACAGCTGCACCTCATCAACTGAAACAAATTAATCATCTACTGTCTATCTATAATGTAATTATGTATTGTGATATAAAAAGGTATATTATAATTAAATGTAAATAATATATTATATTTCATACTATGGGCATGTGGTTAGAATGTCTCAGGAAAGAATCACTGGACAGATTATACGGGCAAAACTAACAGGTAGGAAACCCAAGGGTAGACCCTGAGCAAGATGGTTGGATAACATCCATGAGTTTGGATGGTCACATTTGGGGATCCAGCCGGATCAGTTGGAGACGTTTGCTTCTGACAGGATCTGCTGGAAAGAGTGTTTGAGGACTCTGCCTCCACAGCCCTCTCAGGAATAAGTCGGCAAAGAAGAAGAAGAACCACAATTATTGAGTTACTATTTGAGAGCAAATGATGACAAATCTAGGCTGGTTTTACTCTATGATGTAAAGGGTCAACTATGTTTTGAAATTAGAGAAATTGTGATGTTTTTACATTGTAATTCACGAGATCTTAAATTTGATGATTAAGTTTTATATTTTGTTTGAGTAAGATAACTGGAAACCTTATTATTGGAAAGATTTGGGAATACCTTTAAAGAAACATGTAATCAGAATCTTCATAATTTTTAGATTAGTTCCTTTTTAAAATATCAAGCATACTCTCAGGTGGGTAGGAGGGTCTCTCTTCTAATTAACACTCTTTAAACTGCAGTGAAGGCACATGGCTGAGTGGTTAGAGAATTGGATTCCCAATCATGAGGTTGTCAGTTCAATTCCCAGACCAGGCAATGCGTTAAGTCCTTGAGCAAGTCACTTTATTTCATGTTGCTCTTTCTGCCTGGATCAGTATAGTATTAGTGACCGGATAGTATTAGCAATTGGAAAAAAACCAATGGAGACATTGTTTCCTTGGTCTCATTTGACAAGGTCCACCACACTTGTTAAGCAAATGAGGTCTGGGATCTTGTCGATTGACTGTCTTCTAACCTACAGAAAGTTACAGCTGGCCAGTCTCATGAAATTTCCAATCGTGTAAATCAACATGTTCAAGCACTTGGAACAGAGTTGTGTTACACTGGTGGGCTTATATTGAGTGTCCTAGGAAATAATATACATTTCTTATGTATTTCTACACATTGAATCCAAAGTTTTTTCTTGATTTTCTTGCTCCATTACATGTGCCTGTGAATAATAACAAAAAAATCAATAATGGCTGATTATCAAAACCAATTAATCAGTAAAAAAATTCTCCAATACTGATTAATCGTCAATATGACCGATACCAATTATGTGTCAATTAATTGGTACAAACCAAGTTAATACTTTTCCTGTGTTGAGATTTTCATC
>OZ024741.1:240614998-240622406 GCA_964016885.1 Eledone cirrhosa | reverse complement strand
CAGGCTGCAACTCTTTGAGGAGTTGGGCCCCTCAGCCCGACGTGCAGCAGAACCTGGGTATAGATATTGATATATTGAAGGTAGATACGGAAAGTAAAAGAGTGTTGTCATATAGAGAGTGAAGAGAGACAGAGAGGTAAAGCAGTTAAATTATAGAGAGAGACGACGCTTTATAATATTTGAGAGTGAAGAGTGACAGAGAGAGTAAAGCAGTTAAATTATAGAGGAGTGGAATGATCTATTATAGAGAGAGGGAAGAGCGACAGAGAGAGTAAAGCTAAGAAACTATAGGGAGGTGTGTAGGACACATACATACATACATAATACACACGACACTCAGCTTTATAATATTATAGATTACAGATTTCCACAACAGTCTGCTTACTAGTAAAGATACTATCAACAGTTGAATTAACAAATCTGTTTTTTGGACACTTTCTGCTAAATCATTTCAGGGTGCCAACTGTTGAACACTAGGTAGAATATATATCCAGTGTAGTGTCAACTGTTGAACACTAGGTAGAATATATATCCAGTGTAGTGTCAACTGTTGAACACTAGGTAGAATATATATCCAATGTAGTGTCAACTGTTGAACATTAGGTAGAATATATATCCAATGTAGTGTCAACTGTTGAACACTAAGTAGAATATATATCCAGTGTAGTGTCAACTGTTGAACACTAGGTAGAATATATATCCAGTGTAGTGTCAACTGTTGAACACTAAGTAGAATATGTATCCAGTGTAGTGTCAACTGTTGAACACTAGGTAGAATATATATCCAGTGTAGTGTCAAACTGTTGAACACTAGGTAGAATATATATCCAGTGTAGTGTCAACTGTTGAACACTAAGTAGAATATATATCCAGTGTAGTGTCAACTGTTGAACACTAAGTAGAATATATATCCAGTGTAGTGTCAACTGTTGAACACTAGCTAGAATATATATCCAGTGTAGTGTCAACTGTTGAACACTAAGTAGAATATATATCCAGTGTAGTGTCAACTGTTGAACACTAAGTAGGAATATATATCCAGTGTAGTGTCAACTGTTGAACACTAAGTAGAATATATATCCAGTGTAGTGTCAACTGTTGAACACTAAGTAGAATATATATCAGTGTAGTGTCAACTGTTGAACACTAGGTAGAATATATATCCAGTGTAGTGTCAACTGTTGAACACTAAGTAGAATATATATCCAATGTAGTGTCAACTGTTGAACATTAGGTAGAATATATATCCAGTGTAGTGTCAACTGTTGAACACTAGGTAGAATATATATCCAGTGTAGTGTCAACTGTTGAACACTAAGTAGAATATATATCCAGTGTAGTGTCAACTGTTGAACACTAAGTAGAATATATATCCAGTGTAGTGTCAACTGTTGAACACTAGGTAGAATATATATCCAGTGTAGTGTCAACTGTTGAACACTAAGTAGAATATATATCCAATGTAGTGTCAACTGTTGAACATTAGGTAGAATATATATCCAGTGTAGTGTCAACTGTTGAACACTAGGTAGAATATATATCCAGTGTAGTGTCAACTGTTGAACACTAAGTAGAATATATATCCAGTGTAGTGTCAACTGTTGAACACTAAGTAGAATCTATATCCAGTGTAGTGTCAACTGTTGAACACTAGGTAGAATATATATCCAGTGTAGTGTCAACTGTTGAACACTAAGTAGAATATATATCCAATGTAGTGTCAACTGTTGAACATTAGGTAGAATATATATCCAGTGTAGTGTCAACTGTTGAACACTAGGTAGAATATATATCCAGTGTAGTGTCAACTGTTGAACATTAGGTAGAATATATATCCAGTGTAGTGTCAACTGTTGAACACTAGGTAGAATATATATCCAGTGTAGTGTCAACTGTTGAACACTAGGTAGAATATATATCCAGTGTAGTGTCAACTGTTGAACACTAAGTAGAATATATATCCAATGTAGTGTCAACTGTTGAACATTAGGTAGAATATATATCCAGTGTAGTGTCAACTGTTGAACACTAGGTAGAATATATATCCAGTGTAGTGTCAACTGTTGAACATTAGGTAGAATATATATCCAGTGTAGTGTCAACTGTTGAACACTAGGTAGAATATATATCCAGTGTAGTGTCAACTGTTGAACACTAAGTAGAATATATATCCAGTGTAGTGTCAACTGTTGAACACTAGGTAGAATATATATCCAGTGTAGTGTCAACTGTTGAATACTAGGTAGAATATATATCCAGTGTAGTGTCAACTGTTGAACACTAGGTAGAATGTATATCAAGTGTAGTGTCAACTGTTGAACACTAGGTAGAATATATATCCAGTGGAGTGTCAACTGTTGAATACTAAGTAGAATATATATCCAGTGTAGTGTCAACTGTTGAACACTAAGTAGAATATATATCCAGTGTAGTGTCAACTGTTGAACACTAGGTAGAATATATATCCAGTGTAGTGTCAACTGTTTGAACACTAGGTAGAATATATATCCAGTGGAGTGTCAACTGTTGAATACTAGGTAGAATATATATCCAGTGTAGTGTCAACTGTTGAACACTAAGTAGAATATATATCCAGTGTAGTGTCAACTGTTGAACACTAGGTAGAATATATATCCAGTGTAGTGTCAACTGTTGAACACTAGGTAGAATATATATCCAGTGTAGTGTCAACTGTTGAACACTAGGTAGAATATATATCCAGTGTAGTGTCAACTGTTGAACATTAGGTAGAATATATATCCAGTGTAGTGTCAACTGTTGAACACTAAGTAGAATATATATCCAGTGTAGTGTCAACTGTTGAACACTAAGTAGAATATATATCCAGTGTAGTGTCAACTGTTGAACACTAGGTAGAATATATATACAGTGTAGTGTCAACTGTTGAACACTAGGTAAGAATATATATCCAGTGTAGTGTCAACTGTTGAACACTAAGTAGAATATATATCCAGTGTAGTGTCAACTGTTGAACACTAGGTAGAATATATATCCAGTGTAGTGTCAACTGTTGAACACTAGGTAGAATATATATCCAGTGTAGTGTCAACTGTTGAACACTAAGTAGAATATATATCCAGTGTAGTGTCAACTGTTGAACACTAAGTAGAATATATATCCAGTGTAGTGTCAACTGTTGAACACTAGGTAGAATATATATCCAGTGTAGTGTCAACTGTTGAACACTAGGTAGAATATATATCCAGTGTAGTGTCAACTGTTGAACACTAGGTAGAATATATATCCAGTGTAGTGTCAACTGTTGAACACTAGGTAGAATATATATCCAGTGTAGTGTCAACTGTTGAACACTAAGTAGAATATATATCCAGTGTAGTGCCAACTGTTGAACACTAGGTAGAATATATATCCAGTGTAGTGTCAACTGTTGAACACTAAGTAGAATATATATCCAGTGTAGTGCCAACTGTTGAACACTAAGTAGAATATATATCCAGTGTAGTGTCAACTGTTGAACACTAAGTAGAATATATATCCAGTGTAGTGCCAACTGTTGAACACTAAGTAGAATATATATCCAGTGTAGTGTCAACTGTTGAACACTAGGTAGAATATATATCCAGTGTAGTGTCAACTGTTGAACACTAGGTAGAATATATATCCAGTGTAGTGTCAACTGTTGAACACTAAGTAGAATATATATCCAGTGTAGTGTCAACTGTTGAACACTAGGTAGAATATATATCCAGTGTTGCTGTTTTACAAACTATGTTTTTCAATAGAAAACATGGAATACAATGTATCCTCAACATCATTTTTATGTCTGCTTTTCCATACAAGTGATGCGTTATGTCCTACAGCAAGACACTTTATTTCACGTTGCTCCTTCTGCATGGATTTGTGACCAACGGATAGTATTAGCAGTTGGAAAGACCAATGGAAACAATGTTTTCTCAGTCCAATTTGACAAGCTCCACTCCACTTGTTAAGTGAATGAGGTCTGGGATCTTGTCGATCAACTGTCAATATATACACACGCACAAACTCACATGTATATAGATCATCATCATCACTGTTTAATGTCTATTTTCCATGCTTGCATGTGTTAGACATGCTTTTATGTTATGTAAACAGACAGGTGAGGTGAATTCTGGTTCATCTGGTGGTCATAACATCACAGTTACTGAACCCTCAGTTTCAACTGGTCATAAACTTATAGCCACTGTGCAACATCTTTAGCAGATCTTGGCCTTGGCAAATACCTTGTGTGGATAATCAATAGACAGAAACTGTGACGAAATCAGCCAGGATAGGGAGGGGGTGTTTGTGTAAATGTGTATGTATTTATGTTTACCTGTATAAATATGTGTGCCAAACTGAGTCATCATATGTCAAAAACATGGATTATTGAATCAGAATGAAATATCAGGGTTGATATGACACCAGTAAAAGAAAAGAATAAAATAATGCAGTATACTAATGTCTGTATCTCCAGTTGTATAGACTCCTATTTCCCTTCTACAAAGATCAGGTGAGACAAGAGTTTGATTAACTATTAAACAAAATAAGCACAATCTTAGGGCACCAATGAAAAAGAGACACCATTTTATTCAATTTAAATGTATTTGGCATTCTAAAAAAAGGGAAGATCTACAGGCTTTACAAATGGGGTGGAGAGGACACCATAATCCTTTAAGTGCTTAGGGCATAATCCATCCTTGGGTGAGACCCACAATAGAGTATTGCCCTACATTTCAGACAATGTTGTTGCTATACATACAGACATCCTGGACTGCATTAGCAGAAAGTTAATCAGCCTCTAGCTAACAGATGTGTTGCCCCCCCTCTCTCTCTGTCTTTGACACAGTTATTGAAATGGTCTTTGCTCTTTGAAGATGATTGGTCTTATGTTACCCTTACTCAGATACTCTCAACATTCATCTCTCCTGCTTTTGTGTCCACCATTACCCAGTATATCTCTAATCATTATGCTCAGTTCTTCCTCTTTGGAATGTCAACTCACAAGAGTTCCATCTCTGCACATGTTTTACAACAGGCTTCAACTTACATCTGTTCAAGAGGAACAATAATGGCACTAATATTACTGAAGTTGAAGATATCTGTAAAAGCCATGGACACTGCCCCTTCCTCTTGACCAAACCAATGAATAAATATATAAACAACAACTATGAAGCTATTGCTTTATACCTGTGTATGAAATGATTCTGTTATAAATATCTCCATCTCAATAGTAGTTTCATTCTATTCCTCTCATTCCTACTTTATGGGGTTTACCATCACCCCCAACCCCACCAACACCACCATCACTACCACCACTCCAACCACTCCATCATCATCATCATCATCATCATCATCATCAGTGACATCATTATCATCATCATCAATGACATCATCATCATCATACTTATTTTTCATTTAGCAGCTAGCTAGAAATTTGTTGAGATCTATGATTGCAGTATATATGTGTGCACATATCTGTCTGTGTGTGTGTGTGTGCATATGTGCATATGTGCATCTGTGTGTGTGTATGTGTATGAATGTGTGTTCATCTGTGTGTGTGTGTACATGTGTATTTGTACATGTGTGTGTGTGCATCTGTGCATGCACATCTCAGTGTGTATGTGTGCATTTGTGTGTGTGTATTATGGATATGAGAACATGGATGAAAAATGTTGCTATAGAGAGTCCCTAGTGACCGCAGTGATGATCATGCTCACATTCTGCTGCTTGTTTTATTGAGATTTATAAAGATAGCTTCTATAACAACATTGCTGTTTATCTATTTCATCTTTTGTAAGATGATCGGGTTCTCAATGAAATAGACGAGGTGGGATTTTTCTCTTATTTGTTGTTGTGTAGCCCAAGGTCAACCCTAATCCTGTAGACTTATGATCAAAGATGTTCCATCTTCAATAATTCCATTGACTTGTCTACTACATTGTTTCTTGGACTGAACTACCCAACATGTCCTATTTCTTTTTGTTTTCTTCTAATATAATAGAGTGTGATTTGAGGGAAATTTTCAGACTTGAAAGAAAGAAAAAAAGCAATGTACATGTAATGTGCACCAGGCAGGCATTCTATTATACTTTTATTCTTTTAGTAGCTTCAGTTTCTGGATTATGGCTATACTGGAGCAGCACATTCAAAAGTTTAGTTAATTATATCAATCCCAGTACTTATTTACAAATCTGGTACTTCTTTTTTTGTTTGAACCACAATTTAGGACATAAAAAAACCAGCATCAGTTGTTAAGTAATGTAGACTTAAATACATTCACTTATTATATGGCAGGCTTCCACACAGTTTCCAACTACTAAATTTCACTGGCAATTTCTACCTGCAGCTATGGTAGAAGATATTTGCCCAAAATGCCATGCAGCAGGACTAAACTCAAAACCACATGGCTGCAAAGAAAACTTCTTAACCACACGATCATGCTTACACCCATAATATATATATATATATATATATATATATATATATATATATATATACACACACAATATTATGAAGGCTAAATAGTGAGTTTTATCACTCTAGAATTCTGCCTATATATAAATAGAGAGAAAGAGATAAATGTGGTTGGAATTAGAAAGGCATCCAACCATAGTTCTGTGTGAGCAAGATACAGTCATCCGAGCTAGCTTGTCTCACAATGGGACAGCTCGACTGACCCATCCTAGCATAGAAAATGAATGTTAAATGGTGATGGTAATGATGATATATATATTGAAAGGAAAGAAATACATAACCATCACACATTTTAACACTAGCACCTGACCGCAGGGTGTTCTTCACTCCATTGCAAACATTCAGATCAGGTTTCTAGTTTGATGATACTATCCACCATGGATTAACCATTAACCTTTTAGCATTTACATTACTCTATATTTACTATTGTATTTTTATCTCACATGATTATCTCACATAATTATCTCACAATATCGAATCTATGAGATTTCGATATTATTTATTTTGAGAACAATACCTTAACATCAGTATGAGAGGCCAGTTATGGCCAGTTTGAACAGAAAGAGGTGAGAGAATTCTAGCTGGATACAGCCAATTTAAATGCTAAAAGGGTTAAGCAAAATAAGTGCATGTTTAGGGTATCAAAAGCATATGGGACCCATTTTATTCAAATTAAATGCATTTCTCATTTACCAACAGATTGTTTTTGCCAACTTTATATATGGGTGGAGGAGGGGGCGGTCACCATAATCTTAGGGCAACATCACCTTTTTAAACCTAATAAAGTTCTTACCTTCATGTGGTGCCAGACTACAAGGACACAAATTGAACTGTTGTAATATTGGAACTTATTACAAGTATAATCTTGTTGATGTATTGCAGGATTGGATTACCATTAAACAAAATAAGCAGATGCTTAGGACACCAAGGG
>OZ024741.1:240459998-240604998 GCA_964016885.1 Eledone cirrhosa | reverse complement strand
TACATTAGATCAAAGGAGAGGTTACATTAGATCAAGGGAGGGGTTACATTAGATCAAGGGAGGGGTTACATTAGATCAAGGGAGGGGTTACATTAGATCAAGGGAGGGGTTACATTAGATCAAGGGAGAGGTTACATTAGATCAAGGGAGAGGTCACATTAGATCAAGGGAGAGGTTACATTAGATCAAGGGAGGGGTTACATTAGATCAAGGGAGAGGTTACATTAGATCAAGGGAGAGGTTACATTAGATCAAGGGAGAGGTTACATTAAATCAAGGGAGAGCTTACATTAGATCAAGGGAGAGGTTACATTAGATCAAGGGAGAGGTTACATTAGATCAAGGGAGAGCTTACATTAGATCAAGGGAGAGGTTACATTAGATCAAGAGAGAGGTTACATTAGATCAAGGGTGAGGTTACATTAGATCAAGGGAGGGGTTACATTAGATCAAGGGAGAGGTTACATTAGATCAAGGGAGAGGTTACATTAGATCAAGGGAGGGGTTACATTAGATCAAAGGAGAGGTTACATTAGATCAAGGGAGGGGTTACATTAGATCAATGGAGAGCTTACATTAGATCAAGGGAGGGGTTACATTAGATCAAGGGAGGGGTTACATTAGATCAAGGGAGAGGTTACATTAGATCAAGGGAGAGGTTACATTAGATCAAAGGAGAGGTTACATTAGATCAAGGGAGAGGTTACATTAGATCAAGGGAGAGGTTACATTAGATCAAAGGAGAGGTTACATTAGATCAAGGGAGAGGTTACATTAGATCAAGGGAGGGGTTACATTAGATCAAGGGAGGGGTTACATTAGATCAAGGGAGAGGTTACATTAGATCAAGGGAGAGGTTACATTAGATCAAAGGAGAGGTTACATTAGATCAAGGGAGAGGTTACATTAGATCAAGGGAGAGGTTACATTAGATCAAGGGAGGGGTTACATTAGACCAAGGGAGAGGTTACATTAGATCAAGGGAGAGGTTACATTAGATCAAAGGAGAGGTTACATTAGATCAAGGGAGAGGTTACATTAGATCAAGGGAGAGGTTACATTAGATCAAAGGAGAGGTTACATTAGATCAATGGAGGGGTTACATTAGATCAACAGAGGGGTTACATTAGATCAAGGGAGAGGTTACATTAGATCAAGGGAGGGGTTACATGATATCAAGGGAGGGTTACATTAGATCAAGGGAGAAATTACATTAGATCAAGGGAGAGGTTACATTAGATCAAAGGAGATGTTACGTTAGATCAAGGGAGGGGTTACATTTGATCAAGGGAGGGGTTACATTAGATCAAGGGAGGGGTTACATTAGATCAAGGGAGGGGTTACATTAGATCAAGGAAGAGGTTACATTAGATCAAGGGAGAGGTTACATTAGATCAAGGGAGAGGTTACATTAGATCAAGGTAGGGGTTACATTAGATCAAGGGAGAGGTTACATTAGATCAAGGGAGGGGTTACATTAGATCAAGGGAGAGGTTACATTAGATCAAGGGAGAGGTTACATTAGATCAAGGGAGGGGTTACATTAGATCAAGAGAGAGGTTACATTAGATCAAGGGAGAGGTTACATTAGACCAAGGGAGAGGTTACATTAGATCAAGGGAGAGGTTACATTAGATCAAGGGAGGGGTTACATTAGATCAAGGGAGAGGTTACATTAGATCAAGGGAGAGGTTACATTAGATCAAGGGAGAGGTTACATTAGATCAAGGGAGGGGTTACAGTAGATCAAGGGAGAGGTTACATTAGATCAAAGGAGAGGTTACATTAGATCAAGGGAGAGGTTACATTAGATCAAGGGAGAGGTTACATTAGATCAAGGGAGAGGTTACATTAGATCAAGGGAGGGGTTACATTAGATCAAGGGAGAGCTTACATTAGATCAAGGGAGAGGTTACATTAGATCAAGGGAGAGGTTACATTAGATCAAGGGAGAGCTTACGTTAGATCAGGGGAGAGGTTACATTAGATGAAGAGAGAGGTTACATTAGATCAAGGGTGAGGTTACATGAGATCAAGGGAGGGGTTACATTAGATCAAGGGAGAGGTTACATTAGATCAAGGGAGAGGTTACATTAGATCAAAGGAGAGGTTACATTAGATCAAGGGAGGGGTTACATTAGATCAAGGGAGGGGTTACATTGGATCAAGGGAGAGGTTACATTAGATCAAGGGAGAGGTTACATTAGATCAAAGGAGAGGTTACATTAGATCAAGGGAGAGGTTACATTAGATCAAGGGAGGGGTTACATTAGATCAAGGGAGGGGTTACATTAGATCAAGGGAGAGGTTACATTAGATCAAGGGAGGGGTTACATTAGATCAAGGGAGAGGTTACATTAGATCAAGGGAGTGGTTACATTAGATCAAAGGAGAGGTTACATTAGATCAAGGGAGAGGTTACATTAGATCAAGGGAGGGGTTACATTAGATCAAGGGAGGGGTTACATTAGATCAAGGGAGAGGTTACATTAGATCAAGGGAGAGGTTACATTAGATCAAGGGAGAGGTTACATTAGACCAAGGGAGAGGTTACATTAGATCAAGGGAGAGGTTACATTAGATCAAGGGAGGGGTTACATTAGATCAAGGGAGAGGTTACATTAGATCAAGGGAGAGGTTACATTAGATCAAGGGAGAGGTTACATTAGATCAAGGGAGAGGTTACATTAGATCAAGGGAGGGGTTACATTAGATCAAGGGAGAGGTTACATTAGATCAAGGGAGGGGTTACATTAGATCAAGGGAGAGGTTACATTAGATCAAGGGAGAGGTTACATTAGATCAAGGGAGGGGTTACATTAGATCAAGGGAGGGGTTACATTAGATCAAGGGAGAGGTTACATTAGATCAAGGGAGGGGTTACATTAGATCAAGGGAGAGGTTACATTAGATCAAGGGAGAGGTTACATTAGATCAAGGGAGAGGTTACATTAGACCAAGGGAGAGGTTACATTAGATCAAGGGAGAGGTTACATTAGATCAAGGGAGGGGTTACATTAGATCAAGGGAGAGGTTACATTAGATCAAGGGAGAGGTTACATTAGATCAAGGGAGAGGTTACATTAGATCAAGGGAGGGGTTACATTAGATCAAGGGAGAGGTTACATTAGATCAAGGGAGAGGTTACATTAGACCAAGGGAGAGGTTACATTAGATCAAGGGAGAGGTTACATTAGATCAAGGGAGGGGTTACATTAGATCAAGAGAGAGGTTACATTAGATCAAGGGAGAGGTTACATTAGACCAAGGGAGAGGTTACATTAGATCAAGGAAGAGGTTACATTAGATCAAGGGAGGTGTTACATTAGATCAAGGGAGAGGTTACATTAGATCAAGGGAGAGGTTACATTAGATCAAGGGAGAGGTTACATTAGATCAAGGGAGGGGTTACATTAGATCAAGGGAGAGGTTACATTAGATCAAAGGAGAGGTTACATTAGATCAAGGGAGAGGTTACATTAGATCAAGGGAGGGGTTACATTAGATCAAGGGAGAGGTTACATTAGATCAATGGAGAGGTTACATTAGATCAAGGGAGGGGTTACATTAGATCAAGGGAGGGGTTACATTAGATCAAGGGAGGGGTTACATTAGATCAAGGGAGAGGTTACATTAGATCAAGGAAGGGGTTACATTAGATCAAGGGAGAGGTTACATTAGATCAAGGGAGGGGTTACATTAGATCAAGGGAGGGGTTACATTAGATCAAGGGAGAGCTTACATTAGATCAAGGGAGAGGTTACATTAGACCAAGGGAGAGGTTACATTAGATCAAGGGAGAGGTTACATTAGATCAAGGGAGGGGTTACATTAGATCAAGAGAGAGGTTACATTAGATCAAGGGAGAGGTTACATTAGATCAAGGGAGAGGTTACATTAGATCAAGGGAGGGGTTACATTAGATCAAGGGAGAGGTTACATTAGATCAAGGGAGAGGTTACATTAGATCAAGGGAGAGGTTACATTAGATCAAGGGAGGGGTTACATTAGATCAAGGGAGAGGTTACATTAGATCAAGGGAGAGGTTACATTAGACCAAGGGAGAGGTTACATTAGATCAAGGGAGAGGTTACATTAGATCAAGGGAGGGGTTACATTAGATCAAGGGAGAGGTTACATTAGATCAAGGGAGAGGTTACATTAGATCAAGGGAGGGGTTACATTAGATCAAGGGAGAGGTTACATTAGATCAAGGGAGGGGTTACATTAGATCAAGGGAGAGGTTACATTAGATCAAGGGAGGGGTTACATTAGATCAAGAGAGTGGTTACATTAGATCAAGGGAGAGGTTACATTAGATCAAGGGAGAGGTTACATTAGATCAAGAGAGAGGTTACATTAGATCAAGGGAGGGGTTACATTAGATCAAGAGAGAGGTTACATTAGATCAAGGGAGGGAGGAGTGGGAGGTTGGCTGTGTCCACTCATAACTGCATGACCACCTAAAATTCTTAGTATTGCACACACTATTAAATATTCAATTGCAAGTAATGGCTGTACTGGTGTGTGAGTGAGAGAGAGAGAGAGAGAGTGTGTGTGTGTGAGTGAGTGTGTGTGTGTGTGTGTGTGTGTGCTTGTGTGTGTGTGTGTGTGTGTGTGTGTGTGTGTGTGTGTGTGTGTGTGTGTGTGTGTGAGTGTGTATCCACATCTAATATAGGTACATGGTATTGTTGCATGTCATAAGAAGCAACAAAAAGGGTTAGTGTCAGGAAGGGCATCAAGCTGTAAAACACTGCCTCAAAATATTCCATCCAGCCCATGCTAGCATGGAAAAGTCAATTTAAAAGTGATGATGGTGATGATATATGTGTGTGAGGAGAGAGAGAGAGAGAGAGAGAGAGAGAGAGAGAGAGAGAGAGAGACAGACAGAGACTGTATGAGGGGAGAGTATAGTGGTGCGTGTGTGTGGGTGGGTGTTCGTATGTGTGTGTGTGTGTGTGTGTGTGTGTGTGCACACAACATGAGGTAAATTGCTGGGCTATGGACCCAAATGTCACTGGTTCAACCACTGATTACAGCAGGTGTGTTATTCAAGGTATATTAGTTTTGCTTGAATCTGTCTGTTTGGTTGACAGAAGGAACCACTCCCCGTCATTTCACAGTTGATTGGTCAGCAATGAGAAGAGCAACAGAGCATACAACTGTGAAATCACTTGCTCTAACAATATGCAAATATTCAAACTGACAAAACACTATTGCAGCCATGATAGCATGAGAACATTGTTGAAAAACAGTTTTACTATGTGGGTATATGTCTGAATGTGTGTGTGTATGCGTCTGAATGTGTGTGTGTGAAGGTGTGTGTGTATGTGTCTGAATATGTGTGTGTGTGTGTATATATATGTGTCTATGTGTCTGAATGTGTGTGTGTATATGTGTCTGAATGAGTATTTGAAGGTGTGTGCATGTGAAGGTGCGAGTGTATGTGTGTGTATCTTTTTGTTTGCAAGCTTTGGTTTGTTTACGTATGTATCCATGCATGTATGTTTATATGTGTGTGCCTGTGTATGTGTGTGTGCATATTTATATATGTGTGTAAGAAAGTAATATATGTATGTATGCATGCATATATTTATGTATGTGTATGTTTGTAAATGTATGTGTGAATGTATGTATATGCGTATATATGTTTATATTTGAATGTTTTTGTATGTATACATGTACATGTGTGAATATGTGTGTATGTGTGTGTACATAAATGCGTTTTTTTGTATGTATGTATTTATACATGTATGTGTATGTTCATTACTTAATGTATGAATGTATGTGTGTGTGTATGAATGTGTATGTGTGGGTGTGTGTGAATGTGTGTGTGTGTGAATGTGTGTGCGTGTGAATGTGTATGTGTGTGTGAATGTGTATGTGTGAATATGTATGTGTGTGTGTGTTTATATGCTTGTATATGAATGTATGTTTGTGTGTCTCTATATGCATATTGGTTTTTGTGTATGTGTGAGTGTATTTATGTGTATATGTTCGTACACACAAGCATGTATGCTTGTGTGTATGTCCATATATGAGAGAGAGAGAGAGAGATAATTTCTGTGTTCTTATCCCCCAGAAGAAAGCTATCTGTATTTTATGGGTAATTGTTAGAATGAATTTCAGGAATGTGCTTTATACAATTCCAAAAACACAAGCAATATAAAACAATAATATTTTCTTACACAAGCACAAGAGTTATGAAAGTACATGGTCTAGTGGTTAGGGTGTTAGATTAATGATCATAATGTCATGGTTTCTTCGATTGAGTTCTTCAGCAAATTTGATTCTGTTCTTCAGCAAAACACTTCATTTCAGGTTGCTCCAACTGACTATCAACAGTAACTAGAGGTTAATCCTGCAATGAACTGGCATACTGTCCAGGAGGAAATACTTTCAGTTCCTTAACACCAATGAAACTGAGATAAGCATTGGCCTATTGAGCCTCCAGGCTTGAGAGAGGTTTTAATTTTTTAATGAACAAAAGTGGGCTGAAGATGGAGCCCTGATGAACACCTACTCTCACTTTGCTAACAGCTCCTCTGTACATGGCTTGCACTGCTCGCGCAAACCATTCCTCTACACTTAATTTCCTTAAGAATCACCAGATGACAGATTGAGGTACTCTATCAAAGACCCCTTTCTAGATCAACAAAAGCTAAATAAAGAGGCTACTACCGGTCGACTTGGGCCCGAGTGAGGGTCTATGGTGGGGAGACGGTGTTCGGCAGGTGTGTGCGCTATCGCCAACTCTCTTTAACTACGCCATTGACTACACTCTCAACACACTGCTCCGGGATTACCCGGGCATAGAGGTCGGGAGAGGGGTCGTGGTGACGGACCTGGCCTACGTGGATGACATCGTGCTGATGGGCACTAACGGGACAGATGTACAGGGTGCTCTCGAAAGGGTGCACACTGCAGCCGCTGCCTGCTGGTTAACAAATCAATGCGGCCAAGTCAAAAGTCATGATGTCACTGGTTTTGCCTGATGCCTGGCAGCCAATATCTCTCGAGGTCGTGGACCTGGAGGATGTGGAGTCTTTCGTTTACCTGGGCTCAACAGTGGTTCCAATGGGACAGGGCGTAGCCGAGGTCAAGCGTCACATAGGTGCTGCCAGATCCGCTTTTGGGCGCCTCCAGTGGTGTCTGTGGGACAGAAGAGAGATCACCTCGGCGACCAAAGGGTGAATCTACCAGGCCGTCGTTCGCACTATCCTCTTCTATGGCTGTGAAACATGGCCTATGATGGTAGTCGATCAACGGGGGCTGGAGGTCTTCGACAATGACTGTCTCCGCCGCATTCTTTGCTGTCGACGCGTTGATCGGGTACCTACCGCCAGTCTTCATCTTCGCCTGAATCTTCAACTCCTTCCTTCAGTGCTTCTGCAACGGCGCTTGAGATGGTTTGGTCACGCAGCCCGGTGCCCTGAGGGTGAGCTGATCTGCGATGTTCTCCTCCCACCTCCACTCTCTAACTGGCGCAAACTCGTTGTGGGCAGCTGAAGACCTGGTCAACAACGATCAAGGAGGACCTCTCTGAACTCTCAGGTCCGCAGGTGGTCGGCTTGCGCCGATTGAACCGTGACTGGCTCACTATCTCCAGTGACCTAGCCCGGGACCATCGTGCGTGGGCTGCCATGGTTTGGGATGCCGTCAGGACAAGGGAAGAAGCCGGCTCAACCCGTGCAGGGTGAAGGTCGACACAAGTACAAGTAAGTAAATAAAGTGACCTATTTTTGACTAGGAACTTCTCTTGTAGTAATCTCACTAGGAAAAAGGCATCTGTAGTATTTCTCTCAGGCACAAAACTGAACTGCATCTCATCTAATACAACTCTTTCTCTAATTAGCTGTGCTAGAACTATTTTCCTCCTTTCTAGAGCATCACCTTTTCTCTTGTAGCAATTTACAATTGTACAGCCCAAATAGTCATTATGTGTGACTTCCTCCTTTATTACCTAATTAATTATGCAGGTTACTAGCTCGACTCCTACTTCTCTCTATGAACATCAACAATGCTAAGTGCACCGATGTCATTTTGAACACACTTTTCCTCATCATATGAGATGGTTGTATGATGCCTGAGTGCAGAGTGCAATGCTGCATAATAATGAAACATTGACAATAACTGCAGAGAATATGCGTGGGCTGGAGAAAAATGAAGCAATCATGCTTCGTTTGATGTGGAATGCCAATGTGTGAGAACAGCAGAGAGCTTGGATGAACCGAGAGAAAAACAGGGTTTAAGAGGAATCAGAAGTAGTGTGCAAGAGAGAAAACTGTATTGGTGTGAACATGGGATGTGTATGGCTGCTGATCACTGGGTGAAGAAATACTAGGAAATCCTAATAGAAGGAAGTTACAGAAGAAGACCGGAGCTGATTTCAAATCATTGAAATTCCCAAAGGAGATGACACAGGAACGTGATGCATGGAGCGAAGTTGTGCTGAAAAGAACAATATATTAACTGCAATACTGTATATACTTGTATATAAGCTGAGAAATATATGACAAAAAAAAATTATGGTAAAAGCTTATTCTTAAAGTCAATATTTTGCCAAATTCTATGTAAATAAAATGCTAAAATATCTGGACTGATTATTTTACAATTAAATAGTTTTTATACATTTAATACATCATCATTAGTGTTATTTCTCTTGAAATCGCTTTTCTCAGTTTCTTACTTGCTGTCTCTCCCTCCCTCTTCTACTTTATGAATCCCTAGACAAATTCTCTTGTTCAATCTCTTGCTTTCAAAGTACTTTCAGCATGTGAATGGCCGGAAGTAAAAACAAATTTAAGAAACTAGTTGAAATTATAAAATGGATGAAAAATCATTATATAAAGGAATTGTGAAACAAAAACTATACTCTAAATGACACTTAAAACATGTTACACATCAAAATATTGAAACTTTGTAAATATATTTCATACTCATGTAAATTTCGAAACTATGTCATCTAAACATCTGTTGTTTATCTGCCTTGGCTTATAAATGGGATTTGAAGTTTTGCCCATTTCTCACACATAAAATAGGGGTCAGCTTATATTTGAATCAGCTCATATTTGAGCATATATGGTAATTTTTTGTATTTGTCATTGCTGTTTAGTTTCTTAATATGGGCATTATATATTCTTAAGTGGTTAATTTAAGTGGATTAATTAATTGTGTTAAATTTGTCATTCGTAGTTGAGTAATGGTATTTTGTGTGGTGGGTTTTGGAGGTTTAAATTTTTTTTTTTTGTATTCATCGTTTACCCTTGTTATGATGTTGGGTGGGGTTATGAGAGAATTACATACATATACTACACCAGAAAAGGAGTTGCTATTTATTATGCAGAACCTTTCCTTGACTATGTAGGACATGAGGCTCAGAAGTCACTGTTGGTGACCCTTATTTCCACAGAGCTCATTAACATCATAGTGCTACCAAATGTCTGATAGTATAATGAGATGGGAAGCTAGGTTCATCAGCCTTGATTGGAAACCAGCCTAGGATAAGGACATCTCTGTCTCCAAACTTGGGCAAATAGGGCTCATTAGCCTTATTAGGTCATCATCAAGGACACTCCAATGTAACACCTGCAACCTGAGGAAATCACTGCCCCCATCCTAGCTTGCCAGGACATGGCAAGTGAACCTTGAGTGTAATTGGTGGGGCTAGTACTGCACACACTGCACTGCACCTAAGACAGCATTGCTCAGGCCAAAGGACACACATTTACAACCATTTTCTAACAATTTACTAAGTCTTGCAGCATTGGGAAAGGAAAGAAAATGATAGGTGGAGGATGAATCTGTTTACCACAGTTTTAATCCTGTATGCAGGTAAATCATGTGTAAAGGTCGTCTGATGTCAACCTGGTGATGACGACCTCATACAGTCTCAAACAGCCTTCTCTGACTCCCTAAAGAAAGGGACCTAGAAAAGGTGACCTGACCAAAGCTTGTTTCCATTCCCACCCAGTTGGCTACCGTGGTAACAGGTATCTGCAAATGTGGTCAAACTACAACAACAAGTAAAAGGTACACACCTGCCTCACAAGATTTACAGAAACAGAAACTTTAGTTCACCTGTTGGAGTATCAGGACTATACTTGATACAGTAGACTGTGACCTAGAATGATGTTCTGCTTTGGTTGTACATGAACTTTGATGAGTGAATGCTGACATCACTGGCCTTAATAAGTCTACCCTGAAGAGAGTTTTCAGGAAGACAGTGCCAGTTACACCCTCAAGTCATCTGATAAGTCAGAAACTCCATAGTCTCAATGCTTAAACATTTGCCTTGGGTCACTCTCACTAAAATTCTCTGACAATATTCTGAGAATTTTCACAAAGAAGAACAGCGAATGGTTTGGGGAAAACAATCAGGAGATCCAAGAGTTACTGGCTGAGAATCTGCCTACCAGATACATCTTACTCAACCATCTTGTCTTGTTATGAAAGCAGCCCACCATTTTGTGTGCAGCAAACTCCAAGATATTCATAATGTGTAGTGGACTAGCCTGGCCAAAAGAACTCAGCTTTATGCAGACTCTATGAGACTCTTTAAAAGGTTCTATGAGGCCTCCATACCAAATTTAGAGCTCCTTATGTGAGATTACTCATTATTTCGTAATCATAGAGTGGTGAATTAGCTGTATTGGTAGAGCATCAGACAATATGCTTCATGCCATTGAGTTACGGCCCTTTACATTCTTATTTCAAATCCTGCTGGGGTTAGCTTTGCCTTTCAGCCTTATGGAGACAATAAAATAAACTACCACTAACACACTGGGGTCAATTGAATCAACTTTCCCTGCTCCCAAAATTGCTGGCCTTGTGCCTAAATCAGAAACCGTCCCTTTATGATCTGAGTTCAAATCCCGCCGAGGTTAACTTTGCCTTTCATCCTTACGGGGTCGATAAAATAAAGTACCAGTAATGCACTGGAATAATTGCTGGCCTTGTGCCTAAAGTAGAAACAATTATTTAGTAATCATAGTTTCAGGTAAGTATACTCATTAGTTCAACCTGTTTATTCAATGGTATTAAGATACCTTACCATCTTGTGACTGGTGTTGTTCAAAATTCTCACATTTATTTAAATGTATGTGTATGACTTTCTGTGGATGTATTGTAGACATTGTGTGCATTGTATGTGCTGTGTGAGTATGTTTTATGAGGGTGTATGAGTGTGTGTGTGTGTATGAATGTGTTCATATGTGTGTGTGTGTATGTAGGCTTGTGTGTGTGCATGTGTATGTATACGTGTGTATATATGCATGTGTGTGTATATATACGTTGGAAAGAGAGTGTATAGAAGTGTTGTATGTCTGTGAATTAATGTATATGTATATGAATAAGCATGTGTGTATATATATATATATGTGCATGAATGCCTATGAATGTTTGTGAGAAAATATGTGTGCGCACACATGCAAAATGCCTTCATTTTTCAAAGGAACCAAAATGTATTATGTAGAAAGAGAAGCCACATTGCCTTCATTAAGACTTTACCAGACAACAATCCATAAGCAGCTACACACACCTCAAGCAGCTACACACACACACATACATACATACATATGAGTGAGTGCGTATGAGGTAAAGATGGAGAAAATGTATGCATATAAGCGGATGCATATATCATTATCATCATTTAACATCTGCTTTCCCTGTTAGTAAGGGTTGGAAATATCTTCACAGGCCGAGTCAGTACTGAAGTGGGGGTACTGACCTCCCAGACAAGATGGAGGTCTGTATTTGTTTACATATGGTTCCACATTCTACCAAATGCACTAACACAAGAGGAGTTGTCATGTTCTTGACACCAATGAAGGGTCCTACAAATCCTTTGTTTGGCAAGCTTTCTACAGCTGTATGCCCTTTCTATCACCAACCACTTTACAGCATGTACTGGGTACATTCACCATGTAGATCACCTCCACTAGGAAAGTTGTTATGTCCTTGACACAACTGAAGGGTCCTCCCCACACATGTCTGCCTGTCTGTATGTTTGTCAGGAGGGGGGGGGGGGTATATGTCATCGTACAGAAAAGTGGACTACAGGACTAGAACTGTTTCATTATTTTCAAACAAATGAAACAGTTCTAGTTCTGTAGAAGTAATTTCTATAAGAAATAAATATGTACTTGATTCTATTATTTAACTGTGATTCTTTTCCATTCATTTTTGGAAAACCATTATATATTCATTAAGCGTATACATATCTATATATGTATATATATATATATATATATATATATATATATATATATATATATATGCCCTTCCTAACACCAACCAAGAAACTCACTCAGATGGTGGATGGGTGCTACACAAGAATGCTGAGGATAGCTCTGAACATTAATCAGTATACACTGACGATGAAAAACTCAGAGCTGTATGGGAGCATCCCAAAAGTCAGCTCAAAAGTGACACAGAGGAGACTGAGGTTAGCTGGACATGCTCACCAACATCCAGAGTTGACATTGCACTCAGTGCTCCTGTGGGAGCCCCTACATGGACACACTAGAAGAGGAAGACCAAGGTTAACGTATGTTGATACCCTAAGGACAGACACTGGTCTGTTGGAGACGCAGGACATGGCAGCGATAATGAGGGACAGAGACCCCTGGAGAGAACTCGTCCATGGATCTCGGGAATTTTACCCGCCTTAGAAAATATATATATATATACCTATATATATATATCATCATCATCATCATTTTACGTCCACTTTTCCCTGCTTGCAAGGGTGGGACGGGAACTGATTCTGACTTGATTTCTACAGCTGGATGCCCTTCCTAACACCAACCTCATTTACAGTGAGTGCTGGGTGCTTTTTTGACGTGGCACCTCCACAACCACTTTGCAGTGGAATGATATGGACCCCAGTCTCTATCATCTCATTTCTACAGCTGAGTAAACTGGAGCAATGTGAAATAAAGTGTCTTGCTCAAGGAAACAACACATATATATATATTTAAAAAAATAGAGGTGTGGCACATGAGTTGTGATATATTAGTAAAAAGGAAAAGAAAATGCTGACAAAATTTTCCCAGTGAAAAATAGTTTAATTAGGAATAAGTATAAATTAGTAATAAGTATTAGTTAGTATTCAGTTTTAGTTTTAAGTTTTTACCGGTTGCGCATTTCTTATGCTTTTCAAAAATAATTTTGAGATAGAGCGCCCGTGATTTTTGCTCTAATCCGATTAGAGCAAAAATCATCTATATGTATACATATATTTATATAAAATACAATATGTTGAAAGGGTAACACACTAGAGAGAGAGGGAGATTGTGTGCCATCAATAAAACAGGGAAATTGATGGCACATGATCTCTCTCTCTCTCTAGTGTGTTACCCTTTCAACATATTGTATTTTAAAGAGCTCAGGATTCCTTTTCCTTTGAGCACATTATTGACAGGGAATAACGAGAGCCTATGGCGCCGTTAATTTATCGTGATATATATTTATATGTGGAGGCACATGGCTTAGTGGTTAGAGCATTGGCCTTGCAATCGAAAGGTTGTGAGTTCAATTCTCAGACCGGGTGATGTGTTGTTTCCTTGAGCAAGACACTTTATTTCACATTGCTCCAGTTTAGTCAGCTGTAGAAATGAGATGATAGGGACTGGGGTCCCTATCATTCCACTGCAAAGTGGTCGTGGAGGCGCCATGGCAAAAAAGCACCCAGCACTCACTGTAAATGAGGTTGGTGTTAGGAAGCGCATCCAGCTGTAGAAATCAAGCCAGCATCAGTTCTTGTCCCACCCTTGCAAGCAGGGAAAAGGGGACGTAAAATGAAATGAATGAATGAATGAATATATATATATATGTATATATATTCATCATCGCTGTTTAACGTCCATTTTCTTCCATGTTAGCATGGGTTAGACGAGTTGTCCTGTTGTGAGATAGACTAAGTCAGGTGACTATGTCTTGCTCATACAAAACTATTTTGGCTTTGTGTCTACAGCTGGATGCCCTTCCTAACGCCAACCACATTTACAGTGTTTTGTGTTGTGACACCTACATGACCACCTTAGTGTGTGACCTGGGTACTTTTTGTCGTGACACCTACATGAGCACCTTACTGTGTGAGCTGGGTACTTTTGTCGTGACACCTACATGACACCTTACTGTGTGAGCTGGGTACTTTTTGTCGTGACACCTACATGACCACCTTACTGTGTGAGCTGGGTACTTTTTGTTGTGACACCTACATGACACCTTACTGTGTGAGCTGGGTACTTTTGTCGTGACACCTATATGACCACCTTAGTGTGTGAGCTGGGTACTTTTTGTCGTGACACCTACATGACCACCTTACTGTGTGAGCTGGGTACTTTTTGTCGTGACACCTACATGACCACCTTAAAATTTGGGCTGGGCACCTTTTGTCGTGTCACCATCACGACACCTTTACAGTGTGGCCTGTAGGCTTTCGTTGGATGGGTGTGTAGGGATTTGGACATGTGTGAGGGGCAGAGTGTTAGGACGAGGGAGGTGCATGGAAGAGGGAATTAAAGTGAATGTGGTAGATACCAGATGCATGCTTCAGCCTGTGCTCATGGGAGATATATGGGAGGAGAGTGTAGGTGAACAGGGTATATGCTATATGTATGCTTCAGCCTGTGCTCATGAGAAGATGGATCTTCTGCATGACTGCATAATGCCTGAGATCTTGGACCTGTGTCATCGCCTTTGATAGGTGCAATTGTGAAAGGTCAGCTATTATCACCTCATCCAAATTCTTCCAGGGTCTTCCTACTCCATAGCTTCCATCAACTTTGAGTGCTCTGTACCTTAATCATTATTTAATGTCCTTTTGGCGATGGATTGGCAGTATCGGTAAAGGGTCGGACGCCATGCTTTCCAGCATAGTTACGTCCCTTTACAATCTGAGTTCAAATCCCGCCGAGGGTGACTTTGCCTTTCATTCTTACGGGGTCGATAAAATAAAGTACCAGTAATGCACTGGGTAATTGCTGGCCTTGTGCCTAAAGTAGAAACAATTATTTAATGTCCTTTTTTCTATGCTAGCTTAGGTGGGACAGGTTTTCATAGACAAAGTGAGTACTTAAGGTGCCACATCTTGTTTATGTGCATTCCTACACTTTACAGAGTGTACTGGGTGCACTTTACCATGGCACTGGCACTAGTGAGGGTGTTATACCCTTGACATAACTCAAGAGTCCTCTCAATCCTTTGTTTATCATGTTTCCAATGCCTGGATGCCATCCTAACACCCATCATTTTAAAGAGTGTATTTGGATGCATTTTATTGTGGCACCTAAACTAAGAAGGATGTTGTACCCTTGAAACAACCAAAGATTTCCCTCAATCATTTCTTAGTCAGGTTTTCTACACCTTGATGCCCTTACATATATCATCATCATCGTTTAACATATATTTTTCTGCACTGGCATTGGTTAGACGAAATATATATATATATATATATATACATATATATATATAGTGAAGGCGTGTGGCTGAGTGGTTAGAGAATTGTATTCGCAATCGTAAGGTTGTGAGTTCGATTCCTGGACCAGGCGATGCGTTATGTCCTTGAGCAAGACACTTTATTTCACGTTGCTCCTTCTACCTGGAGTTGCGACCGATAGATAGTATTAGCAATTGGAAAGACCAACGGAAACATTGTTCCCTCGGTCCGATTTGACAAAAAAGTCGATCGTTCCTAAGATATATATATATGAATGAAGTATTTCCATAGGAAAGGTAAAGGAAAAGAGAGTGCTCTATGTAGACTACAGAGCTTTTTAATTATGTAATAAACAACATAAGATAATTAATTCATTTACCAGTGGTTTCTTGAAGACAGCTATAAATATCTGTCTTCAAGAAACAACTGGTAAATGAATTAATTATCTTATGTTGTTTATTACATAACTATATATATATATATGTATACTTATTAAAAACAAACATATATGCACACACATAAATGGAGTAAGTTATTTGTCATCTCAAATTCATAACTAAAGAATCTTTCAATTTCTTTCAACACTTTATATTGCCTGTATATTACATAGAGTATGTGTGTGTGTGCGTGTGTGTGTGTGCGTGTGTTCATATATATATATATAAACATATATACATACATATGTATATACAGACATACCTGTATTTATCTCTCTCTACTTATATATATGTGTATACATATATGTGTGTGTATGGATGGATGAATATATGTATAAATATGTGTCTGCATGCAGATATGTGTGTATGCATGCAATTTTGTGTGTGTGTGTTCATATTCATATATATATATATATATATATATATATATAAATCCGTATTCCAATGTTACTAAGTAGTCGCATTGGATGGAGTCAACCGACGTCGGAGATTGCTCAACGTATAATAAAGTGTGTTTTAAAATCCGGAGAAAATATGAAGAAGAAGTTTGTGAAACGGAAATGCGGGTATAAAGAATTTATTAGGTAACAATTGTTTCTATAGTGTATGGGTTACCTATACCTTGCTATTTGTATAATATAAAAATATTATCATAAATCGTAGGTACACTGTAAGAAAACACACCATGTCGTCAGACCTTTGTGGTAGAATGATATGAAAATATTTTATACACTAGATATATATCTTATATCTATCTAGTGTATAAAATATTTTCATATCATTCTACCACAAAAGTCTGACGACATGGTGTGTTTTCTTACAGTGTACCTACGATTTATGATAATATTTTTATATTATACAAATAGCAAGGTATAGGTAACCCATACACTATAGAAACAATTGTTACCTAATAAATTCTTTATACCCGCATTTCCGTTTCACAAACTTCTTCTTCATATATATACATATATATATATATATATATATATATATATATATACATATATATATATATATATATATATAAACATACATACATGGGTATATGCATAGACATACCTATATTCTTTTATCTATACATGTATGTATGCTTATATATATATATATATATATATATATATAGATGTGTATATAGATGTGTATGTACGTGTGAGTGTGGTGTGTATCCATTTAACAGTGTTAGAACAGCAAGATTAAAAGAGAATTTCAATATATATCGGCCAATATTTGCTTGTCATAGAAATGTTCCAGTGATTCTCTTTCAATTTCAACTTAATTTGTCACTGTTGTTAAAAATAGTATTCACTACCATAGAAATTATAAAACAGCATTATCAGAACAAACCTGTAATTATTTTTACATCCATTTTCAAGCAGATGTATAAATATAATTGACTTTGTTTGTTTCGCAGTTTCTCTCTCTCTCTCTCGCTCTCTCTCTCTCTCCCTCTCTCATTTTTGTATATATATATATATATATATATATATATATATATATATATATATATATATATATATATACATGTATCATTCACTTAGTTTAGTTTCTTACACTCACATATACATATTCTTACATATGTACACACTTACACACATATACATACACACATTTATACATATACCTTCACACATATACACACATACATATACATATATATATATTTATATACATACACACATATAAACATATATACACATGTGTGTGTGTGTGTGTGTGTGTGTGTGTATTTCTGTTGTGAGGAAAGAGAAATGTCTATCTATGTTTACAGTAGGAAAAGAAATTGATTTTAGCATTTTCCTCCAATTCTTACACAGGTTCTTTTGTTATTTTTCTATGGCCTTTACATACACAGACACACATGTATGTATGTATGTATGTAGGTACGTATGTGTGTGTACGTATGTGTGTGTGTGTGTGTGTGTACGTATGTGTGTGTGTGTGTGTGTGTGTGTGTGTGTGTGTGTGTGTGTGCGTGCGTGTGTGTGTGTGTGTGTGTGTGTGTGTGTGTACCCATGTCTGTATGTATATACATGCACACAAACACATACATACAAACATGCACACATACATATATATATATATATATATATATATACACATACATACATACAGTCATATATATATATTTATATATATATACACACATACACATACATACAGTCATATATATATACACACACACATACACATACATACAGTCATATACATATATATATACACACACATACACATACATGCATATATAGATATATTTTTACTTGGTTGGCCTCGGGGAAGGGCCTGTACCCATGGCTTTCACAGACCCTTAAAAGGGACAAAATTGATGTCAATAATGTTCTCTTTAACATATTGCAGGATCATTCCTTTTGAAAACACATAAGAAGGGGATCTCTGGCTAATGAGGGCTGGGATTGGTGTTGTGGTTAGTGTAGGGTCTGGGGGGCTGGATACAATATGGGTAACAGGAGGAAGAGAGAGAGAGACAAATGAATCAGGAGTGCCTGAATGGAGGTGACATGAGACTAGGGAACCCTGAGGAGCAGACATTAATGGTAGAAGCAGAGCAAAGAGACTTCATGTCTGTAAGCCAGAGACTGAAGCTTATCAGTGAGTGAGGTTTAAACCAATTAACTGAACAACACTCTATAGTAGATCTAAGAATAGCTTTGTAACAGTTCATTAGTTGAGTCCTGAAGGATTTTCTGAACCTGAAGGGAAGGGTTACTTATTGGAATACAGTCCTAGCTATGTTGAGGATGTATGTTCTCTATGGTAGATCCTCACTAATTGTAATTTAGATCAATTGTGATGGATTTAGTTGCCTGCTTAAGGAGAGTGAAGTACCATGGTGTTTTCTTGAGATGGTCAGTGTCAATGTTTTGTTTGTTTGTTTTTGTTGTTGAAAGAGATAAGGTTGGCATTTCATTGGAGGATGTTTTCTAAGTCTCTGTTCAAAACATATGGATAAGATATTAGTAGTTGAATATATATATATATCATCCCCATCATTTATTATCTAACATTGACTTTCCCTGCTAGCAATGGGTTGTACAGGCCTTCACAGACCAAAGTAGTTATTAAGTAGAGCTAATGACCTCTCAGACAGGCTGGGAAAACTGGAAAACTACATAAACAGTGTAGTACTCAATGCATGATGATATGCAGAGTGGGTGTACTGAAGTGGTAAAATTTCAACAGTGAATCCAGCCATTTCAAAAAGTTGGAATGTCTACCTCTTCAACATATGCACGCACTCATGTATATATTTATACATATATACATATATATATACATATACACACATATATATACATATACATAGTATGAGCAAGACATGGTCACCTGACGTAGCATTGCCCACAACAAGACAACTCGTCTAACCCATGCTAGCATGGAAAAATGGACATAAAATGATGATACATACATAAACATATATACATAGACATAGATATATATATATATAGCAATTAGAGTCGTATAATATAGAGGAACAGTGGGAATTCCTGAGAGCAAACCTGCTGACGGCGGCAGACGAAGTCTGTGGCTGGAGCAGGCCTGTAGGTAGGAGGAGAGTAACATGGTGGTGGAACAGTAAGGTGGAGGAGTCAATTAAGGCCAAAAAGCAGGCTTGGAAAGTATGGCGGGATGGGGGAAGTAGAGAAGACTATCAAGTGGCCAGGAGGGAAGCTAGGAGACAAGTGTACTTCGCAAGAAGGGAAGCAGAGGAAAGAAAGTTCAAGCATGTTCTACAACGTGAGGACCAAAAACGTGAGGTGTTCAGGATTGCCAGGCAATGTGTCAAGGAAAACCGTGATATTGTCGGGGAGAAGTGTGTACTTAACGATGATGGCATACTTGCCATCACCGACGCTGATAAGAAGGTAGCTTGGAAGTGTCACTACGAAAGGCTTCTAAATGAGGAGAACAAATGGGAGAAAGACAGTCTCCCCCAGATCGATCCAATAGAGGGACCAGCAGTGTTAGTTGAAGGTAGTATAATAAGTAAGGCAATCAAAGATATGAAGACGGGTAAGGCGGCTGGGCCTTCGGAAATAGTTGCTGAGATGCTGAAGGCATCTGGTTCGGTGGGACACACCATGGTTACCCGGATAGTTAACCAAGTCGTACAGAATGGGGTTGTTCCGAAGGAATGGCGTAGCAGCATCATCGTTAACTGCTATAAGGGAAAAGGAGATGCCCTAGATAGAGGTAACTATAGAGGCATTAAATTAATCGACCAGGTCATGAAGGTCACGGAAAAAGTAATAGCGCAACTAATCAGAGAAAGAATTGATCTAGATGAAATGCAGTTCGGGTTTGTGTCAGGCAAAAGTACCACAGACGCTCTTTTCATTGTACGACAACTACAGGAGAAGTACCTAGCTAAAAGTAAACCCCTATACTTAGCTTTCGTCGACTTGGAGAAAGCCTTCGACAGAGTCCCCCGTTCCATTATCTGGTGGTCTCTTAGAAAACTAGGTGTTGACGAATGGCTTGTGAGAGCTATACAAGCCATGTATAAAGAAACAGTCAGTAAGGTTAGAATTAACAACGAATATAGTGAAGAGTTTAGCGTAAAAGTTGGTGTCCATCAGGGCTCTGTTCTTAGCCCCCTACTATTTATTATTGCCCTTCAGGCTATAACAGAGGAGTTCAAGACCGGCTGCCCATGGGAACTCCTATACGCAGATGATCTAACGCTCATAGCTGAATCAATGACCGAACTAGAGAAGAAATTCCAAACATGGAAGCACGGCCTAGAATCAAAAGGCCTTAAAATTAACCTGGCTAAGACTAAAGTTCTAGTTTGTAGGAAAGAAAATAAGGCGGCCGTCCCATCTGGGAAATGGCCATGCTCAGTGTGTAGGAAAGGTATAGGTAGAAACTCCATTTTATGTCCCAAATGCAAAGTATGGGTGCATAAAAGATGTAGTGGGATCACAGGTAAGCTAACTAAGAACATAGATTTTACATGTGGCCGGTGCTCTGGTGCAATAAGTAGCAGCAAGTGCCCACAAAATACTAGCTCCTTCAACTGCGCAGAGGGTTCTATAGAAATAGTGGACAGCTTCCGTTATCTGGGTGACAAAATCAGCAGTGGGGGAGGGTGCTCTGAAAGTACAGTAGCTAGAGTCAGAACTGGATGGAAAAAGTTCAGAGAGCTTATACCACTATTAGCCGCTAGAGGGTTCTCCCTAAAAATGAAAGGCAGGTTATACGATGCCTGCATACGAACAGCAATGCTGCATGGCAGTGAGACCTGGGCATTGTGTGCAGAGGATATACGCAGACTAGAGAGGAACGAAGCTTGCATGCTCCGCTGGATGTGCAATAGTAATATACGTGAACGGCAAAGCATAAACGAACTAAGGAAAAAATTAGAAATAAGAGGGATCAGATGTTGTTTACTCGAGAGAAGGCTACGTTGGTACGGTCACGTGATGCGCATGAAAGACGACAGCTGTATAACAAAGTGCAGGGCAATAAAGATAGACGGTAGCCACGGAGTAGGCAGACCCAGAAAAACATGGGACGAGCTGATAAATTCCGACCTCACACGCTTACACCTCTCCAAGACAATGTCACTGGACCGAGACCTTTGGCGGTACTCAGTAATAGAGAAGACCCGCCTTACCTAAATACAAAGTAAAAACCTACTACAGTCAGTAGGCATCTCTATCAAAACACACCACCTCCACCCCACCCACACCGCCCCTTTCAATGTAAAGTTATGTTGGTCCCACAACATCCAGGCCGAAACAAATGAGATCGTGTAGGTGTCACGACAAAAAACACACAGTCCACGCTGTAAATGTGGCCGTGTAGGCAACACGGTAAAAACCTCCCAGCCCCACACTGTAAATGTGGTTGGTGTTAGGAAGGGCATCCAGCTGTAGAAAACCCGCCAGACAGTCCACGCTGTAATGTGGCCGTGTAGGCAACACGGTAAAAACCTCCCAGCCCCACACTGTAAATGTGGTTGGTGTTAGGAAGGGCATCCAACTGTAGAAAACCCGCCAGACAGTCCTATGCGAGCAAGACAACCACTCTTGCCTCAAGTGGGAAAACCCCCGTCCAAACCCATGCAAGCGTGGAACACGGACGCTAAACCTGATGATGATGATGATGATGATGATATATATTGACGAAATATAAGTCAATTGCATGAACTCATAATCCTTTATTTACTGCTATATATATTTCGATGATAGCCATTGAATGTCTATGACCTCATTCAATGGCTATCATCGAAATATATATAGGAGTAAATAAAGGATTATGAGTTCATGCAATTGACTTATGTTTCGTCACTATTATAACTCCTCAACTTATATCTTCGTTGAGTGCTCCCTATCCGCATACTGAAGTACTGGATTTTACCAACACTTACTTTCTTACTTATATATATATATATATATATATATATATATATATATATATATATATAAAACGTTCATATGCGCTGCAATATTTTGTTTACATTTCCTAGCCTAGAAGAACTCTGCTGTATTTACATTTCATAAATAGAAGCTCGGTATATTTATATTGAAGCCAGTTGATCACCTGAGACTGGCAAATACTGTTTCCTTTGATCATCTGACTAAAGTAAAATTAATAAAGAGTGAGACTATTAATGGTAACAATAGAAAATAACTTTGGCTAAACATCAAATTTCTTTAGCATTAACAGATTTCCAAAGGGAAAAGAAGGGGAGGAGAGGCAGGAATCTGTATTTTTTAGTTAAATCAATATCTGTATAGTTTAGATATTTCAGGTTAACAGGACAGGGTTTAAAATACAATCTTAGCCTTGTTATCCTTGCTATAATTCAACTGAACTGCAAATACCATATATATATATATATATATGGTATTTGCAGTTCAGTTGAATTATAGCAAGGATAACAAGGCATATATATATATATATATATATATATAAAATTGAAAAAGTGGAGAATAACATGGTCAACAGTACAAAAAAGGAGATTTATTTGCAGTCTAACAATTGTTTCACTGATAGAGATGTTTAAAAATTGCTGAACACTAAAAAACAGTGCCTCTCAATTTCAAATACAATGTTAACTATAATGATATTTTGTTATCCTTATATATATATATATATATATATATATATATATATATATATATATATATATATATATATATATATATATATATATATATATATACACACACATATATATATATACTAGCAAAAGAACCCGTCGTTGCTAGACACACCTTTTGCCACAACACGGCCATCTTTGAATTCCCCAGAACTCTGCTATTTTAGGGGAGAGCACGGTTTAAACTATATGTTGACATTCTCCGGGCGCTAAATAACCTATATATCAAATTTGAACAAAATCAGATGGAAACTGGGGAAATACATCGCCTGCATACAGACAGAGAGACATTTTCGTTTATATATATATATAGATAAATTGCACCTCCATTTTACATACAACATTTACAATATACCATATATTTTGAATTGAGGTGTTTTGTAGGTTCAACAGATAAGAGACGTGCTGGTTTTTCACTTCATATTTTCATGGGGAAAAGAAGTGACTCATACATATGTATATACAGTAACTTGACTTCCTTACCATTCTTTTAACATTCATATTCACCCCACCCCACCCCACCCCCCAAGTTTCTAGGGTGGAGGATTGGGAGAATGGATAGAACATCAAATAAACCTGGAATGAAAAGGTCCTTTCATTCCAAGTTCAAATCCCAGCAGAATCAACATTGTGATTTCATACTCAGTTATTGCTAGTTACATTCTATGTTCAAATCCTACCGGATGTCAATGTTACCTTATGGTATCTATTTTAGTAGAGTTGTATGGGCATTAGATTAAAAATGGCTCATTTGTTCTGGCTCTCTGCATTCTGTGTTCAAATCCTACTGGTTTCAGCTTTACCTTTCATCCTTTCACATTCGATTAAGTACCAATCCACTACTAGAGTTGATTCTCTCTCTCTCTCTCTCTCCCCCACCCTCTCTCCCCCCTCTCTCTCTCTTTCTCAAAGGAAGGAAGGAATCAGCTATGTTCAAACTTAGAGCATGATGGGCTCCACCAGATTTTAAAATGTACCAGTCTCTTTTACCTTTCATTCTGAATTCAAATCCCACTAGAGCCAACAATACCTTTAGATATTTAGTTATGGCTCAGAAACCAAGTCAACCTCACTTCCATATGGTGGTCTGTGGGAAAGCATTTATTATAATGCTTTGATAATGAGGCTCTGCATATGAAAAAATGTGTTGATGTATGATAATAACATACATATACACACACAGATATATAAGTCATAACTGTTCATCGTATATGTACCGACCATCAGACTTGATGTGGTTGAAACCAAGGAAAGTTCTGGGTTCAAATCTTGCCAAAATCAATGTGGTATTTAAATATTTAGTTATGGCTCTAAGTTCTAGGTTCAATTCTTGCCAAGTTCTATATTGCATTTTGGTATTTAGCTGTGGCATTTTATGCACCCTGTTGCCATTTTATGCTTCATATTTTAGGAGTCAATAAAATAAGTACCAGTAAAATACTGGATTAATTTAATCAACAAGACCCTCTTCCATATTTGAACCTTTGTGTCATTGATAGAAAATAATATTTTTTCAAAATACACTGTATTTCTGAATGTCGTAAAAGGCAACTAAAAGAAATGGTGTCAGGAAAGGTATCTAGCCATAAAATAATTGTTTCTACTTTTTGGCACAAAGCCAGCAATTACCCCAGTGTATTACTGGTACTTTATTTTATCGACCCCCGTAAGGATGAAAAGCAAACCTTGGGGGTGACTTGAACTCAGATTATAACGGGCCATAACTATGCTGCAAAGCATACCGTCCGACCCTCTAGCAATACTGCCAATCCACTGCTCTATCTGGCCATAAAATAATACCTAAAAAAAGACCTTGTGATGATCATATAGCTGCTATTTAACACACAGTATCATAATAATACAACACATGAATCACGTGACAATCACTTTGTGCTAGGTTTATCTGGTATCTGAGCATGTATGTGCTTTGATATCTCTCTCTCAAACACACATACACACAATGTTGTCAAGATGGTCAGCAGTAGAACAAAAGCTATCTATATCTACCTACCTACATGGCTATCAATATGTATCTATATTTACCAATGCTCCTATACAATAACAACAACCACAAAACAAATCCCAATAGCAGTCGAAAGATAGATATATAGGTGTATATATATATATATATATAGGTAGAACAAAGTCAGTGTAATTTAGTGCATATATGTTTGATAATGTGTAGAGAAAATAGGGAGGAAAATTATAGTAATTGATGTAAATGAATGTAAAATGAAATACAGCAATGGTTGGGTTGACAAGAGGGAGAAGGTTCAGGAAAATATGGGAAGTCAAACGCCTTTACATGTAATAAAGGATTTCATTTTTGTTGGGTACTATTCATATAGCACATCTGACACATACTATGTATTATGTACTAGATGAATTTTATAAGTAGCATATTGCATGACTAACCAACAATATTTGATTTTGTTATTGTCTCTGTGTTAAGAGAGGGGCTGAGCTGTCAACTGGTCAGCATCTAATTATCTGAAATTTGAAACTACCTAAAGCCAAAGAAGCCCACAAAACTGACAGATCCAGATCGACCTACAGGATAAAATGTGAAGCATTGGTGAATAAGGAAGTCAGGAACAGGTATGCAAATACTATTGCATCCAAATTCAAAGAACTCCCTGACTAAATTGAGGATGTTGAAATAGTGTGGAGACTGTTCAGCTCTTAAATGCTGGTGGCAAAAGTGGTTCAATCAAGAGGTCAAAAATGCCATCCAGCAAAGAAGGAGGTATACAAATCTTGGCTTTGAAATAAGTCTTCCTTCTTGCACTTGCAGTACAAGCAGACACAAAGAATCACAGCAGAGACAGTAAAGATATCCAAAGTTAAGACATGGAAGGACTTTGAGGTTAACTTCAGATCAGCAAATAAAATGTTCTGCCAACTTCGTAATAAGAAGTCCTCCTCCATACTTGCTATCAGAAATGCATCTGGAGTTCTCCTCTCTATGAAGAAAATATTTTGCTGATCTCTGATCTCCTGAACCTGATCACAACAGCATCTTTTGATGTACATGAGGTGCATCTCAGAGCGAGTATTAATTTCTTGAAGGCTGAGATCAAAAGAGCAATTAAAGAGCTCAAATGGGACAAGGCCGATGGAGAGGATGAAATTAAGTCCAAAATGTTAAAAGCCTTAAATAGAAAAGGTATTCTTTGGTTGACTCATGTGTGCCGGGTGGCCTAGATCTCTGGAAAAGCACCTGATAATTCCAATCTTCAAAATGGGAAACGAGATTGCTACAATTATAGAGGGATATCCTTGTTAAGCCTCTCCAGTAAAGTCTATACTAAGTTGGGGCACCATGGACATGACCTAGATATATATATATTTTTTTTAACTATAAACCCTGTCATTTTTGTTGAGTACTATGTATATAGCGCATCTGACATATGCTATGTATTATGTACTAGATGAATTATATAAGATGTATATTGCATATCTAACCTACAATATTTGATTTTGTGTGCTGGATGTTTGTGTTAAGAGATTGCTACAATTATAGAGTTTTTGTTAAGCCTCTCTGGTAAAGTCTATGCTAAGTGTCTGGCTAAGAGATGTAGGATCATGGAGTACAGCCAAAAGGTGTATTCTTTCTTTGTAGATCTTGAAAAGGCATACAACTACATTTCATAGAACCTGCTGTGGAAAGTTCTGCAGGAGTATGGGCTCCATGGATAGCTTCTGGTCACCTTGATGTCTCTATATGAATGCCCAAGCATTTGTGTTTGGATAAATGGTATTAGATTAAAACCATTCAATATGGGAGTCAGACTCTGCCATGAGTGTATACTGACACCTCTCCTGTTTATAATCTTCGCAAACAGGATTGACATGTGCATCCAGGCTGGAAGTGGTGTCACGATTTGTCGGTGTAGGATCAGTTGACTGGAATTTGAGGAAGACATAGTATTATTTAACTTGTCAGAAGATGATCTCCAACATGCACTTGATAGGTTTGATGCCGAGTGCTGCACAGCTAGAATGAAAATCAGTGCTGCAAAGACTGAGACACTCGTCCTCTCAAGGAAGCCTGCACAGTGTAGTCTACATGTAAGTGGATTTTCACTGAAGCAGGTGGAGAAGTTCAAGAATCTTGAGGCCATATTCATGCATGATAGAAGGTAGGAGACTGAATTAAACGAGAGTTTGTGCAGTAATGTGCCAGCTACAACATTCAGTAATCAGAAGAAGGGTGGTAGATGTAAAAGCCAAACTCACTATCTTCACTTCAATATTCGTGCCAACACTTACCTATGTTCACGAATCTTGAGTAATGACCAAACAAATATGATTGCAACTACCAGTGGCTGAAGTGGGATTCCTTCAAAGGATCTTGGGAGCAACTTTACTCGATAGAGTGCCTAGCTCGGAGATCAGAAAGTTGCTCCAAGTAGAGCCACTACTTCTCCGAATTGAAAGATCACAGTTTCAATATTATGGACATGTGGTTAGAATGTCTCGGGAAATCACTGGACAAATTTTACAGGCAAAACCAGCTGGCAGATGATCCAAGGGTAGACCTCGAGCAAGGTGTTTGGATAACATCTATGAGCATGACTGTTCTTGCTTGGGGATCCAGCCAGATCAATTGGAGAGGGCTGCTTCTGACAGAACCCTCTGGAAAGAGTGTTTGAAGACTCTGGCCCCAACAGCCCTCCCAGGAATAAGTAGGAGGAAAAGAAAAACCTACAATATCCTGGTTATTTAGTATATAATGTAGAGTATTAGTTGTATATGTTATATCTAGTATATACTACATAGTATAACATGAATATAGTATATTTAATAAGTTATATATATTATAATTTGTATATAATATATTTAGCATTTAATATACAGTAGAACAAAATATATAGTAAACCTTGTATATCTGACACATAATATATAGTATATGTGTATGGTACATCTAGTATTATAACTTGTATATAGCATATCTAGTAGATAATATATAGCATATCTAGTACATTATATATAGTATATTTAGTATACAATTTATAGTATAACCAGTATATTGCATATCAAGTATATATTTTTGCTGTTCTTCTTTTAGCCCTTGGTCATCACCAAGACAACAATCTTATGATCTAAGGTATTCCAGTTGTGAACAGCACTGCTCCTTTTCAGACAATGTGTATCTAGAACTACATTATTCAAAATGGCTTTGTCTTTTTAGGATTATAGAGTATAGTTTGAAGAAGAATTAGCTACTATTTCTAGCATGTCATAAACCGGCTGTATCCAGCCAGAATTCTCTCACCTCTTTCTGTTCAAACCGGTCGTAACTGGTCACTCATACTGATTTTAAGGCATTGTTCTCAAAATAAATAATATTAAAATCTCATAGATTCAATATTATATGAGATATTATGTGAGATAAAACCTTTACTGCAAAAATACAGTAGTAAATATAGAGTAATGTAAATGCTAAAGGGTTACACTTGGTTTTTTTTTTTTTTTTTAACCCTATGACATGATTGAGCAGTCGTATGATCAAAAATATTCCAGCTATAACCACCCTATCTCCCTTTTCAGACATTTTTACCAGTTTTAGTGATCACATAGACAAACTATGAGGATCCTATATGATATATAGTTGTCTTCTTTCCTACCCTAAATAGCCAAAATAAAACATTAGAATGATTTCCTACTACTTTCTGATTGGTAAGTGGTTCATCTTAATTTCTTGGGTCATCAACTTCTGACGATTTCATTAGTTAGTATAAGGACTTTTTAGGATGTTATAAGGCTTACATATAATGAAAGATTAGGATCAATAGGAGAGATTAGTGGAGTTACTGTGAATTTAAGTGGATTAGTTAAAGAGGTTATATATATATATATATACAGCGTGTACCAAAAAATGTATACATGCTTCAACAGCATTCTAATAAAAGTGTGTATACATTTTTGGGAAACACAATTTATATGTATGTATATATATGTATATATATATATATATATACATACAGGGTGTCCCAAAAAAATGAACACACTTCAACAGCATCCTAATAATAGTGTGTATACATTTTTGAGGGGACATTCTGTATATATATGTATGTATATATATATGTATATATATATATATATATATTTAATACATTAACAGAGAAAGCTTTAAGCGATACTCTGACCAACTCCATCTCACTCAACAAACATTAGGATATACCTAAGTATAATTCCAATTAAGTGTTTGGGGTGCTAACTATATAGTATTCCGTGGATAGCTGGTTGGATTATTTTATATGAGACATAATTAAGTAAATCTCTCTTTCCTTCCATACGATCGTTTCGTTATAAGATTTCTACAAGTTGGGATAAATAATGTCCAAGTTATGTAGAAACTTGTATATATACAAGTTTCTATCCATGTGTACAAGTTTCTATCCGTGTGTATATCCATAGATATACACACAAGCGGACCCTTATAACTCATCAGTGCATGCCCATGCAATATCGATATAAAAAATTACATCGATATTAATAATTAGTGATGGTCCCCGTCAGAGCTAGAAGGACAGCTAAATTTGAAAAGCAAGTAGTCCTTCAAAAAGAAAATTCCCACTGTCCCCAAAAGGGAAAGTGGAGGTCATTGTAAAATATAAAATAATATACACGCTGGTCATTGTAGCCTGTTAGGTATTTTAACCACGTGTTTAAGAACTCAATTGGATATTAAAAAAAATAAATATATTATATATAGGAAGAGATATTTAGACGTATAAGAAGTGAAGTGTATAGTTCTGAGAGGGAAGGACAGATAGTGGTGATGATGGATGTGAAGAGATATAATAAATATGTCCAGTGTAGATATATATAATATAGAAACACCTTACATGTATACAATTCTGAAATTATTTAGGTGTATATAATGTAGAAATAGCTTAGGTGTGTACATTTTGAAATATAATATAGACATAGCGTAGGTTCAATATAATATAGACATAGCGTAGGTTTAATATGATATAGACATAGTGTAGGTTTAATATATAGACATAGTGTAGGTTTAATATGATATAGACATAGTGTAGGTTTAATATATAGACATAGTGTAGGTTTAATATAATATAGACATAGTGTAGGTTTAATATATAGACATAGTGTAGGTTTAATATAATATAGACATAGTGTAGGTTTAATATAATATAGACATAGTGCAGGTTTAATATATAGACATAGTGCAGGTTTAATATGATATAGACATAGTGTAGGTTTAATATAATATAGACATAGTGTAGGTTTAATATGATATAGACATAGTGTAGGTTTAATATGATATAGACATAGTGTAGGTTTAATATGATATAGACATAGTGTAGGTTTAATATGATATAGACATAGTGTAGGTTTAATATGATATAGACATAGTGTAGGTTTAATATGATATAGACATAGTGTAGGTTTAATATAATATAGACATAGTGCCAGTTTATAAAATATAGAAATACTTTAGCTTCAATATGATATAGGATTTGAAATCAAAATTAAAATGTTTGCAAAATTTTTCACCCTATAATTTTTGTGGTTGTTCAGTCATCATTTTCCAATGCACATTATAATCCATGCTTAACTGCACTGTTGTTTTCTGCACCTTTACCTTTTATTCTCCCAGCTCATTGCTAGCTTGCGGACAGGAACTGTCACTAATTGGTTCTAGCAAATTTGAATACCCTGCACTTCTTTAGGCAAATATCAACTTCCATATGCATCACATGAAAATACTAACACAATCCTGTTTTTTGCATTCAATTGCTCTTAAGCCCAGTTGTTCTCTCAGTTCATAGATATTTTGATGTTTATGTACTCTACTATTACACATCCCTCATTTCTTTCCAGTCTACACATATCCTCTGCATGCAAGGCCAAAGTCTCAATTTGATGCAGTATTGTTCTTCACACACAGGTGTGATACAATTTGCCTTTTCCCTACAGAGAGAAACCCTTTATAGCCAATAGATGCAATAGCTTGCTGAACTTTTTCAAGCCAGTTCTTACTCTGGCTCCTGTATTTTCAAAATATCTATCTCCACTGCTAATTAAGTCACCCAGCAGATAGCTGAATGTGTCCACCATTTCAAGGAAGCCATCCAAGTATTTGATAAAGACTATTTCATGATCATTCTTGCTGCTTACTGCAAAACAAAACCAACATAAACAAACAACAGTATATAAACTCGTTCCGTAATCGTTGGGTCAAATGTGGAACCTGTCACATCTCTGTCTGCCTTCAATGCGCCACAGGCTTCCGGAAGATCCCAGGCCAAAACAAGAAACATTATATTGCTACAATGGATAGACTCTGGGAGATGGTCCAGCTAACAAACTGGTCCTTTCGGTGCCTGGACTGTATGCCTGCCTCTCCCATTGCTGCGGAACAACAACAACAACAAAAACCGAAGATCGTGTCTTCTTCTACCATTGTTCCCGAACAACAACAATAAAAACCAAGGATCGTGTCTTCCTCTACCATTGTTCCTGAACAACAGCAAAAACCAACGACCGTAGCTTCTGCTACTACCCCCGTTGAAGGACTTCATCAACAACAGCAACCCATGTCTTCTTCACCCGTTACTTTTCAACAACAACAACCGACGACTGTGTCTTCTCCTACCATGCCTGTTGAAGGAGAAGAACAACAACAAAAACCAACCGTCAATACGGAGTTTGAGGAAATACAGCAAATGACTTCAGCTTTAAGCCAAGAAATAGCGGAAATAAAATCAAGCGTTCGTGTAAAACCCCACAATGAGGGATCTTACCGGAGTGCCTTGTTAAAAAATCTCCGCGTACCTCATGTTGAACCTAGACGCATTGAGAATGCCACTGAATCTGCAAACCACGAAGTGATTGCCATTGGTGTACCAGAAGACATAGTTGATCTTCAGGCATTTGCTGCCAGTTCATCCAAAGACTTGGGCTGTGCTCCCGCAAAGGGTGCTCTACGCCTTGGCCGACCGGGCCTGAAACCCAGGCTAATTAGACTGTCGTTTTCAAACTCAACTGAGGCACGTTCATACCTTGTAGCCTCTGATAAAGCTAGGCGTGAAAGTTGGATTGCTTTCCGAACACGCCCTGGTCTTCCACCTGATGTCCGCCCAAAGTTGCGCGCTGCAGCTTCTTTAAACTGCAGCTCGGCAGAACATGAAAGCTTCAGCCTACAAGATGATGGGCAGATATGGAAGTTTGTTAAGGCTGGCGAAACATGGAAAAGAGACACCAGCTGGTCTGAAAACACTGTACCCACAACAACTGACAATAAAGAAACTGAAAAAACTCTGGGAAACTAAATCAGAACAACCTGCCATCCCCTGCGCATAATCATAGACTGGGATCAAGGTACAAATTGTTGTCCTTGAATGCACGTAGTCTATGCAATAAGATTCATCTTTTTGACTCCTACGTCAAAAGTATCAACCCTGACTTCATTACAGTCACGGAAACTTGGGCACATCCCTTACTCTGTGATGGGGTTTTCAGCATGACTGGCTACAACCTCTTTCGTAAAGACCGCATTAATCGTCATCGTGGTGGTGTAATGGTCTACGTTCGGTCAAATCTGTTGGCAATTCCTTGTGTTGATTTGAACCAATCACAGCAGGAAGTTTTTTTCTGCGATATACGTATGACCATGTCAACACTACTACTTGGAGTCGTTTACCGTCCCCCAAATTACCATCAGGACACTCAATTTTGGGATATCCTCAGAGCTGCTGCCAGGAAGACAGCCAATTATGTTTTCCTTGCAGGAGACTTCAATCACCCTGAGATTGACTGGGAAACCTTTCGTTGGCCGCCAAGTGCAAATGACTTCCTTGAGCTAGTGCTGGACTCGAGTTGGTCCCAAGTGGTCACCTCCCCAACAAGAGGTGACAACACTTTGGACCTACTCTTCACCACTACTCCTGAAACGGACATTAGTGTTACTGCTGAGGAACCTTTAGGTGACTCTGATCATGCTATGATCATTGCCAATCTATCCCTTATGGGCAGTAACAAGAACCACAACCATCTCCAAACTGCTAACTTTGACTGGAATAAAGCAGACTGGAACTGTTACTGCACTGAGTTGCAACGGCCAAACTGGCTTGAGTTCTACAACTCTGGAGATGTCAACACTGTACTCCAGAACATCCTGAGCTCAATATGGACAGCATGTGTAGCATCGGTGCCACGTAAGCGGAAAAAACATCCCAAAAGTGCAATTTGGGAGACTGCAGCAGTCCGTCTTGCCAGAAAAGAATGGCGCAATGCTGAACGTGAGTACAAACTTCACAAATCAGACTTTAATAGGAAGAGGCGAAATAGATCGTCCAACCACCTCAAACAGGTGACAAAAAAGGCAGTGCTTCAATTTGAGCAGTGCATAGCAACTAGCCCTGACAGTAAGGTGTTCTGGAAGTATGTTCACTCAAAGCAGAGGCCTCACTCTCCAGTTGGTCCTCTTCACAATCCCCACACAAGCCAGGTTACTGACGACCCCAAGGAATGTGCAGAGCTCATTGCTGAATGCTATGCAGGCATTTTCACTATTGAAGACCAGAGTGTACCATCTCCACCACCTATGACACCGGACTCTATTACAACCATGGAATTTACACCTGCAATGCTGCGACATCGCCTAAAAAATAAACGCAACCATGCCTCTCCTGGTCTTGATGGTGTTACGTACCTGCTTCTTAAACATGGTGGGTACTTCCTTCTGCACCAGTTATCACGCTTCTTCCAATTCTGTCTGAACAACAGTGCTACTCCAGAACAGTGGAAAACTGCCAGTGTCATTCTTCTGTCCAAAAGGGTGACCGCACATCACCTGTGAACTATCGTCCAGTCAGTCTTATTAGTTGCATCGCCAAACTGATGGAATCCTGTGTCAGAGAAACACTTTGGAACTTCTGGAGCTCTCACAGTCTTATGCGGCCCTCGCAATTTGGATTTATCCCCAACTCCAGCTACTGTGACCAACTTATAGAGTTTCTTGAGGACATCACCCGGATCACTGATGGCGGCTCATGGGTGGATGTTGTTTACCTTGACTTTGCGAAAGCCTTCAATTCTGTGCCACACAAAAGGCTTATGGCAAAACTCTCTGCAATGGGTGTGAAGGATGATCTTTTTAACTGGTTGAAGTCCTTCATTCTCAGTCGAAGAGAGGTAGTCACGGTTCTGGGACAGCATTCCTCACCATATGAGATGTCATCAGGTGTACCACAGGGATCTGTTCTTGGCCCCCTTTTGTTTGTGGCATATATTAATGACATAGATGCCAACTTAAAGAATGCCACAGTACTAAAGTACGCAGATGACATCAAGCTGTACCTTGAGATAAAAAGGACAGATCCTGAACACTATAGATCTTGCTTGCAGTCTGACCTGGACACAATGCAACAATGGATCTCAGACTGGCAACTCAAGCTAGCTGTGGACAAGTGCACCACCATGCATTTTGGGAGTAAAAACCCAGCGTCCACATACTCCCTCCACAGCACTAATATCAAGAAGTCTTCTTGTGAATGTGACCTGGGCATTACGGTCAGCAGCGATTTGCGTTGGGCGAAGCACGTCTCTAAAATTGTCAAAGGGGCCGAGGGTGTCTTAGCATCACTCAGCAAGACCCTTGTCAGCCGCTCTCCAGATATCTATTTAAGGCTGTACATGACTATGGTGCGGCCACACTTAGAATTTGCATCACCAGTCTGGAACCCCTATCTTGCTCAGAACATTGACCACCTGGAAACTGTTCAGAGACGTTCAACCAAGCGAGAACCCTCCATCAGGCATCTACCATACTCTGAGTGCCTTGCTTCCCTGGGCATGGATACATTAAAGCTCCGACACCTAGCAACTGACTTGGTAAACACCCACAAAATTGTTAACCATCTTGCCAACAACAACCCTGAGTACCTTTTTGATTTCCATGTGTCTAACACACGAAGACATGCCCACAAAGTAAGAAAACAGCACAGCTCCCATGACTTTCGTAAACATTTTTTCACGCTCAGAGTTGCTGAAGCATGGAACAAACTACCTGCATCAGTTGTTAGCTGTCGAGACACAGCATCCTTTAAGGCCTCCATGCTTCCCGAGATCCGCCAACACTACAGCTAATGTTCCCCTTCCATACACATACACACATGTATACCATGACTCATACACTGTTCACTTCCCTGACATTTGTGTATTATTCTATGTACTATACATGCACCTTTGATGAGTTGTAGTGCACCTGAGCACTTTACACACAATAATTTCATTCATTATAAAAAATATATTTACATAGTCACACACCAAACACCCATGCACAGGGAGGCCACTAATCATGGGAGTACTCAATGCATGGGGAGATGCAGAGTGGGTATAGAGATATGTAAAATTCTGACCATGGCACCAAGTGGTTTTGGCTTGTGTCATAAACCAAAAGCACTTGGTGCCGCAGTCAGGATTTTATATATATATATATATATACTGTATATATATATATATATATATACTGTATATATATATATATATATAACATTGTTTAATATCTGGTGGCAGGTTGGACTATATATATAGAGAGAGAGAAAGAGAGAGAGGGGAGAGGAGACAAATTGACAGATAGGTGCAAAGTTTATGACAAATTGAAGTATAGGTTATTAGGCTGACACTCTGAAAATTGAAATAGAAATGTCTTTGACATTTCAAGCATCAGCTGGTTTTCAGAATGAGAGAAAGGAATGGAAAAGAATAGCAGAAATGTGGTGCGAAAGCGTGTGTTGGGTACAGATCATGCAATATTGAACATGACCAGAAGGGAAAAGAAGGGGAATGATTATGCGCTAGGGCATGTGACTGTGTGTATGTGCATGTGTCTGTTTAGTGTATGTGTATGCTATGTATGTGTGAATTACTTGTCTTGGAGCTGTGTGTGTACCTTAAGGTTATGATGTATTCATCCTAATGTATGTGTTTGGAAATAAAATTTGTGTATGTGTGTTTGTTGCGTGAACATGTATATATATATATACAGTTGTTTATTTATGTTGGTTTTGTTTTACATAAATATGTATGTATGTATGTGTGTGGAGCTCTGTGTATGTGCATGTGTGAAACTGGTTGTTTTGGGGACTGTGAATGTGTGTGTGTGTGTGAGTGCATGTGTGTGCGTGTGTATATCATCATCATTTTACGTCTGCTTTTCCCTGCTTGCAAGGGTGGGACGGGAACTGATTCTGGCTTATATATATATATATAAGCCAGAATCAGTTCCCGTCCCACCCTTGCAAGCAGGGAAAAGCAGACGTAAAATGATGATGATATATATATATATATCTATCTATCTATCTAAGGCGGGTAAAATTCCCGAGATCCATGGACGAGTTCTCTCCAGCGGTCTCTGTCCCTCATTATCGCTGCCATGTCCTGCGTCTCCAACAGACCAGTGTCTGTCCTTAGGGCATCAACATATGTTAACCTTGGTCTTCCTCTTCCAGTGTGTCCATGTAGGGGCTCCCAAAGGAGCACGGAGTGCAATGTCAACTCTGGATGTCGGTGAGCATGTCCAGCCAACCTCAGTCTCCTCTGTGTCACTTTTGAGCTGACTTTTGGGAGGCTCCCATACAGCTCTGAGTTTTTCATCCTCAGTGTATACTGATTAATGTTCAGAGCCATCCTCAGCATTCTCGTGTAGCACCCATCCACCATCTGAGTGAGTCTCTTGGTCAGTGTCCAAGTCTCAGACCCACACAGCAGCACAGACTCCACTACAGCAATGAAGAGGCGGATTTTCAGGTCTCTACGAAGGTCCGACTTCCACACCGATCTCAAGCTGTGGCACGCCGCCCAGGCCTTGCTCTTCCTCTCAACCACATCATCTTCCGTATTCCCAATCTTTGCTCCCAAATACAGGAAGTCCTCAACCAATTCCAGCGGCTTCCCGCCTACATTAGTGATCCCCTCTGGCTTCTCAACATTCTCTACCAGATATTTTGTTTTAGTCTCATTCATTCTCAGCCCCACACTCATCGACACAGTCTCAACCTCCCGCATCAAATCCTCTGCCTCCTTCACTGTATTTGTCACCAAAACTATGTCGTCGGCAAATTCAGCATCCGATACCTTTTTCGCCCCAACTCTCCTGCTCCGAGCCGGTGCTACAGTAAAGCCAGAGTCCTGGTGTTTCTCCAGTGCAAGGCGCATACAATAGTCCACTACGATGATAAAAAGGTAGGGAGCCAATGTATCTCCCTGGAGCACTCCAGCCAGTATCTCAAAGAACTCTGTCATCCCATCAGGTGTAATGACTTGGGCTTTGGTGTTGGTGTAGAGCAGTGATATCAGGTCCACTATCCTCTTGGGGATTCCATAAGCCTGTAAGATCTTCATCAGGCAGTAACGGTCCACAGAATCAAAGGCCTTCCTAAAGTCAATGAAAACCATGACCGCAGGAAGGCACTTTGCTCTAGCTCCCTCTAATATCCTCCTCAGCATCAGGATGTGACTGGTGGTTGATCTACCCTCTCTGAAGCCGTTCTGGTTGTCCCTGAGCTTCACCCTGAGAGACACCCTGCTGGAGGCGAACTTGATGGCGACCAACCTAAGGTTTAGGAAGAATCTGGGGAAGATGTGGACCTACATCTCAGATATGCACCTGTCCAAGTCCCAGATTGATTTCATTCTGGTGAGGAAAAAGTGGCGGAATAGTGTTCTGAACACGGAACCATACAGCTATTTCAGTACACTGGGTAGTGACCACCGGCTTGTTATGAGTGAGGTCCGCGTGAGCTTAAGAAAGAGCAAGGCTCAGCCCCGGAGAACAATCTATGACTGGGGAGCTTTCAGGGAAGATGATAAGCTACAGGAGAGGTTCACAGTGGAAGTGAGAAACAGGTTTAGTGCTCTGTGTGGAGAGTCAGAGGAGAGAGAGATTGGTGGACTGAGGAGAGTGTGACGAGGAGGTACGGGCACTTCACCAATGCAGTGGCGAAAGCAAGTGAAACCCTGGTGCCGAGGAAAAAGAACAAAGGGAAGCACGTCAGCTCTGCAGACCCAAAAGTGTGTGCAGCCAGAGAACACCTGAAAGCTGCCAGGGACCAATTCTATGCTGATCCTACGGAGGAGAGGATGGAGACTGTGGAGGTGATGAGGGAAGAGCTCTGTACCGCTTACACTGAGGTCAGAGAGGAGGCACTGATAGAGAAGATCAGAAGTGTGGAGAGAGCGGTTGACAGATCTGGATGTAGGGAGAGCTGGATGATCATCAACGAGATCACAGGGAGGAAGAAAAGGTGTTCGAGTCAGATCCAGGGAACGGGGCCCGAGGATAGGAAGAGGAAATGGCTAGACCATTTTAGGACCCTACTAGGAGAGCCACCCTCCACAGCCCAGAGCACTGGGGAGATCAGGCGGCTGTTTGAGGAACTGGATGTTGAGACAGAGCCCTTCACCAGAGAGGAGCTTCAGAGAGCCAAGAAGAAGATCAAGGAGGGCAAGGCTCATGGAGAAGATGGAGTAGCATATATATATATATATATATATATATGACATAATAATTGTTTCTACTTTAGGCACAAGGCCAGCAATTACTCAGTGCATTACTGGTACTTTATTTTATCGACCCCGTAAGGATGAAAGGCAAAGTCAACCTCGGCGGGATTTGAACTCAGATCGTAAAGGGACGTAACTATGCTGGAAAGCATGGCGTCCGACGTGTACAGTGCTCAGATGCACTGTTATAAACACCAAGGTTGGTATATATAGCTGGAATATATATATGACTAGACTAACCTAAGACCTAAAAGGGTGTATATATATATATATATGTGTGTGTTTATATATATATATATATGCAACAAAAAGTAAACAGAAATAACAAAGCAAACAACACAGTACAATAAAGAAATATATTAGTTTAACACTTGTCATAGTAGAAAGAGTCTCTTTTATATATATATAGAGAGAGAGAGCTTATACCACTATTGGCCACTAAAGGTTTCTCTCTAAAAATGAAAGGCAGACTATATGATGCCTGCATACGAACAGCTATGTTACATGGCAGGGAGACATGGGCAGTGTGTGCAGAGGACCTGCGCAGACTGGAGAGGAACAAAGCATGCATGCTCCACTGGATGTGTGATAGTAATATATGTGAACAGCAAAGCATAAATGAACTAAGTGAGAAATTAGGTATAAGAGGGATCAGATGCTGTTTACTCGAGAGAAGACTATGTTGGTATGGTCATGTGATGCACATGAAAGACGACAGCTGTATAAAAAAGTGCAGCGTGATGAAAATTGACGGTAGTTACGGAGTAGGCAGACCCAGAAAAACCTGGGATGATTTGATAAATTCCGACCTTGCACACTTACATCTCTCTAAGACAATGTCACTGGACCAAGATCTTTGGCGCTACGCAGTAATACAGAAAACTCGCCTTGCATAAGTACAAAGTGAAACCTACAGTCAGTAGGCACCTCTTAATCAAATATACACCCCCATCCCACTACCCCCCAACTCCCCACCCCCATCTACACCACCCCTTTCTCTGTAAAGTTATGTTGGTACCATAAATAAATGAGGTCGTGTAGGTGTCATGACAAAAAAACACAGAGTCCACGCTGTAATGTGGCCGTGTAGGTAACACGGTAAAAACCTCCCAGTCCACACTGTCCACCGTAGAAAACCTGCCAGACAGTCCTATACAAGCTAGATGACCAATTTTGCCTCAAGAGGGACAATTCCCGTCTAAACCCATGCTAGCGTGGAAGATAGACATTAAACGATGATGATGATGATGATGATGATATATATATATATATATACACACACACGCATCACCAGCAAAATAAGGCCCTCTGGTTAGTTGATAAAAATATTACAGTACATTCAATCAAGTATCACAAAACATCACTGAATTTAAAATACTGTTTTCATTGATATGTGTATTTGACACACACTCATAATCATACATACCGACAATAATATAGCATTTCTATGTAATGACATGATAAATATCATAGCTGCCAACCTATTTAACTGATGCTGTCCAGTAAGCACTATTTTTTTTTTGGGGGGGGGGGGGGGGGGTCTTTCTTCTCCAAAACATCCACCTTCTATAATTTTCTTCCTGCCTCTATTTTTTGGCGCAACCATCAACCATATCAATCTGACCAGCCTCAGAGAGGCTGCAAAGTTTTATGAGAACAGCTCATATCTTCTTACCAAACTTTTGATAGAAAAATAAAAATATGAAACACTAAATTATATAACCTTAAACTACATTACAGCCATCACTCACCATCAAGTGTATCTTTATAGTATGTACCCTGCTTTTGTTAAGGTTTTTAGGTGCTCATGGAGTCATGATCACACATCTTCTCAACCTTTACTCAATTGATCTAGGAGAATATTCAGGATGTGATAGGTAGAAAGAGAGAAAGCTGCATCAGCACTGGGCTAGCACTTTCTTTATCAAGCCTGAAAGGTTGGAAAGAAAAGTAAATCTTGGCAGGATTTGATCTGAGACCACAGCGAACCAAAATAAATATTGAACTCTCTCTAATGACTGTGCCAAATCACCTGCTCTATTTTAAAATTTTATATACACTCAATATGATTTTAGAAAGGAGACAAATATGGCCAACAGTAAAAAGAGAATGAATGGACTAGTATTAAAATGAAATTAAGTGAAACTGGAAGGCACATAACTGTTCACTAAATTCCAAATGATTTCATCATCATCATCACCGTTTAACGTCCATTTTTCCGTGCTGGCACAGGTCAGACAAATTATCTTGTTTTGAGCAATGCCAGGTCAGATGACCATGTCTTGCTCCTACAGAACCGATTTCTGGCTTGGTTTCTACAGCTGGATGCCATTCCTAACACTAACCTCATTTACAGTGAGTACTGGGTGCTTTTTACTGTGACCACTTTATAGTCTATTTATTTGTGGAAATCACATTCTTGAGTCTTTTTATTTTCTGTTGCCTGTTGCTATCAACATCATCATTACAGTTTTACGTTTATGCTCATGTCTGTATGGGGTAGATGGATTGTTACATTCTGAGACTAGGTAGGTCATATGACTGTGTCTTGCTCATACATTCCATTGTGGCATAGTTTCTATGGCTGGATGCCCTTACTAAGGCCAACCACTTCACAGCATGTACGGTGTTCTATTTCTTGTGGCTCCACCACATCTACATTATAGTGTTAAAGACTGTCATGAACCCTGAGACTCATCAGGCCGCTACTTATCCCAGTTTCTGTGGCATGAAGGGTCTGAGAGTACAAGACTACCCCTGGACAAGACCCCAGTCCATTGCAGGGTTAACCCACCCCATGCCTACACCACCACCATCCCAGCTATTGCTGGGACTCATTTTCAGCTGAGTATACTGGAGTAAAGTGAAATGAAGTGTTTCGGTCAAGAACACAACACACAATGAGTGTATTTCATCGTGGCATCACAACAAAATCTACTTTCAATATTCTATGTATGTATAATGATTATTTAGAGTCTATAAAACATTCGTTTTACTATTAACGTTAATTTTAATTTTCTTTCACATCCATTTTGTTGTTAGCCATGTCTGACTTTATTCTATAGGTATACCAGACATTACATCTGAATATGAGACGTGATGGTCATGGATGGAACGATTAGTACAGAGCTGAAGCTAAACAACATAGAAAATCAGCTATGCGGGAGTGAACTACCGTTAAGCTGTGAAAATTAGTGCAAGGGAAACTACTCAGGTAGATTAATTGCGTCTGCATTGCGTTTGTGCAAGGTTTTAAAACCTGAATTTAAATAAGAATGTAATGGACTCATTCAACAACAACACATACTTACATCCATGACTGATTATGCTTGATGATAGTCATAGCCACTTCATAAAAACACATACACACACACAAATAAATCTTTTTGTTGGTATGATGTGTGTGTGTGTGATAAAACAAACAGAACATCTGCCTGTCACCCACCTTGTGGATTGTCTCTCTGCCGACCGTTGGCCTCTGGGATACTTGCCCATCGTTGTCACTGACAACATTTGGCTGTTTTAATAGCTGTTCTAGTGTTGAGTTTTCTAATTTTACTATTAATTCAAATACACTCACTTCGCCTCGATCAGAGACAACAATTTTTATTTATTTAACTTTATCATAGCTATGATTAGCTTTCTATTTAGGACAGAAACCACAGCTTGCGATACACTATCCCATTATTATTTTTTTTTTTTCTATTTCTTCTTTCATCCATCTATCTGTTCTGTTTCTTTTAACACACATACAATACACGAGAGATTTATTTTTTCTGTTGCACGACCCAGCATTTCAAAATGGTTCTCTCAAATTGTATGAAACCATTTCGCTGGTTTGAGAGCTGATGCGAGTGAAGATGTATGTGGGAACAGTCTCGTACATCACCTTTCTTTATTTCCTTCGTCCAGTCACTTCTATGTGCTAACACATTTTTCCTTGTCCTCCTGCTCTCTCAATCTTTTCTATATTTCATCTGCCTGTCACCAACCTCATGGATTGTCTCTCTGCCAGCCACTGTCCTCTGAGACATTTTTGCCCATGGCTGTCAGTAACATTTGGCTGTTTTAACATATGTGCCATGAGTTTTCTAATTTTTCTATGAATTCAAATACACTCTCACTTCATCTTGATCAGAGAAAACAATATTTATTCATTATATATATATATATATATATATATATATATATATATCATCATCACCCTTTAATGTCCATTTTCCATGCTAGCATAGGTTAGACAGATTTGAGGTAAGGTGAGGTCAGATGATCATGTCTTGCTCATACAGAACTGATTTTGGCCTCATTTCTACAGCTGGATGCCCTTCCTAATGTCAACCACATTTTATAATGAGTACTGAGTGCTTTTTATCATGACGCCTACACAACCACTTTACAGTGTCGGCTGGGCACTTTTGTTGTATCACCATGATGACCACTTTACACTGTGGGCTGGGGGCATTGGTGGGAAGGGTGTGTGAGTATTAGGGAGGTGGATATATGGGTGTGTGTGAGGATGTATGGAAGATGTATGGAATGGAAGGATGAAGGTGCATACCAGATGTATACTTCAGCTTGAGCACATGGTAGGTGTATGAAAGAGGATAGAGGTGAATACTATATGTATGCTTCAGCCTGTGTTCAAGGGAAGGCAGGTCTTCTGTATTACTGCATAATTACAGAGACCTTGGCCTTTGAGAGGTGCAGTTGTGCAAGGTCAGCTTTTATCACCTCATCCCAAGTCAGTCCTCCCTACTCCATAGCTTCCATCAACTTTGATCTTCACCTTTTTATACAGCTGTCATCCTTCATATGCATCACATGTCCATACCAACGCAATCTCTTCTCCTGCACACTGCGTCTGATTCCTTTTATGCCTAGTTTCTCTCTCAGTTCGTTTATGCTTTGCCATTCACGTATGTTATTATTACACATCCATCCAGGCATGCAAGCTTCACTTCTTTCCAAGTCTTCTACACAAGTCTTCTGCACACAATGTCCAGGTCTCACTAACATGCAACATTGCTGCTCGTATACACATGTCATACAGTCAGCCTTTCATTTTGAGGGAAAAGCCTCTTGTAGCTTGCAGTGGTAGTAGCTCCATGAACGTCTTCCATCCTGTCCTCATTCTGGCTACTGTACTTTCAAAACACCCACCTATGCTGCTAATTTGGTCACCTATGTAGCAAAAGCTGTCTACCACTTCTACCAAACCTCCCAGAATTTGATAATGCTTGTTTCCTGAGGTCATTTGCTACTTACTGCTCCAATGTTCATGTGATGAGCAACAACGAAATACTTATGTTGATTTAATCTAATTCTCAAAATCTGTCACCTTTTGCCCCTACAGTACTAAAATGTGATTGGTTCTTGGGTGTTATGCGATACTAATAATCTAACTATTTTCAACACTAACTTCAAAAAACTAGCCAGCCAAGCTAGCCACTTTATCACCTTCCAATCAGGTGAAAACAGAAGGCTGATTAACTTCAGACTGATCAGGAATCAAGATATGTAGGTGGTTGTGAATACTAAGTCTTTTCCTGGAGAAGAATGTATAACCCAATATAAACTAGTCATAAGCAGCCTTAGAGGATGAGCTAGATAGAGTTAAAGGCATAACCTAATCTGGAGTGGAAGGTGTGGAAATTGTTAAATGTAATTTCAGAGAAGTTCTAAGTGATGTGTTTATTTAGAAGGTGAGGATAGAAATCACAGGAAACGTAGGAGATGACTGAAGCCACAGAACAGATCTATTATTAGTGTAAGGTATTAACTAGACAAAAACATATCATGATAGTGAAATAGTATTATAGATAGAGACATACAAGCTAAAATGAAAAGCATGCAAAGACTGGATAAAAATGGGTAGCAAACAAAGATATCAAGTTGCTAGAAAAAAAAGCTAGGTATCAGGTTTGGAGAAAAAAATGAAAGCAAGGAGCTTGCCAGTATTCTGTGTTGAGAGGACATGAGGTGTTTCAAATTGAAAAGCAGTCTGTCAGTGTGAATGAAGACATTGCCGGAGAAAATGTGTATAAAATGACAGAGGTGTACTGAGACTAAGAAGTGTGCTTAGAAATATTATTAGAAAAGGTTGTTGAATAGGAATAATGTGTGGAAGAAAGAGGAGTGAAAGAACAGAGAGGGACCTACTATCAAGGTTGACAGTTGTATAGTTGAAATGGCCATTAAGGTTATGAAGGCAAGGAAAGTAGCTGGACTATAATATCGTAGATCTGAATAAAATTATTTCAGAACAGTGATGAGTAAATTCTTTGTGTTACAGCATACTTTTGATATTTTTAGTATTGCCCATGGTCTACATGTATATTATGTCATATCTTACATGAAAAACTTTGAAAAGGTCTGAGACACAGAGAGAACACTTTAATGGCATATTAGTGGACCACAACCTACCTGTTGCTGACCCATGCAATAGAAGATGAAGAACAGGAATTTTTCAATCAACCTAAGAAAAATTCATCTTGGCAGGCTTTAAACTACAGGGTATAATTAAATACCACCAAGTATTTTGTCAATGCCATTAACTTGCAAGAATGTTGGCTTAAAAAAAGCCATAGAATTTTGCCTCAAAAAAACTTTGTCCAATTAATATCATCAATATAAAAGGGAACATAAATATAATTGTTTCTACTTTTGGCACAAGGCCAGCAATTATCCCAGTGCATTACTGGTGCTTTAGTTGATCAACCCCATATGGATGAAATGTAAAGTTAACCTTGGCGGGATTTGAACTCAGACTCTATGCTGCATCCGACCCTCTACCGATACTGCCAACGCCCCCCCCCCCCCCTGGGATAAATATAAGGGGACATAAATATAATGTTAACAATGACAAGGAATGTTTGATGACAAGAAAAGGCTTCTCTCTATGAACGAACGGTCGGCCATATACTCAATGAGTGATGTTGCATGGTAGTGAAACTTAGACAGTGAATACAAAGAAACTATGAAGACTGGAGATTAATTAACTAGGCATACTTCGATGAATGTGCAATGTCAATGTGTGTGAACAATGAAGCATCGATGAAGTGAGAGAAAAACTGAGTGTAAGAGAAATCAACTGTAGTGTGTAACAGAGACGACTGCACTGGCATGGGTATGTGATGCATATGGATGATGATCACTTGGTGAAGAAGTGCCAAGAAATCCCAATGGAAAGAAGATGCAGGCTTGAGTGGAAGCAGTGAAAGTCAAATTTTTTGCCAGAATTCACTGAAGTTTTGTGCAATCTTGTTACACTTATAGATCTAACCCAGTACAATTTTCTTTATCCTTTACTATCCTCAATATATTCTCCAATAAACGTCCGACCAGCTTAACAGAAATAGCAACCAAATTGCACTACCTTGGAAAAAAAGCCTAAAAACTAAAACTAACCCTTAAGAAAATGTAGATTTAAAAGGTTCGACCAGTGTACATTGAACACAGTAGTCTCTAATATATATAAAAGACGAGATGGTTCTGGTTGGAATACCATAGAACATAGATTTGTTTTTTCAGGGTCGCTCGAGGACTGGCTAAATAACACGACCGACTCTTATCAAGAAATTTATCACTTCAAGAGGCGAAAATATTAACCAGATCAAAGGGAAACAACTCAACATTACTTTACTGCTTTCATTAAAACTTGCTGTTTTGTTTTAGGAAATCTACACATACGTCAACATAAATCTACACAACTGGTATATACACCATGTGTAAATCTACACAAGTAATATATATTTATATATATATATATATATATAATTGAACTGCCTTACGTTGAGTACTCTCTATATTATTGCATTACGATTGACCATACGGAATAGACCAGCTCTATACAGTGGTGAACCTCAAACCTGAATATATATATATATATATATATATATATAGCGAGAGAGAGTGTGTGTACCCCCGGCATTCCCGGAATTTCCCTTAGACACCTAACTAATAATTGTTCGTGGAAACCACCCCATATACGCGGGATTGTAAATATCTTCCGCGATTTTTTTTAATGGCTTTTTTCGTGGCAATATATATTTTTAAACACTAAATTATTAACAACAATATACCGTATTTGCCGGCCTATTGGGCTCTGCCTCTTTATTTTATTATTATATTTTACGTTATATTTTGACGTTTATAGGCATTTCTAGATCATGTCCAATATTCGCGGTTTTTCACTTTTCGCAGGAGCTCTAGGACCGTAACCCAGGGGAATACCGGGAGACAACTGTATATACATATACAGGTGTTAGTTATATCAGAAATCAACATTTTTTTAAAGATAAAAGTAATCTCTTCCACAAGTTCTCTTTATTGATTTCGTTGTTTTGTCTTTGTTTCATCTTTATCATTGTTTGTGTTTTTTTCTTGGTAGATTTTACTTTTTTCTATCACTAAATTTATTGTTCTTTGTATTATTTTTGTTGTTATTGTAGTTGTTTTGGTTTCTGTTATTGTTTTTGTTGTTTCTGTTGAATTCAAACGATTTACAATACATTTGCTTAAACACATGCTCACACACGTATCCACCTAGATGCATACATATATATAAGGATGCATACACACTTTGCTTACAGACAGATGTATCTACATACAAACACACTCGTACACAGAGATGCATCAAAGAGATATCTATGGACATATGTATATATATATATATATATATATATATATATACACACATGTGTATAGATACACACACACACACAGATATGTATAGATACGCACAGAGATATGTACCGATACATACAGATATGTAGTCACATCTATACATAACTACAGATATACATGTTCACATGCATATAACTACAAACACACACGCACATTATAAATATATACACCCAACTACATGAACATGCTCATAACTACAAAGACACACCCACATGAACCTAATTACATATATATATCCCAATAATCTATAGTCACTGAACTTCTGATGGAGTTGTAAAGACACCAACATAGGCTGTATCATAGCTATTTTTATATTTAATACAAATCCAGTCAAAACTACCTCTGGTTCAATGAAATGAAACCACCCATTTTAAATTAAAATATTTCAACATAATTTAAATAATTGTTTCTACTTTAGGCACAAGGCCAGCACATACCCAGTGCATTACTGGTACTTTATTTTATCGACCCCGTAAGGATGAAAGGCAAAGTTAACCTCGGCGGGATTTGAACTCAGATCGTAAAGGGGCGTAACTATGCTGGAAAGCATGGCGTCCAACCCTCTAATTTAAATAATTGTTTCTACTTTTGGCACAAGGCCAGCAATTACTCAGTGCATTACTGGTACTTTATTTTATCGACCCCGTAGGATGAAAGGCAAAGTTAACCCCGGCGGGATTTGAACTCAGAATGGCAAGGGCCGTAACTCTATGCGTCAAAGCATGGCGTCCGACCCTCTATCGATACTGCCAATCCACCCCCTCTAATTTAAATAATAATTATATGTACACGTAACAGCCGTACTAAGAGTGGGAAATGAAATTTCGTTTCATTTTTTCCGTTTAAATTATAATTGTTTCTACTTTTGGCACAAGGCCAGCAATTACCCAGTACATTACTAGTACTTTATTTTATCGACCCCGTAAGGATGAAAGGCAAAGTTAACCTCGGCGGGATTTGAACTCAGATCATAAAGGGAGGTAACTCTATGCGTCAAAGCATGACGTCCGACCCTCTACTGATACTGCCAATCCAAAAAGTCAGGAAAGTGAACAGCGTATGAATCATGGTATACAATACAGACACACATATGCATGTGTTTGTGTGTGTGTATGGAGGGAGAATATCAGGTGTAGTGTTGGCGAATTTCAGGAAGTATGGAATTTTTTAAGGATGCAGTGTCCTGACAGCTAACAACTGATGCAGGCAGTTTATTCCATGCTTCAGAAACTCGGAGTGTGAAAAAATGTTTCTGAAAGTTATGGGAGCTCCACTGTTTTCTGATTTTGTAAGTATGTCCATGGATGTTAGACACATAGAATTCAAAAAGTGCCCTGTTCAAACCAGCTGTAACCAGCCGCTCATACTGATGTTGAGGTATTGTTCTCAAAATATATAACATCAATATCTCATAGATTCGATATTATGTGAGATAATTAAGTAAGGTAAAGCCTTTACCATGAAAATACAATAGTAAATATAGAGTAATGTAAACACTTAAGGGTTAATAAAATAATTATTTTGGTAAATCCCTCCAAATTTTTCATTAATTAATTCAAATATAGTATATTTCATTATCCTCACCATCATTGTTTAACATCTATTTGCCATGCTTCCGTAGGTTAGAAGGGCTGTCACATTATGAATTGAGACAGGTCAAGTGATCACATCTTGCTCATATGATCCATTTTTAGCTTGCTTTCTATAGTTGGATGCCCTTCCGAATGCCAGCCACATTACAGCATGTACAGAGAGCTTCTTTTGTGGCACCAGCACTACTTTACATGGTGAAGTTGGTGTTTTTTGTCATGTAAAAGGGTTAAACCTGATGAAGCCCATCTCTCTCTCTATGTCAGAACATGGTCAATCTCTTCAAGAGAGTTAAGGAGAGAGAAAAAGAAGCAGAAGCGATCTCAGTACTACACTGGTACTTTATCGCAAAGTTGACCTCAGTGGGACTTAAAATCAGAGTGCAGAAACCAGGAATGAATAAAAGAAGGCTTGCTATTCAACCATCTAAGTATTCTGCCAATTTGCTGTCTAACATATATTTATGTATAGACCTATAACACTGATGAAGTCGTAGAGATACTGTTATGACATATGGTATGTTTTGGACATTTTAAACCTTGCAGAGCCCATCCCTCTCACGGTCTGAACACAACCAATTTCTTGCAGAGAATAAGAGAGAGGAAGTGAGAAAGCGATATAGATAAAAAATCGACCCTGGTACAAAACTGGTACTTTTTTTATCGACCTTGGAAGGATGAAATGTCAAGTTGACCTTGGCAGTATTTGAACTCTGAGTTTAGAGAGCCAGAACAAAAGAACAAAAGCCGCAAATCATTCTATCTGATGTTCTAACGACTCTGCCAATTTGCCACCTTATATCTCCCCCACCTCTCTATCTAACTAAATATATGTATATATATATATATATATATATATATATATATATATATATATATATATATATATACATATATATATATATATCATCATCATCATCATCATCATCAACGTTTAACGTCCGTGTTCCACGCTTGCATGGGTTTGGACGGGGGTATTCCCACTTGAGGCAAGAGTGATTGTCTTGCTCGCATAGGACTGTCTGGCAGGTTTTCTACAGTTGGATGCCCTTCCTAACACCAACCACATTTACAGTGTACATATATATATATATATATATATATATATATATATATAATGAAGGAAATGTGGTAAGGAACCAGGTGGACCATAACGCACCAAAGTACTCAATACTTAGGGTAGTAGAGTGGGTAATAGGAACATATATATATATATATATATATATAATCAAGGTTAAGCAAATAAGAAAAAGGTTTTAAAATAAATTTAAAAAAGTTCACTGTATATAACATGTATCATTCTAAAGAATGAAACAGTTCTAGTCCTGTAGAATCTCATCTATATATATATATATATATATATATATATATATATATATATAACTACCGATAGATGTACACAGCTGCAGATAAATGCATACACACCTATAGATAACTACACACTCCCACACACACATACAGAAGAAAGGCATAAACATTATTATATGTAAATAGATATAATCTTAGCTATTTACTCACACACACACACACCTAACGTCAATGCTCACCTAACAAAATGTCAACAATATTGAATGTTATCACAGAAAGAATTCAATACTCCAACAGACTCACTTTTTATTTCATTCCAGTTGACATTCGATAAACTTGTTTGATGTGATGTTTTCATAGAAAAATCTACATTTTTTTTTTATTAATATTATAACATTATAGCACTCCATATATGTTCATATATGCCTGTAGTTGCCATACAGATATATACAAACGTTTCTATATGGGCTTAACAAAATTCTTCAATTTGTTCTAAATTAAAAGAAATAATCCAAGAGTTCTTCTGTTAAGTTATATTTATTCTATCATGATGAATTCTTTTCAATTTTTCTTTAAATCTTAAATCCAGAATTATTGTATCTTGCAATAAAACTACATGATGTCATCATCAACATCATTTTATGTCTGTTTTTTCATATGGCATGAATATATACATCATCATCATCATCATCATACATCTGCTCTTCCATGTTTGCATGGGTTGGACAGGTCTTTTCCAGCACATATATATACCATAAATCACACCTTTTGACATACATTTACAATGTACCATATATATTGAGTGGAGTTGTGCTGGTGGGGTGGGGTGTATGTATGTATTTTTTATGGTGAAAGATACAGCTTATACATGAGTATATATGGTGTAGATAGGATGGACTCTCATCAATTTCAAAACAAGGGCCCAAATGCTCAATTAATTATCCAATGCTTCGTCTACAGAGAGACATTAACCCTTAGCATTTATATTACTCTATATATACTATTGTACTTTCATGGTAAAGGCTTTACCTCACATAATATCGAATCTATGAGATTTTGATATTATTTATTTTGAGAAAAATACCTTAACATCAGTATGAGCAGCCAGTTATGGCTGGTTTGAAAAAGAGGTGAGAGAATTCTGGCCAGATATGGCCGGTTTAAATGCTAAAGAGTTAAACCAGTTTTAGATTAGCAATAAGTGTAACCTAAACCATTGGACAACATACATGGTCATGATGAGTTACATATTGTACAATTTATGTGGGAAGGTTTACAAATCTATGAGTAGATTAAAAAGATGTAGTTCTAAACATCAGAATGCACTTCTGCATACTGATGTGCACATATACAGCTTTGTTTGTAAGGTCTTCTAAAAGACATGTAGGAGTTTGGCTGGTTTAACCCTTTTGAGACTGTATTTCTAATGAAATACACTATTTCAATTACCAAAGAATTTTTAGGGATTTACTAAAATTAATCATTTCATTTCTAAGCTAGTAATTCTATATATGGTTATTATATAAAATTAAGCTGGTGGATTTTAATTTAAATAGAAACCTTTTAAAATGGGTGGATTTATTTCATAGAACCAGAGCCAGTTTTGATTAGATTGGTATTAAAAGGGTTAAAGAAACACTGGCAAATAAATGATTCATTTTAAAAATCAGTGATGGTCTTCCTCGGACACAAGTGAACAGCCATCAAGTGTGTATATATATATATATATATATAGGTTATTCAGTAATTTTGTAGGTTACTAGAGGTGGTAGCAATATCAGCACTCAATGCTAAAGCAGAGTGTCTATGTATCCATGCCCATATATATTAAGTTTAACATGACAAAGTTTCACATGAACGTTTTTATTGATGATCTACCAGCTATGTACGTTTCACAGTTAATTTGCTCAAGGTCAATATGTGTTATAGACCTGACTCCAGTATCAATCTGCTCAGACTTATTAATCATATATATATATATATATCATTTCATCATTTCATTTCATTTTACGTCCGCTTTTTCCCTGCTTGCAAGGGTGGGACAGGAACTGATTCTGGCTTGATTTATACAGCTGGATGCCCTTCCTAACACCAACCTCATTTACAGTGAGTGCTGGGTGCTTTTTTTGCCGTGGCACCTCCACGACCACTTTGCAGTGGAATGATATGGACCCCAGTCCCTATCATCTCATTTCTACAGCAGAGTAAACTAGAGCAATATGAAATAAAGTGTCTTGCTCAAGGAAACAACACATCACCCGGTCTGAGAATTGAACTCACAACCTTTCGATTACAAGGCCAATCTTCTAACCACTAAGCCATGTGCTTCTCTCTCTCTCTCTCTCTCTCTCTCTCTCTCTCTATATATATATATATATATATATATATATATATATATATATATATATATATATATATATATATAAAAACGGAAAAAATGGAACGAAATTTCATTTCCCACTCTTAGTACGGCTGTTACTTAAATATATGTATGTACACGTTCATACATATATGTATACAGACGTACAGTAGTATGTATATATATATACATGCACACATATATATATGTACGTATGGATTCACCGAACATTTATTATAATGCTCGGTGTGTTTGTAAACAAACATCCCGTATTAAGCCATAGTGTCTAGCAACCATCGTTGCTCGTTTGTTCAACACTGACAAAGGAACGGTGTACTAGTTTCAAGCTTATTATCTATCGTCAGCAACGTATACCTTCCTGCCAGATTGTTGAACGTATATACTTACCTTATGCATATTAACGGCTGAGTAGCCCAATTTGCATATCGAGTGGGTTAATCGATATGCTAAGAGTGGGAAATGAAATTTCGTTTCATTTTTTCCGTTTATCGTTTATATATATATATATATATATATATATATATATCATTTTCATCATTTCATTTTACGTCCACTTTTTCCCTGCTTGCAAGGGTGGGATGGGAACTGATTCTGGCTTGATTTCTACAGCTGGATGCCCTTCCTAACACCAACCTCATTTACAGTGAGTGCTGGGTGCTTTTTTGCCGTGGCACCTGCACGACCAGAGAGAAACTGTGTCTGAGAGGGATAGAATGTAGTGTGCGGGAGAGGAGACTGCGGTGGTATGAACATGTGATGCGCATGGAGGATGACTGATGGGTGAAGAAGTGCCAGGAAATCCCAGTTGAAGGAAGACGTGGTAGAGGTAAACCATGAAAAACATGGGAGGAGGTGGTGAGTACAGACCTCAGATCGCTGAAGCTCACGGTGGAGGTGACGGAGGACCGTGACAAGTGGAGAGATGATGTGCTGAATAAGACCCGTCCTACCCCCCTTGCAAGCAGGGAAAAGCGGACGTAAAATGATGATGATGACGATGATGATATGGGGAAAGGTGCATTAAGACACATATACATAGATGTATATGTTTTCAGCAATACTTGGTTAGTATTAGGATCAAAGTTGAATATTCTACCCTGCATGAAATCTTTGTTAAACTTTGTTAAACTGAATGTCAACATTTAATTTTAGCCATCAGCAACACCACATTGTTCTTGCTAAGTTGCTTTACCCAATAATATATTGGACTTAGTTACAACTTTTATTCCATCCATTATAGAATTGGAAAAGTACTTGAGAAATTTCTCAGTATCTTCACTACAATTGATAGTTATTTGTGTAAATATCCTAAGGGAAAATTACATTTATGCACCAGGTAACAGATTGATTAAGAATCTAAACTCAATGGGTTTGTATGAGATACACCAACAGACAGTATCTTTCTCACATTTCTTCTATATTTCTTTGGTGGTAAATCCAGCAGTGGACAGAATATGTAGTATTTAGCTGATACATTACATTCACATCATTTCAAGATCAACTTCACCTTTCATCTTTCAACAAGTGTTTTAAGGCCATTCTTTTTATTTACCCTTCCTCTTCTTCCTTCCACATTCATTTCCACCACTCCTCTCATTACTCAGTCACCTTCCTCCTCAACACATGACCCAATCATTTCATTCAATTTCTCTTCACAACATTCCTCACTGACTATTTCCATCATCCTCATTCTTTCCAGCCTTCTCTGCTGCTCCACATTTATCACCCATGACTTGGTCCCATAAATCTTAGCACTTTTCACACATGTAGCATACACCTTTCTCTTCAGTTTCAGGGACACAACCCTTCTCATTAGCTCAACACTCAGTTCCCAGAACTTCTTCCATGCACATTTCACTCTAGCTGAGTCTGATCTACTTTCTCCATTCAACATATATCCATGGTAACAAAATGTTTTGACACCTTCCATCTTCATATCATTCCCAAGATCCATCTCAATGTCCCCTTCATTTTGTAGCTTCCTCCACACTTTACACCTCACCATATGCTTTACCACTTGTCACCACTTTCATGTTTCCAATATTCTCCTTCATACCTTTTGCTTCCAACTATTCCTCTTATCCCTCAATTCATCCATACTCTCTGCTATTAACACCAGGTCATCTTCATACAGCATCTCCCGTGATAAACCCTTCTTTATACAGTACCTCCATCACAACCACAAATAGTAGTCGGCTTAATATTGACTCCTGATTCACTTCAAACTCATCACTGTTCCTACTCTTTGTCTTTATGACTGTATGTATTCTCTCATACATTGCCATCAGCACGTAAACCAACCATTCTTCCATACATAACTTTCTCAGTACCCATGTCACTACTACTATTCAAGTTCAATAAAATAAAGCACACTTTTAAAGTTAAAAATTGGCAGAGTTGTGAGAACATTGGTCATAATACCTTGCAGCATTTGTTTTGGTTCTCTCCACAAGTTCAAATCCTGCTGAGGTCAAATTTCATCTTTTCATTGTCGATAAAATAAAGTACCAGTCCATGATAGGCAGAATTGTTAGACTGTCAGACAGGATACCTTGTAGTATTTGTTCTGGCTCCTCCCATTTCAGGTTTAGATTCTGTTGTGGCCCATTTGGATGATAGACTTAATTCACTGCCTGGTTTCATAGCGTCACCTGGCTCTTGAGTACCTTTAATAGAGTTTAATCTGTTGCAAGCATTTGGCACACATCCCCAGTTTGAGGATGTCTTCATCTCTCTAACTAGTTTCAAAGGTCAATTGAAAATAGTTGCATCTGATAGGACCTACTGGAAGGCATGTCTGATGACTGATTAAACCCACCCACCCAAGACACACACAACCCTCCCAAGAAGAAGAACAACAACATGTTTAACTCCTTATTTCTTTTCCCCTTACTACTACTACTTCTCCCCCTACTATTAATACTTCGCCCCCTACTACTACTACTACTTCTCCCCCTACTACTACATTCACTGTATTAAACTTTAGACTTTGTCAAGTTCTGTATAGTGCAGCAATCTGTCTGAGTTGAAATAATGGTTTCCAATTTAGATACGATGTCAACAATTTGAAGGAGAAGGTGAAAGTCAATAGTCAATTATATAAGCTGAAATATTGTACTAGTACTTTATTTTATCAACCCAGAAAGATAAAAAGCAAAGTTAACCTCTGTGAGATTTAAACTCAGAAAGTAAAGAGCTGCATTTGTTTAACGCTCTAGCAACTCTGTCAAACCACCTTCCTCAGTTTAAATAATGATTTCTACTATAGGCACAAGGCCAGCAATTTTGGAGTAGGGGAAAGTCAATTAAATTGACCGCCGTGCATTACTGGTGCTTTATTTTATTGACCCCGTAAGTAAAGCTAACCTTTGCAGGATTTGAACTCAGAACATAAAGGGATATAACTATGCCGCAAAGTGTAGTGCCTGACGCTCTACTGATTCTGCCAATCCACTTTAAATAATGTCAGAAGCATAAGATTAAGAAATTTGCTTTTCAATGCTGCACTTATCTGTTCAATCTGATGATGATGATAATGATGATGATGGTGGTGGTGGTGGTGGTGGTGGTGGTGGTGATCATCATGGTGATTACTGAATGATATCTAGAGTTGTGATAAAGAGCTAATGCCATCTTATATATCTAGTTCATGTAATTGATGTAATATTTTGTTCTCTTTCAGAAATGTTTCCTGGATTCCGAGAGTGCATGGCTTCAATAAGAGAACCTTGGCGGCGACAACTATGTTGATTTCTATGTCTATACTGATATCATACATATATTGTTTATTGCATGTATGCCTGTGTGTTGATATCATTTATTACGTGGAAGAAGAGAAACACTCAGGAAGTTTCATTGGAGATATCGCAGTAGATTCCCACATGATGAATGACATGACATCTGGAAGTACAGATCTGATAAGTTTTAGCGAACTGAAGAGGAAAATATCGACAAAAATTGAGTTGTTCAATGTTACCGAGACTGGTAAACTGTACACAGCTCAGGTCCTTGATGCTGAATCACTTTGTACTGACTATACAGAATGCTTTACGATTATGAAAGTTGCTGTTCGCAAAGCCAAGACCTTTATGAAGATACTCAAAGTTAAAGTGATAATAGAGGATGTAAATGACAATCGACCGGAGTTTCCTGATAAGGAGATTTCACTTCAGTATTCTGAAGGGGAAGCTGTAGGAATGATTAAATCAATACCCAATGCTATTGACAAAGATGTCAGCCTCACAAATTCTCAGATTACTTACAAGTTGAGAAACGAAAATAGAAATGAAAATATATTTTCTTTGTTTGTGTCAAGAAGAGCTGATGGAATTTCTACACTTGGAATAGTCTTGGAGAAAAGACTTGACCGAGAAGCAAAAGACAGTTATATTATCCAAATTGTTGCAACGGACAAAGGTTCTAAACCTAAGCAAAACACCTTAGATGTTAGAATATCTGTGAAAGATGAAAATGACAACAGACCAATTTTCTCCCCAAATATATACAACATTACAATAAAACACACCCACAAATTAAAAACACCAGTGATTATTTTGTCTGCTGTTGACATGGATATTGATGATAATGCTATAGTTACCTACCACTTTAGTCCTAAGACATCTGATGTTGTCAAAAACTACTTTTTATTAAATCAAAAAACAGGAGAAGTTATTTTAATACAAAGTCCAAAATTAAATGATAAACTGCCTTATAAATTATATATTGAAGCCAGAGATGGAGGTAACCCTCCTCTCAGTTCCATAGCAGTAGTTCTAGTAAATGTTATCAACCAACACAACAACCCTCCATCTATTGATATAGATTATGTTTCTGCAATCAATGACAACACAGCTACCATTTCTGAAGATATCAAAGTTGGTAGTTTCATTGCTTATGTGATGGTCACTGACAATGATGTTGGACACAATGGCCAGGTTAACTGTGATATCAAACACAACAAATTAAAACTACAGTCAATGGGGCCAAAAGAATTTAAAGTAATTATGAAAAGTCAAGTTGACAGAGAAACTCGGGACCACTATAACATAACCATCATGTGTCATGATGGAGGTTTCCCCTCACTGAAAACAGACAAAACATTCTCTATCCAAGTGATTGACATCAATGATGTACAACCACAGTTTACGAAAAAAACATTCCAGTTTCTCACCTATGAAAATGAAGAGAGAAATTTCCCTATTGGTTTCATCAATGCTACAGACCCTGATTCAGGCTCAGGTGGCCTCTTAACATATAATCTAATAACTAGCAATAATAACTTTCATTTACCATTCCATATTACTGACTATGGTTTTATTTCAACATCAGAAACATTAGACAGAGAACAACAAAATATTTACAAATTTCAAGTTCTGGTTAAGGATAACGGAAAAATTCCATTAAATAATACGGCCAATGTTATTGTTGAAGTTTTAGATGAAAATGATAATACTCCATATTTCACATTTCCTAGTGTTGATCCTTTCAACCTTGATGTCCACTACCATCCCCAAAGCAAGATTGACATCACAGTACTAAGGGCCTCTGACAGAGACAGTGGCAATAATGCCTTTCTTAAGTATGAGATACTAAGTGGCAATAACAAGCTACTATTTACAGTCAACCACTATACTGGTTTGTTGTCATTCTCACGGCCAGTCTACCAAAATGATGTAGGGATGTATAATATAGTGTTTGCTATCAAAGATTGTGGCAGTCCAGTTCTGTCTGCTACCACAACTATCTCACTAACATTAACTGTTAGCAACAGCACATCAACAATGTTTACATCTGTCCCTTTACAATCAGACAACATGATCAACCTCACCTGGGTCATAGTTATAGTAATAGCAGCTGTGTTGGTGTCTGTAGTGGTGGTCATTGCCATTACATTATGTATAGTAAGATTAAACAATAACAGAAATACATTAGCAAGACAAGGAGAGGCCCAGCCATACCAATCAAGGGCAGAAATGAGACAGTTAATTTATCAGACCAGTAGTAATCCAATAATTATGGCCAGGAACACACAGGAGCTGATTAACAGAAATTCACAATCACTTGAATCAACATCAAACCAGTTCTATCCAGATATTAAGTCCCTCACTGACTGGAAGAATTCAGCTTTGGTAAGAGAACTTTTTAATATTTAATCAACTAAATTAACTTCTCACTAATTTCAATTTATAATTACAAAAGTCAATTCTTCATCAATTCCTCTACCTCTCTTCTCTCCCTCCTTTTTCTCTTTCTCTTCACTCTCTCCTCTTCAATCACCCTTCCCTTCATTCTCTGTCTTCTTTCCTCCTTTCTCTCATCTCCATACCTCTCTCCTTTTTTCTATCTCTTATCTTCACTTTCTCTTTTCTATCTCTCCTCTTCCTTCTATTTTCTCTCTCTCTCTCTCTCTCTCTCCCTCTCTCTCTCCCTCTCTCTCTCTCCCTCTCTCTCTCTCTCTCTCTCAACCTCCCTCTCTCTCTCTCTTTGTGCCTATTATACATGTGCATATGTGATTGTATGTGTATGCCTGGGTGCACAACTACACATGCATTTGTATGTATACACATGCATGTTTGCATGTAGCTTTAACTGTGAAGAAAATGACTGTAAACGTATGTAAGCAGGTAAATGAAAGGTTCACTCACACACACACACACAAACACATTACATATATATATGTGTGTGTGTGTGTGTGTGTGTGTGTGTGTGTGTGTGTGTGTAAATCAAAGACAATACAAACAAACAATTTCCAATTTTCAGCTATCTATTCTGGACACAGTTGTCCAAGGATATCACAGATATCAAAGGAAATCTGAGTTGTTGACATTTAGGATGACAACCACTAATGCTCATAATATACCCTAACCACTGGGAAAATTATCACAACAGCTGTTCTGAATTATACTGGGCAAGGGGAGAAGGATGAAGCTAAATAGATTTGTCAATGCCCAGAGAGAAAAACAAACAGGATAGAAGTGGTCTTTAAATTACATCAGACAATTAGCAGGAGAGAAACAAGAAAATAGAGCATTACCTCAGACAAACTAGCTGAAACATGAAGCATGAAAACTGTCTTAAATAAAGACGCCAGTTATTAAACTTGAGTAAATATGAGGCATGAAGGAACACGACACCAATGCAAAGACCCCCCCCCCCCCACAAAAAAAAATTAACACATGTATTCAGCATATGTAAAGCAAATTATAACTGCCATGCTTCAATCATTGAGAAATGTTAAATCAGCTGTCCACGATTTCCCACCATTCTCATGATCCATTATGACCACTGCTAAGCATGTGACCAATATGCCACAAGTGTGACCATTCTGATTCTAACAATGGCCCAGTGAAGGTCTGATTCTAACAATGGCCCAGTGAAGGTCTGATTCTAACACTGGCCCAGTGAAGGTCTGATTCTAACAATGAGCCAGTGAAAGCCTCAAAATGTTAATACTCACATAGACTGTTCTAAACTAAGCATAAGAAGTCAATAACAGAATATGGAACATTGGAAAATCCTTAATAAAAATGATCAAACTAAGGCACAGTCATGCCTTCAATATAACATGTTTGAAAGAAAAGGTATGTGTGTATATCATCATCATCATCATCATCAACGTTTAACGTCCGTGTTCCACGCTTGCATGGGTTTGGATGGGGGTAGTCCCACTTGAGGCAAGAGTGATTGTCTTGCTTGCATAGGACTGTCTGGCAGGTTTTCTACAGTTGGATGCCCTTCCTAACACCAACCACATTTACAGTGTGGGTCTGGGAGGTTTTTACCGTGTTGCCTACACGGCCACATTACAGCGTGGACTGTGTGTTTTTTTGTCGTGACACCTACACGATCTCATTTGTTTCGGCCTCGATGGCGCGGCACCAACATAACTTTACATAGAACAGGGTGGTGGGGATGGGGTGGGGGTGGTGGTGGTGGGACGGGGTGTATTTTGTTAGAGATGCCTACTGGCTGGAGTAGGTTTTACTATATATTTAGGTAAGGCGGGTCTTCTCTGTTACTGAGTACCGCCAAAGGTCTCGGTCCAGTGACATTGTCTTGGAGAGGTGTAAGTGTGTGATGTCGGAGTTTATCAGCTCGTCCCAGGTTTTTCTAGGTCTGCCTATTCCGTGACTACCGTCTATCTTTATTGCCCTGCACTTTGTTATACAGCTATCGACTTTCATGCGCATCACGTGTCCATACCAACGTAGCCTTCTCTCGAGTAAACAACATCTGATCCCTCTTATCTCTAATTTTTTCCTTAGTTCGTTTATGCTTTGCCATTCACGTATATTACTGTTACACATCCAGCGGAGCATGCAAGCTTCGTTCCTCTCTAGTCTGCGTATATCCTCTGCACACAATGCCCAGGTCTCACTGCCATGCAGCATTGCTGTTCGTATGCAGGCATCGTACAACCTGCCTTTCATTTTTAGGGAGAACCCTTTAGCAGCTAATAGTGGTATATATATGTATATATATGTATATATATATGTATATATAAAGCACCCAGTCCTCACAGTAAAGTGATCGTGTAGGTATCATAACAAAAAGCACCCAGTACTCACTATAAATGGGGTTGCTGGTAGGAAGAGCATCCAACTGTAGAAACCAAGCCAAAATCAGTTCTGCATAAGCAAGGCACAGTCACCTGACCTAGCATTGCCCACAACAGGACAACTCATCTAACCCATGCTAGAGTGGAAGAATGGACATAAAATGATGATATATATATATATATATATATATATATACATATACAGATGGAGGCACATGGCTTAGTGGTTAGAGCATTGGCCTTGCAATCAAAAGGTTGTGAGTTCAATTCTCAGACCGGGTGATGTGTTGTTTCCTTGAGCAAGGCACTTTATTTCACATTGCTCCAGTTTACTCAGCTGTAGAAATGAGATGATAGGGACTGGGGTTCCTATCATTCCACTGCAAAGTGGTCGTGGAGGTGCCACGGCAAAAAAGCACCCAGCACTCACTGTAAATGAGGTTGGTGTTAGGAAGGGCATCCAGCTGTAGAAATCAAGCCAGAATCAGTTCCCGTCCCACCCTTGCAAGCAGGGAAAAGCGGACGTAAAATGAGATGATGATGATGATGATGATATATGAACACACACACCAGCACCAATGATAGACTTAGACATTCTGCCACCTCCTCTGCACTGCCCCACTTTGCACTCCAGACAACTAACACCCCCAACTACATCCATCCTGGTAAATCTGTTGTTTTTTTTTATAACTCTCACCCAACCTTCTAGTTTCATTTTATAGCTTTATACTCTCTTGATGAATAGGACTATGCAATTATATCTCAGTGTTTGGTTTTTTAATCTTGAACTATAATATTAATATATATTGGTGCTGGGCACTATTTTCCTTCCATAGGGGTATTTTATTCAATTTTCTATTACTATACATTTTGTAAAAGGCACAACTAAAAGGGTTGATGCAAGGAAGAGCATCTGGCTTTCAAACCTTACTTCAAAAGGAAATCCATATCATGAAGACCACAAGGCTAACCCTTGATTCAGTAAGGAAAATGGCCTTAAAATGATTACTGTGTATGTGTATGTGTATGTGTATGTGTATGTGTGTGTGTGTACACACTTAGCAAACAAAAAAAAACCCTGCAAAACAAAGGGTTGAGCGGACTCTTCAGCTGAGCCAAAAACATAACAACCTCCCTAGTGCTGGTGCCATGATAAAATGTACTCAGTGCAAGTACGTAAGAGAGATGCAGATCCTTGGCCCATATGAGATATTAGTAGCTCTGATTAAGTAGTAATGTGATCTGTGACAACCCATCCACCCCTTGCTAGCAGGGAAAAATGGATGTTAAAGAATGATAATGATACTGTTTATAGTAATATACTAATTCTCTACTTCAGTTATACAACCGGCCCATAACTGTGACATCATATGGGGAACCAACAGAACAGAATGCAATGACCGTTGCTAATTATCTCAGTGACACATTATCAACACGAGGAGGAGGAGGTGGTGGTGGAGGTATAGGAAGAGGAGAAAGTGAACTAGGATGGAAGGAGACTCAGTATGAATCAACACGAGGAGGTGGCGGAGGAGAATGTGAACTAGGATGGAAGGAGAGCCAGTATGAAGAGATTCCAGGTTAGTTTTCTCTTTTCCATTATCTACAGTTTCTTTTTTTAATCTAAATTTGTTCCTGTTGTTTTTATTATTGTTTATTAACCAAGGGTAGAGGATTGGCTGAATTTTTAGAACGATGGACAGAATTCTTTGAAGCATTCATCTACAAACCCCACCAAAGTTAACATTTCCTTTCATCCTTCTATGATTCAATAAAATAAAGTACCTGCTATGTGCTGGAGTCAATGTAAGTCCTTTAAAAAAATTGTTGGCTTTGTGCCTTTATTAGAAATCATTATTGTTTCAACTTACAGATCAGACATGATTCAGAAAGCTTCATGGCTATGTGGTTGAGAAGCTTGCTTTGCTTCAATGGGGTGTTGAGTTTGATGCCACTGTGCAGAATCTCAATCAAGCATTTTCTATCTTGTATGTATGGACCAATAACTCCTAATGGACAGTTATCAACATACCTATCACACTATGTAGTCTATGAGGTGTGAAAATGGCTGACAAAATACACTACACTATACACACACCATGCTATATAGACACAACACAGTACACTAAAATATATATCCACTATACAATTCACTAAACTATATACCAAATATCTACAATACACTATGCTATATAAACTCTACATAAATGCAATACATACTACACTATGTAACTACTTCAAAATACATGTATTTCCAACACTACCTTTTAACCCATACAAACATGGAAATAGACATTAAATGATGATGATGATGATGATGATTATGATGCCGCAGCACAATACACAACACTATATACACAATACTCTATATTATATACCCTCTAAACAATATACACATAATACATTACACTAAATACTACATTATATACCTGCTATACAATATACTATATTATATACACTAGCCTATATATTACACTATATACACAATATGTACAATACACTATATTATATACCTGATTCAAAGATTGTGTAAAGGACTCATTGAAAAAAACTGGTTTGATGCTGTTTGAGTGGGAGATAGAAGCTCTTGAAAGAGAAACTTGGCGTGGAATGGTGAATGATGGGGTCAATGATTTTGAGGACAGATGCATAGAGCATGAGAAAATCAAACGAGATGTACGTAAGCAATTCCCTAGTGTATCTCTCTAGACGATCGGTGTCTCCATTGAACTGGTGTGCCCTGAGTGTGGAAAGATTTGCTTGAGCAAATCTGGTTTAAGGAGCCACAGTCACAGCCATGTTCTAAGAGAACCAATGAACTATGATCTCCACGGTATTATGAAGGTTCATAGGCAACCTAATCCAAGACCTGAGACCAGGGAGATTCATAGATGTTGTTAGTGCGTGAAGGAGTGCAAGTCTCTAGCAGGCTTGGAAAGCCATATCCGAGCATCACACATCTGAATCTGACAAGTGATTGCAATACTCTTTGCAGAGTTTGCAGCCATCATATACCTGATATATAATACACAACATGATTTACACAAAGGATAAAAACCCTATTCAGTCAGGAAGGACCATGGGTTTTGTACCTAGAAATTTCCCCTCTGAGGTACAAGCTTGGGCAAGGTGTGTTTGTGGGAGACCAGCAGTCGCCCATGCATATCAGTTTCTCTCTCCACACCACCGATGTTGTCCAAGCAAAAGGCAATGACTGATACAGCTTGGCACCTGTGACATCGCAACTCATTTCTACAACTGAGTGAACTGGAGCAATGTGAAATAAAATGTTTTGCTCAAGAACACAAAGCAGCACACAACCTTATGATTGTGAGCTCAATGCTCTAACAACTAAACTACATACCTTCACATACTGCACTATACACACAATATATGCAATACACTATATTATATACCTGGTGTACAATACACAACATTATTTACACACGTCCCTTTGTGGTCTGAGTTCAAATCCCGCCGAGGTTAACTTTGCCTTTCATACTTACGGGGTCGATAAAATAAAGTACCAGTAATGTACTGGGTAATTGATGGCCTTGTGCCAAAAGTAGAAACAATTATTTACACAATAGACTATATTACATACACAATAAAGCACATGGTTTAGTGGTTAGAGCATTGGCCTTGCAATCGAAAGGTTGTGAGTTCAATTCTCAGACCGGGCGATGTGTTGTTTCCTTGAGCAAGACACTTTATTTCACATTGCTCCAGTTTACTCAGCTGTAGAAATGAGATGATAGGACTAGGGACCCTATCATTAAATTACCCAAGACACCTCCAACGACATATAGCTCGGAGGAGGCCAGCTAAACCTGCATAGGTGTGAGCTGTCACACACACACACACACACACACACAATAAAAGGTAAAAACTCCATTCAGTCAGGAAGGATCATGGGTTTTGCACCTAGAAAGTTCCCCTCCAAAGCACAAGCCCTGGCAAGGTGTTTTTGTGGAAGACCAACAGTTGCCCATTCATACAAGTCACCCCTCTCAAAAACACTGAAATTGTCCATGGGAATGGCCAAAGGTAAAGACAAATACAATTTGGTACCAGTAACATCACAATTTATTTCTTCAACTCAGTGTACTGGAACAACATGAAATAATTGTTTCTACTTTTGGCTCAAGGCCAGCAATTATCCCAGTGTATTACTGGTACTTTATTTTATCGACTCCCGTAAGGATGAAAGGCAAAGTTAACCGCGGCGAGATTTGAACTCAGAATGGCAAGAGCCATAACAACATGAAATAATATAATGTCTTGCTCAACAACACAACACATTACCTGGTCAGAAATCAAATTCACAACCTCATAATTGTGAATCCAACTATCTTACTACTAAGTCATGTGCTTTAGACTACACTATATACACAGTAGCCTATATTATAGACCTGCTATACTATATACTATAGACTATACTATATACACAGTAGCCTATATTATAGACCTGCTATACTATATACTACACTATATACACAGTACCCTATATTATATACCTGCTATACTATAGACTACACTATATACACAGTACCCTATATTATATACCTGCTATACTATATACTACACTATATACACAGTACCCTATATTATATACCTGCTATACTATATACTATACTATATACACAGTACCCTATATTATATACCTGCTATACCATAGACTACACTATATACACAGTACCCTATATTATATACCTGCCATACTATAGACTACACTATATACACAGTAGCCTATATTATATACCTGCTATACTACATACTACACTATATACACAGTACCCTATATTATAGACCTGCTATACTATAGACTACACTATATACACAGTACCCTATATTATAGACCTGCTATACTATAGACTACACTATATACACAGTACCCTATATTATATACCTGCTATACTATAGACTACACTATATACACAGTACCCTATATTATATACCTGCTATACTATATACTACACTATATACACAGTACCCTATATTATAGACCTGCTATACTATATATTACACTATATACACAGTAGCCTATATTATATACTTGCTATACTATATACTACACTATATACACAGTGCCCTATATTATATACCTGCTATACTATATACTATACTATATACACAGTACCCTATATTATATACCTGCTATACCATAGACTACACTATATACGCAGTACCCTATATTATATACCTGCTATACTATAGACTACACTATATACACAGTAGCCTATATTATATACCTGCTATACTACATACTACACTATATACACAGTACCCTATATTATAGACCTGCTATACTATAGACTACACTATATACACAGTACCCTATATTATAGACCTGCTATACTATAGACTACACTATATACACAGTACCCTATATTATATACCTGCTATACTATAGACTACACTATATACACAGTACCCTATATTATATACCTGCTATACTATAGACTACACTATATACACAGTACCCTATATTATATACCTGCTATACTATAGACTACACTATATACACAGTACCCTATATTATATACCTGCTATACTATATACTACACTATATACACAGTACCCTATATTATAGACCTGCTATACTATATACTACACTATATACACAGTAGCCTATATTATATACTTGCTATACTACATACTACACTATATACACAGTACCCTATATTATATACCTGCTATACTATATACTACACTATATACACAGTAGCCTATATTATAGACCTACTATACTATATACTACACTATATACACAGTACCCTATATTATATACCTGCTATACAATAGACTACACTATATACACAGTACCCTATATTATATACCTGCTATACTATAGACTACACTATATACACAGTAGCCTATATTATAGACCTGCTATACTATATACTCAACTATATACACAGTACCCCATGTTATATACCTGCTATACTATATACTATACTATATACACAGTACCCTATATTATATACCTGCTATACTATATACTACACTATATACACAGTACCCTATATTATATACCTGCTATACTATATACACAGTAGCCTATATTATAGACCTGCTATACTATATACTACACTATATACACAGTACCCTATATTATATACCTGCTATACTATAGACTACACTATATACACAGTAGCCTATATTATAGACCTGCTATACTATATACTACACTATATACACAGTAGCCTATATTATATACCTGCTATACTATATACACAGTAGCCTATATTATAGACCTGCTATACTATATACTACACTATATACACAGTACCCTATATTATATACTTGCTATACTATATACTATACTATATACACAGTACCCTATATTATATACCTGCTATACTATATACTACACTATATACACAGTACCCTATATTATATACCTGCTATACAATAGACTACACTATATACACAGTAGCCTATATTATATACCTGCTATACTATATACACAGTAGCCTATATTATAGACCTGCTATACTATATACTACACTATATACACAGTACCCTATATTATATACCTGCTATACTATATACTATACTATATACACAGTACCCTATATTATATACCTTCTATACTATATACTACACTATATACACAGTACCCTATATTATATACCTGCTATACAATATACACACTATATACTATACTATATACACAGTACCCTATATTATATACATGCTATACTATATACTACATTATATACACAGTACCCTATATTATATACCTGCTATATACTATACTATATACACAGTACCCTATATTATATACCTGCTATACTATATACTATATACACAGTACCCTATATTATATACCTGCTATACTATATATTACACTATATACACAGTACCCTATATTATATACCTGCTATACTATATACTATATACACAGTAGCCTATATTATATACCTGCTATACTATATACTACACTATATACACAGTACCCTATATTATATACCTGCTATACTATATACTACACTATATACACAGTACCTTATATTAAATACCTGCTATACTATATACTACACTATAGACACAGTAGCCTATATTATATACCTACTATACTATATACTACAGTATATACATAGTACTCTATATTATATACCTGCTATACTATATACACAGTACCCTATATTATATACCTGCTGTACTATATACTATACTATATACACAGTACCCTATATTATATACCTGCTATATAATATACTACACTATATACACAGTACCTTATATTATATACCTGCTATACTATATACTACACTATATACACAGTACCTTATATTATATACCTGCTATACTATATACTACACTATATACACAGTACCCTATATTATATACCTGCTATACTATATTCTACACTATATACACAGTATCTTATATTATATACCTGCTATACTATATACTACACTATATACACAGTACCTTATATTATATACCTGCTATACTATATACTACACTATATACACAGTACCTTATATTATATACCTGCTATACTATATACTACACTATATACACAGTACCTTATATTATATACCTGCTATACTATATACTATACTATATACTATACTATATACTATACTAAATACTATACTATATACTATACTATATACTATACTATATACTATACTATATAGACAGTACCCTATATTATATACCTGCTATACTATATACTATACTATATACACAGTACCTTATATTATATACCTGCTATACAATATACTACACTATATATACAGTACCTTATATTATATACCTGCTATACTATATACTACACTATATACACAGTACCCTATATTATATACCTACTATACTATATACTACACTATATACACAGTACCCTATATTATATACCTGCTATACTATATACTACACTATATACACAGTACCTTATATTATATACCTGCTATACTATATACTACACTATATACACAGTACCCTATATTATATACCTGCTATACTATATACTATACTATATACACAGTACCCTATATTATATACCTGCTATACTATATACTACACTATATACACAGTATATACACACAATATCCTATACACAGTACCCTATATTATATACCTGCTATACTATATACTACACTATATACACAGTACCTTATATTATATACCTGCTATACTATATACTACACTATATACACAGTACCCTATATTATATACCTGCTATACTATATACTATACTATATACACAGTACCCTATATTATATAACTGCTATACTATATACTACACTATAGACACAGTAGCCTATATTATATACCTGCTATACTATATACTACACTATATACACAGTACTCTATATTATATACCTGCTATACTATATACTACACTATATACACAGTACCTTATATTATATACCTGCTATACTATATACTAAACTATAGACACAGTAGCCTATATTATATACCTGCTATACTATATACTATACTATATACACAGTACCCTATATTGTATACCTGCTATACTATATACTACACTATATACACAGTACCTTATATTATATACCTGTTATACTATATACTACACTATATACACAGTAGCCTATATTGTATACCTGCTATACTATATACTATACTTTAGACTACACTATATACACAGTACCTTATATTATATACCTGCTATACTATATACTACACTATATACACAGTACCCTATATTATATACCTGTAATGCACTGGGTAATTGCTGGCCTTGTGCCTAAAGTAGAAACAATTATATACCTGCTATACAATATACACACAATATACTATACTATATATACAATACACTATATTATATACCTGCTATACTATATACACACAATAGACTATACTATATACACACAATAGACTATACTATATACACAATACACCTACTATACAATATACTACACTATATACTATATACACAATACACTATATTATATACCTGCTATACAATATACGCAGAATAGACTATACACAATACACCTACTATACAATATACAATATACACAGAATAGATTACACTATATATACAATACACCACATAATATACCTACTATACAATATACTACACTTTATACACAATACCATTATTATATACCCATTACATTACATAATATATCCACTATAAAATACATGAATTATATAACCAGTATACAATACACTGCATTGTACACACAATAAACTATACTATACACCCACTACAATCCAGTTTGATTGTCTCTAAATATTGGTCAATATTTACTCCACACAATTTCTCATCTGATCACTATCAGACAAAGGAATGTTAAACCAACTACACTGCTTATATTTCACCTTTCACCTCTGCAGGTCATTCAACTCTTAATACTAGTCTTGCAGATATAAATCTTTCTCTTTGATTGCTGAACTTTCTGATCGTCATTTCACTATTCCTAATGCATTCTTATAATATAAATATTTCAGTGTATGTATGTGTGTGTATATACACACACATACATACAGATGTATGTGTGCATCTACCTAAATATATATATATATATATGTATATGTGTATATATGTATATATATATACATATGAATAAAGTTAGTCCTTCATCAGTGATCTTCCAACCATCATTGGTATTTCATCGCTTTAAAGACCATATACCTCCGGTTGGTGCAAGCAACGGCTAAAAAAAGTCGTTGGGACACGTAAATAAAGAGGACACAAGTGTAAACAAACAAAGATGGTGAAGCAACAAAAAGTGAGGAAGAAAGAATCAAGTCCCAAATTTCCATGAATATAAGTTCATTGAAATCGTGAACGTGAGAGAATAAAGACCATCAAACCTGGTTGGAATGTGAGCAAGGAAGGAATTCCGTACAGGTCTAACGGGAGGAAGAAGCAATCTAGTCTGTGAATTCGGTGAACGTAAGTTCTGTGAAATCATAGACGAGAGAGAGAAAAAAAACGAACCTGCCTGACCAAGGGTGCGAAAGAATGCGTATATATGTATATATGTGATATGTTGTTTCCTTGAGCAAGACACTTTATTTCACATTGCTCCAGTTTACTCAGCTGTAGAAATGAGATGATAGGACTGGGGTCCCTATCATTCCACTGCAAAGTGGTCGTGGAGGTGCCAAGGCAAAAAAGCACCCAGCACTCACTGTAAATGAGGTTGGTGTTAGGAAGGGCATCCAGCTGTAGAAATCAAGCCAGAATCAGTTCCCGTCCCACCCTTGAAATCAGGGGAAAGCGGAGGTAAAATGATGATGATGATGATATATATATATATATATATACATATATATATCTATATACATATATATATATGTAGAGGTTATATTTAATTTGTTGGGATACAACAAGCAAAATATTTTTATAACTGATATAAAGCACTCAACAAATTATTGGAGTAAATATACAATATATTAACAAATGGAAACTATATTTATAAAACCATATTTATTTCATTATACATATTTCAAGGGCCACCAAGGCAAACTATGGTGCGCTTTCATCAGATAAAATATAATATAGGTTAGTTTTATAAATAAATATTCACATACCCTGAAAAAATGCAACCATTTATATGATGAAAGCGCACCATAGTTTGCCTTGGTGGCCCTTGAAATATGTATAATGAAATAAATATGGTTTTATAAATATAGTTTCTATTTGCCAATATATTGTATATATATATATATATATAAGTATGTACACGTACATACATATATGTATACAGACGTACAGTAGTATGTATATATATATACATACATGCACACATATATATATGCACGTATGGATTCACCGAACATTTATTATAATGCTCGGTGTGTTTGTAAACAAACATCCCATATTAAGCCGTAGTATCCAGCAACCATCGTTGCTCGTTTGTTCAACACTGACAAATGAATGCTGTACTGGTTTCAAGCTTATTAGCTATCGTCAGCAACGTATACCTTCCTACCAGATTATTGAACGTATATACTTACCTTATGCATATTAATGGCTGAGTAGCCCAATTTGCATATTTAGTGGGTTAATCAGCCGGGTGCACCGAAAACGATAAACGGAAAAAAAGAAACGAAATTTCATTTCCCACTCTTAGTACAGCTGTTACTTAAATATAAGTATGTACACGTACATACATATATGTATACAGACATACAGTAGTATGTTTATATATATACAAACATGCATACATATATAAATGCATGTATGGATTCACCAAACATTTATTATAATGCTCGGTGTGTTTGTAAACAAACATCCCGTATTAAACCGTAGTGTCCAGCAACCATCGTTGCTCGTTTGTTCAACACTGACAAATGAATGCTGTACTCGTTTCAAGCTTATTAGCTATCGTCAGCAACATATACCTTCCTGCCAGATTGTTGAACGTATATACTTACCTTATGCATATTAACGGCTGAGTAGCCCAATTTGCATAAGAGTGGGTTAATCGGCCGGGTGCATACGTGCATATATATATATGTGAATCCATACGTGCATATATATATGTGTGCATGTATGTATATATATATACATACTACTGTACGTCTGTATACATATATGTATGTACGTGTACATACTTATATTTAAGTAACAGCCGTACTAAGAGTCGGAAATGAAATTTCGTTTCATTTTTTCCGTTTATCGTTTTCAAACACACCGAGCATTATAATAAATGTTCGGTGAATCCATACGTGCATATATATATGTGTGCATATATGTATATATATATATACATACTACTGTACGTCTGTATACATATATGTATGTACGTGTACATACTTATATTTAAGTAACAGCCGTATTAAGAGTGGGAAATGAAATTTCGTTTCATTTTTCCGTTTATATATATCATCATCATCATCATCAACGTTTAACGTCCATGTTCCACGCTTGCATGGGTTTGGATGGGGGTTTTCCCACTTGAGGCAAGAGTGATTATCTTGCTCGCATAGGACTATCTGGTGGGTTTTCTACAGCTGGATGCCCTTCCTAACACCAACCACATTTACAGTGTGGGGCTGGGAGGTTTTTACCGTGTTGCCTACACGGCCACATTACAGCGTGAACTGTGTGTTTTTTTGACGTGACACCTACACAATCTCATTTGTTTCAGCCTGGATGTTGTGGCACCAACATAACTTTACATTGAAAGGGGCGGTGTGGATGGGGTGGGGGTGGTGGTACGGGGATGTATTTTGTTAGAGATGCCTACTGACTGTAGTAGGTTTTACTTTGTATTTAGATAAGGCAGGTCTTCTCTATTACTGAGTACCGCCAAAGGTCTCGGTCCAGTGACATTGTCTTGGTGAGGTGTAAGTGTGTGAGGTCGGAATTTATCAGCTCGTCCCAGGTTTTTCTGAGTCTGCCTATTTCGTGGCTACCGTCTATCTTTATTGCCCTGCACTTTGTTATACAGCTATCGTCCTTCATGCGCATCACGTGACCATACCAACATAGCCTTCTCTCGAGTAAACAACATCTGATCCCTCTTATTTCTAATTTTTTCCTTAGTTCGTTATATATATATATATATATTGCAATCGAAAGAAAGGTTGTGAGTTTAATTCTCAGACCGGGTGATGTGTTGTTTCCTTGAGCAAGACACTTTATTTCACATTGCTTCAGTTCACTCAGCTGTAGAAATGAGATGATAGGGTCTGGGGTCCATATCATTCCACTGCAAAGTGGAATGATAGGGAAAAAAGCACCCAGCCCACACTGTAAAGTGGACGTGCACCCAGCACTCACAGTAAATGAGGTTGGTGTTAGGAAGGGCATCCAGCTGTAGAAATCAAGCCAGAATCAGTTCCCATCCCACCCTTGTAAGCAGGGAAAAGTGGACGTAAAATGATGATGATGATGATATATATATATACACACATGTGTGTATGTATATATATCTGTGTGCATGCGTGTGTGTATATATGTATGTGTGCTTGTGTCTGAATGTGTGTGTATATGTGTGTGTGTGTCTTCATCACCATCATTGTTTTTATGTCCATTTTGCCATGCTTGCACGGGTCCTTCCCATCACAGCATCTCCCCACGTGTCGCGTTCCTTCATCATCTCATCTGTGTGTCTCTGAAATTTGAGGTCAACTCTCTTTACTTCTGCCCAGGTCTTTCTCAGTCAACGTCTACTGTGACTTCCTTTCATTGGCACTTCCTTGCACTTCTTTACCCAGCAATCATTGTCCATACCAACACAGTCTTTTCTTCAGCACACCACTTCAGATTCCTCTTAAATTCTTCCATTAAATTCTTCCTCTTAAATTCTTCCATTCCTGGTAGTCTACCTGTTATCCCACTACATCTCTTGTGTACCCAAGATTTACATTGTGTACATTGGATGGAGTTCATGACTACGCCCTTTCTACATATTGAGCAGGGCCACTTCCCTGAAAGGACAAGGGTCCTATCTTCTCTCCTACTCACCAGCACTTTAGTTTTGGCTAAGTTTACTCTCAGACATTTTGATTCCAAATTCTGTTTCCAGGATTATTTTCCAGACTTATTTTCTAGATCTTTAATGGATTTGGCTATAATGACCAGATCATCTGCATGGAGAAGTTCCCATGGGCAGCCAGTCTGAAACTTCTCTGTTATATCCTGTAGAACTATATATATATCATCATCATCATCATCATTTAACCTCCATTTTTCCATGGTAGCGTGTGTGTGTACTCTATGTCCCAAATGCAAACTATGGGTACACAATTGATGTGGTGGGATCTCAGACTGGCTAGCAAAGAATGTAAGTTTTATACGTGGTTGATGCACAGGAGCTGTAAGCAATAAGAGCTCACTGGAAACAAGCCCCCTTAAAGGCTCAGCGGGCTCCATAGAAATAGTTGATAGTTTCTGTGACCTAGGAAACCAAATTTAGCAATGGAAGTGAGTATTCTCAAAGTACAGTAGCCAGAGTAAGAACGCGATGGGAAAAGTTTACTACTTCTGCTGGCTACAAAAGGTTTTTCCCTCAAAATTGAAAGCAGAAATATATGATGTTTGTGTACAAAGAGCAACGTTGTACAGAAGTGAGACCTGGGCACTGTGTGCAGAAGACCTATGAAGATTGGAAAGAAATGAAACTTGCATGCTCTGATGGATGTGTGCATGAATGGCATAGCATCAATTTGCTCTTGGTATTAATACAGAGTAGGTAACTGAGACTGCATCCGTGTATATAAATATATACACATATCTAATATATAATGTCCCTGTAAATTGAAAAATGATAGACACCTTTAATCGATTTTTGGAAGGTGTGTATATCATCGAAACAACAACAAAGAAACATGCATTTGGTGAGCTTATATACTCATTCTGTCTTAGTATTATTCTGAAATGGATGTACTAATTTGCATATAATTAGCGCTTGTGTTGGAATTAATTAATATGTGCACTTTGTTGTAATGGTTAAATGCAGCACAACATCTCTCCATTCGTCATCTCCTCTGTGAGCTTCATAATAATAATGTATATGGCAGATGTGTGGCTCAATTACCACAGGCATTTCTATTTCCAGAGGCACTTTAACTGACTTATTCAACTATTATTTACAGCTATCTGCATTATGGCAGCTTCCCAAAAGCACATATATACATGTGTCTTTTTACTCTCCACAAATTATTTTTTCCATTTCATCCTCTTCTCCCTGTCTTCTATTTATTTCTTCTTTTATCTCTCATTCTATCTTCTGATGAAGGATAGTGTCCAAAACGTTAAGAATCTTTTCCTACTATATCAAGCATTTAACTAACATATATTTTTGTTTACTGTGTTGTTTTTCATTTACTTTTCCTATATATTTATTGTTGTTGTGGCTATATACTATGGCCACATACACCTGGTCCATTTATTCTGTGTTGCACTTTCTTAACTTTGTGTTTACTCTGGACGAAAAATGCATTAACTTTTCACACTATCAAGTGCTTTGTGACTAACTAAAACAATTCGATTGGTATCATCTCTACTGTGGCTACAACTTTGATTTATACCAAATATCATCATCATTTTACGTCGGCTTTTCCCTGCTTGCACAACATCTCTCCATTCGTCATCTCCTCTGTGAGCTTCAGTGATATGAGATCAGCTCTCACCACCTCCGCTCATGTTTTTCGTGGTCTTCCTCTCTCTCTGACCTGCCCCAACACAAACATTATACCCAACAAAGATATTTATTTTTCTGTTGTTACAAGCCACCTATTCTTCACAGTAATTTCAGTTAAAGTCTTGAAACTGCAGGTGCTCTGAAATCTGATGAGCCTATTTTAATGTTGTGATCTCTTCTCACCCATTCTATTTCTTCCTTCCTATCAATTCTTCGAGACAACTCACTTCAAGCCGCTGATTACTGTCCTTCGAGGTAATGTTTTATCCAATGCCACTTCGACGATATTTTGCTATTTTAACAGCTTCCTTATGCTGAGTTTTTCCATTTTCCCACAAATTCTAATACACTCGTGTTTCAAAACTTGATATTCGAGTTAATTTTGTTTCATCATCATTCATCATTTTATTTTACATCCGCTTTTCCCCTGCTTGCAAGGGTGGGATGGGAACTGATTCTGGCTTGATTTCTACAGCTGGATGCCCTTCCTAACACCAACCTCATTTACAGTGAGTGCTGGCTGCTTTTTTGCCGTGGCGCCTACACGACCACTTTGCAGTGGAATGATAGGGACTTCAGTCCCTATCATCTCATTTCTACAGCTGAGTAAACTGGAGCAATGTGAAATAAAGTGTCTTGCTCAGGGAAACAACACATCACCCGGTCTGAGAATTGAACTCACAACCTTTCGATTGCAACGCCAATGCTCTAACCACTAAGCCATGTGTATATATATATACTTAAATTTTGACTATATATATATCTTCTAATTGTACAGTATATACAAATATATTTTGAAGTATAGACAGATATACATATGTATATATGTAGTTATACATTCTCAAAAGTAGATTCTGATGGTCAAAATATTTATCTATTTGGTATAGCACTGGAAAACATTTATCAATCAGTTAATACATACAAAATTCTTTAGTAAAATTTGCTATAACATCTGCAAAAATACAGATTTCTCATTTATAATATTAAATCCTGTAATAGAATATTTAATATTTCAACAAACAAAGATTGAATCTCTGCATCCTATGCATATATGCGAAAGCATGTTCAGTGATAGATGAATCAATCATAACCCTTTCGTTACTAAATTTGTAATGAAATACACTTCCTATGCATTTCAAATAATTGTAAAAATAATCAAGAATTTGGAAGGATTAAGTAAAATAACTGATATTATTAAGCTGATGTTTAGAACATAACTTAAAGGATTTTTACATAAAATTAAGATAGAAAGTTTTTAAATGAAAAATATATAAATTAGAATGAAAAGTTTTGTATCGTAGAATCATGGGCAGTTTCAGGCGATTTTGTATCAAAAGGGTTTTAAAATCTGTGTTGTTTTATATTTTAAACTCCAAATACATTTGCATATCTTTCAGGATTCTCAAAAGTATGAATGCATTGGGAATATCTTGCTTTGAAATATTCTCAGTAAGTCTTGTATAGCATTTAGAAATGATATTGTCAGCAATGGAGACTTGTGTATGATAAACTGAAGATGTTAAAAGACACTTACCATAAAACTGACAAAAACAGGAGAATATTATAAAAGAAAAGAATTTGAACAAGCTATGAGAGTAAGATTTTTACTATGTATTTTTCTTGGTTCCTGCTAATTTCACAGCATCTTTTATTAAAAATCTCATCATATTTAAGGACAGAGAGGAAGTAGAGGGGAAATGTCTAAATATCAAATTGAGAAAATCTCTACAGATGTTAGAGCACATCTTATATGTGTATGTATGTATATATGTGTCTATGTATGTATGTTTTTCTGGTTTCATTATTTTATAAATATACCGATAGAGAGAGAGTCAGTTTCTAACATAGACATAAGACTCTTTCATTAGAATTTAGACATCAACTAGGTAAATATATATGTCTGCATGTGTGAATGTGTGTGTGCAGGTGTGGATGTTTTTTTTATGTGTGGATCTATGTATTTTGAGTTATATGTGTACACATGCATATGATTTGTATCTATACATGTGTATAGCAGTTATTAAATGCAGAATCTTTTGAATGTTTTACATATTTTTACAGTTCAATTAATGGATTGTACTGATAACTTCCTAAATAGTTGTGTTCTTTCTGGTTCTGTGAAGCCCAGCTTCTCAAGATTTGTACTGAGACAGTAACATATCCCAGAGCCCCAATAATCACAGGTATTAATCTGAAGGCATAGTCAATGTGGAGTATCTGCAGATTCCTCATTATTTCAGCATAGATGTTCTTGTTTTTACTAATCTTTAATATTATATTGGCATCTGCTAGGCAGCTGACTTCCACTACTGTGCATGCCTTCTTTTCCCTGTCCCATATCACTATGTCTGATCTGTTATGTTTGCATTTTACTGGGGTTTTTGTGGGTATGGTGTGGTGTGCGGTGGCCGGAGGCTGGGGAGTGCCTGACCGGAAGGGTGCTTGGCCGGAGAGGTGCTCGACCGGGAGGGCCAGCAGGTCGGCCTCTCTCTAGGGTGATCAGCAAACATGGTGAACGTCAGTTTTGCAGCTCCCGGTTAACGAGTTGGATTGTACGCATGTGGGAGAGGAGAAACCTGCCATTGGATCAGCGGCGCCTGCGAAAGCGGTAAGCGAGGTAGCTTTTTCTAAACACAAGCTATTTCGGCACTGGAAACTGAGATCTGATTGATCAAAGAAAAAAAAAAAAAAAAAAAAGAACTTTCTCGAAAACAAAGCTACTGGAAAAACAGAGAGGAGTCTGTTGTTTTTTATTACTTACCGCAAGAGGATAGGATATAGCAACGAGATTACGAATGAGCGAAGTGATTAGAGCATGTACCGGTGAAGGCGATGTTGTCGCTTGGCTGCAAAAAGTCCGGCTGGTCGCAAGCTTACAGAAGATTGAAGATGTTGCTGGCCTCTTGGCACTGTACCTCGAGGGGGACACGTTGGCACTCTTCATAGAAATGGATGAACACAGCTAAAGGGATGCGTAAAAGATTGAGAGGCGCATGATGGAAGCGTTCGCGAAGGGACCGTTAGCCACTTTTGCTAAGCTGGCAAGAATTAGATGGAATGGCGAACGCGTTAACATTTTCGCAGCGGAAATACGGCGATTGGCCATGTTGGCTGGATATCAGGTGGAATGCGAACGCACGGTGCGGTTGGCGTTCATAAATGGATTTACAGACGACATAGCGGTGAAACTGCAGCAAGTCCCGGGTTACAAAGAAATGGAGATGCGTGCACTTGGTGGAGCAAGCCGGCATCATAGCAGAAGATGCCAAGAAGAGTGTCGCGGCGATAGCAACTACAGAGGCTCAATGCAGCTGGCAGCGAAATGGTGAAAGGGAGGCAACCACGGCACGTAGTCGCGCGCGAACGTTTAGAGGTCGCTGTTTTAAGTGCCAGGGCCCGCACATGGCGAGAGACTGTAGAGAGTCAAGGCCGGAAAAAATATGCTACCGGTGTAAGTGACCAAGCCACATCGCTACTAACTGCGACCAGGGAAACGATCCAAGGGGAACTACTGTACCGGTAGTTGCCCCTTATGAGTAGAGGCGCTATCCGTGGTGAAAGTCTTTGTGAGGGGAAAGCCACAGCGAGCCCTCGTGGACACGGGTTTACGACGACACTGGTGACCACGGGGATGGCGCAGAGGTGGAGCGGGAAGAGCAGCGTAAGGGAAGTCGACGGTAGGAAAATTGAATGCCGAGGTCGTAGCGAGGTGGAGATGGCGGTACGGGGAAAGAAAATAAGGCTTTCTGCCATCGTAGTCGACAGCGTGGTGGATGGGATCGGTGTGGTTATGGGCATGGACGCAATTGGCCGTCTAGGAGGCGTCACAGTGAATAACGTCGGTGTGTCGTTTGGCGGCACTGCATCGGTATGCGTTGTGAGTATGTGACAGGAGAACCAGAAGTCCCACGAGGAGAAATACCCCGCTTACACTGTGCAGGACAAAGACTTCAAGGCCGTGTTCGATGGGCAGCGATGGGTTGTTGAGTGGTACTAGAAGGGAGACCCACCAATACTGAAGACAAAAGTGGGCTGCTATCAACACACATTGAAGGGAAACATTAGGAACGAGTTCGAGCGAGAGGTAGAGAGATGGATTGAGAAGGGCATACTGCTTCCCTGGAAAGAGGAGGTGAAGTGCAGAGTATTGCCGTTAATGGCGGTGTCGCAACCCACAAAGAACAAGGTGAGGCAGGTACTGGACTTTCGGGAGCTGAACGAGCACGTGTCATGCCCCACGGGTGGCGAGGTCACGGATGTCTGTGGGGAAACCCTGCGTGAGTGGAGACGCATGATGGGGGGTTCCGCAATCATAGATCTAAAGTCGGCATACTTACAATTACATATAGATGAGAAGCTTTGGCAGTATCAGCTGGTCAGGTATAAGGGCTGAGCTCTGCACCGAAGATCCTTACGGCGGTCCTCAAGACCATTCTGGGAAAGGCCGATAAGATGAATAGGGCCACTAATTCCTACATTGACGACATCCTAGTGGACGAGTCTGTAGTGTTGGCGGCGGAGGTCACAAGCCATTTACAGGGGTATGGACTGGCTGCGAAGCCGTCAGAAGCGTTGGAGGGAGGAGCCGCACTGGGACTTAGGCTACGGTGAGACAGGACGGGCATGTTAGTATTCCAGAGGGGAAATGAAGCTCCAGAACTGGACCCAAATATGAGTAGGCGGGAGCTTATCTTGGCGTATGGAAAGTTGGTGGGTCACTATCCGATTGCTGGGTGGCTCCGGATGGCATGCAGCTATGTCAAGAGACGAGCAGGAGGGGGGACTTGGAGTGACAGAGTGGGAGAGAGGACATTGGCCATGATGCAGGAGATCGTGGAGAGGGTGAAGGCCGATGACCCAGTGCGGGGATGCTGGTATGTTCCCAAATCACAGAGCGGGACCGTATGGTGCGATGCCAGCAGCATAGTGCTGGGTGTCACGTTAGAGATAGGAGGTGTGGAGGTCGAGGATGCATCCTGGCTTAGGAAGAAGGACGACTGCAACCACATCGATGTGGCCGAACTGGGCGCGGTTTTGAGAGGGGTGAACCTCGCCTTAAGGTGGGGTCAGCGCACCATCGAGATACGCACCGATTCGGCTACTGTACTCGGATGGGTGAGATCAGTGCTCACCAGTGAGAAGAGAGTGCGATCGAGAGGGGCAGCAGAGATGCTGATAAAGCGCGCCTTGGAACTTTAGGAGAGCTGGCCACCGAGTTCGACCTGAGGCTGAGCGTAGTTTTCGTGCCCTCAGAGAAAAATAGGGCGGACATTTTAACCAGGGTGAAGAAAGCCTGGATGGAAGCGCCGGAGGAGGTAGAAGAGGAGATAGCTGCTGTGTGTCGGCTGACCGAGTCGGATCTGAAAGGGTTGCATGACATGCACCACATGGGAGTGGATAGGACTCTGTTCCTAGCCAGGAGAATTGACTCGGACATTAACAAGACACAGTGTTCAAAGAGTGGTTAGAGGCTGCGTCTGATGTCAGTCCATTGATCCTACCCCGGGTGTGCACGAAACGGGAAGCCTCCCTGTGGATTGGGACTGGAAGCGATTGGCGGTGGATGTAACGCACTACCAACAGGGAACGTACCTCTCAATGGTCGACTGTGGACCGGGACGGATGGCGATATGGAGGGAGATGAAGACTGGAACGGCCGAGGAAATCATGCGAACGTTGAGGGAGGTGTTCTTGGAGCGGGGGACGTGTGAACGAACTGCTGATGGACAACAGCGCAGCGTTCCACCTGGGGGCACTGAGGGAGATGCTCGATGGATGGAAGGTGGACCGTTTCTTCAGAGCAGCGTACAGGCCGAGCGGAAATGGAATCGTGGAGTGACACCACAGGGTGATCAAAGCAATGGCGGAGCGGGGCCACATCTCACCAATGGAGGCAGTGTTCTGCTACAACATGTCCCCTCGGGTGGGACAGGTTGAGGAATCGGTGCCACACAGAGCAGTATTCAGATACGAGTGGCGGCACCCGTGCACGCCACCACAAACGGCCAGTGGGGAGAGAGAGTAGTACTATGATGACATTTTTGGACAGCTGCCTCATGGATTCAATGCAGTATTGCTGGGCAATTTCCATGGCTGTGAGTTTTTGATTATCATGCAGGGTGTATTTCTCAAGGAGCTCCTTCCCAACTCTCATGATCTTATCTGTTTCATGTAGACAGACCTGCTCAATAGATGGGTTCCTACACTTGCTGGTTCATGGCTGTTCTCAGAGGAATAAGATGCGACACTCAAATGTTGTCTGGACTGGTGTTAGGCCTCTGCATCCCCATTTACGTTTCCCAGTGTCGTAGAGGCAGTCTATGACACTGTTGATGTGAAAAAATCCAGTGCTGTTTAAGCTTTTTCGGGTTTTAACATTGATAGCTAGAATTTCATCTATCTTCTAATTGAGTATTCCAAATGTTGGTGTTAGAACAGGCACAGCAAACACATTGTGAGCCACTGAGTTATTGTGCATGGAGATTTTAGATGACCATATTCTTCTTAATCGGGTATAATATACCCTTGTTGCACATTACTTGTTACAGTCCTCGTCAGATATCAGTGAAACAGTAAGGCCATGTTGCTAGATTGGCTTGTAGATTTTCCTCACTTTACAATCATATATGAACATTCAGCCTGGCCAAACTACATTCCTATATCTTTTGAGAACATTGTATGTATGTAATGTATACATATATGTGTGTATATGTGTATGCCTTTATATATGTATGTATATGTATGTATATGTGTATGTCTGTATGTTTGTGTATATACCTATATGTATGTCTATGTGTCTGTATGCATGTATGTATGAATATATGTGTGTATGTATGCATGTATGTAGATATTTTTCATTCGTCAAAATTGACCATTCTTAAAGACAGTAAGACAATTAATTCAAAGACTCCTTACGTAATAATTCTCCTGTATCTCTCACTTTCTACAAATACTAACAATCATAATTTATATCAACAATGCACACTGTCTGTTATTAAAATACAACAGATATTTTATTATTGTACACCCAGATGATATCCAGTATTGTATAATCTGTTCATACAACAATCTTAACAAACTAACTCAACATTGATGTATTTAAAACTTCATACTTTCACTTCTTAACTTTCATTTCATTCCATTTTAACCTTTCAACAATCATTTCCAGAAATTTCTTTATTTCTCTTTGTTTAATTTTTATTTATTTATTCATCTATTTGTCTATTATTTATGTTTAATTATCTCTTATCCAACCAATTATATCGTGTTCACAATATTAGATTGTATGTCATCTTAAGATACACTGCTGCCAGTCAAATATATTGTATGCATCCTACAGTATATAATAACATTCTGATGGATTAGAGTTCTCTCCAATTATGATTAACATCATGGGCGCTCACTATGTGGTCGTTTGACCTGATCTGCTAGAAACAACAGCCAAATCTCCCTTAAATCATTCACCAATTTCTTAAATAAAACAAGGGTACATTGTGTGGTTAGAAAAAGTTGGATCGTTTCCCTGGTCGCAGTTAGTAGCGATGTGGCCTGGTTGCTAACACTGGGAGCTGCGAAAACTCGCATCCACACCGTTCCTGGTCACCAATAGGGAGAGGCCGATCTGCTGGCCCTTCCGGTCGAGCACCCTTCCAGCCAAGCACCCTTCCAGTCAAGCACTCTTCCAGTCGAGCACTCCCCAGCTTCCGGCCACCGCACGCCACACCATACCCACACGCCCCCCTGATCTCAAGGATCAATTTCCCCCTCATCCTTCTGCATATGGAAGTCTGCTGTCCAGGTTGGTGGTTTGTGACTTCTTTGCGATCTCCGCAGTGTTGAGGCGGCACTTTGGGGTTCCTCTTCCTCCGAGTCCATTGACACAGTGATTCTACGGACATCCAGGACATGACGTGGTACTCCGTCCACGGACACATTGTTCTGGGAATTTACGGCCGTCACCGTTCCCCTTCCCCATTGAGATGTGCAACGTGCATCTGGGGGCTTAACCCAGACTTCTTCACCCACCTGCACGAATGCACTCTCTCTCCCCACTGGCCGTTTGTGGTGGCGTGCACAGGTGCCGCCACTCGTATCTGAATACTGCTCTGTGTGGCACCGATTCCTCGACCTGTCCCACCCGAGGGGACATGTTCTACCAGAACACTGCCTCCATTGGTGAGATATGGCCCCGCTCCGCCATTGCCTTGATCGTCCGGTGGTGTCACTCCACAATTCCATTCCCGCTCGACCTGTGCGCTACTCTGAAGAAACGGTCCACCTTTCATCCATCGAGCATCTCCCACAGCGCCTCCAAGCGGAACGCTGCGCTGTTGTCCATCAGCAATTCGTCCACAGAGCCCTGCTCCAAGAACACGTCTCTCAACGTCTGCATGATTTCCTCAGCCATTCCAGTCTTCATCTCCCTCCATATCGCCATCCGTCCTGGTCCACAGTCGACCATCGAGAGGTACGTTCCCTGTTGGTAGTGCGTTACATCCACCGCCAATCGCTTCCAGTCGCGATCCACCAGGAGGCTTCCCGTTTCGTGCACACCTGGGGTAGGATCAATGGCTGACATTGGATGCAGCCTCTAACCACTCTTTGAACACTGTGTCTATTAATGTCCGAGTCAATTCTCCTGGCTAGGAACAGAGTCCTATCCACTCCCATGTGCCATGTGGTGCATGTCATGCAACCCTTTCAGATCCGACTTGGTCAGCCGACACACAGCAGCTATCTCCTCTTCTACCTCCTCCGGCGCTTCCATCCAGGCTTTCTTCACCCTGGTTAAAACGTCCGCCCTATTTTTCTCTGAGGGCACGAAAACTACGCTCAGCCTCAGGTCGAACTCGGTGGCCAGCTCTCCTAAAGTTCCCAGGCGCGCTTTATCAGCATCTCTGCCGCCCCTCTCATCGCACTCTCTTCTCACTGGTGAGCACTGATCTCACCCATCCGAGTACAGTAGCCGAATCGGTGCGTATCTCGATGGTGCGCTGACCCCACCTTAAGGCGAGGTTCACCCCTCTCAAAACCGTGCCCAGTTCAGCCACATCGATGTGGTTTCAGTCGTCCTTCTTCCTAAGCCAGGATGCATCCTCGACCTCAACATCTATCTACAACGTGACACCCAGCACTATGCTGCTGGCATCGCACCATACAGTCCCGCTCTGCGATTTGGGAACATACCAGCGTCCCCGCACTGGGTCATCGGCCTTCACCCTCTCCACGATCTCCTGCATCATGGCCACCGTCCTCTCTCCCACTCTGTGACTCCAAGTCCACCCCTCCCGCTCGTCTTTTGACATAGCTGCATGCCATCCGGAACCACCCAGCAATCAGGTAGTGACCCACCAACTTTCCATAGGCCAAGAAAAGCTCCCACCTACTTATACTTGAGCCCAGTTCTGGAGCTTCATTTCCCCTCTGGAATACTAACATGCCCATCCTGTCTCGCCGTAGCCTAAGTCCCAGTGCAGCTCCTCCCTCCAACGCTTCTGACGGCTTCGCAGCCAGTCCATACCCCTGTAAATGGCTCATGACCTCCGCCGCCGACACCACAGACTCGTCCACTAGGATGTTGTCAATGTAGGAGTTAGTGGCCCTATTCATCTTGTCGGCCTTTCCCAGAATGGTCTTGAGGACCGCCGCCATGATATTCGGTGCGGAGCTCAGCCCGAAACCGAGCCTGGTCAGGCAATATGTCCGGCCCTTATACCTGACCAGCTGATACTGCCAGAGCTTCTCATCTATATGCAATGGCAAGTATGCCGACTTTAGATCTACGATTGCTGAACCCCCCGTTATGCGTCTCCACTCACGCAGGGTTTCCCCACAGACATCCATGACCTCGCCACCCGTGTGGCATGACACGTGCTCGTTCAGCTCCCGAAAGTCCAGCACCGGCCTCACCTTGTTCTTCGTGGGTTGCGACACCGCCATTAATGGCAATACTCCGCACTTCACCTCCTCTTTCTAGGGAAGCAGTATGCCCTCCTCAATCCATCTCTCTACCTCTCGCTCGAACTCGTTCCTAATGTTTCCCTTCAATGTGTGTTGATAGCAGCCCTCTTTGGTCTTCAGTGTTGGTGGTTCTCCCTTCCAGTACCACGCAACAACCCATCGCTGCCCATCGAACACGGCCTTGAAGTCTTTGTCCTGCACAGTGTAAGCGGGGTAGTTCTCCTCGTGGGCCTGCTGGTTCTCCTGTCGCGTACTCACAGCGCATACCAATGCAGCGCCGCCAAACAACACACCGACGTTGTTCACTGTGACGCCTCGTAGACGGCCAATTGCATCCATGCCCATAACCACACCGATCCCATCCACCACGTTGTCAACTACCATGGCAGAAGCCTTATTTTCCTTCCCCGTACCGCTATCTCCACCTCGCTGTGACCTCAGCATTCAATTTTCCTGCCCTCGACTGCCCTTATGCTGCTCTTCCCTCTCCACCTCTGCACCCCCCCCCCGTGGTCACCAGTGTCGTCGCTGTGGCTTTCCCCTCACGAAGACTTCCACCACGGGCAGTGCCTCTACTTGTAAGGGACAACTACCGGCGCAGTAGTTCCCCTTGGATCGTTTCCCTGGTCGCAGTTAGTAGTGATGTGGCCTGGTCGCTTACACCGGTAGCATATTATTTCTGGCCTTGACTCTCTACAGTCTCTCGCTATGTGCGGGTCCTGTCACCTAAAACAGCGACCTCTAAACGTTTGCGGGCGACTACGTGCCGTGGTTGCCTCCCTTTCACCATTTCGCTGCCAGCTGTCTTGAGCCTCTGTAGTTGCTATCGCTGCGACACTCTTCTTGGCATCTTCTGCTATGATACGGGCATGTTCCACCAGTGAACACATTTCCATTTCTTTGTAACCCGGAACTTGCTGCAGTTTCACCGCTATGTCGTCTGGAAATCCATTTATGAATGCCAACCGCACCGTGCATTCGCATTCCACCTGATATCCAGCCAACATGGCCAATCACCGTATTCCTGCTGCGAAAATGTCAACACGTTCACCGTTCCATCTAATTCTTGCCAGCTTAGCAAAAGCGGCTAATGGTCCCTCTGCGAACGCTTCCATCATGCACCTCTCAATCTTTTGCGCATCTCTTTGGCTGTGTTCGTCCAACTCAAGGAAGAGTACCAACGCGTCCCCCTCGAGGTACAGTGCCATGAGGCCAGCCATCTTCTATCTTCTGTAAGCTTGCGACCAGCCGGACTTTTCACAGCCAAGCGACAACATCGCCTTCACCGGTAAATGCCCTAATCGCTTCGCTTCTTCGTAGTCTCGTCGCCATATCCTAATTTGTCTTGCGGTACGTGATAAAAAAAAACAACAGACTCCTCTCTGTTTTTCCAGTAGCTTTTTTTTTTTCCTCTTTTTTTTTCAATCAGATCTCAGTTTCCAGCCCTGAAATAGCTTGTGGTTAGAAAAAGCTATCTCACTTACCGCTTTTCATAGGCACCGCTAAATCCCATTGCTGGTTTCTCCTCTTCCACGTGCGTCCAACTCATTAACACCGGGAGCTGCCAAAACCTGTCTTTTAGAAAGAATAGTCAAATCCCTTTTAACCCTTTAGCATTTACATTACTCTATATTTACTAATATATTTTCCCAGTAATGGTTTTATCTCACATAATTATCTCACATAATATTGAATCTATGAGATTTTGATATTATTTATTTTGAGAACAAAGTATGAACAGCCAGTTACAGCCGGTTTGAACAGAAAGAGGTAAGAGAATTCTGGCCAGATATGCCTAGTTTAAAATACTAAAGGATTAAGTCATTCCCCCATTGCTTTAGATAAAGAAAAGACACATTAGATGATGTAGTCCTTGATACTTCTATGAATATCATGTAAATTACCACAGAGCAGTGGACTGATAGAGTTAGAGCATTTTGATCCAGTTCTTTACATTCTGATTTCAAATTCTGACCAGGTCAACTTTGCCTTTTATAGTTCTGGGGTCAATAAAATAAAGTACCAGTCAACTATTGGAGTCAATATAATCGATTTTCACAAAATTGCTGGCCTTGTGCCTAAATTATAAATTATTATTTAAACAACAGTTAAATCATTATCCACTACAGTGGGCCCACATCTTAAGTAGCTTTAAACAATGTAGTTTTGATCATATGTGGTTGGAATATATCTAGTTTCTAAAATTCAAAAATATGGTAAAACTCTTCACGTCCTGTTCCACATGAAACCATATAGCCTAATATAAAGGAAAAAACTCTCTACTATTCTTTTTCTCAACCTCCAAGGATACCTAACTTTATACCTCCTCAAAAACACTGACATACATAGGCACTTTTATATAAAGTTTCTGAACATAGGCAGTTTTTGAAAATTGTGACAGGGTTGGAAAACAAACTGATTGTGTAAGATGCAAACACACTGAATATTCACCTGTTATTACATGTCATGCAACCAATGTTCCCTATGATGTTCAAGCAATTTTACAATGGTACTGCCCCAGCAAGGCATCAGCTAGAATGACTTGCAGTATTTGTTCTGGCTCTCTAAACGCAGAGTTCAAACAACACCAAGATCAACTTTTCCGTTCATCGTTCCAAGTTCAATAAAAAAAAAAACTACCAGTCTAGTACTGAAGGAGGGATTAATTCTTCCTCTATATTTCTTTTTCACTTTCTCTCTCTCCTTTGCAAGAAATCAGCTGTGAAGCCCATTCCTCTCAAGGAATGAGCTCTACAAGGTTTAAAATGCCTAAAACATGCCATATGTCATGATGCTGCATCTAGAACTTCACAGGCCTATATATAAATGTATCTTAGGCAGAAAATTGGCAGAGTACTTAGAAGGTTGAATAGAAAGCCTTCTTTTATTCATTCCAGGTTTCTGAACTCTGATTTTAACTCCCACTGAGGTCAACTTTGCGATAAAGAACCGGTGAAGTACTGGGAGTCACTTCTGCTTCTTTTTCTCTCTCCTTAACTCAACATGTTCAGACCCTGAGAGAGACAAAAAAAAGTACCAAGTCTATTCAGTAAGATGGTCATGCTGGTGCCACAACAAAACACCCAGTCAACACAATAGGACAGTAGTGCTAGTGCAGTGAAAAAAAGCTCCACATATGTTCTAATGTAAATGGCATTAGGAAGGGCATCCAGCACTAGAAGTTATGCCAGAATGAGTGAGAGACTGTTATCTAACCTATATAGCCTTGGAATGTGACAACCTGTCTAACCCATGCAAGCATGGAAAATAAACTTAAAACTGATGATGTGATAAATTTGTGAAGTTTCAACCTCTGATAGATTATACAAGTTATACATGCAGATAGACTTAATAATGGTGTTAAAGTAATACACATACACACACCTTTCTTTGCACAATAACTCTTTTCCCCTTCTTTCACTATCTTTCACTTTCCTATACATCCCACTACCACCATATCCTGTATTTTACACTCAACCAGCAGTCAGGCATTTATCACATACAGATGCATACAAACACACATTCATGCATGCATATATATATATACACAGCCATACTTGCATGCAGAGAAAACTAATGCAGCTGAGCAGTAAAGACTTCTGGTGAGATACGCACAGATAGATCACATATACACACATATATACTGTCATCATCATCATCATCATCATCACCGTTTTACGTCCGTTCTTCCACGCTAGCATGGGTTAGACGGGTTGTCCTGTTGTGGGCAGTGTCTGGTCGGCTGACCATGCCTTGCTCATACAGGAACTGATCTGGCTTGATTTCTACAGCTGGATGCCCTTCCTAACACCAACCTCATTTACAGTGAGTGCTGGGTGCTTTTTCGTGGCGCCTACACGTCCACTTTACAGTGTGGGCTGGGTGCTTTTTTGCCGTGGCACCTCCACGACCACCTTGCGGTGGGGGGGGGGGGGGCATATTGTTTATATGCTTCAGCATGTACCCATGGGAGGTCGGGTACCCTGTATTACTGCGTGACGCCAGAAGTCACGGTCGTATATATATATATATATGATATGTTCTAGTATAGTATAGATTTATGGATGATGATATTTAATTACATCGTCAAGCCTATGTACGCCATGTAAATTAAACTAACCATTTCTGGTCTTTTATATACTCTCTGTGGTATATAAATCATTGCTATATAGTAATATTCTTCTGTACACAAACCCACAGGGGTAGTTATTCTCTGATGGGGACACAATAATGTTTCAAATGCATAAGGATAATCTCTTTGCATGTTTCTGTGTACAGAAGCATGGTTATAAGTGATTATATTTCACACTTTCTTCTTTTCTTAGTGAAGACCTCTAATTTAATATAAAATCAATGGGTATATCTACCTTAAATTTATCTCAAAATTGTCAAATATATGCTGTTCTAACATATTTTTATTATATGTGTGTGTGTGTGCATGCACATGGGAGCTAATCAACAGACTGGAGGAAGTTGCTCATACAGAAATGATTTTGGCTTGGTTTCTATAACTGGATGCCCTTCCAAATGCCAACCACATTTACAGTGTCTACTGAGTGCTTTTTGCCATGACACTTAGATGACCACTTTACAATGTGGGCTGAGCGCTTTTTGTCATGGCACCTACACAACCACCTTACAGTGTGGGCTGAACGCTTTTTGTCATGGCACTTACATGTCCACTTTACAGTGTGGTTGGGCTCTTTTTGTCATGTTACCAACACAACCACTTTATAGTGTGGGCTGGGTGTTTTTCATCGTGACACCTATATGACCACATTACTGAGTAGTTAATGTATTTAAGTATGAGGTGGATGACAAGTAACTTACAAAATAAAGTTCAGTTTAAGTAATGTACACTTCCATAGAAGGAGTCGGGTATGTACTGAGTTAAGAGAAATATCAATGGTGTAATAAACCAAATAGACAACTCTATGCTGTATTGTAACTGTGCCAGCTGCTAAGGCTTTGATAAATGTCTAATTTTACCTCAAGATATATTTATTCCTACTTCTTTGTTTTATTTAATATATTTCATCTTTTTATTTTATGTAATCTGTGGAAATGTATTTTCTATGCTGTCATACTTCTCAAAATTGTCATATATATTACTGTTTACTCTCCATTTCTCTCTGCTAGCAAGGATTAGATGAGTCATCACCAGCCAAGTCAGGACTTAATTGGTATTACTGACTTTTTAAATGCTGCATCTTGCTTTTATCATGACACTAGCACTGGTGGGGGAAGAGTTATGTCTTTGACATAACTGAACAGTCCTCCTGACACTTTGTTTGGCAAGTTTTCTATGGCTGGATCATTTTCCTACAGAGTGCACTGGGTGCATTTATCATGCAGATCACCAGCACTAGACACAACTTAAGAGCCCTGGTTCCTGGTTTATATCTAAAATGGCATGCCTCCATGAGTAAGTTACAATGCAAGTCATCTTTATCTTGGCTTGCTGGTTGCACAATTTGCCATGACTCTCCCTCTCCATCTGTCTCAGTCATCCACTGCTCATGGCAGATCCTCCAGATTGCACTCAGAATCCTCACATAACTATTTGGTGTAGGTTCTATGAGGTCTGCCACATTGCTTTGTAAACAGAGTAAATTTGAAGTACTATTATTTCAATACTGGTTATACTATTTCCCAGGATTTAAAGACATTATTTCAAAGAAATGCTATACTGTTGTTTAGGAAATAGAGTAAGGTAGATTTGAATTACTGTTATTTCAATATGAGGCGTACCATTTTCAAAGATTTAAAGACACAATATTTAGAATAGTTACGAGGAGATAACTCCTGTTGAACGAGTCCCCAAGTGGCAGATAGGGAAATAGCTTTGCTGAGGTTAGCTGCGAATATGGAAATAAGCAGCCTCAGACCTAACGAACGCTTAGTAACCATGCCAGGGTTATGGTGAAACCATAGTAGATGGTGAACTACAGTGGGTGAATTCAAATTGGAATCAATGGCACATCTCAACTGATGCTCAGCAGAAGAACCACCTTAGTCAATAGTCAGGGTCACTAAGTTCAGTCAGTGAACTACTGCAAGTCATCTACAGGTGTGGCATCCGCAGATGAGAACTGAGCCATAGAAATATTAACACAATATAGTTAAAGAGCCCACAGCTCCTAATAGAGTCATAGAAGCATTATCTTGGCACATCTTGGTGTGTCTTGGGCATTTTAAATTGCACAGCCTGTCTCTCCCCAGGTCTCAACACAGCTGATTCCTTTCAAAAAGAAAGAGAAAGAAACTCGACCCCAGTACTGGATTGATACTTTATCAACTTAAAAGGATGAAAGTATTTTTTTATCTGATGCCCTAACAACTCTGCCAATTTGTCATCTTAAGTTACAATATAGTAATAGGTTTATTATATTTACAATAGTGATAAAAGAAATGAGTTCCACAGTTTTGAAAGTTAGTCACAACTAAAACCAGCATCAAAATCAGAATATTGACTGAGTTGAAACATAATAACCCAAATCGGAACTGATAGAGCAATGTTAGCATAATGTGTGATAAATTCTTTGACAAAACTTCAGTAGTTTCGTGGAAAAGGTGCAATATAATCATCATCATCACCATCAGATTTATGTCCAGTTTTCCAAGCTGGCATGGGTTCAGCAAGACATCTGCAGGAAGAATTCTACAGCCATATACCCTTCCTAATGCCAACAATCAATTATTTTGTTTGTTTTTATTTATTTTATTTTTTTAGTGTGAGCAGGAGGAGGGGGGTTAAGTAAGTTATGGAGCTTTGCATCTAACTGCTGAGCAAGGGATTTCTGATTATGCAAAACATGAACAAACATCACCACCTGAGATATTGAATGCAAAGAAAAGAGACACACAAACTTTTATAGTCTATAGCATAAGATGTACAGAGGGTACTTGCAGAAACATGACAACAACATACATAGGCAGGACAGCTCGAAGCATAGGAAAAAGAATAGACTAACACGGGGGGGGGGGGGGGGGATTAAAAGGACAAAAAACGGTTCAGTACTATACGAACATGTCAGACAACAACATGACGGTAACATAGACAACATAGAAATTAAAATAATATCTAAACATAGAAATGACCCAGCAGATAGGCAAATCAGAGAGGCAAGCGAAATAGAGCTTAGAAAGTCAAGGCTAAACAGAAAACATGAATGGAATAACAACACCCAAACAAATAATACTGACTTAAGAGAAATATAAATAAATAAATAAATAAATAAATAAATAAATACACAAGCACAATAACAACAAACACATATAAACACACTAATAAACTAAGATAGAATACAATAACCAAAACACAGTCACCCAAACATGAACACTCACACCAAACACTATACACACACGCAAACGCATGCGCAGAGAGGAAGACAAAAATAAATAAATAAACAGATAAAATAAAAATGGCGTAGACATACAATACAACAGGAGGAAACATAATAGTACCACTGATGATGTTGCAGATGTGCAACGAAAGAACTTTGTTAGACTATATATATATATTTATATCTGTATTTTTGACCGTTGGTCAGTCAATGATAAACATTGATTGCCAAATGAATTAACTGTGGAGATATAAAAGATACAGAAGCGAAAACCAACCAAACAGCGAGTGTGCTCTGTTACTATTTCTGGCAACACTACTACAACAATATGACCCTCCCCAAGTATAACAACATCTGTTTCGACACACAATTTCATATCAAAAACCTCGCAAAACTAATTCATCGCCGTCATTATATATACATACAACAGGTTTCCTTGCAGCTTCCATCTGCCAAATTTACTTATAAGGCATTGATCAACTTGATGGTTTAGTAGAAGACACTTACCCAAGGTACCACACAGTAAAATAGAACCCAACACTGCATGACTACAATGAGAAATTCTTAACCATACCACCATGCCTACACATACAGAAAATTAAAAAAGAAAATGTTTGTTATTTGAAAATTATAAAAACTAAAAAAGAATATAAAGAATTTTACCAAAGAAAAGTGCCATTGGTCCAAGAGTTGTGAGGAAATAAAGCCTCCATTAGTAAGCAAACCAGTCACAGTATTGATTTAAATGGCATAATATTGACTTAATTGGTCTAATATTGACTTAATTGGCAAGACAAAGTACTTGAAAGTGACAACTGGTGAAACTTTCAGGAACTGACAAAAAAAAAAATCAATTGTTTAGTTTGATGGAGAGATAACTACACCATATACAATACAGACCACACTCTCCAATTGTGTAGACCTCTCACTTAATATATCAAAACTTACTCAAATATTACCAGATGCTTAATGAACATTAAGAAACAGAAGACTAAAACAGGTCTATAAAATCAAAATCATATACCAGATATATACCATTAAAAAATATATATATATATAATAATATATATATACAATCCTTATTGAGCCCTCTTCAGATTTTGGTCTTTGTATATTTTTTTATTTTTATATATATATATATAGGGAAAAGTATGACCCCGACGGCAGAGCTCAAGCTGTTTCGATGGCTATTTCTGGAAATAGCCGTCGAAACGGCTTGAGCTCTGCCGTCGGGGTCATACTTTTTCCTATTACCCACTCTACTACCCTAAGTATTGAGTACTCTGGTGCGTTATGGTCCATCTGGTTCCTTACCACATCTCCTTCGTTATATATATATATAGAGAGAGAGGTAGATACCATGTACATACATGTTGCACTCATAGATAAGTTACCTCTATTTTACATACGACATTCACAATGGACAATGTATCCTGAATTAGGGGTTTGTAGATTCAGTAGAAAAGTAACAATTTTTCACATTGTTACAATTTTTCACAAAGTTACAATTTTTCACATAATTACACAGAAAAACTGTAAAACTTATATACATGTATACACAGAAATGTATTTTAAATAATTTCTTTATTAATAATTCATAACAAAACTCCAAGTTGGCAGCATCTTAAGAGTTTCCCTTGCATTAATTGATTGATTTTCAAATCATTTTGAAAATAATCAAGTATTTGGTGGGAGTTAATAATATTACTAATTCTCTCATTATTATGCCAGTGTTTGAGGCATAAAATTATGACGGAAGATTGTTACATAAATATAAAGACTTTAAAATTAGCAGTTTTGACTGGTTTCAAGTGGTTTGGTAACAAAAGGTTTAAGATTTAGTTTTTAAAATCTTCTCGAAATCCTGGTATTTTTTTAGTGAAAGGTGCAATTTATATACAATTATATATAATAAGCTAAAACCCAGAATATATAAGTATATAGTACATATTTGAACTATGATCTTTATCTTTTGGTGTATCTATCCACTACATTACATAACCTAGTCATATTCATGAGCTATATTTTCACATGGATGTATATCCTTGAATGTTAACCTGTTGACTGCCACATATATTTTACACAGCTACAGTCAGTGTTGTTTTTTTTGCTGTAAAATGACTATTTTTTTTTCACAAACATTTATTAACAACACCTATCACATCAATAAACTAGTAACTCCATCTAGCTTTGAAGTTATGAACTGTTGGAAATGAGTTCATACATGTTAGGACGAGTTATCTCGTCTGTGGCACTAGAATGCATACATGTTAGGATGAGTTATCTCGTCTACAGCACTGCAGAGGTTAAAGCACTACAAGATAATTGCTTCTACTTTAGGCACAAGGCCAGCAAGTTCAAGGGGGGGGGGTGATTAAATCGACCCCAGTGCATCACTGGTGCTTCACTTCATCCACTTGACAAGGATGAAAGGCAAAGCCAACCTCGGCGGGATTCAAAATCAGAACATAAAGGTCCGCAACTCTATGCCACGAAACATGACGCTCTATCAATACTACTAATCCACCAACCACAAAGCACTACAAGATGATGCAAGATATTTAAGTTTCTTAGTTCTGTTGTAACTATTGGTCTGGTTTCTACAACTGGATACCTTTTCTAATGCCAACTATTTTGCTGAATGTACTGAGTGCATTTTATCATAGAACTAGTGCTAGAGAGGATGTTGGGTCTTTGATTATGTGTGTGTGTGTGTGCATGCATATAACTATATAATATATAAGACAATAGAACCATGTGGAAATGGAAGCACCAATTGAAACATAAGTTTTAAATCTCCGAAGCCGTTTATGAAAGTATTGAAGATGACAAGAAAACACACTTCGATCTTCCAACGTGGAAGAGGCTTCTATCAGAAGAAACCGTCACCGAATCATCATTTTTCTTACCTGTTGTACAAACCTGGCTGGACACAGAATACTGCACAAACATTCTAATAGTTCTATAGAGTTATGAAATAATTGTTTCTACTTTTGGCACAAGGCCATCAATTACCCAGTACATTACTGGTACTTTATTTTATCGACCCCGTAAGGATGAAAGGCAAAGTTAACCTCAGCGGGATTTGAACTCAGACCGTAAAGGGACGTAACTATGCTGGAAAGCATGGCGTCTGGCTCTCTACCGATACTGCCAATCCCCCGCCGTTATAATTGTTTCTACTTTTGGCACAAGGCCAGCAATTACCCAGTTCATTACTGGTACTTTATTTTATCGACCCCGTAAGGATGAAAGGCAAAGTTAACCTCGGCGGGATTTGAACTCAGAATGGCAAGGGCCGCAACTCTATGCGTCAGAGCATGGCGTCCGACCCTCTACCGATACTGCCAATCCACCGCCCTATGAAATAATACATATGAATAAGCCATAGATGACGAACATCATTAAGTATTATACATATGTTTATGTATATACAATATGTTTATGTATAATAAACATGCATTTAGTTTCTATGAATATTTTAAATTGTAATCACAGCTACATGGTATTGAGGATAACATGGTATATTTTGGAATCATTAACTCCTCATTAGCTTTCACTCACTCACTTATTTAATATCCAGACATAGAGGTATTAAAGACCATAAAGTCTTAGGGATTTTGTAAACAAACTATTCTTGTTGATAGTTTATGTACATGTAACATAAGCTTAATTAGCTGGTATTAATTGGCAGTATCGGTAGAGGGTCGGACGCCATGCTTTGACGCATAGAGCTACGGCCCTTGTATTCCGAGTCCAAATCCCGCCGGGGCCAACTTTGCCCTTCATCCCTACGGGGCCGATAAAATAAAGTACCAGTAATGCACTGGGTAATTGCTGGCCTTGTGCCCAAAAGTAGAAACAATTAATTAGTAATAGCTCTATTCAGAATGTATTGGTCTATATGAGTCCATTATAAACATACTGCTATGGGTTCAAATCACCTTTGTTTTGAATACTGTGCACTAATTGAAATCACCATCATCGCTGTTTAATGTATTTTTTCAACACTTGCATGGGTTAGATGGGTCGTCCACATTATGAGACAAGTCTGGCTATGCCATACCTTGCTCAAATGGAACTGCATTTTGGTTGGGGGGTTTTACAGTTGGATGCCTTTCATAACACCAACCAGATATACAGTGTTCAACTGGGTGGTCCTGTTATGAGGAGGGTCTAGCCAGTTGGCTATGCCGTACCTTGCTCATAGCAGGACTGGGTTTCAGCTGGGTTTTTACATCTGCTGGATGCTCTTTCTAACACCAGCCACATTTACAGTGTTCAACTGAGTGAAAATATATCTCAATATGTACTGAATATATATAACAACACACACCTGAAGTGGATCAGACTATATTTCAATTGAAATAAACTCAATATTCATCTTATCATCATCATCATCATCGTCATCAATATCTTATCTCATTGTGTATATTTGACATACTGCAGATTTGATTTCTGGAGAGAAATGAGCTCCACCAGTTTTAACTCTTTTAACACAAGCCTGTCAAAAACTGCCTCTGACTCTATGAAATAGAGCCACCCATTTTAAAGGGGTCATATATAAATTAAAACCTTCCAGCATGATTTGACATTTGAACCTTTTGTTAAGTTGTTACAAACACCATTTTGATAATCAAATAAATCCTTCCAAATTATTCATTGATTAATTAAATCACAGTGTATTTCATTAAAAATATGGTAAGGAAAGGGTTAAAAGAGTCAAAATATGCTGTATGTTATAAAGGCCCCTTTTTCAACTCTGTTAGGAGTTGAGGGCTCAAGAATGCAAAGATAATTGATTTGACTGGAGTTTTATCACAGAAGCACTTTGCTATTGTTGACCACTACATAGAAAACTGGTGTATTTATTCACAATTTTTCGTGCTATTAAACTCATTGTCAAGATATGCATTTATAGTATTTATATTAATAACAATAATAATGATGATGGTGGTGGTGGTGGTGGTTATGGTAGTGGTGAGGAGGAGGAGGAGGAGACGATGATAATGATAGTAGTGGTGCATTGATTATGATGTGGTGAATAAATGTTTAGTTCTTCGGTTAGGACACATGAAGCCTATCTCAAGTCAGTGTATGTTTGTGATTGTGTCTGTGTGTATATATGTGATCTGTGTGCTAAATCCAGATTGGTTATGGTGATTTTAGTGGGGGGGTGTTGACTGAAATCGCAGCTGAGATGGTGACTAAGACAGGCAGTGGTGGTGGTGGTAGTGGTAGTGGTGGTTGTAGTAGTAGTAGTAGTAGTAGTAGTAGTTACGGAGGCTGTTAGTTTCTGTAAGTGTCCAGAAAGAAATTAGCCAAGGAAAAAGAAGAAGAACAATAACAGCATAAATAAATAAATAAAAATAAATAAATAAAAATAAATAAATAAAATAGGAAATGTTACTTGAAGGTGGAACATTATGGAATAGAGATTAAATTTATTGATCTTGTGTTTTTATTGATCTGGTGTTTGAACTGTAGAAAATAGCAAGAGGGTGAGAGGGCAAAGGTGTAAGAAGCAAAATCAATGTTTGTGAAAGAATTCGGGAGCGGCCGGAAATTCACTTGTGTACATAAAATACAGGAGATCTATTATATCAGAGGTTTCATAGCTGCTGCCAACATTACTGATTGATCTAACAGGAGTTAGACATGTCGTTTATATTCAACAGTGCATACACACACACACACACACACATATATATATATATATATATATATATATATAATTGTGATATATAATATATATATATATATATCATTATCCTCATTTAACATCCCTTTACCCTACTAGTAAGGTTTGCATATATATATATATATATATATATATATATATATATATATATATAGTTGTAATAATAAATACAAAGACCAAAATCAGATCCTGCTTTAGGGTGAAAGCAGAAATTGTTTGCTTAAACTTTTAATCTAAGCTAATAATAAATATATACAAGAACTGTGAAACCGGTAAAGGAACCAAATAAATATATTTAAAAAAAAAAGACTCCAGTTGCATTTTCGATTTCATCTTTTTTTCTTATATATATATATATATACACACACACACACATGCATGAATGATCCCTTAACTCCTGAAGGAGTCGTAGGGACACTGTATTGACATACAACGTTTCATGGGCATTTTAAAACCAGGTGGAGCCCATCTCCTCTCCAGGCCTGAATATAGCTGATTTCTTCCAGAGAAGGATACCGGGTTAGAGAATGGAAGTGAGAAAGAGATATAGAGGAAGAATTGACCCAGTACTTGACTGGTACTTATTTTATTGACCTCGAATAGATGAAAGGCAGCGAAATGACAGTCATTAGAACGTCAGATAGAATGCTTTACGGTATTTGTTTCAGCTCTCTGCTCTCTGAGTTCAAATCTTGCCAAGGTCAACTTTGCCTTTCATCTATTCGAGGTCAATAAAATAAGTACCAGTCAAGTACTGGGTCAATTCTTCCTCTATATCTCTTTCTCACTTCCATTCTCTCACCCGGTATCCTTCTCTGGAAGAAATCAGCTATATTCAGGCCTGGAGAGGAGATGGGCTCCACCAGGTTTTAAAATGCCCATGAAACACTGTATGTCAATACAGTGTCCCTACAACTCCTTCAGGAGTTAAGGGATCATTCATGCATGTGTGTGTGTGTGTGTATATATATATATATATAAGAAAAAAAGATGAAATCGAAAATGCAACTGGAGTCTTTTTTTTTTAAATATATTTATTTGGTTCCTTTACCGGTTTCACAGTTCTTGTGCTTTTCAAAAGTAGAATTGAGATGGAGGCTTTGGAGTTTTTCTCCCATCTGATGTGAGAAAAACCACAAACCCTCCATCTCAATTCTACTTTTGAAAAGGATAAGAACTGAGAAACCGGTAAAGGAACCAAATAAATATATTTAAAAAAAAAAAGACTCCAGTTGCATTTTGATTTCATCTTTTTTTCCTTATACTTTCACTCGTGTAGGACACCTCGTTTGTTTTTCATTTTGTAAAAAAAACCTCACTTTCTAATATATATATATATATATATATATATATATATATATATAAGAATGTTTTTTCAAAGGGGATCAGGAAGAAACCACAGTTAATTAATTAGTAAAGAAGATGCATATTTCATGCTGGAATGACTTCCACAAGATTAGAACTGTATATATCCTCATCATTATCATTATTTAATGTCTGCTTTCTCTGTTGGTAAGGGCTGGATGAGTCTTCATAGACCAAGTCAGTACTGAAACAAAGCTACTGACATCCCAGACAGACTGGGTGTCTGCATATCACTTACATATGGTTTCACATTCTACCAAATTTCCAACCCTTTGTTTTGCAAGCTTTCTACAGCTTCCTATCACCATCTGCTTTACAACATGTACTAAGTGTGTTTATCATGTAAATCACCAACATTAGAAAAGTTGTCATCCCATAACACAACAGCAGAGTCCTCCCAACTCTTTTTAGACATGGTTTCTTCCTGTTGCTTACCACCTTACAGTCTGTAGCAGGTGCATTTTCATAACACCAGTATTAGAGAGGTTTGGAGCAACAGAAGAACAGAGGTTAGTATGAAGTTGTGGCAAGTATAGCGTGCACAGTAGTAGAGGAGGAGGGGAGTGTCTAACCTAACCTAACCTTGTACAAGAACCCCTTCAATCATCAGCAAGCAGTCACACAATCCCTTTCAGGTACATGAAGCTGTTACTAAAAGATGGCCTAATCACCACTGAAAGGTAAATCAGGTGAAATTGTGGAGATGTTTGAATAGAGACAAGTTGGTGTGCCATGTGAGATGGAAGGGAGCATCAGCCAGACTCCTCACAGGCAAACAGTATAGATATAAACTCTTCTAGGTGGGGAAATGATGACAGGCTAGATGGAACACACTTTTCTCCATTTACATCCTGATTCACATAGTCACATTGTTTTGCAATGTGAAACACACAAAACCTCCTGCACTCCACCCCAAAAATTCAGTATTAAGTGTATACTAAATAACTCCAGTCAATTGACCATCACACACAGGTATATACCATTCACGCACATTTCACTCCATTTACCTCCCTTTTCAATCACTCTTTTGACGCAAATCATTTTTAGTTTTCCTTTTGATTTCCTTTTTGCCAGTATGGCTGGTATTTGACTAGATATGGTTTTTCTCTTTCTTTTTTTTATTTCATTTTCTTTTCTTTTACCTGTCTTTTTTATTCTCTCTTCCTTCCATGTTTTCCATTTTGATGAAGAACTACCACTCGAAACATTAAGGCCCTTTTTATCCCTTTCTTTTAAGTTTTAAACTAATATCCAGTTGTTGTAATGAGTTGTTTCTGTTGCTGTTTATTTGTTCTTACTGACTTTAAGTCTTAATACCTCTCCCCTAGCTAAATATCCCACTCACTTCTTCCATGTCCAACTTGCTTACTCATTTCCCTGCCTCATGATACACCTCCCCTGTCCAACCCATGCATACAAGCATGGAAAGCTGGACACGCGACACATCTGAACTCCCATAATGCCTCTGCCATGACTAAAACAGCACTTAGTCCACCCTGTATGGTGATCTGGTGCCACAATAACAAAAATACCTGGTCCACCCTGTAAGAAGGTCATGCTGAGGACACAAAAAAAGTGCCCAGTCCACTCTGTAAATAATATAAATTAAATAAAATCGTTAATTTACATATAATAAATAATATAATATATAATTGTTTCTACTTTAGGCACAAGGCCAGCAATTACCCAGTGCATTACTGGTACTTTATTTTATCGACCCCGTAAGGATGAAAGGCAAAGTCAACCTCGGCGGGATTTGAACTCAGATCGTAAAGGGATGTAACTATGCTGGAAAGCATGGCGTCTGACCCTCTACCTATACTGCCAATCCACCGCCCTAATATAATATATAATATGTATCAATAAATATTATATTTTTTTATTTTACTATATTTATATATAATATATATCATTTGATATTCAATATACTATTATATCATCTCAACCCTCCTTCAATGCCCCCTGGACCTTCTCAACACCTCCTGGGGGAAAAAGTAGCACCCACTTTGAGAACCTCTGGATTAGAGAGTAAAGTTTAACCTCGATGCAAGTTGATAATCAACAGATGAAAAATGTGTAGAGCATCTAGACTTAATCCGATGGGCACGATCAGATGTTATGTTTTTCACAGAGCATATATACAAAAATATAAACAAAACAATGAAAACAATTATATATTCAACAAATGTTGTTCTAGGCTATGTAAGAATGTGCAATAAATTGATGCAAACCAGCTCATCAGGGTCTATAAAAAGTTAAATTAAATTAACAAGACATTATCTTCTGTTGTGCATAATGTTGGTATCAGGGAGGGCAGCCAGCTATAAAATATTGTCTCAAAACATCCCGTCCAACACATACCAATATGGAAAAGTAGATGTAAAAACAATGATGAAGATGATGATTTGATTAGACAGACAGATATTTATATATAATTAAGAATTTCTATTGTGATCTGAAACATATTCAAGATATTACAAATATTTTTCTATTTTTCAGCCCTGGAAAACATTGAGTACAGCTTATCACCAAAACCTGACAGAAAACAGTGCCCAGATGTAACTGCTAAGTTCTTATAAAGAAACTAAAACAGTTCTAAATGTAACTGCTCTGTTCTGTGAGATTTCCAGATGTAAATGCTCAGTACTTATAAGGAAAGTAGGACACTTCCAAAAACTGAAAGAATCTCATACAACTGTTGCTCCTACTACACAAGAGATTAAAATGCCTGAGATGTTGGCCCACAACCAGCCATCAGTTCTACCAATATTTGAACTCTTTACTTTCTAATATACTATATCTCTCCCCCTCCCTCCTTTTTAACTGACTTCCTGAAATAAACAAACATTCTTCTCTAGTGCCCTGCCACTCAAGCCAAACCAAAACTAGAGCCAGATGGACCAGTCCTGTTGATATGAGCTTACAACCTTGAGGAAACCTACTCACTTTAAATTCTAGTTTGTTTTTCTGTTCTGTTACTTGTAAGTACATCATGTACAATAAATGTACATCTATATAAAATATATAAATCATGTATTGGCGTTGATTACTAAAAATACTGTATGTGGAGAAACATAAAATTGTTCACTCTGCCAGTCCTCCTTGAAAACAACACTGTTGTTTAGCTACATAATCCATAAAAACTCTGGCCAGAAATCCTGGAGTTTCACACCAGCTCATAGATACATATCTACCAACTACAAATCTCCACAAGGAAAGATGCCTTGTTTTACCAATCTGCTCACGTCATGTCACAGCTCCTGTTACTTCCGGGATTACCAGCTTTGCACACTCCTGTTGTCACTACTACCACTACTACTAAACTAGTTCCTCTCCATCTGGTGGTCAAGTCACTTTCAAATTAATTTTTCTTTAATCAATTGTTTAAACAAGGAATCAAAATATATAAGTATTTCACTTACATATTCTCTGCTATAGTCTGATAGGAGGTTATTTATTGCCTCTCATCGCTAAGAGATTGACAGACTCAGTAGAGCATCAGGCAAAATGCTTTGAAGTTATGTTCCAATTCTTTACATTCTGAGTTCAAATCTAACCAATGTCAACTTTGCCTTTTATCGTTCCAGGATTGATAAAATAAAATACCAACTAAGTACTGGGGTTGATTTAATTGGCTTACACCCTCCCTGCTCAGATTGCTGGTCCTGGGGTTGAAATCAGAAACCATTATTTTCTGCCCCATTTTATTGAAATGCCTCTAGTAATTCAATATAGAACAATTCTAACTTGAGTATAAATAAATAAATATATAAAACAAAGAAAATTAGCAAAAAATAATTGTTTCTACTTTTGGCACAAGGCCAGCAATTACTCAGTGCATTACTGGTACTTTATTTTATCGACCCCGTAAGGATGAAAGGCAAAGTCAAACTCGGCGGGATTTGAACTCAGATCGTTAAGGGACGTAACTATCCTGGAAAGCATGGCGTCCGACCCTCTACCGATACTGCCAATCCAAAAAATAATCATGTCTAATATGAAATGAATTTAGAATATTGGCAAAATATGGCTCAAGTCTAATATTGTTTGAAAAGGAAAGAAAGAGATCAAACAACCATATTGCCTGAGGTGAGAAAGATAAAAATGGGAACAACAATCATATTTTTGACCCCTTGAAGTGATTGAGTTTAATGTGGCTTATATCTTCTACGAGACTAATAAAAAGAGAAAGAAAAGCAGAAGCAATGAATAGAACCTAAAAGTGAGAGTATGGTTTTTTTTCTGAAAATTCAATCTGCCACCGGGCTTAACACCACCACTATCTAGTCCTTGAGTGCCTTTAGCAAAATTCTCTGTTGCAATCATTCAGGCCAGCTCTCTGACATATGGATAACTTTCTTCTTCTTACCAGTCACAAAGACCCTCAAAAATAATACATGTCCATGGGATGGGTACTGTACTTATCTTCTTGACTTAGCTATAAAAAAAAAACAATTCTGTTACCACTTTCATAGCATTCAAGACTTGCTGGTGTTTATTTGGTGAAATCTATAATAGCTATAAGTTGATCCATTTCTTTGTAGGGCCCAGAGTGGATTACCCATGAAGCAAAATAAGCACATGCTTAGAGCAACGGGGGGAAGAGAGGAACCATTTTATTCAAATTAGATGTATTTACTATTTCAAAAAGAGGATTTTCGCAGATTTTTGTATGAAGGGGAACCCTATTTTTCTAAGTGTTTAGGGCCTCAAAAGAACTTAATCTGGCCTTGTTGGACTACAGTGAAAAAATAAGCAAAAAACAAAACGTATGGTTAACTTTATATTCCATGATTGCTTTTTTGAAATTCATGGGTTAAACTAACATGGAACGTTAAACACTATCAGAAATAAATGATTTTTAGAATCAAAACTTATATTACTTCAGTGGTTTACCTTCCATTCACCCATGTTAACGAGGGTGAATGGAAAAAGGCAACTGTTAAAATTGATTGATAAAATTCTTTTTATCAAAGAATGTTATTTTTTATTCTTTGATTTTGTTGTTATTTGCTATTTTAATTATTCTACAGTTGTTGTTTTTTTTTTTTTATTATTTCAATCCTGAATTCTGATGTAAATTCTGAAGAAATAATAAATAAAGTGTGAAACATTATTGTTTTGATAAACAAAAATAAAAAAAAATACTAATAAATATTTAGTCTATCAACATTGAAGAAATTGAATGAACCATCAATACAGTAAACCCTCTATATAATGGACCCTGTTATAACTGCTTTCAGATTTTGTAATAACAATAATGATAGAGCCATAGTAAAATATTCAGCTTCACTGTTGAAAGTGAAATAAAAATTCTGTATTCTCTATCATAACTGAATGATTTTATATTATTCACTTGTGTTTTAAAGCTTTCTTCTTTTCTTTTTACATTAAAAACAATAAGAATGGTCCCTAGATGACCTGTTAATAGACTTTCAGCATTAACAGACACATCTTGCTCCCTATTAGTCTGTTAAATCAAGGGTTAACTGTAGAAAAAGTTGAGTAAAACAGCAATACATAGTTAATTTAATGCTTCCCATCTACATAGTCTCTTCAACTAAACAGATTTTTAGAAAAAAGCAGTAGGTTATTTAACTTAAACATGCATTTGAAACCGTGCCAAATGAAGGGTTGAGAGGACTCTGCAGGTGAGTCAAGGACATGACAAACCCCCACCACCACCACCCAATACCGGTGCCATGATAAAATGCATCCAGTGCACTTAGAAAATTATTGAGATGCAAGCTTCCAACCTGTTTGAGAGGTCAGTAGCTCTGATAAAGTATTAACTTAATGATAATTACTATCCCCTGTTTCAATGTTGTCTCATATACATCTTTCTGGTCACTTATTTTCAGCCATTGTGCAACCTGGGCTCAATATCATGTAATAATATCCTTATACACAAAAGTGGATTTCCCAGAGAGTTGCTGATGAGAAAGATATTAGCTCTAGTTCATTTATTCTACATATTTCATTTTGTTTTTGTATGCAACTTTGCTACGATCACTATTATTCTAACATCCACTTTCCCTGCTAGCAAGTCAATCATGAAGCAAAGCCATTGACTTTGCTATAATCACCATCATTTTAATGTCCACTTTCCCTGTAAGCAAGGGTTGGACGGGGCCACACAGACCAAGTCAGTACTGAAGCAGAGCCACAGATCTCCCCGGCTGGCCAGGGATAGGTATTATGGTTATGTACAATCTCATGCTCCACCAAGTGCACAGGAGAAGTTGTCATGTCTTTGACGCAACTGTGGTTCCTCCTAACCCTTTGTCTGGCAAGATTTCTATGGCTGGATGCCCTTCCAATTACCATCTACTTTACAGCATGTACTGGGTGTGTTTATTGTGTAGATCACTAACACTAGAGAGATTGTCATGTCCTTGGTATGACTGAAGTGGCCTCCTGACCCTTTGTCTAGAAAGCTTTCTATAGCTGGATGCCGTTCCTATCACCAGCCACTTTACATTGTATACTGGGTGCATTTATCATGTAGAGCGCCAAAACTAGGAATGTTGTCATGTCATTCCCACGACTGAAGGGTTCACCCGACTCTTTGACAAGCTTTCTACGGTTGAATGTCCTTCCTATCATATATATTGATTCAGATATACCAGTTTAGATTAGTAAGACCATCTATGTACTCAATAGTTGAAAAAGCAGTGTGTAGGTATGGTAAAAAGTTAGTGCTTGACAGCTGATTTGCCATCAAAACAGCAAGCGCTTAGCTTTTGTGTGTGCGTTTAAATGGTTAACAGAAATAACACAAACAGTACAGTACATGGAAGGAACATATTAGTTTAATGCTTGAAATAGCAGGAAGAGGGTCTTAACATTTTGGACGCTAGTTTTTCATCAGAAGATCATCATCATCATCATCATCATCAGGTTTAGCGTCCGTGTTCCACGCTTGCATGGGTTTGGACGGGGGTTTTCCCACTTGAGGCAAGAGTGGTTGTCTTGCTCGCATAGGACTGTCTGGCGGGTTTTCTACAGTTGGATGCCCTTCCTAACACCAACCACATTTACAGTGTGGGGCTGGGAGGTTTTTACCGTGTTGCCTTCACGGCCACATTACAGCGTGGACTGTCTGGCGGGTTTTCTACAGCTGGATGCCCTTCCTAACACCAACCACATTTACAGTGTGGGGCTGGGAGGTTTTTACCGTGTTGCCTACACGGCCACATTTACAGCGTGGACTGTGTGTTTTTTGTCGTGACACCTACACGATCTCATTTGTTTCGGCCTGGATGTTGTGGGACCAACATAACTTTACATTGAAAGGGGCGGTGTGGGTGGGGTGGAGGTGGTGTGTTTTGATAGAGATGCCTACTGACTGTAGTAGGTTTTTACTTTGTATTTAGGTAAGGCGGGTCTTCTCTATTACTGAGTACCGCCAAAGGTCTCGGTCCAGTGACATTGTCTTGGAGAGGTGTAAGCGTGTGAGGTCGGAATTTATCAGCTCGTCCCATGTTTTTCTGGGTCTGCCTACTCCGTGGCTACCGTCTATCTTTATTGCCCTGCACTTTGTTATACAGCTGTCGTCTTTCATGCGCATCACGTGACCGTACCAACGTAGCCTTCTCTCGAGTAAACAACATCTGATCCCTCTTATTTCTAATTTTTTCCTTAGTTCGTTTATGCTTTGCCGTTCACGTATATTACTATTGTACATCCAGCGAAGCATGCAAGCTTCGTTCCTCTCTAGTCTGCGTATATCCTCTGCACACAATGCCCAGGTCTCACTGCCATGCAGCATTGCTGTTCGTATGCAGGCATCGTATAACCTGCCTTTCATTTTTAGGGAGAACCCTCTAGCGGCTAATAGTGGTATAAGCTCTCTGAACTTTTTCCATCCAGTTCTGACTCTAGCTACTGTACTTTCAGAGCACCCTCCCCCACTGCTGATTTTGTCACCCAGATAACGGAAGCTGTCCACTATTTCTATAGAACCCTCTGCGCAGTTGAAGGAGCTAGTATTTTGTGGGCACTTGCTGCTACTTATTGCACCAGAGCACCGGCCACATGTAAAATCTATGTTCTTAGTTAGCTTACCTGTGATCCCACTACATCTTTTATGCACCCATACTTTGCATTTGGGACATAAAATGGAGTTTCTACCTACGCCTTTCCTACACACTGAGCATGGCCATTTCCCCGATGGGACCGCCGCCTTATTTTCTTTCCTACAAACTAGAACTTTAGTCTTAGCCAGGTTAATTTTAAGGCCTTTTGATTCTAGGCCGTGCTTCCACGTTTGGAATTTCTTCTCTAGTTCGGTCATTGATTCAGCTATGAGCGTTAGATCATCTGCGTATAGGAGTTCCCATGGGCAGCCGGTCTTGAACTCCTCTGTTATAGCCTGAAGGGCAATAATAAATAGTAGGGGGCTAAGAACAGAGCCCTGATGGACACCAACTTTTACGCTAAACTCTTCACTATATTCGTTGTTAATTCTAACCTTACTGACTGTTTCTTTATACATGGCTTGTATAGCTCTCACAAGCCATTCGTCAACACCTAGTTTTCTAAGAGACCACCAGATAATGGAACGGGGGACTCTGTCGAAGGCTTTCTCCAAGTCGCCGAAAGCTAAGTATAGGGGTTTACTTTTAGCTAGGTACTTCTCCTGTAGTTGTCGTACAATGAAAAGAGCGTCTGTGGTACTTTTGCCTGATACAAACCCGAACTGCATTTCATCTAGATCAATTCTCTCTCTGATTAGTTGCGCTATTACTTTTTCCGTGACCTTCATGACCTGGTCGATTAATTTAATGCCTCTATAGTTACTCCTATCTAGGGCATCTCCTTTTCCCTTATAGCAGTTAACGATGATGCTGCTACGCCATTCCTTCGGAACAACCCCATTCTGTACGACTTGGTTAACTATCCGGGTGACCATGGTGTGTCCCACCGAACCAGATGCCTTCAGCATCTCAGCAACTATTTCCGAAGGCCCAGCCGCCTTACCCGTCTTCATATCTTTGATTGCCTTACTTATTATACTACCTTCAACTAACACTGCTGGTCCCTCTATTGGATCGATCTGGGGGAGACTGTCTTTCTCCCATTTGTTCTCCTCATTTAGAAGCCTTTCGTAGTGACACTTCCAAGCTACCTTCTTATCAGCGTCGGTGATGGCAAGTATGCCATCATCGTTAAGTACACACTTCTCCCCGACAATATCACGGTTTTCCTTGACACATTGCCTGGCAATCCTGAACACCTCACGTTTTTGGTCCTCACGTTGTAGAACATGCTTGAACTTTCTTTCCTCTGCTTCCCTTCTTGCGAAGTACACTTGTCTCCTAGCTTCCCTCCTGGCCACTTGATAGTCTTCTCTACTTCCCCCATCCCGCCATACTTTCCAAGCCTGCTTTTTGGCCTTAATTGACTCCTCCACCTTACTGTTCCACCACCATGTTACTCTCCTCCTACCTACAGGCCTGCTCCAGCCACAGACTTCGTCTGCCGCCGTCAGCAGGTTTGCTCTCAGGAATTCCCACTGTTCCTCTATATTATACGACTCTAATTGCTCTTCCTTACTGTCGAAAGCGTCAAGTAATATGCTTTGAAATTTATTTCTGGCTATGGGGTCCTTTAGCTTCCAAGATATATATATATATATATGTTAGAGAAAATTGTGATGTCATTGGAAAGAAATGTGTCCAGAATGATAAAGGTGAGCTTGCCCTCACAAGTGCCGAAAAGAAAGATGCGTGGAAGAGCCATTATTAAAGATTACTAAATGAGGAGAAAGCATGGGAGAAAGAGACTCTACCCCAAGTGGACTCTATAGAGGGACCAGCAATACAAGTCAGCGGCAGTGTGGTAAGTAAAGCAATTAAAGATATGAAGACTGGGAAGACAACCGGTCCATCGGATATAGCTGCCAAGATGCTGAAAGCATCTGGGTCAGTAGGTCACACTATAACAACATGCAGTGTTAACCAGGTAATAGTAGAGAGTGTCATACCAAAGGATTGGGGCAGCAGCATCATTGTTGACTGCTACAAGGGTAAAGGAAATGCACTAGATAGAGGACACTATAAAGGTATAAAGCTGATGGACCAGGTCATGAAAGTAACGGAAAGAGTTATAGCACAGTTGATTAGGGACCGGGTTAAATTAGATGAGATGCAGTTTGGGTTTATGCCAGGAAAAAGCACCACTGGTGCTCTTTTCCTTGTGATGAAGTTATAGGAAAAGTACCTAGCTAAAAGTAAGCTGCTCTACCTGGTATTTGTTGATCTGGAAAAAGCCTTCAACAGGGTGCCCCATGCTATAATCTGGTGGGCTCTTAGAAAACTAGGAGTAGATGAATGGCTTGTGAAAGCTGTACAATCCATGTATAAGGGAGCAGTCAGCAAAGTTAGGGTTAACAATGACTATAGCAAGGAATTTAGCATACAGGTCAGTGTCCACCAGGGCTCTCTTCTTAGCCCTCTCCTGTTTATTATTGTATTGCAGGCTATAACAGAGGAGTTTAAGACCAGGACAGTAAGCAGCAAACGGCTACAGGAAACAAGCACTACCAAACTCTGGTAGGGCTCTGTAGAAACAATAGACAGCTTCTGCTACCTAGGTGACCGAATTAGCAGCAGAGGTGGGTGTTCTAAAAGTACAGTAACCAGGGTAAGAATGGGATGGAAGAAGTTCAGGGAACTACTACCACTGCTAGCTGCAAAAGGCTTTTCCCTCAAAATGAAAGGCAGACTGTATGATGCATGCATACAAACAGCAATGTTACATAGTAGTGAGAGCTGAGTGCTGTGTGTAGAAGACTTGCGTAGATTAGAAAGAAATGAAGCTTGCATGCTCTGATTGATGTGTAATAGTAATATACGTGAACAGAAAAGCATAAACGAATTGAGAGAGAGACTGAGCATAAGAGGAATCAAATGGTGGGTGCAGGAGAGGAGGTTGCGTTGGTATGGACATGTAATGCGTATGAAGGATGACAGCTGCATAAAAAGGTACATGGCACCAAAAGTCAATGGAAACCTTGGTGTGGGGAGACCAAAGAAGACCTGGGATAAGGTGATAAAAGTTGACCTTGCCCAATTTCACCTCTCAAAGGCGATGACACAAGACCAAGACCTCTGGCGTTACGCAGTAATACAAAAGACCCGGCTTCCCACGGGTACAAGCCGAAGCTGAAGCATATAGACAATATGCCCCCACCCCCTTCTACTGTAAAGTGGTCATGTAGGTGCCATGGTAAAAAAGCACCCAATACTCACTGTAAACGAGTTTGGTGTTAGGAAGGGCATCCAGCTGTAGAAATCAAATCAAAATCAGTCCCCATATGAGCAAGACATGCTCACCCAACCTGGAATTGCCTACAACAGGACAACCTGTTTAACCCATGCTAGCATAGAAGAATGGACATAAAACGGTTATGATGATGATGATATAATATGGACGAGGTGTCAAATTTTCATTACAGTTATTCAGGTGTGACGCGTGTTGCACAATTGATCAGCTCAAGGTTCGATGTGTGTTGATCAGGCCTGACTCTGGAATCAAAATCTCATCAAACTTCTATTAGCGTAATGACAGAATATATATATATATACATATATAAGTATGCATATACGCACACACATATATACATATACATATGGATTATATCGAACACTAATAATAATAATATCCGATTCATTTGTAAACAAATGGCCTGATTAAAGATGTGCCGTGCTGATGACAAATCATCATCTGTTTGTTCAACACTGGCATTGAGGAACCATCAACATGTTTCTGGGCCATTACCCTTCATCAGAACTGTATAACTCTGCCAATCTGTTGAACGGTTGAAAATATATAGTATTTTCTTAAGTATACATCGGCTGTGTAGCCTCATTTGCATACCGAGTGAGTTACGGCTTAGTGGTTAAGCATGTTTGGCTCACAATTATAAAAATCTACAGTAGGTTTCATTTTTTTCTCTTTGTGTGTATCTAATAAAAATAACTTGCTCAAACCTATAGCGTGTCATCATAGCTGTGACAGATTTGACAAACATTATTATACAAATTATCATTATCATCATTATTATTATTTCTATTTTACAAGAGCCACTTTAATTTCTGGTTCATAAGCTCGAGAAATATTTAAATTAATGGGGTTTTCCATAAATCAAAATGTCTAAAGCATAGTAAAAGCATATCTTGGTAAATTATGTGAATGTCAGCAACATTAGTAGTAGTAGTAGTAGTAGTAGTAGTAGTAGTAGTAGTAGTAGTAGCAATAGCAGCAGTTGTAGTAGTAGTAGTAGTAGAGGGTGAGAAGATATAAGGAGGAGTCAAACATGTTCTTTGCAATTATATATCCCTTGCATCAAAAGATTCATCATCCAGCATCTATTTTTATGAGTTCCACAGATATATATTCTACTGACATGTGAAATTATATATTAATAATAGTGAAAGATTTATGGGAGAAACTTAGAGTGCCGTGAGATTGTGGTAGTGGTAGTAGGGTGGTGGAGGAAGTGTAAGGACCATGTTGTTGATCTTAAAGTTGACGTGTTTATAATAAAGTAGAAATATTACAATGTTAGTTAACATACAGATAGATAGATATCTTTCTTTATTTGCCACAAGGGCGTACAAGAAATGGGACATTACAAGACGTGACAGCAGGGGTTTTACATAAAAGTATGAAAGCTCCAATCTCACTACCATTCACATCTAGGACCACCAAATTGCCCTCCGGGTCCAAGTAGATTGTCTGGACTTTGAGATTCAGATTTTTTCGAAACAAAATAGCAACTCCCTCTCCACCTCCTGGTTGACAGAGAGATGTGTAGATATCAAAAGTCATCGAACATGGGGGTTAACTGCTGCTTGTCGTGAATCCTGGACTCACTGATGGCTATCACATCCATACAGTGTGACCTGAGGTTATTTATAAATTGGCCCTGTTTCCAGGGCATCCCCAGGCCACACAAATTCAAACATCCAACTCATACAGTTGACATATTGGCAAAGAAGAGTTAGGGATAGAAAAAGGCAGGAACATTTACCTTTTAGTTTCCTGGAGGATGGGTTTGTTCGATCTCCATGTCCAGATTGGAGGTGCTTGGGAAGGGAGAGAATCCTTTTAGCAAGACACAGTTAAGGGGGTTTTGACAAGAGGGGGGCACGTTATGTGGGAAGTTCTGTCTCATGGTTTTGTATTGCAGGATTGTGACCCTGATTAGTTTCAGGTTTGTGGGTGGGTCATTATTTGGGAAAGTTTTCCCTTCTGTTTGGATGGTGGAGTCCTTTTGGACAGTTTCTACTAGTTTTTTGTTCATGGTTCTTATGTATGTATAGTATGTTTTGCTTTTCATGTGTGCTGTTTCTATTTGTAGCTTTCTTTATGTGGTTGGAGTTTGTGATTGTGGTGGTATGGGTGTTTGTGTTGTTGGTGAAGTGTTTGGCTGTGGTGGTGGTGATTGTGTTGTTGGTGTGGTTGTCATTTGTGGCGGTGTGTGCATGTTTTCTGTGGATTTTTTCGTTTTTATATTTTTTCTGTGACTTTTTTGTTCCTTGGAATTTTGGGGTTCCTCTTCATCCTCATTTGGAAATGTAGAGGTTCCTGTGTCTGAGACTTCTGAAACTGGGGTAGATGGGAGGAGTATGTTGTGTGGTGGAGTGTTTGTGCAGGTGTTTGTGGAAGTATTTGACAGAGAAGAGGGAGGAGACAAGGGAGGGTTTTTCAGTAGGGTTTTGTGTGTATTGTTGTCTCTGGTCTGTGGTGATGTGGGAGTGGATGTTGCGAGTTTTTGTATTGAAATACATATATTTCTTTATTTGCCACAAGGGTGCACAAGAAAAGGGGACACAACAAAGACACATGCCAGGGATTTTACATACAATCGTGTAAAAATATTGAAACAAACAAATTAAACAATCGAAATCCCCAATAGGGGGGAGGCGCCACAAATGGGTTGTTTAATACCGCATCGATAGAACAACCCTCAACTTCAGGAGCGTGTTGTGCAAGTGCTCCCTTCTTCCTTTTGCCCTCTTCTTCAACCTACAGGTTTATATACAGAGAAGGCCCAATCACTCGGGCCATTTTTGCCACATTCACCCACCTTTCAGTAAATTTACTGGGGTGCAGTGCCTCTCTCTCCACTCTGATTCTTCTTCTAAAGTGGTACCTAAAGAAGGGAATGAGTTGTTGTCCGGAGATAAAGGCATCTGTTCTCAGTCCTCTCAATCTCGTCCAACATATAACCTCTTTCACCATAGCCACTATACAGAGGAAAACCACCTCTCTTTCATTTTTGAAAGAGGTTGGCGGTTTGATCCTTACTATGGACTCGGTAGTCAACTTGATTTGTCCCATACACAACAGCAGTTGTTCTCCGTAGTTCCACAGGTCGGTTACGCCTGGGCAGTGTACAATTGCGTGCAAGACGGTTTCAATGTCCTGCTTGCATCTTGGACACGTCCTCTTGGAAGGATCCCTGCCGGGGCATCCGTGCCTGTAGATCTTGTCTCGAACTGGTAGAGCTCCTCGGTAGCACTGCCAGGCCAGGGACCTCTGGAAGTTGTCCATAGGTCCCAGGCAGAAAGTCCTATCAAACAGACAGGTGAGTTCGTCGTCTTCGATGCCCGGAGTCTCTGCGAGCACGTCGTCACCCTTGTGACGTACTAACCCTCTATAGAATGTTGAAGTGGAGTCTCCACTGATTGCTGTGCTTGCTTGACAGAGGACTGTGAGCGCCTGAGCACATTCAATGTACCAGGTGCCCATCTTCTTTGGTCTCCACTTGACCCAGGACTGCAGCTCCGTCAGTGAGACAAGTTGGGGGAAGGCCTGTCTCACAAACAGTGCCCACACCGGTTGGTCGGTCGGGAATACCTGTAGATGCCGTAGTCTTAGCATATATTTCCGCATCATCAGTCACGGCATTCCCAGCCCTCCATTGGAAGGGTGCTGACAGCAGACGGATCTCCTCACCAGTGGAGCCTGATTCTTCCAAAGGAACCAGAAGAGCATGTGTTCCATCTTGATGACGTGTTCACGGGGACAAGGCATTACTGTCAAGCTTGACAGTAATGCCTTGTCCCCGTGAACATAGATGACAGATGCTATGAAAGTATTCGCCACTTCTGCTCGACCTTTCAAGGATAGTTTGCACTCTGCCCACTTCTGGGTGAGCGCAAATACCTTGGCCGTGACCTTGTTCCAGTTTTTCTCCACCTGGAGGTCTGGACCGAACCAGACCCCAAGCAATTTCACCGGTCCATCCGTCCAGCGTCCGATTACACTGTTGGACTGCATCGGTTTGCCTCTCCACGTTCCGAGTTGCAAACCGACGGACTTGTCCAGGTTCAGTTTTGCTCCTGTGAGCCTTTCGTATTCTTGCAGTAAGTTGCCGATCGCCCCAATTTCTGAGGTTTCCGACACCAATACTGTCATGCCATCAGCATAAGCTGATGCTGCTTTCCACAGTCCTGGTTCCAACGGGATGCGCTGCAGCAGCTCCAACTTCCGCAGTAGTGGCTCTAGAGTCAGTACGTACAGAATGGAGGAGAGAGGACATCCCTGTCAGATGGAACACGTAATTGTGAACGGCTAGTCAGACAGATAGATAAAGGCAAGCAGGCAAACTGACAGACAGATAGATAAAAGCAAGCAGGCAGATCTACAGACAGATTGATTGGCATAGGTAACGCAAATAGATAGATAGGTAGGTAGGTAGGGAGCAAGATAGATACAAGCAGACAGGTAGACATACTAACAGAAAGATATGCATAGGTTCCATATTTTGGCATGGGTTCTACAACTGGATGCCCTTCCTAACATCAGCCATGCAAACACTGAACAATCACAGGTACTACATTTGGCCACCAGAACAAATTAGCGTACAAGCAATACATTAGATTTCATCAGAAAGCTATACCAGGTCTATATGGAACCCAGCAAAGCAAACAACAATAAACACAAAACAGTGTACTTATCATCACAAACTACACACATGGCTGGATTAACCATAAGCACATGTTTAGGGCATCAAGGAAAGAATGTTACCATTTTATTCAAATTAAATGTTTGTTATTCCTCCAAATTCTTTTCAGACTTTATATATGGAGATGGCACCATAATCTTTTTAGTGCTAAGGGCCTCAAAAGTACTGAATCTGAGCCTGGGTGCTCACAAACCACAAGTACAGACCATCTGCACAAAACAAATCAAAAATACTATCAATGAGACATGTGAAGGACACAGTTTGATATTTCAGTGAGCTCCAACTCTCATCATGTCTGTTATAACATATACTTAATACTCAACTGTTTTCAATCCCCTCCTGGATGAAACCTCAGCAACTATGCTGGTTTGGAGCCTACCTATCTATGATGGCCAGGTGTGAGTTGGACAGGATACAGAATTCAAACACAAATCGCAAAGACCCAGAACAGTTAACAAAAACCATCTCATTGAATACTCTAATAATTCCACCATTCCACTACTAAGAGTTGATACTTTATCAACTCCGAACGAATGACACTGAGAGCATAAAGAACCAGAACAAAAATGTTGAAGCATTTAATCCAATGTGCTTACAACTTTGAGATAAATTGCCTGAATAAAATTTTATTAAAATTATTACTGCATATATTCATTATTAACTGTTCTGGGTCTTTGCGATTTGTGTTTGAATTCTGTATCCTGTCCAACTCACACCTGGCCATCATAGATAGGTAGGCTCCAAACCAGCATAGTTGCTGAGGTTTCATCCAGGAGAGGATTGAAAACAGTTGAGTATTAAGTATATGTTTTCTACAAAAATATGGCATGAGAAACTGGCATGTGACATATCTACTGAACCTACAAACCCTCATTTCAAAATATAAGGTGCATTGTAAATATTGTATACAAAATAGATGGATGACTTATCAACTTGTGCGACTTTTACACATGTATATTCAGTATATATATATATATACGTTTTTTTTTATATGAATAAATTCTCTCTCTAAAACAATTTTTGCTTCATTTAACTCTGAACATTCTTTACTGCATGAAACTGCATTAGCAAGATACTTTTGAAAAATACAAAACAGTACTATGATTACCAAATATTATAAATTTCAGACTTTAATTTACTGTAAATTTTCAAAATAATCTATCCACCAGTAAAGATACTATAAACATGTGAATTATAAAGAAACATGTTTTTAGATATTTTCTGCTAAATCGTTATAAGATGTTAAGAGTTAATAGCTTATTAAAACTAAGGTGGTGGGGAGTGTTCATAAAATATCAGGCACGATTTCTGCAACTTTGAAAAATTATATAAAGGTTCTGTGATAAAATAGGTTTTGAAACCTGTGCTCTATACTACAATTAAATAACCATTAGGTGGTGGCATATACTTTATATATTGATCTACACTACAATCAAATATAAAGAAAGTGGTGGCATATGTCTTTAAAATAACCTAAGATATTTTATACTTTATATATATCCTTTAGGTTACTGACTTGGTTGACATTTCTCACTTACTTGAAATGTCTATTATGGCACCACAGAAAAAGAAAACTTTGTCTAATGTTCTCAGATAAATTATTATGATTCAGATGATAATTTTCCAGACAATTAAGCCAATCTTCTGAGCGTATAATTACAATATTTACACTACGGTTCAATCTCCGATTGTCATCAGATGACTTATTCCTGGGTATGTTATATTTATCTCAGACATCAAACCAACCGAAATGTAGTGGAAAAATTGTAAATATACACTCTAAATATGAAGTTAACTATAAAAAAATGTTTTAAACTATGAAGCCTAACTACAGTTAACCCTTTTGATATTAAACCCTCTGAGTCGGCCCTTAGTTCTACAATGCAAAACTGTATATTATGCAGTGTATATATTTATCTAAAAACCTTCCATCATAATTTTAAATAGGAACCTTTGTTAATTTATGTTACAAACACCAGATAAATAATGAGAAAGTTGTATTAAAAACTGTTTCTAAATTCTTGATTATTTTCAAAATTATTTGAAAATGTGTCTTTCATTAGAAATGACAGTATTGAGAGGGTGGGGAGAGCTGACTGGTGGAATGTAAACTGTTTCAATTTTAGAATATATACCACTGAAGCAACCTCTATACATGGTTTACCTACTCTAGAAGGATGAATGGCAAAGTTGACAATAATTGGAAATGATATAGAAATAGTGGACACCTTCCGTTACCTGGGTGACAAAATCAGCAGTGGGGAAGGGTGCTCTGAAAGTACAGTAGCTAGAGTCAGAACTGGATGGAAAAAGTTCAGAGAGCTTATACCACTATTAGCCGCTAAAGGTTTCTCTCTAAAAATGAAAGGCAGGCTGTATGATGCCTGCATACGAACAGCAATGTTACATGGCAGTGAGACCTGGGCATTGTGTGCAGAGGATATACGCAGACTAGAGAGGAACGAAGCTTGCATGCTCCACTAGATGTGTAATAGTAATATACGTGAACGGCAAAGCATAAACGAACTAAGGGAAAAATTAGAAAGAAGAGGGATCAGATGTTGTTTACTCGAGAGAAGACTACGTTGGTATGGTCACGTGATGCGCATGAAAGACGACAGCTGTATAAAAAAGTGTAGGGCAATAAAAATAGACGGTAGCCATGGAGTAGGCCGACCCAGAAAAACCTGGGACGACTTGATAAATTCCGACCTCACACACTTACACCTCTCCAAGACAATGTCACTGGACCGAGACCTTTGGCACTACACAGTAATAGAGAAGACCTGCCTTACCTAAGTACAAAGTGAAACCTACTACAGTCAGTAGGCACCTCTAACAAAATACACCCCGTCCCACTACCCCCACCCCATCCACACCACCCCTTTCAATGTAAAGTTATGTTGGTACCACAACATCCAGTCCAAAACAAATGAGGTCGTGTAGGTGTCACAACAAAAAAAACACACAGTCCACGCTGTAATGTGGCCGTGTAGGTAACACGGTAAAAACCTCCCAGTCCACACTGTAAACGTGGTTGGTGTTAGGAAGGGCATCCAGCCGTAGAAAACCTGCCAGACAGTCCTATACGAGCAAGACAACCACTCTTGACTCAAGTGGAAAAACTCCCGTCCAAACCCATGCAAGCGTGGAAGATGGACGTTAAACGATGATGATGATGATGATGATGATGATGAACTTAGAATACAAATATATGTAGTTAAAATCCACATCTCCTATGAACTACCAATGTTATTGGTAAAAATGTAGGTACAAATCAATCAGAAGACACACTCTGTGATGAAGCAGTTCTTATAAAAATGGTTTCTAATATTAACAAAAGACTACAAATTTGTAAACTTGACACAATAAAGTCAAATATGGTCGGATTGGAACTCAGAATGAATGGTATTGAACTAAATAATTGTTTCTACTTTTGGCACAAGGCCAGCAATTTATCAGTGCATTACTGGTACTTTATTTTATCGACCCCGTAAGGATGAAAGGCAAAGTCAACCTTGGCAGGATTTGAACTCAGATGGCAAGAGCTGTAACTCTGTGTGTCAAAGCATAGCGTCCGACCCTCTACCTATACTGCCAATCCACCTTATTGGACTAAATAATATTCTACCAAACACACACACACACACACATATATATATATATATAATATATATATGTGTGTGTGTATGTATGTGTGTATGTGTGTATGTGTGTATGTGTGTGTGTGTGTGTGTGTGTGTGTGTGTGTGTGTGTGTGTGTATCATCATCTTCACATATTTTTCCATGCTGACACTCATACACACACATTTATATACATACACACATATACATACACACACACACACACATATATATACATACATATATACACATGCACATATACACATATGTATATAGCTATAAATACTCACACATGCATGTGTAAACTTGTGTGTGTGTGTGTATATATGCATATACAAACAGAGAGATGAACAAACATGGCCAATATTACAATATCAGTGCTTAACTGAAAGCTGAGATTATTAATGTATCTGTTTTATTCTATCACATGAAGTAGAAGTGACACATCATAAATTTAATTTGATTAAACTTCTTCATTGAAAAGCTTCCATACCATTGGCCAATGATCCTCTTCTTTTCACTGGCCAATGTCCACTCATTATTAATTCCCATCTCACCCTACAAACACCATATTTCCATTATCTTCAGTATACAACACCATATATTGGTGTATTAGTCCATCCAGGAACAAATAAGATCCCAGACTTCACACACTTACCGAATGGGGTGGAACTCATCAAATTGGACCAAGGAAACAATGTTTCCATTGGTCTTTCCAATTGCTTATACTATATCCCAGTTGCAACTTCTAGCAGGAGGAGCAGCATGCAGTATAGCATCTTGCTCAAAGACACAACTCATTGCCTGGCCCAAGAATTGAATTCACCACCACACAATTGTGAATCGAATTCTCTAACTACGAAGCCACACACATTGTATCAATATTCTGATCATGTATGTATCTATCTCAGCTGCTTATATGTAAGATATTATCCTATTGAGTAAAGTATCTTTTATCATAGTCTCGGGTTGATGCAAGCATTGTGAGTGAAACTTAGTGGTCAGAAGTCGTGTGGATGCCCATTGGATGGGATGTATCTGTAACTTGAAGGACCACTCTTGTCACACAAATTAACATGAGTCTATGGAATGCTCAACCACTTGCACAATAATGGTTTCGAACATCGGCACAAGTCCAGAAATTTGAGGGAAGGGAAAGTCAATTATATAGGTCCCAGTACTTTATTTTATTGACCTTGGAAAGATGAAAGATAAAGCTGATCTCAGCATGATCTGAACAGAAAATGTAAAGCACCAAACAAATACTGCTAATCATTTGTCTAACATTCTAATGGCAATGCTAGTCCACTACATATCTTCCACAATGATAAATGGGAGATCCAGGAAGTTTTGAAAGTAGCACATTTCTGATAACCAGACCAACACCATGACCTGGGTGTTCTGGAAACACTTTTCAGAAGAATATATAGCTACATTCAATATCTACAATGGCCTCTTCAGGGAAATGAGTCTCACTCAATGCACAGATGTCCATCTTGTAATGCTGAATCTCCTTGACAATAAACCACAACTTACAACTATAGCACACAACCACACCATACTGTATGTCTATATATGGACCAGAAATTCTTGATTGAATTCTTCTTGTCGTGTCCACAAGAGGGTCAGTTACAAAGTTTGGCTAAATGTAGTTCCACCACAGCTGAACACATTGCTGTCGCTTCTCATTAAACTCTGCAAAGTCCAACGCTGTGCAGGGGTGTTCCAGCAGGGGATATATCAGGAGGTGCTGTGTAGTCTGTGGTTCAATGCCACAGTTACACACAACATCCTCATCCTTTGAATATCCCCATTTTGCAAGAGTGACTTTTGCACGTCGAACACCAGATCTTAGTCTGATTAGGCATTTCCACACTGCATAGTTTGTATCTGCTCCAGATTGAACTAAAAGGGAACCATAGTGTCATAGTCATTTTAAATCTGGCAAAATTCATCCCATTTCCAGGTCTGAACATATCAGAATTCTTCCAGGGAAGGAAAGAAAGTTGTAGAGCAGAAGTAAGTAAAAGATATAGAAGAAGAATTGACCCCAATACTGGACTGATACTTTTATATTGATCTAAAACAGTAGAAAGACAAAGTTGACCATACAATTACTACAGTCATTATCATCATCATTATTATTTACATTTACAAATCGGACACTATGCTTTGTAGCATAGAGTTACGGCCCTTTATGATCTGAGTTCAAATCCCGCCGAGGTTGACTTACGGGGTCGATAAAATAAAGTACCAGTAATGCACTGGGATAATTGCTGGCCTTGTGCTAAAAGTAGAAACAATTTTTATTTACATTTGCTTTCCCAGCTAGCAAGGATTGGACATAACAGACCAGGTCTATACTGAAGCAGGTCCACTGACATCCCAGACAGACAAGGAGCCTGCATTCTAACTTACAAACAGTTCCAAGCTCTTCTGAATGCATTTTATCATGGCACAAGCATTAAGGAAGCTGTCATGTTTTGGCATAACTGAAGAGTCTTCCCAACATTTTATTTGGCAAACTTTCTACAGTTGATGCCCTTCATATCACCAACCACTTTACAGCATGTACTGGGTGTGTTTATCATGTAGATCAACAATACTATGAAGGTTGTCATGTCCTTGACACAACTGAAGGATCCTCCCAATCCTTTTTCTTTGGCAAGCTATCTATGGCTAGATGACCTTCCTATCACCAACAACTTTATAATGTGTACTGGGTGCATTTATTGTGTATATCAGAGGTCCCCAACCACCAGACCAGTACCGATCCGTGGATCATTTGCTACTAGGCTGAAAGAAATAATGAACTTGTTTAAAATTATATAATAGATAAATTGAATATTGGACTTTAATTTTAAAAAGATTTGTTTAAATATTCAATATTCATATACTCATACACTTTTTCTTCCCTTTAATAAATTTCTCTTATTATTATTATTTTTTTTATCGAAATGCACTTAAATCACACAAGTGCAACTACTGGTCCATGGAAAGATTCTCCGACATGAAGCCAGTCCATGGTATAAAAAATGTTGGAGACCACTGGTGTAGATCACCAACACTAGAGGGGTTTTCATGCCATTGACGCAACTGAAGGGTCCTCTCAACCCTTTTGGCATGGTTTCTTCAGTGGGATGCTCTTCCTATTATCAATCACCTTACAGATTGTACTGGGTACATTTTCATGGCACCAATACTAGAGTGGTTGTTAGTTGTCCCAACTGAAAAGCCATCTCAGTTCTGCAGGGGTGGGATAAAGTGCAGAAAAGGGAGATAAGCATGAAGTTATGTATGTATGGTGGGGTGTGATTTGCCAGGGTGGAATAGTGTTATAAACAGTGATGAGTTATTTCTTTTAATACCATTTGTAGTTTTCTTCCACTGTTAGCCTCTTCTATTTTCAGTACTCAACAATTGTTCAAATCAAATAGCAGGTCTCTTCCAATTGTAACTACTGTCCTCACCAGTACACATTTACAGTCTACATACATCGGCCAATACATTTACATTAGCAAGACATTCTTGAAAAAAAATACAAAACAGCACTATACATCACCTTAAAAATTAAAGTCTTTCATTTAGTTTACTGCAAATGTTCACAATGATCTGTCCACTAGTAAAAATACCATAAGCATTTGAATTAACAAACCCATTTTTAGATATTTCCTGCAGAAACATTACAGGATGTTGAGAGTTCAGTCAAACTGTCTATATACATTTGTTAAAGATGACCACAAGAAAAGAACTGTCTTCTAAACAATGTATACATTTCAATAGACAAACAATCTATCTCTTTAAAAATTATACTAATATAAAGAACTGGAAACAGATATATATAGAGTTGGGTGAGCAGTGACAACAGAAACAACCTAAATAAAAATAGGTGTCTTGGGAATTATAGATGCAGTTAAATAGATATATATAATATGTTTATATATATATATATATATATATATATATATATATATATATATATATATTATAGTTGAGACAGTAAACAAAAAGTAAACAAAATATACATACACACACACGCACATATATATACATACACACACACACATCTATATACATGTATAATATAACTATGTAATATAACTATAGTGTCTTGTAGTGTTGTTCTCTGTATGCTGTGCATATATATATATATATATATATATATATATACATGTATATATGCAGAAATATTATATACATGTATATATATATGTGTGTATATATATGTGTGTGTGTGTGTGTGTGTATATCTATATATATACACACACACACATATATATGTATATGATACTTCTGTATATATATGCACAGCATACAAAGAATAGCACTACAAGACACTATAGTTATATTACATAGAGTACTCCCACAAGACTTAGATTTAACACAGAAAATACATAGTGTACCTTCAAAACTGATATATATATACATACTACATACATAAAATAGTATTACAAGGAAATGCATCTGTACTACATTGAGTTGATACATATGAAATATTCCAATTATTAGAATGTATTGTTTAATCCAAGCCTTTGAAAGAAGATACTTTCTGAAGATTAAACTCAAAAACATTGGGTTTGAAGAGAAAACATTAACGCCACAACCATACCAGTGCCCTATAACCATGTTTCCACCTTGACAATGCCTTTCATGATACTCCATGCTGAATAAATTAATACCAGTTATATACTGGTGCCAAATCAATCAATACCAATTTTATTCCCCAGAATGTAAGAAATGAATACTAAATTTGGTATATATATATATATATATATGTATGTATATGTATGTATGTATGTATGCTATCTCTTTCTCTTAATTTCGAGTATATTTTTTTGACCGGCCACCTTCCTGGTAGCAAGGTTGTAAAAGAAAAGAAATTGTCATCTCTTGAATCGCAAGAATGTTTTGCAAATTTTGAAGGTGCCAGCTATCGCAGCCATTTGTAGACTATGAATTAGGGAGCTGCGCTCTTTGTCCGTAAATCCAAGTTCAGTCATACTTTGGTCCAAACGGGTTGGTATATAACCCATAGCTCCAATAATGATGGGTATGAAGCTGAAGGTGTATCTTGGATACTGGATTTGCAAACTCCTCATCAATGATCCATAGATGTCCTCCTTCTCCTGTATTTTTCTGTATGTATGTATGTATGTATACATACATACATACATACATACATACATATATATATACATATATATATATATGTGTTTATATGTGAAGGCGTGTGGCTGAGTGGTTAGAGAATTGGATTTACAATCTTGAGGTTGTGAGTTCGATTCCTGGACCGGGCGATGCGTTATGTCCTTGAGCAAGACACTTTATTTCACATTGCTCCTTCTACCTGGAGTTGCGACCGATAGATAGTACTAGCAACTGGAAAGACCGACGAAAACATCGTTTCTTCAGTCCGATTTGACGAAAGTCGATCAATTCTTATTATATATGTATATATATATATATTATATATATATACATATTATATATATGTAGGAGGTGAGTTTTATTGTAGTACAATAAAGCAATGCAGATATCGGATAAGTAGCACTCTACAGTTTGTAGGACTGGAGTATACATAATAATATATAAGATCAAAAGATGGTTAAAAGAGTTCCATGTATTTTATTATGCGCATTTCAAAAACAAATATCATCATGCAATAACATTTGCGTTTTCGTCAGATAAAATAGGGAGACATGATATGAAGGTTAAAAAACACTTGTGAATAGTGCAGTTGATTTAAAACTGCACTATTCACAAGTGTGTTTTAACCTTCATATCATGTCTCCCTATTTTATCTGACGAAAACACAAATGTTATTGCATGATGATATTTGTTTTTGAAATGCGCATAATAAAATACATGGAATTCTTTTAACCATCTTTTGATCTTATATATTACATATTATATATATATAATATATATTTACATATTATATATATACATATTATATATATATATAATATATATATACATATTATATATATATTTATATATATATTATATATATTATATGTATATATATGTATATATATATATATTATATGTATATATATGTATATATGTATATATATATATGTATACATATATATATATTATATGTATATATATGTATATATGTATATATATTATATGTATATATATATATATAATGTGACAGATGTCGATAATATTTTAGTTATTTTTGCACACCTCAGGAGAGGGCATTGCTACTTCACATTACAATTGTACTTCTTTTAACTTTAACAAATGTTTTTGGCCATTTACAAAGACATTTGTTTTGTCATACCTATGGTATGTATGTACGGATGGATGGGTTGATGGATTCCTAATGGAGTTGTAGGGGTGTCTTGGACATTTTCAACCTGGCAGAGTTCATCCCCTCCCCAGCTGGTTTCTTCCCAAGAAGGAGATTGAAGAAAGTGAAAAGGAGATTTAGAGAAAAAAATTGATCTAGTACAGGGTGTGGTTTTTTTATCAACCTCAAAGGGATGAAAAGCAAAGTTGACCTTGGCAGGATTTGAATTCAGAAAGTGCAGAGAGCTGAAATGGATACTGTAAATCATTGTATCAAACTTTCTAATGACACTGTCAATTCGTCACATATGTACGTACATATATATATATATATATATATATATATATATATATATATATATACTAGCTGATGTACCCAGCTTCGCCCGGTTAAACAGATGATAAGAGAAGACAGGTAAAAGAGAAAATGACTGTATTGGATGTTTGTCTGATTACAGTATGAGGCGAGTCCGTGGTGTCTGTGTGATATAAAAAACAGTAAAAAAAATCTTCCAGATATACCAGATTCTTCGTTGTACCGTTTGTGCATAGTATATGAACAATTCTAGGTGCTCCCACCTAGAATAGTGACCTCTAGGAGATGGTTCATCTTCTGCCTGACTGTAAAACGTGTATCATTGCATAGACGTGGTTGTTCCACGTTTATCAAAAGGATTATGGAAGTTCCAATCTTTTATATTATATGTAGATATAGATATAGATAATTAATATAAAAGATGTCAGTCAATGAAAAAAAAGGTCCCTATTTACTCCCTTCACAACTCTGTGTATGTTAGACTGACAGACAGGCACACAGACAGATAAACTGCATGGCGATTGTGGGATGCCACACGTACACACACATACACGCATGGAAACGCACACATGTTGATAGTTTTTACTTTCTGTGGAACGCTGCACGCAAGCACACACACATAAACATACGCGCACGTACATACACACGCACAGAAGTTAATTGTTATTGCTTTCCTTCCCCTCTTATTTCCACACACATCACACACACACATGTCTCTACACTGACACATATACTTAGTGTTCACTTTGCCTCTCCCTCCCCTCTCACTCCCTCATTGGCATTATGCATATTAATTTAAGTTTGGCGTCGTTGAGGTGGGCGGAGTCGTTTGAAACCTATGAACCAATGATAATCGAAAATTATGACACACGGAATAATGACATTGTTGAAATTAATATATAGATCTGTATATCTCTATATATGCATGTATGTGTGTGTGTATCTCTATATATGTGTGTATGTGTGTATCTCTATATATGTATGTATATGTGTATCTCTATATATCAATACGTATGTATGCATGTATGTATATGTACGCATGTATCTAAATATGTATGTGTGTATGAGAGGTGTATACATATGAAATAGCAGGTGTATTTATTATGCCTTATTTCATTAATATTTAAAATCTGTAAGCTTGATATCAAGGTATTCAATTTGTATCTCTGAGTCTCACCAATAAGATATGACTTTACTGAAATATAATAAATTCATAATATCCCAATGGTATCAGATATTGGTCTGGTGTGGTAGCTAAAGGCAAAACATCTAATTGGTGTTATTTCATAGTCTTTTAATCCAATATATTCTGTCTAGCAAAAGATTCAATGATATTTTCACCTTTACAAGATACATTTCTTTTGTCACTGTAAGTTTTCATTATATATGAAAAACAATCTAGAATATAGAGTCTCCTTTCACAAAGAAATTTCATAATCTTGTCTCTAGCCAGATTATATTCTTTATATGTTCTTCCTGATGCTGTTCTCAGATGTTGCTATTTTTATTCTTTTCAAATGTCTATACTTTAATAATAATTCATTTAACCATTCTCCCAGTATGCTACAGATAACTGTTCATATATAAAACTATATCACACTCTCCCCCACAGTATAGCACAGTTATCAGTTAATAAATAACTATATCACTATCCACAATGTACCACAGATGTCACTTAATATATAACCATATTAAAGTTATATCTTTATAAATACAGTATGTGTAACCCAGACTGCACCAACGTGTATACATATATACGCATATCTAATTTGGAGGTGTGTTAACATGCCAGAAAATACTAATTTCCCTGTAAATTGAAAAAATGACAAAAATCTTTAATCGATTTTCAGATCGAATTGGACCCTCATCAGAAGGTGTGTATATCATCCAAACAAGGGAACGTGTATTTGATGGTTATATATACCAATTCACTCCTAGTATTATTCAGAAATGGATATAATTAGCACTTTTGTTGCTAATTAATTAAAGTATATAGTGAGAAATGCTCTAGGAACCGAAGTAAATGATAATGTTATATGTGTATAAATACAGAATGTGTAGCTGAGACCCACAGTAGGCTACAAGTAACAATTACCATATCATTAATAGGAAAGCTTCTAAATATTCTCTCAACAGTGACAAATTCTTTAAATTGTTCCATGCCTGTTGTGAGGTATGGTGTTGCATGGAAGTGAAACATAGGCAGTAAATGTATAGAGTATAAGAAGACTGGGGAGAAATGAAGTACACTTCGATAGATGGGTGATGCTTTGTAAGTACACTTTGATGGATAGGTGATGCTTTGTAAGAACACTTTGATGGATGGGTGATGCTTTGTAAGTACACTTTGATGGATGGGTGATGCTTTGTAAGTACACTTTGATGGATGTGTGATGCTTTGTAAGAACACTTTGATGGATGGGTGATGCTTTGTAAGAACACTTCGATGGATGGGTGATGCTTTGTAAGTACACTTCGATGGATGGGTGATGCTTTGTAAGAACACTTTGATGGATAGGTGATGCTTTGTAAGTACACTTTGATGGATAGGTGATCCTTTGTAAGTACACTTTGATGGATGGGTGATGCTTTGTAAGAACACTTTGATGGATGTGTGATGCTTTGTAAGAACACTTTGATGGATGGGTGATGCTTTGTAAGTACACTTTGATGGATAGGTGATGCTTTGTAAGTACACTTTGATGGATGGGTGATGCTTTGTAAGAACACTTTGATGGATGGGTGATGCTTTGTAAGAACACTTTGATGGATGGGTGATGCTTTGTAAGTACACTTTGATGGATGGGTGATGCTTTGTAAGAACACTTTAATGGATAGGTGATCCTTTGTAAGTACACTTTGATGGATGGGTGATGCTTTGTAAGTACACTTTGATGGATGGGTGATGCTTTGTAAGTACACTTTGATGGATGGGTGATGCTTTGTAAGTACACTTTGATGGATAGGTGATGCTTTGTAAGTACACTTTGATGGATGTGTGATGCTTTGTAAGAACACTTTGATGGATAGGTGATGCTTTGTAAGTACACTTTGATGGATGGGTGATGCTTTGTAAGAACACTTTGATGGATAGGTGATGCCTTGTAAGTACACTTTGATGGATGGGTGATGCTTTGTAAGTACACTTTGATGGATAGGTGATGCTTTGTAAGTACACTTTGATGGATGTGTGATGCGTTGTAAGTACACTTTGATGGATGGGTGATGCTTTGTAAGAACACTTTGATGGATAGTTGATGCTTTGTAAGTACACTTTGATGGATGGGTGATGCTTTGTAAGAACACTTTGATGAATGGGTGATGCTTTGTAAGTACACTTTGATGGATGGGTGATGCTTTGTAAGAACACTTTGATGGATGGGTGATGCTTTGTAAGTACACTTTGATGGATGGGTGATGCTTTGTAAGTACACTTTGATGGATGGGTGATGCTTTGTAAGTACACTTTGATGGATGGGTGATGCTTTGTAAGTACACTTTGATGAATGGGTGATGCTTTGTAAGAACACTTTGATGGATGGGTGATGCTTTGTAAGAACACTTTGATGGATGGGTGATGCTTTGTAAGTACACTTTGATGGATGTGTTATGCTTTGTAAGTACACTTTGATGGATGGGTGATGCTTTGTAAGTACACTTTGATGGATGTGTGATGCTTTGTAAGTACACTTTGATGGATAGGTGATGCTTTGTAAGTACACTTTGATGGATGGGTGATGCTTTGTAAGAACACTTTGATGGATGGGTGATGCTTTGTAAGTACACTTTGATGAATGGGTGATGCTTTGTAAGAACACTTTGATGGATGGGTGATGCTTTGTAAGAACACTTTGATGGATGGGTGATGCTTTGTAAGTACACTTTGATGGATGTGTTATGCTTTGTAAGTACACTTTGATGGATGGGTGATGCTTTGTAAGTACACTTTGATGGATGGGTGATGCTTTGTAAGTACACTTTGATGGATAGGTGATGCTTTGTAAGTACACTTTGATGGATGGGTGATGCTTTGTAAGAACACTTTGATGGATGGGTGATGCTTTGTAAGTACACTTTGATGGATGTGTGATGCTTTGTAAGTACACCTTGATGGATGGGTGATGCTTTGTAAGTACACTTTGATGGATAGGTGATGCTTTGTAAGTACACTTTGATGGATGGGTGATGCTTTGTAAGAACACTTTGATGGATGGGTGATGCTTTGTAAGAACACTTTGATGGATGGGTGATGCTTTGTAAGTACACTTTGATGGATGGGTGATGCTTTGTAAGAACACTTTGATGGATAGGTGATCCTTTGTAAGTACACTTTGATGGATGGGTGATGCTTTGTAAGAACACTTTGATGGATAGGTGATGCCTTGTAAGTACACTTTGATGGATGGGTGATGCTTTGTAAGTACACTTTGATGGATAGGTGATGCTTTGTAAGTACACTTTGATGGATGTGTGATGCGTTGTAAGTACACTTTGATGGATGGGTGATGCTTTGTAAGAACACTTTGATGGATAGTTGATGCTTTGTAAGTACACTTTGATGGATGGGTGATGCTTTGTAAGAACACTTTGATGAATGGGTGATGCTTTGTAAGTACACTTTGATGGATGGGTGATGCTTTGTAAGAACACTTTGATGGATGGGTGATGCTTTGTAAGTACACTTTGATGGATGGGTGATGCTTTGTAAGTACACTTTGATGGATGGGTGATGCTTTGTAAGTACACTTTGATGGATGGGTGATGCTTTGTAAGTACACTTTGATGAATGGGTGATGCTTTGTAAGAACACTTTGATGGATGGGTGATGCTTTGTAAGAACACTTTGATGGATGGGTGATGCTTTGTAAGTACACTTTGATGGATGTGTTATGCTTTGTAAGTACACTTTGATGGATGGGTGATGCTTTGTAAGTACACTTTGATGGATGTGTGATGCTTTGTAAGTACACTTTGATGGATAGGTGATGCTTTGTAAGTACACTTTGATGGATGGGTGATGCTTTGTAAGAACACTTTGATGGATAGGTGATCCTTTGTAAGTACACTTTGATGGATGGGTGATGCTTTGTAAGTACACTTTGATGGATGGGTGATGCTTTGTAAGTACACTTTGATGGATGGGTGATGCTTTGTAAGTACACTTTGATGGATAGGTGATGCTTTGTAAGTACACTTTGATGGATGTGTGATGCTTTGTAAGAACACTTTGATGGATAGGTGATGCTTTGTAAGTACACTTTGATGGATGGGTGATGCTTTGTAAGAACACTTTGATGGATAGGTGATGCCTTGTAAGTACACTTTGATGGATGGGTGATGCTTTGTAAGTACACTTTGATGGATAGGTGATGCTTTGTAAGTACACTTTGATGGATGTGTGATGCGTTGTAAGTACACTTTGATGGATGGGTGATGCTTTGTAAGAACACTTTGATGGATGGGTGATGCTTTGTAAGAACACTTTGATGGATGGGTGATGCTTTGTAAGTACACTTTGATGGATGTGTTATGCTTTGTAAGTACACTTTGATGGATGGGTGATGCTTTGTAAGTACACTTTGATGGATGTGTGATGCTTTGTAAGTACACTTTGATGGATAGGTGATGCTTTGTAAGTACACTTTGATGGATGGGTGATGCTTTGTAAGAACACTTTGATGGATGGGTGATGCTTTGTAAGTACACTTTGATGAATGGGTGATGCTTTGTAAGAACACTTTGATGGATGGGTGATGCTTTGTAAGAACACTTTGATGGATGGGTGATGCTTTGTAAGTACACTTTGATGGATGTGTTATGCTTTGTAAGTACACTTTGATGGATGGGTGATGCTTTGTAAGTACACTTTGATGGATGGGTGATGCTTTGTAAGTACACTTTGATGGATAGGTGATGCTTTGTAAGTACACTTTGATGGATGGGTGATGCTTTGTAAGAACACTTTGATGGATGGGTGATGCTTTGTAAGTACACTTTGATGGATGTGTGATGCTTTGTAAGTACACCTTGATGGATGGGTGATGCTTTGTAAGTACACTTTGATGGATAGGTGATGCTTTGTAAGTACACTTTGATGGATGGGTGATGCTTTGTAAGAACACTTTGATGGATGGGTGATGCTTTGTAAGAACACTTTGATGGATGGGTGATGCTTTGTAAGTACACTTTGATGGATGGGTGATGCTTTGTAAGAACACTTTGATGGATAGGTGATCCTTTGTAAGTACACTTTGATGGATGGGTGATGCTTTGTAAGAACACTTTGATGGATAGGTGATGCCTTGTAAGTACACTTTGATGGATGGGTGATGCTTTGTAAGTACACTTTGATGGATAGGTGATGCTTTGTAAGTACACTTTGATGGATGTGTGATGCTTTGTAAGTACACTTTGATGGATGGGTGATGCTTTGTAAGAACACTTTGATGGATAGTTGATGCTTTGTAAGTACACTTTGATGGATGGGTGATGCTTTGTAAGAACACTTTGATGAATGGGTGATGCTTTGTAAGTACACTTTGATGGATGGGTGATGCTTTGTAAGAACACTTTGATGGATGGGTGATGCTTTGTAAGTACACTTTGATGGATGGGTGATGCTTTGTAAGTACACTTTGATGGATGGGTGATGCTTTGTAAGTACACTTTGATGGATGGGTGATGCTTTGTAAGTACACTTTGATGAATGGGTGATGCTTTGTAAGAACACTTTGATGGATGGGTGATGCTTTGTAAGAACACTTTGATGGATGGGTGATGCTTTGTAAGTACACTTTGATGGATGTGTTATGCTTTGTAAGTACACTTTGATGGATGGGTGATGCTTTGTAAGTACACTTTGATGGATGTGTGATGCTTTGTAAGTACACTTTGATGGATAGGTGATGCTTTGTAAGTACACTTTGATGGATGGGTGATGCTTTGTAAGAACAGTTTGATGGATAGGTGATCCTTTGTAAGTACACTTTGATGGATGGGTGATGCTTTGTAAGTACACTTTGATGGATGGGTGATGCTTTGTAAGTACACTTTGATGGATGGGTGATGCTTTGTAAGTACACTTTGATGGATAGGTGATGCTTTGTAAGTACACTTTGATGGATGTGTGATGCTTTGTAAGAACACTTTGATGGATAGGTGATGCTTTGTAAGTACACTTTGATGGATGGGTGATGCTTTGTAAGAACACTTTGATGGATAGGTGATGCCTTGTAAGTACACTTTGATGGATGGGTGATGCTTTGTAAGTACACTTTGATGGATAGGTGATGCTTTGTAAGTACACTTTGATGGATGTGTGATGCGTTGTAAGTACACTTTGATGGATGGGTGATGCTTTGTAAGAACACTTTGATGGATAGTTGATGCTTTGTAAGTACACTTTGATGGATGGGTGATGCTTTGTAAGAACACTTTGATGAATGGGTGATGCTTTGTAAGTACACTTTGATGGATGGGTGATGCTTTGTAAGTACACTTTGATGGATGGGTGATGCTTTGTAAGTACACTTTGATGGATGGGTGATGCTTTGTAAGTACACTTTGATGGATGGGTGATGCTTTGTAAGTACACTTTGATGAATGGGTGATGCTTTGTAAGAACACTTTGATGGATGGGTGATGCTTTGTAAGAACACTTTGATGGATGGGTGATGCTTTGTAAGTACACTTTGATGGATGTGTTATGCTTTGTAAGTACACTTTGATGGATGGGTGATGCTTTGTAAGTACACTTTGATGGATGTGTGATGCTTTGTAAGTACACTTTGATGGATAGGTGATGCTTTGTAAGTACACTTTGATGGATGGGTGATGCTTTGTAAGAACACTTTGATGGATGGGTGATGCTTTGTAAGTACACTTTGATGAATGGGTGATGCTTTGTAAGAACACTTTGATGGATGGGTGATGCTTTGTAAGAACACTTTGATGGATGGGTGATGCTTTGTAAGTACACTTTGATGGATGTGTTATGCTTTGTAAGTACACTTTGATCGATGGGTGATGCTTTGTAAGTACACTTTGATGGATGGGTGATGCTTTGTAAGTACACTTTGATGGATAGGTGATGCTTTGTAAGTACACTTTGATGGATGGGTGATGCTTTGTAAGAACACTTTGATGGATGGGTGATGCTTTGTATGTACACTTTGATGGATGTGTGATGCTTTGTAAGTACACCTTGATGGATGGGTGATGCTTTGTAAGTACACTTTGATGGATAGGTGATGCTTTGTAAGTACACTTTGATGGATGGGTGATGCTTTGTAAGAACACTTTGATGGATGGGTGATGCTTTGTAAGAACACTTTGATGGATGGGTGATGCTTTGTAAGTACACTTTGATGGATGGGTGATGCTTTGTAAGAACACTTTGATGGATAGGTGATCCTTTGTAAGTACACTTTGATGGATGGGTGATGCTTTGTAAGAACACTTTGATGGATAGGTGATGCCTTGTAAGTACACTTTGATGGATGTGTTATGCTTTGTAAGTACACTTTGATGGATGGGTGATGCTTTGTAAGTACACTTTGATGGATGTGTGATGCTTTGTAAGTACACTTTGATGGATAGGTGATGCTTTGTAAGTACACTTTGATGGATGGGTGATGCTTTGTAAGAACAGTTTGATGGATAGGTGATCCTTTGTAAGTACACTTTGATGGATGGGTGATGCTTTGTAAGTACACTTTGATGGATGGGTGATGCTTTGTAAGTACACTTTGATGGATGGGTGATGCTTTGTAAGTACACTTTGATGGATAGGTGATGCTTTGTAAGTACACTTTGATGGATGTGTGATGCTTTGTAAGAACACTTTGATGGATAGGTGATGCTTTGTAAGTACACTTTGATGGATGGGTGATGCTTTGTAAGAACACTTTGATGGATAGGTGATGCCTTGTAAGTACACTTTGATGGATGGGTGATGCTTTGTAAGTACACTTTGATGGATAGGTGATGCTTTGTAAGTACACTTTGATGGATGTGTGATGCGTTGTAAGTACACTTTGATGGATGGGTGATGCTTTGTAAGAACACTTTGATGGATAGTTGATGCTTTGTAAGTACACTTTGATGGATGGGTGATGCTTTGTAAGAACACTTTGATGAATGGGTGATGCTTTGTAAGTACACTTTGATGGATGGGTGATGCTTTGTAAGAACACTTTGATGGATGGGTGATGCTTTGTAAGTACACTTTGATGGATGGGTGATGCTTTGTAAGTACACTTTGATGGATGGGTGATGCTTTGTAAGTACACTTTGATGGATGGGTGATGCTTTGTAAGTACACTTTGATGAATGGGTGATGCTTTGTAAGAACACTTTGATGGATGGGTGATGCTTTGTAAGAACACTTTGATGGATGGGTGATGCTTTGTAAGTACACTTTGATGGATGTGTTATGCTTTGTAAGTACACTTTGATGGATGGGTGATGCTTTGTAAGTACACTTTGATGGATGTGTGATGCTTTGTAAGTACACTTTGATGGATAGGTGATGCTTTGTAAGTACACTTTGATGGATGGGTGATGCTTTGTAAGAACACTTTGATGGATGGGTGATGCTTTGTAAGTACACTTTGATGAATGGGTGATGCTTTGTAAGAACACTTTGATGGATGGGTGATGCTTTGTAAGAACACTTTGATGGATGGGTGATGCTTTGTAAGTACACTTTGATGGATGTGTTATGCTTTGTAAGTACACTTTGATGGATGGGTGATGCTTTGTAAGTACACTTTGATGGATGGGTGATGCTTTGTAAGTACACTTTGATGGATAGGTGATGCTTTGTAAGTACACTTTGATGGATGGGTGATGCTTTGTAAGAACACTTTGATGGATGGGTGATGCTTTGTAAGTACACTTTGATGGATGTGTGATGCTTTGTAAGTACACCTTGATGGATGGGTGATGCTTTGTAAGTACACTTTGATGGATAGGTGATGCTTTGTAAGTACACTTTGATGGATGGGTGATGCTTTGTAAGAACACTTTGATGGATGGGTGATGCTTTGTAAGAACACTTTGATGGATGGGTGATGCTTTGTAAGTACACTTTGATGGATGGGTGATGCTTTGTAAGAACACTTTGATGGATAGGTGATCCTTTGTAAGTACACTTTGATGGATGGGTGATGCTTTGTAAGAACACTTTGATGGATAGGTGATGCCTTGTAAGTACACTTTGATGGATGGGTGATGCTTTGTAAGTACACTTTGATGGATAGGTGATGCTTTGTAAGTACACTTTGATGGATGTGTGATGCGTTGTAAGTACACTTTGATGGATGGGTGATGCTTTGTAAGAACACTTTGATGGATAGTTGATGCTTTGTAAGTACACTTTGATGGATGGGTGATGCTTTGTAAGAACACTTTGATGAATGGGTGATGCTTTGTAAGTACACTTTGATGGATGGGTGATGCTTTGTAAGAACACTTTGATGGATGGGTGATGCTTTGTAAGTACACTTTGATGGATGGGTGATGCTTTGTAAGTACACTTTGATGGATGGGTGATGCTTTGTAAGTACACTTTGATGGATGGGTGATGCTTTGTAAGTACACTTTGATGAATGGGTGATGCTTTGTAAGAAAACTTTGATGGATGGGTGATGCTTTGTAAGAACACTTTGATGGATGGGTGATGCTTTGTAAGTACACTTTGATGGATGTGTTATGCTTTGTAAGTACACTTTGATGGATGGGTGATGCTTTGTAAGTACACTTTGATGGATGTGTGATGCTTTGTAAGTACACTTTGATGGATAGGTGATGCTTTGTAAGTACACTTTGATGGATGGGTGATGCTTTGTAAGAACAGTTTGATGGATAGGTGATCCTTTGTAAGTACACTTTGATGGATGGGTGATGCTTTGTAAGTACACTTTGATGGATGGGTGATGCTTTGTAAGTACACTTTGATGGATGGGTGATGCTTTGTAAGTACACTTTGATGGATAGGTGATGCTTTGTAAGTACACTTTGATGGATGTGTGATGCTTTGTAAGAACACTTTGATGGATAGGTGATGCTTTGTAAGTACACTTTGATGGATGGGTGATGCTTTGTAAGAACACTTTGATGGATAGGTGATGCCTTGTAAGTACACTTTGATGGATGGGTGATGCTTTGTAAGTACACTTTGATGGATAGGTGATGCTTTGTAAGTACACTTTGATGGATGTGTGATGCGTTGTAAGTACACTTTGATGGATGGGTGATGCTTTGTAAGAACACTTTGATGGATAGTTGATGCTTTGTAAGTACACTTTGATGGATGGGTGATGCTTTGTAAGAACACTTTGATGAATGGGTGATGCTTTGTAAGTACACTTTGATGGATGGGTGATGCTTTGTAAGAACACTTTGATGGATGGGTGATGCTTTGTAAGTACACTTTGATGGATGGGTGATGCTTTGTAAGTACACTTTGATGGATGGGTGATGCTTTGTAAGTACACTTTGATGGATGGGTGATGCTTTGTAAGTACACTTTGATGAATGGGTGATGCTTTGTAAGAACACTTTGATGGATGGGTGATGCTTTGTAAGAACACTTTGATGGATGGGTGATGCTTTGTAAGTACACTTTGATGGATGTGTTATGCTTTGTAAGTACACTTTGATGGATGGGTGATGCTTTGTAAGTACACTTTGATGGATGTGTGATGCTTTGTAAGTACACTTTGATGGATAGGTGATGCTTTGTAAGTACACTTTGACGGATGGGTGATGCTTTGTAAGAACACTTTGATGGATGGGTGATGCTTTGTAAGTACACTTTGATGAATGGGTGATGCTTTGTAAGAACACTTTGATGGATGGGTGATGCTTTGTAAGAACACTTTGATGGATGGGTGATGCTTTGTAAGTACACTTTGATGGATGTGTTATGCTTTGTAAGTACACTTTGATGGATGGGTGATGCTTTGTAAGTACACTTTGATGGATGGGTGATGCTTTGTAAGTACACTTTGATGGATAGGTGATGCTTTGTAAGTACACTTTGATGGATGGGTGATGCTTTGTAAGAACACTTTGATGGATGGGTGATGCTTTGTAAGTACACTTTGATGAATGGGTGATGCTTTGTAAGAACACTTTGATGGATGGGTGATGCTTTGTAAGAACACTTTGATGGATGGGTGATGCTTTGTAAGTACACTTTGATGGATGTGTTATGCTTTGTAAGTACACTTTGATGGATGGGTGATGCTTTGTAAGTACACTTTGATGGATGGGTGATGCTTTGTAAGTACACTTTGATGGATAGGTGATGCTTTGTAAGTACACTTTGATGGATGGGTGATGCTTTGTAAGAACACTTTGATGGATGGGTGATGCTTTGTAAGTACACTTTGATGGATGTGTGATGCTTTGTAAGTACACCTTGATGGATGGGTGATGCTTTGTAAGTACACTTTGATGGATAGGTGATGCTTTGTAAGTACACTTTGATGGATGGGTGATGCTTTGTAAGAACACTTTGATGGATGGGTGATGCTTTGTAAGAACACTTTGATGGATGGGTGATGCTTTGTAAGTACACTTTGATGGATGGGTGATGCTTTGTAAGAACACTTTGATGGATAGGTGATCCTTTGTAAGTACACTTTGATGGATGGGTGATGCTTTGTAAGAACACTTTGATGGATAGGTGATGCCTTGTAAGTACACTTTGATGGATGGGTGATGCTTTGTAAGTACACTTTGATGGATAGGTGATGCTTTGTAAGTACACTTTGATGGATGTGTGATGCGTTGTAAGTACACTTTGATGGATGGGTGATGCTTTGTAAGAACACTTTGATGGATAGTTGATGCTTTGTAAGTACACTTTGATGGATGGGTGATGCTTTGTAAGAACACTTTGATGAATGGGTGATGCTTTGTAAGTACACTTTGATGGATGGGTGATGCTTTGTAAGAACACTTTGATGGATGGGTGATGCTTTGTAAGTACACTTTGATGGATGGGTGATGCTTTGTAAGTACACTTTGATGGATGGGTGATGCTTTGTAAGTACACTTTGATGGATGGGTGATGCTTTGTAAGTACACTTTGATGAATGGGTGATGCTTTGTAAGAACACTTTGATGGATGGGTGATGCTTTGTAAGAACACTTTGATGGATGGGTGATGCTTTGTAAGTACACTTTGATGGATGTGTTATGCTTTGTAAGTACACTTTGATGGATGGGTGATGCTTTGTAAGTACACTTTGATGGATGTGTGATGCTTTGTAAGTACACTTTGATGGATAGGTGATGCTTTGTAAGTACACTTTGATGGATGGGTGATGCTTTGTAAGAACAGTTTGATGGATAGGTGATCCTTTGTAAGTACACTTTGATGGATGGGTGATGCTTTGTAAGTACACTTTGATGGATGGGTGATGCTTTGTAAGTACACTTTGATGGATGGGTGATGCTTTGTAAGTACACTTTGATGGATAGGTGATGCTTTGTAAGTACACTTTGATGGATGTGTGATGCTTTGTAAGAACACTTTGATGGATAGGTGATGCTTTGTAAGTACACTTTGATGGATGGGTGATGCTTTGTAAGAACACTTTGATGGATGGGTGATGCTTTGTAAGTACACTTTGATGGATAGGTGATGCTTTGTAAGTACACTTTGACGGATGGGTGATGCTTTGTAAGAACACTTTGATGGATGGGTGATGCTTTGTAAGTACACTTTGATGGATAGGTGATGCTTTGTAAGTACACTTTGACGGATGGGTGATGCTTTGTAAGAACACTTTGATGGATGGGTGATGCTTTGTAAGTACACTTTGATGAATGGGTGATGCTTTGTAAGAACACTTTGATGGATGGGTGATGCTTTGTAAGAACACTTTGATGGATGGGTGATGCTTTGTAAGTACACTTTGATGGATGTGTTATGCTTTGTAAGTACACTTTGATGGATGGGTGATGCTTTGTAAGTACACTTTGATGGATGGGTGATGCTTTGTAAGTACACTTTGATGGATAGGTGATGCTTTGTAAGTACACTTTGATGGATGGGTGATGCTTTGTAAGAACACTTTGATGGATGGGTGATGCTTTGTAAGTACACTTTGATGGATGTGTGATGCTTTGTAAGTACACCTTGATGGATGGGTGATGCTTTGTAAGTACACTTTGATGGATAGGTGATGCTTTGTAAGTACACTTTGATGGATGGGTGATGCTTTGTAAGAACACTTTGATGGATGGGTGATGCTTTGTAAGAACACTTTGATGGATGGGTGATGCTTTGTAAGTACACTTTGATGGATGGGTGATGCTTTGTAAGAACACTTTGATGGATAGGTGATCCTTTGTAAGTACACTTTGATGGATGGGTGATGCTTTGTAAGAACACTTTGATGGATAGGTGATGCTTTGTAAGTACACTTTGATGGATGGGTGATGCTTTGTAAGTACACTTTGATGGATAGGTGATGCTTTGTAAGTACACTTTGATGGATGTGTGATGCGTTGTAAGTACACTTTGATGGATGGGTGATGCTTTGTAAGAACACTTTGATGGATAGTTGATGCTTTGTAAGTACACTTTGATGGATGGGTGATGCTTTGTAAGAACACTTTGATGAATGGGTGATGCTTTGTAAGTACACTTTGATGGATGGGTGATGCTTTGTAAGAACACTTTGATGGATGGGTGATGCTTTGTAAGTACACTTTGATGGATGGGTGATGCTTTGTAAGTACACTTTGATGGATGGGTGATGCTTTGTAAGTACACTTTGATGGATGGGTGATGCTTTTTAAGTACACTTTGATGAATGGGTGATGCTTTGTAAGAACACTTTGATGGATGGGTGATGCTTTGTAAGAACACTTTGATGGATGGGTGATGCTTTGTAAGTACACTTTGATGGATGTGTTATGCTTTGTAAGTACACTTTGATGGATGGGTGATGCTTTGTAAGTACACTTTGATGGATGTGTGATGCTTTGTAAGTACACTTTGATGGATAGGTGATGCTTTGTAAGTACACTTTGATGGATGGGTGATGCTTTGTAAGAACACTTTGATGGATGGGTGATGCTTTGTAAGTACACTTTGATGAATGGGTGATGCTTTGTAAGAACACTTTGATGGATGGGTGATGCTTTGTAAGAACACTTTGATGGATGGGTGATGCTTTGTAAGTACACTTTGATGGATGTGTTATGCTTTGTAAGTACACTTTGATGGATGGGTGATGCTTTGTAAGTACACTTTGATGGATGGGTGATGCTTTGTAAGTACACTTTGATGGATAGGTGATGCTTTGAAAGAACACTTTGATGGATGGGTGATGCTTTGTAAGTACACTTTGATGAATGGGTGATGCTTTGTAAGAACACTTTGATGGATGGGTGATGCTTTGTAAGTACACTTTGATGGATGGGTGATGCTTTGTAAGTACACTTTGATGGATAGGTGATGCTTTGTAAGTACACTTTGATGGATGGGTGATGCTTTGTAAGAACACTTTGATGGATGGGTGATGCTTTGTAAGTACACTTTGATGGATGGGTGATGCTTTGAAAGAACACTTTGATGGATGGGTGATGCTTTGTAAGTACACTTCGATGGATGTGTACATGGAGGGTGAAATGTAAATGAGTTGAGAAAGAGAGAGTGTGAGTGAGCGTAAGAGAAATCAAACATAGTGTGCAAGAGAGAAAACTATGCTGGCTTGGCCATGTGATGCACATGGAGGATGTTCATTTTGGGTGAAGAAATACCAATAGCTCCTAATGGAAGAAAGATGCAGTGGAGGGAGGCCAGGGAAAACCTGAACAAAAAGGGTGGGAGCAGATCTCAAAATATTAAACCTCGCAGAAGAGATGACAAAGGAATGCAGTGTATGGAGGTGGGCTGTGATAAAAAAAAAAATGACCCGTCCAACCCATGCAAGCATGGAAAGGCAGATAGAAAAAGGATGATGATAATGATGATGATGATGATGGCGATGATAATGATCAACTTATTTTGTGTTGTTTTCAATAGACATGATCCTAACTTTGCTATAATTTATACTTCTTATATTTAATTTGTTGCAATTTAAGAATTTTGTAAATTGTGGGTTGCTGAGGGGATAGAGTATCATACAACTTATTGAATGTTTGGCAGGTCACTGGCACTCGACTCTGATTGTACTCATGTGTCTTAACTCTTAAAGGAATGTGTCAATCAATTTGTAAATAGTTACTGTAAATAAGGTGGGTGGCAGAAATGTGAAATTGATTTCTAACAGAAGCACAAGGCCTTAAATTTGAAAAACAGTTATAGTCAGTTACCAAATATTCTTGCAGAAGTTGAAGCTTTTTTTTTACTAACTAAAATATGGCAATTCAAATGACATACTGATCCAAGAATATTGTAACTCAAATGGAAGTGCACTCATACAACAATATATATGATATATCATGTCTAGTGTCTGACTCATATTTATTTTATTGACTTTGGAAAAATAAAAAGCAAAGTTGATCTCTATGGTATTTTAAAATTGACATGTGTCTGATTAAATTTCAGTGCTGAGTTCAATCCCATGTGTCGCTATAACATATTTAAAGGTCAACCCCATTACCTACAATGGGATTAAAAGTTTGTCCTTAGAGAACTTATTGTGTACATATATTTTACAAACATCTATTTTGCTCTGTTTATTAGTAGCTCAATATAGTCACCTGCGTAGTAGTAGGAGGAAGTACTAGTAGTGAATATATTCACTGAATCTTTTGTAGACAGAGACAGATTAAGAGAAAGGTAAAAAAGAAAAATGAAAAAATGGCAATTCATCAGACACAGTTATAAGCATAAAGCTTCACAATTTGAGTATTACAAAAGAAAAACACAAATTCAAATGACAATAACAGAAACATCACCACCTAGATATCTTCTTTTATTAGTGTTACAAGCCAAAAGACAATACTAGATATAGATCATCTACAGGAAAAATAACAAGTATGGAAGAGGTATGTCATGATAGAGAGTGCTTCCTTGCCTGAGGAATTTACTTGAGAAAAAGCAAGAAGTGATGTGACACCCAGTGATATGGGGAACTTAGCATTTCAACAGCAGATCAAAGAGGCTCATGGGAAGTTTTAGATGACCCAGTTTGCAGAAGATATTCAGAATGAAAGGTAATCGAAGTTGTAGCTTGCCCTGATCCTACTTAAGTGACAGCTTCTCACTATTCAATTGAATGATTAACTATTGTAATAGTGTTTTCCGATATATAAAGACCATGATTAGGTTTCAACTACTTTATTATCCTCCTGGAAAGGCATGAACATCACCACTTCATTTTCCCTTCTATATATTTCTATTAGAATATTATTCCAATATTATTGCAAAATTTCCACCAGGTAATATATAATAGTCTAGGAATAACAAAGAAAATGTTTTCAAACTATAAACATTAGTTAGTTTAGCAGGATTAATTAGAAAAAAAAATTAATTAATATTTGCTAATATACAATTGTTTCTACTTTAGGCACAATGCCAACAATTTTTGGAGGAGGGGCAAATCAATTAAATTGGCCCTAGTGCTTAATTTTATCGATTCCTTAACCCTATAGCATTCACATTACTCTATATTTACTATTGTATTTTCACAGTAAAGGCTTTACCTCACATAATTATTTCACATAATATAGAATCTATGAGACTTTGATGTCATTTATTTTGAGAACAATACCTTAACATAAGTATGAAGGGCTGGGTATGGCCAGTTTGGACAAAAAGAGATGAGAGAATTCTGGCCGGATACGACCGGCTTAAATGCTAAAGGGTTAAAGATGAAAGACAAAGCTAACCTTGGCGAGATTTGAACTCAGAATGTAAAGGTCCCTTTCTCTATGATGCAAAGCATGGTGTCTGACACGCTACTGATACTGCCAATCCACCGCCCTTCCATATAGGGACTATATCAGATATTAAGCAGATAAGAACAGAAACTATACTTTGATCTAATATATAATGGCTGCAAATTGGCAGAGTTGTTAGGCTGTCAGATAAAATGTTTTGTAGTATTTGTTCTGGTTCTGAGATCAAATCCTGCCAAAGTTAACTTATGGGGTTATTTAAAATATCAGTTCAGGGGAAAGTGGATTAATGGAATTTTTAAAGCATACAACAAAATGTTTTGTGTTATTTGTTCCAGCTCTTTGCATTCTGTCCCTTTGTAAAAGTGAAAAATAATTGTTTCT
>OZ024741.1:240407498-240452498 GCA_964016885.1 Eledone cirrhosa | reverse complement strand
AAGCCAAAGCGTAAAGGCATGTGCTCAATGTGCAATATGCAGTAGAAAGCAGCTAGGTGGCTGGTTTCATGCAGAAGTTAGGTGCGCAGAGCTGGAAATATTCATTAGTTAAGAAAAACAAGACCACAAACTTCACAAGGGAGACATTATTAAAAGATTGTCAACATATTTTAGTTTGATGTAAGGAATGTAGAGAATAATAATAATAATAATATTAATAATAATAATGTCCGTTTACAATTGTTTCGCTACTCCATATAATATTTCTGGATCAGATGACTATATATCATAATTGATCTGGTTCAGTTGAAAATAATTAACATATTTAAAAAACAGAGTGGCTCATCGGAACTCAAAGGAATATAAATTAAAATAATGGGATAATATTACATAATATAATGTTCCATATATTGGTTTTTACTATGGTGTTTTTTAAATATGTTAATTATTTTCAACTGAACCAGATCAATTATGATATAGTCATAAATATCCAGAAATATTATATGGAGTAGCGAAACAATTGTAAACGGACATTATTATTATTAATATTATTATTATTATTATTCTCTACATTCCTTACATCAAACTAAAATATGTTGACAATCTTTTAATAATGTCTCCCTTGTGAAGTTTGTGGTCTTGTTTTTCTTAACTAATGAATATATATTTATATATATATAAATATATATATATTTATATATATATATATAATGTATATATATATAAATACGGTGAATTGGCAGTATCGGTAGAGGGTTGGACGCCATGCTTTCTGGCATAGTTACATCCCTTTACAGTCTGAGTTCAAATCCCGCCGAGGTTAACTTTGCCTTTCACATCCTTACGGGGTCGATAAAATAAAGTACCAGTAATGTACTGGGTAATTTCTGACCTTGTGCCTAAAGTAGAAACAATTATGTATGTATATATATATATACATAATATATATATAACGTATATATATATATGTATATATATATATATATATATATATACATAATATATATATATAACATGTATATATATATATATATATATATATAACATGTATTTATATATATACGTGTGTCAGTCGATCGATTTTCGTCAAATTGGACAGAGGAAACAATGTTTCTATTGATCTTTCCAATTGCTTCTACAACTCCTGGTAGAAGGAGCAACATGAAATAAAGTGTCTTGCTCAAGGACATAATGGATCGCCCGGTCCAGGAATCCAACTGACAACCTCACGATTGCAAATCTAATCCTCTAACCCCGGAACCATGCGGCTATATATACATATATATATATATACATATACATAATATATATATAACATGTATATATATATATATATGTGTGTGTATATATATATATAAAAACACACACATATATATACATATGTATACATTTTATATATATACATAATATAAATATAAACTGTATATATATAAAACACACACACATATATATATATATATACATAATATAAATATATATATAAAATATAAATATATATATATATACGCATAATATAAATATATATATATCTACACACATAATATAAATATATATATATATACTGTATATATATAATATAAATATATATATATATACGATATTAACAAATGGAAACTATATTTATAAAACCATATTTATTTCATTATACATATTTCAAGGACACCAAGTTAAATTATGGTATGCTTTCATCAGATAAAATATAATATAGATCTGATTTATAAATAAATATTGACATATCCTTAAGAGATGCAACCATTACTGTTGGAAGCTCCCGGATATATATATATAAGGATATATGATAAAAAAAAGGGTTTGAAAAGCACACCTGGTATATATATAGAAAGGATCTTTATAACATGCTTTCTCCATTTTGGATCATCAAAACATTTGTTATTCGATTAAATTATTTTTTCGTTATAACTCCTACATGAGTATTTTCGACCAACAATCATGAAAAGCAAAGTTGACCACAATGGGATTTAAATAGAGAGAGAACCCAGAGCCAGTATGAATATTATAGAGCATTCTTTCTGATGTTCTAATGACTGCCACTTCATCCTAAACTCTCACTCTCTCTCTCTCTATATATATATATATACACATATGGATAGATAGAGAGAGAGGGGGGCAGAGAGAGAGGGAACAGAGGGGAACATGACTTCTACAGAACTGTTTTATTCATAAGAAAACATCATCAGATGATCCAGCAAGTGGGCAAATTAGACTCCAGAGGAACAAGGCTCACCACTTAGCCATAATAAATGAATATTTAAACTCTACACACTCACACATTAAAATAATACACTTAACGTTTACATAGAAGCTAAATATGACAGAAAAGAGATGCAATGATACCATCTGCAGAAATTGAACACACTCACAGTGAGTGTGTTCTGTTATTAATTCTGGCAATATTATTACACAAATATGACCCTCCCCAAGTATAACAATATTTGTTTCGACACACGATTTCATATCAAAAACCTCGCAAAACTATATATAAATATATATAGAATTAGCCGTCGAAACGGCTTGAGCTCAGCCGTCGGGGTCTTACTTGTTCCTATTACCCACTCTACTACCCTAAGTATTGAGTACTTTGGTGCATTATATGGTCCACCTGGTTCCTTACCACATTTCCTTCGTTATATATATATATATATATATATATATATATATATATATATAAGGATAGTACCAGTTTTAAACTAGTAAGACTATTACTCAACAGAGTGCTCGATACTAGTGCTCGATAGTAGAGTATGGCTATTTACATGCCTACATATCAAAACAAGTGTATATTTATATACACATTGGTGCAGTCTCAGTTACCCACTCAGTATATATATATACAGATATAACTTTATCCTACAGAGAGAGAGAGAGCTATATGTGTTAGAATGTGTTTAAAATACTATAGTATTTAAAACAAACAATACCTGAATGAGCTCTCAATCCTAGTGAATAGATCATAAAAATTTATTTTATTAGAAGAAAAGTGGCTGCTTTCTATATATTTGATTTTCATAAAGAATCATGGAATATCTTGTTTAAGAGTGAAAACACACACGCATACACACAGAAACATATTTATTATACAAACAGGAATGTATGTGCATACTGGTGGCATGATGAATTGCTCCCAGTCAACTTTGTAGAGTGGCTGATGGTAAGATGGGTATTAATCTATAGAAATCATGCAAATAAAGTTGGAGTTTATAAGCAAGCTATTGTCCCCTGATGCATTTAGGAGGGCAGCAAAAACTGTGAATAAAAACTAAACTTGGATCCTGACATCCAATCCAAACCAGAATGGAATAGTAGATTTAGATGGTGATGATGAAATATATATATATGTGTGTATATATATATTACATATATGTGTGTGTGGAGAGAGAGAGAGGTTTTAAAGTTTGCTTGAAGCATAACATATGAAAAACAAATTGGTTTAAAGAAGCCGCTACAATACAAATGCAGCTATATATAGAGTTAGCAGTACCAGAAAGGGGGAAGAAAGAAAGAAAGGGGAGTAAAAAGAAAAAAAGTAAAATGAAGAAAAAGAAAGAAAAAACAAGAGACTCAGAATGCTAGCTTGGAAATATTTAATAGTTCCTTATATTTCAGTTAAAACATCTTTGGTGAAGGAAAAACATATTTAAGAACCATCAGAAAATAGAAGTAAACATCGATTCTGTAATAATTTGGGGACAGCATTCCACTCTCTGATTATTCCTAAATATTTTTCCTTTGGTAAGGAGTATTTTACTCAAAATATAAGGAACTGTTAATTTAAAGGTAGCATTCCTTGTGCTTAAATCAGAAACCTTTATTTTCATATGTATAGACTCATTTGTATTGCAATGGTTTATTAAAACTAAGTCGTTTTAAATTTATATCTACATATTTATTATTAGGAAACTGTTGACAGTGACTTTCAAATCCCACCTGTAGCTGACTTCAGTATCTGACGGTAAAACCTCAATGCCACTCATAATCAACTTATCTACTTATATGCATTGAATACCCATTGTCTCTCTCTCTCTCTCTCTCCCTCTCTCTCTCTCTCTCTCTCTCTCTCTCTCTCTCTCTCTCTCTCTCTCTCTCTCTCTGTATATATATATTTATATCTAATGGGTGACTAAGCGCACATATTTTTTTCTAAAGAAAAACCTTTTTCCCATTTCTTCTTCTCAATCTTCTCTATGTTTCTTCTACCTTCTGATTAATGACTAGCATCCAGAACATTAAGAATATTTTCCTACAATATCAAACGTTAAACTAATATATATCTGTATTGCATTGTTTGTTGTCATGTTTTTCGTTTACTTTTCACACACACATATATATAATCTTGTCTGATGATCCTGTGAGTACACAGATGAAACTACAGAGTATTAAGAAATAAATTTTGTCAAATATTACCAGTTTAAATTGATATATCAATCTTATCAATTATTTTAAAAGTTTGTTCTCATATTCTGTGAGCAGTTAGACAATATGGGAATTTTCTGTCAACTTTCTTCTTATATATGTTCTTTATATAAGAAGAAATTTTGACAGAAAATTCACATACCTTCTAACCGCTCACAGAATATGAGAAACATTTTTTAATATTTGATAAATCAATTGAAACTGGTAATATTTGATCAAATTTGAATCCACTTAATGTCTATTATAAAGTTATTCATTTTGTTAGATTAAAGAAAAAAATAATCTTTAAATATATCTGTGCTTTTTCACTTTTACTTTTTACCTATAACCTTTCATTTGTATGGAACTTTACTCCTTTTCTCCACTATATATATGTGTGTGTCTATATATATATATATATATATATATATACACACACACATATATATATATACATATATATATACACACATATATATATATACATAGGAAAAAGTATGACCCCGACGGCAGAGCTCAAGCCGTTTCGACGGCTATTTCTGGACTCCAGAAATAGCCGTCGAAACGGCTTGAGGTATGCCATCGGAGTCATACTTTTTCCTATTTCCCACTCTACTACCCTAAGTATTGAGTACTCTGGTGCGTTATGGTCGATCTGGTTCCTTACCACAATTCCTTCGTTATACATATATATATGGTGGCTGCCAACTCGTTTTCGAGTACGGCCACTACTTTATATCCATGTAGGAGAACCCCTACCGATGCGCTGAACAAGTGTGACATTTTAGTCCAGCCAGCGACATGAAAACTCTGGTACAAACACTACACTTGTGACAATTATTGACACATAGTGCTGGGCCCATGGTACCATGTGACGGCAAGTGCAGAGAGATCTCCAGATATAAAGCAATGCCTGTGCCGTGAAGCTTTTATAGTGAGCAAAGGCACTGCACAAAGCCAGTCCCACTCTCTTAACCAAGATGATATTTACCAAAAAGAAGAACAAGTCAACATCATTGGATACCATCAGGGTTGCAGGTGTTATATCAGAGTTTTCCTTCTCCTAGAATTCTGCCTTGACAAAGGCTAAGGGGTCATCTCTCCCGGTGATTTTGGATGGCCATTGACTCTTAAGAGCTCCTTTGCCCTTTGACAGGTTTTGTTTTTAGTCCTGCAGGATGTCCAAAGTCACCCTCCTCACCAAAAAACCTTGGTGGGGTTGCCAGTTTAGTCGCCAACGACCCGACCATGGGACAGGTTGTACTGGGATGCATGTTACCAGTAGCACCAACATAGACATATATATATCCATACACATACATACACACAGACATAGATGCCTGTCTACACACATACATACACATGTATATACATACATACATATACATATGGATGCCTACACACATACAATCAAATGATAATATTCCAATTACGGACTCAATACATGGTGTCTCGTCGTTAGTAGTGGTAGTGGTGGTTGGGTGCAGCGGTAGTGGTGGTTGGGTGTAGCGGCAGCGGTGGCTGGGTGTAGTATATATATATATATATATATACTGGGTGTGTATATATATATATATATATATATACACACCTATATATATATATACATATATATAAATATATATATATACATACATAGATACATATACATACATAGATACATATATATACATGCATTTGTGTGTATATACATCTATCCCTTTAATTAAGCATGGTTGAGACTAACAAGCATAAAGAACAGTAAGGGTAAAGAATAATGTACTACAATAACAAAACTGATGAAAAGGTGACATTGGTGGATATTGAGAAATTCTTCCAAAGGAATTACACAGCAGTCTTTAATAACTGTAGCACAGAGTCACCTCTTTGTGATTAAATCACTTTATTACTATTGTATGTATGAATGTGTAGGTGTGTGTGTATATATATATATGTGTGTGTGTGTGTGTGTAAATATATGCTATATGTGTGCGTATGTTGTGTATACACACACACACATATATAAACATATATATATATATATATATATATATATATATATATATATATATATATATATATATATATATATATATATATATTTATATCTTTTACTGGTTTCAATTATTAGACTACTATCTTGCTGGGGCTCCATAATAATATATATATACTAATATATACATACATGTATGTGTTTCATTTAAGATAGAAGGGTATGAGATAAAGATTTTGCTGCTATTTCTAGCAAGTTGATTGTCCACATAGTGCCTCATTGGCTTCATAAATATGTGTATGTGTGTAGATATGGATATAGAGACACATACATACATATACATACATATACATACATATACATACATATACATACATATACATACATATTACATATAAATACACATGTATGTATGTACGTACGTATATGCATAAATGAGAAATGTTGCAAGCTTTCATTTACTTGCACACAATGTTAGTGTAATTCAGTTCACACAAACATGAGTCTTTAATTAGCACCTAGTAGGTATGGGGAAGGGTGGTTATTGATTACCACCTACTTTAATAACATCAGGCTTGAGTCTATGTATATATATATATATATATATATATATATATATATATATATATATATATATATATGAATATATAACTGCATATATATAGGTATATATATATATATATATATATATGTATGTTTATATATATATATATATATATATATATATATATCAAAGTGTATTGTATAAATGTATATATGTGTGCATATGTGAATATGCATATGTCTCAGTATAAAAGTATGTACTCATATATGTATATGTATGTGTGAATCTGTATGTAAATATGAAAGTAAGTATGTGTGTGTATGTATGTAGACATGCATGCATAAATATCTAAATAAACATAGTGTATGTAAATCTCAGTATAGTGTGCAGTTCAATTATCACTACCACCCCATTTATATATTATTCATTGTGTGTGTATATATATATATATATATACTATTCATTGTGTGTGTGTATATATATATATATACTATTCATTATGTATATATATATATATATATATATATATATAAGAGCACTTATATAATGAAAGGGAATGAGAAATTAGAAAAGTATGGAAAGAAATCTATGTGCATGTGTATAATAATGTATGTGTGTATGAATGTGTGAAAGTGTGTGAATATGTGAATGTGTGTGTGTGACAGTCTTTAATATCCATTTCAGTAAATGAAACCTTGGGTCATATTCCTACATTCAAATCAGATAGAGTTGATTATTACTGCTACACTAGAGCTAGGAAATGGGAAATAATTATTCTGTCACAGATAAAACACCTTTTTTTTTTCATATGCATGGATATATATATAATTATGAATGTGTGTGTGTATGTGTATGAATATATTTTATGTATATATATATATATCTATGTGTGTGTGTGTGCCTGTGTGTGCCTGTGTGTGTATGTTATATATATGTATGTATATTTATATGTATGTGTGTGTGCGTATGTTATATATATATATATATAACAATGCATAAATTCATATACATACGTTATATATATATATATATATATATATATATATATATATATATATATATATATATATATATATATATATATATTTATATATATATATATATATATATATATATATATATATATATATATATATATATATATATATATATATATATATATATATATATATATATATATTCCAAGTAGATACATGCATATATTCATACAAACTGATATATATAGACACATAAACACCCATAATACATACTTTTTCACACATATACATATGTACACACACAAACACATGTATACATATACATAATTACATATATGTACATATACATACATGCATTCATACACACATACATTTAACATATATATATATATATAAGAAAATTGAAGAAAACGTGATTTTTCATGAAAAGGCATCCTGTGAAAATGGGCCACATGGAAAATAATTTCTGATAAGTAACCAAAAATATTCCAGAAGCCTATTTACTTCCTAACTCATTATTGCCATATTTTACTTACTGTTGTTGTTGTTGTTGTTGTTGTTTCACTCAAATATGTCTACTTACACAAATACATATTGTATTGATTTCTTTGTCCTTTACTTTTTGAGAAAGTGTATCTATGTGTGTTTGTGTATGTGTATATGTGTGTTTGTGTATGTGTGTGTGTGTGTGTGAGAGAGCATGTGTTTTACATTTCCTTTTCTTCTGTTTGCAATATATTTCACTTTGTGTCATCATCATTATGTGTAGATATGTATGTGTGTGTATATATATATATATATATATATACACATATATGCCTGTGTGTATATATATATATATATATATATATATATATACATATATGCATGTATATATATATATATATATATATATATATATATATATATATATATATATATATATATATATATATATATATATACATATATGCATATATATACATATATATATATATATATATGTGTGTGTGTGTGTATACACACATCTTTTTTGTTTTCTTTTTAGATGATTCAGCAATTAGAATTAGAGAATGTTAAGTACATTGAGTGCTTCCAATTTATTGTGCAAGGGGAAAGAACACAAGATGAGAAATATGGAACCTATTGCTCTCTAAGATACCTATATTTGCTTCAATGGTAATTGTGTGTGTGTGTGTATATATATATATATATGAGGCCTGTAGGGAAAGATCACTGTCCAATTATTCTAGACAATTGGCTAAATTTGACAGGTTACTCTGCTGTCTTGAATAGACAATGTCACTCTAGATGTACTGAAGACTATTTAGCTAATGTAGTACAATAGTGGCTTGAGGTAAAGTTCTAAGTCTTATACACACATTCATTCCTGTTCTCTATGTATTATACAATAAACCTTCCATGGTCATACCACAGCCTGTATGTGTTTCAATTACCATATATACTGATATATACCATAGAAACTGTGTCTCATTGGTAAAAAGAAATCACACCTCCATTTTATATTCAGCATTTAGTGTGCACCATATATTTTGAATTGAGGTTTTGTGGGGTCATTAGATACATCAAGCCTACATTTTACTTTTCCCCATGTACCATATATTGAGGTTTTGTAGATCCAGTGGATAAGTCAAGGCAGTGTGTTGTGGTGTGTGGTAGTGGTGGTGGTGGTAACAATGGTGTGTGGTAGTATTGTAACATTATGTAGTTCTTGTAGATATCATTGTTGTTGTATAGCTTTTTGTCAGCTCTTGTAGCACTTGGTTGACCAGAGAAACAGTAGAGAAGATGTCATATTGTTTAGTTAACTCTTAATGCCCTGTACAGCACGAAATATTACTAACAAGACAGTCTTAAAAGTATAAAACACCACTATGACCGCATCACATTAAAAACTTAAAGTCTTTATTTTAATTTATTGTAAATGTTCATAATGTTCTGCTCACTAGTTAATACACTATAAACATTTAAATTAACATGTTTTTAGATATTTTCTGCTAAATCATTACAGGATGTTAAGAGTTAAAGAAGGTTAAAAGTCTTTCTCGAGCCAAGCAGCTTGGACATTATCAGGGTTTCATAAGGCATTATACAATTGAGAGCACATGACTCCTAAGATGAGATGTCAATTCATTGCAGTTAAATCATCAGATACAGCTGGTACTCATTTTCAGTTAAGAGAAACTGGGACATCATGAAATGAATTGCCTTACACAAGCATACAATGTCTCTTGCTCACCCTCTTGTCCAGGGATCAGACCCACAACCTTACAATAGTGATACCAACACCCTAACAACTAAACCATGCATCTTCACAGAGCTATTGATTGTTACACAACAGCGAATCCCTTCCAGCCAAACGTCAGGTAGCTGTGACATTGTTTAGGTAAGGCAGTTGATAACTCACACATACAATATCATATTTGGGCAGGAAATAAAAATGGGTTTTCTGATGTTTTTTTCTTATTATTATTCAAGTATTCAGTTGGAAAAGACAGTTGTCATTAACTTTATAGGACCCTATCTAGAGATGTAGCTAGCGGTGGTAGGAACAAGTCCCAGTCACTGGTGCAAGTATGGAGTGAGGGAGGAGTATAAAGTTTCCTCTGGTCTATCATGCCTGTTAATTAAGAGGAAAGCACAAAAAGTGTTGTTGCTCTCCCCCCTCAAAAGTTCTGGAGGGGGAAGGGGGTAGTGTGTGTGGGCGATACTGAAAGTCAGTTCTACACCCCTGTTCTTGTTCCCAACCAGGGGCAGGTGAGATTGCTATAGTTATTATCAAGTGTGAATGGTTATTGGTCTGTTTGGTGGTGGTGGTGGTGGTGGTGGTGGTGGTAATGGTGGAGGTTATAGTGATGTTATAGATGATGGTTACAATGTTGGTGGTGATGGTGGCGTTGGTTAAGATGATGGTGATGATGATGGCTAAAGTGGTGAAGGTGGTGTTGGTTAAGATAGTCATGGTGATGATAGTTAAGGTGGTGGAACTGGTGATTCATTGCATATTACCAATTTCTAGCATGTTTGAAACTTCTGAAAGCCTAAGATAGAAAGTTCCAGCCATAGCAGGTGTTAATGGAACAAACTTCAACATAAATTCATACATAAACACACACACACACACACACACAGGTTAAGAAGTCTTAAGATGTATGACAGCCAAACAATCCCCAACTCTACATCACATTCAAAGCATATTTTCTCATTACTACTGGTTTAAATATTGGCTTTGTTGCTGTTTTATTGTTGTGGGGGGGGGGGGGTCTTGTGATGGGGGTGAAAGCGAAGGTGGTGCTGGTTGTGGGGGCAGATGTGGTGCTGGTGGTGGTTGTGGCGAGGTTTTGTGGTGCTAGTGGTTGTGTAGTTCCTTTGACATTTAACAAGTTCAACACCACCAACTGGGACTTTCATTGAAACTATCCACAGCATTGCCATGTTTTATAACTCATTCCAATGCCTCTTACCAACACAAACTTGTCAGCACATGCACACACACACACACACACACACACACCGACACACACACACACGCGCTTCCATCCATATATCCACATAAACATAAATAGATAGGCACATGCATTCACATACATACATACATACGCACATAGACACTTAGATAATCATATTACACACATTACATATATGTGGATGTGTTTAAGTAATAAATAATGACAGTGATGTATGTACATGGGAGTGTATATAGGTGTGTGTGAGTATACATGTGTATGTGAGTGAGTGTGTGTGTGTGTGAGTGTATACATGTGTATGTGAGTGAGTGTGTGTGCGTGTGAGTGTATACATGTGTATGTGAGTGAGTGTGTGTGTGTGTGAGTGTATACATGTGTATGTGAGTGAGTGTGTGTGTGTGTGAGTTATACATGTGTATGTGAGTGAGTGTGTGTGTGTGTGAGTGTATACATGTGTATGTGAGTGAGTGTGTGTGTGTGTGAGTGTATACATGTGTATGTGAGTGAGTGAGTGTGTGTGTGAGTTATACATGTGTATGTGAGTGAGTGTGTGTGTGTGTGAGTGTATATATGTGTATGTGAGTGAGTGTGTGTGTGAGTGTATACATGTGTATGAGTGTATGTGAGTGAGTGTGTGTGTGTGTGAGTTATACATGTGTATGTGAGTGAGTGCGTGTGTGTAAGTGTATACATGTGTATGTGTGTGAGTGTGTGTGAGTGTATACATGTGTATGTGAGTGAGTGAGTGTGTGTGAGTGTATACATGTGTATGTGAGTGAGTGTGTGTGTGTGTGAGTGTATATATGTGTATGTGAGTGAGTGTGTGTGTGAGTGTATACATGTGTATGAGTGTATGTGAGTGAGTGTGTGTGTGTGTATACATGTGTATGAGTGTGTGATTGTATCTATGGTGTGTGTGTGTGTATATACATGTGTATGAGTGTGTGGTTGTATCTATGTGTGTGTGTATGTATACATGTGTATGAGTGTGTGATTGTATCTATGGTGTGTGAGTGTATACATGTGTATGAGTGTGTGGTTGTATCTATGTGTGTGTGTGTATACATGTGTGTGAGTGTGTGATTGTATCTATGGTGTGTGTGTATATACATGTGTATGAGTGTGTGATTGTATCTATGGTGTGTGTGTATACATGTGTGTGAGTGTGTGATTGTATCTATGGTGTGTGTGTGCATACATGTGTATGAGTGTGTGATTGTATCTATGGTGTGTGTGTGTGTATATACATGTGTATGAGTGTGTGGTTGTATCTATGGTGTGTGTGTGCATACATGTGTAACCAAAAGGTTGACAAAGGAAATGGACCTTAAAGGTATTCATACTGATTATGTATGCAGGAAGGACTGGTGCATGCTGGGTAAAATTGTGATGAAGCTTGGTGCATATGTGTGTGTATGTTTGGGGAGAGGGTGTTAATAAAATAACTGGAATGGTGAAAATCTTAAGATATATATTTCTTTTGCTCTACATTGAATGTCTATGTGATCAGTGTTTCAAAGTGTCAACTGCTATCATCTCTTTGTCCTCTATTTCCTCTGAACATGACAGGCACATGGCTGTTATTTCCGGCAATGGACAATGTGATGATGTATGTATAGACCCCCCCCCCTCACCCTACCGTCTCCCACAGTGGCCCTGTAAATCCTGATGTAGTCATATGAGCCCATTCATGACAAATCAAAAGGTATGTTTTGGACACTTTAAACCTGACAGAACCCATCCCTTCTAATTTCTTCCAGAGAATAACACAGAATGTGAGAGAGGGGAAGTGAGAAAGAGATATAAAAGATTTCACTAGAATTTCTTTTTTATCAATCTCAAAAGATAAAGTTGACCTCATCCCAATTTGAACTCCACCAATTCACCACACAATGTCATAACAATGTCATGATAATCTTAGCCAGAACTAAGTGTAAGCCACAATGGGTTGTCCTTGGATATATCAAGAGGATTCTCTCACTTGGGTTTCCCTCAGTCAGAGAAAATAACAAGGACAAGGGTTAGTACACCCAAGAGAGACAAGTGGTTATAGGGTTTACACAGACAACAATGCTGGACACAAGAACCTTCATGTGTCCATTGTTCCATTTGTAGATTTCATGTATAGCAGTTGGTTGCTCAATATGTTTACCCAACTTTATAGACAGGATACTGGTAGTTGTTTTGTTTCTTCCTGACAGGGTGTCCCTCCACTACCCTCTGCACACTCGAGAAAGACCTTAGATTAAGGTTGCTAGTTTAGTTGTCTATGGCCCAACCTAGAAACAGACCTTTTTTTTATCTCACTTGACACTATACTTCTCTTATCAAAAACATTATATATCACACTACAAACCTGTCAACAGGTTTCGGTACTTGGGATGAGGCAGCCTTAGAACATTGTAATGATGGTGTTGGTTAAGTTGATGGTGGTAGGGGTTAAGGTGGTGAAGGTGGCGATGGTGGTGTTGGTGGAGATGGTGAGGTTGGTGTTGGTTAAGGTGGTCACAGTGATGGTAATGGTAGTTAAAGTAATGGTGACCAACTTCTTTGGTTAAAATTAAATTTTTTTTTTTTTTCATCATTCTTGTTTTGAGAAGAAAAGTGAGTAAAATCAACATTTCAAGGTACTTATTTCAAGATGTGTTTTTTTATTTATATAACCCATGCTAGCGTGGAAGATGGCCGTTAAACGAAGATGATGATGATGATGATGATGATATAAATGCTATTTTTTAAATATGGGGCAGCATCATTGAAAAGTTGGGGGAGGGTGGCAGTGCAATCCAGTGACCCCTTCACCTTCCTGGTAGCTGGCTTATAATACGAGGTGATAATATCAGTGCATAATCATTAATTTGAGCAGTTGATATATAGAGGTTCCGTCTAAACAATTGTAATGCCTTCCAACCTTTCATAATTTAAGACACCTCTATGTCACACTTTATTGTACCAAATAATAACTATAAACATTTAAACAGCATGACCAATCACATCTACATCTGTCACATTAATGTAACTACAATGTGACTACAACCCTCTACATGTAGCATTAATGTAACTACAACCCTCTACATGTAACATCAATGTAACTACAACCCTCTACATGTAGCATTAATGTAACTACAACCCTCTACATGTAACATCAATGTAACTACAACCCTCTACATGTAGCATTAATGTAACTACAACCCTCTACATGTCACATCAATGTAACTACAACCATCTACATGTGACATCAATGTAACTACAACCCTCTACATGTGACATCAATGTAACTACAACCCTCTACATGTGACATCAATGTACATACAACCCTCTACATGTGACATCAATGTGACTACAACCCTCTACATGTGACATCAATGTAACTACAACCCTCTACATGTGACATCAATGTAACTACAACCCTCTACATGTGACATCAATGTAACTACAACCCTCTACATGTGACATCAATGTACCTACAACCCTCTACATGTGACATCAATGTGACTACAACCCTCTACATGTGACATCAATGTAACTACAACCCTCTACATGTGACATCAATGTAACTACAACCCTCTACATGTAGCATTAATGTAACTACAACCCTCTACATGTGACATCAATGTAACTACAACCCTCTACATGTAACATCAATGTAACTACAACCCTCTACATGTGACATCAATGTAACTACAACAATCTACATGCAGCATTAATGTCACTACAACCCTCTACATGTGACATCAATGTAACTACAACCCTCTACATGTAACATCAATGTACCTACAACCCTCTACATGTAGCATTAATGTAACTACAACCCTCTACATGTGACATCAATGTAACTACAACCCTCTACATGTGGCATCAATGTAACTACAACCCTCTACATGTGACATCAATGTAACTACAACCCTCTACATGTGACATCAATGTAACTACAACCCTCTACATGTGACATCAATGTAACTACAACCCTCTACATGTGACATCAATGTAACTACAACCACCTACATGTGACATCAATGTAACTACAACCCTCTACATGTAGCATTAATGTAACTACAACCCTCTACATGTGACTTCAATGTAACTACAACAATCTACATGTAGCATTAATGTCACTACAACCCTCTACATGTGACATCAATGTAACTACAACCCTCTACATGTAACATCAATGTACCTACAACCCTCTACATGTAGCATTAATGTAACTACAACCCTCTACATGTGACATCAATGTAACTACAACCCTCTACATGTGGCATCAATGTAACTACAACCCTCTACATGTGACATCAATGTAACTACAACCCTCTACATGTGACATCAATGTAACTACAATCCTCTACATGTGACATCAATGTAACTACAACCCTCTACATGTGACATCAATGTAACTACAACCCTCTACATGTGACATCAATGTAACTACAACCACCTACATGTGACATCAATGTAACTACAACCCTCTACATGTAGCATTAATGTAACTACAACCCTCTACATGTAACATCAATGTAACTACAACCCTCTACATGTGAGATCAATGTAACTACAACCCTCTACATGTAACATCAATGTAACTACAACCCTCTACATGTGACATCAATGTACCTACAACCCTCTACATGTGACATCAATGTAACTACAACCCTCTACATGTGACATCAATGTAACTACAACCCTCTACATGTGACATCAATGTAACTACAACCCTCTACATGTAGCATTAATGTAACTACAACCCTCTACATATGACATCAATGTAGCTACAACCCTCTACATGTAGCATCAATGTCACTACAACCCTCTACATGTGACATCAATGTAACAACTCTCCATATGTGACATCAATCTGACCACACATACACAGAGAGCTCTACTGCAACACCAAACCCCAAAGAAGTGTCTTAATAACAGAGCAGACAAATACATAATGTTATGTGAAAAACTACAATATTTGATGTTCATCATGTTTCTAGCTGTTGATATACTGTTATGTAAAGTGTTGTAGTGTAATGTTAGCTGGAGAAACAAGACCACTAATATACATTACTATCACATGTAGCTCTATATGTTTTTATAGATTGTGTAATGTTAGCTGGAGAGACAAGACTACTGATATATATATATATATATACCAAGATATTAATAAATGGAAAGTATATTTATAAAACCATATTTATTTTATTATATATATTTCAAGGGCGACCAAGCCAATCTTGGTGTGGTTTCATCAGATAAAATACAAAATTTGTTTTATAAATAACGACATAACCATGGAAAACAACCTTAACGGTTGAAAAATTTGCTGGATATATATATATATATATATATATATATATATATATATATATATATTGATTACTGTCACATGTTGGGCAGTGAATTGGTGGCAATCATTGTGGCATTTGTTCCAACTTTCGGCACAATGAATTCCAATCCCACAGAGGTCAACTTTACCTTTCATCCTTTTGCAGTTAATAATAAAATACCAGTCAAATACTTGAGTCAATCTCTCTCTCAAATCTGTTGCACCTTGGGAAGGGTAGAGAAAATCACTCATAACATTCCTTTCTCTATAACTGGAGGAGATGAGCAACGAACCACCAGTTTCTTCTCAGAAAAACTCAGATGTTTCGGAGAATTCATACAGTCTATGCAAAATAAAAGAAAAAAAAACAGGAATAAATAGGTGTAAAAACAATCAAAAAAATTATTTCTATATTATTATACTGTTTCACCTGATTGGTGAGGAGGGGGGTGGATTTTGCACACCCTGTGGTATGAAAAACAAGATTTGTCGATGGTTGAAGGCCCTTATCAGAGTCAACAGCCATCTAATAGTGTGTGTGTGTGTGTCTTCACATATTTATGTAAATTCACATGAGAAGGATACTTTTAGCTGAAACCTGTAGTGCTTGTAGCTTCTGGCCATTTTGCTGTGTTTGCTTATAACTAGAGTAACGGCTTCTAACATTTAGTAAGTAGCTCTCATGTCATACAAATGTTTGTCACCATAAAATCTTATGTGTAGGCACTCTTTGCACTCAAATTGTTTTCGTTTTTCATATATATGAATATTTCAACTATAAAAAGTATATGAGTCTTTCATTCAATGCATATGTAGTGTATATATTGCAATAACCTATAACACAACTATATATATATATAAATGATATATATAGCTGTATATATATTTATATATATATATATATATCATCATCATTTTATGTCCGCTTTTCCCTGCTTACAAGGGTGGGACGGTATATATATATATATATATATATATATATATATATATATATATATATATAACTAGAAACATGATGAACATATTATGAAATACTGTTGGCTTCACGCTCACAATAATTTCTATACTTTCATTTATATATATATATATATATATATATATAAATATAGAACGCTTCACGAATTTGCGTGTGTATATATATATATATATATATATATATACACGCAAATTCGTGAAGCGTTCCATATATATATATATATATATTATATATATATATATCAGTCATCACTGTTTAATGTATCTATATACATGCATATGAACATACATATACACATAAATGTGTGTGTGTATGTAGATGGGTGTGTATCATAGTTCATTTTTTCAACTTTTTCATTCCTCTCACTAGTCATTTTTCACTTGTATGCATCAAGATCATTCTAGAAGGAGGATATCTTAGAATCTTTTCCCTCCTATGATATGATATATATAGAAATGCCACAGCAGAACTATCAATCACAGAAGTTTGTGAACTTCCTCTTCCTTATTAAAAGACAGTAACTCAGTTTCAATATCCCTTAAGGTTTCATCTATGTGAATCAGATAGATGGAGAGACGGATGTACCTAAATTCTCTACATTACAATATTGCATATTTACCTCTGGAAAATCAGCAAGCACTTACTCCTATAGATGTGCATTTGCATATGAGATACAGATACACACACATATTGTGTATGTGTGTGTATATGCAGTTATGCACACAGCACATGTATACATACATACATGCATACACATATATATATGTATGCCTTTATATATATATATACATACATGCATACACATATATATATATGACTTTATATATACATATATACATATATATATATATATGCCTTTATATATATATATATATATACATATATATATATATATGCTTTTATATATATATATTCATATATATATATGCCTTTATATATATATACATATATATATGCCTTTATATATATATACATATATATGCATATATATATATGCCTTTATATATATATATATATACATATATATATGCCTTTATATATACATATATATATATACCTTTATATATATATACACACATATATATATATGCTTTTATACACATATATATATGCTTTTATACATATATATATATATATACATACATTTACACATACACAAGTGCATATGTATGCATGTAAATATATATATGTATATACACACACACACACATATATATATATATACACACACATATAGACGTGCACACACTCACTCATATATTGATATTGATATTCTTTACGACATCTATAGAATGAAATAATCATATCTTTGATGTTCAGTATTGCTTCTATTTCATCTTATCATTGGAGAAGTGCTGTGAATTTAAATGGTTTTCTTGCTTGTAACAAATATATTGTTAGTTCAGTGAAAAAAAAAGGGGGGGTGTCTACCATTACCCCCCTGTCAAAGCAATCTGATCATGGTGTGTGTAATTTTATGTGGCCTATCTCAGTGTGAAAGCAATTTCAGTGAGAAAGCAATTTCAGTATGGTGTGTTTAATCTTTTTGCCAAGCTGATTGATGACTGTGACAATCATGGCTACAAATCAGACATCTGTATAAGTTTTCCTTGTTTCTTCGTCATCAGCACCCCAGCCACTACCACTACCACTATCATCATCATTCTGACCAACAAGAAGCCTGAAAATAGTTCAGCTAGATTTGAACTATAAAAACCCCTGTCAGGATATTTCTTTGACACAGTCTCAGTGAAAAACCGATTCTACAGTTTATGTCGTCTTCAATTCTGCTATTATTACTAAAGAGGATTTTGTTACTCCTACGTAGTCAGATCTACTTTGGGAACTAACATAAGCCGTCATACTAACATTACTTTATATTCTATAGATCATTAAGGCAGTTTTTTTTTACTTTTTCTTCCTTCTCTTACTGTTTGCAGGAATATAAATCAAGTGTTTCTAAGCTACATTATCTTTTCACAATTACTTTTACACGTTCTGTTTTTCTCCGTGAGGTGGAGAGAAATGAATAGGTTTGAGATCTCTTTAGCATTTAACTCGAAAAACATGATACACACAAATTTGATGCATCATCGAGAGTTTTCCACTTGACTTAAGTTCAAGCTTGCCAAGGTGAATTTATTTTCTCTGCTTCAATACCACTCATTAACTGGTAAGTTATCACAATTCACATCAGCTCTGTTTGAATTTAGATGCCTACTGAGATTGAACTAGAGTTCTTCTCCATTATAGGAAATTAGTATTTCATTTAGTTTTCTTTCAATGGTTTCAGCCCAGTAATGGTTGTAATAGTATTGAACAGGCTTGGTTTACCTTCAGAAGTCCTTCATTCAATCATAACCATTCATTCACAGTTGACTAAACATTACACCAATTTCCCTCCAAACAGCAAGGGGTGACTTCACACAATATGGACATTGTAGGAGTTGAAACAGTAATCTCCTCACAGCTGGCTGGAGGTGGGGTTTCTTCATCTACCAACCATCTGGTGTCAGGAAGCTGTGATCTTTATAGTTATACGATATCCTCCTATGTAATAAATAATAAATCAATTGATATCTTTTTAGATATCACAATTAAATCCTATTTTTCTTTCAGTCTCTCTGCCTGTCTGTTTGTCACTATCTGTTTTTCCTTTTTTTTTTCTTCCTTTCTTTCTCTCTGTTATCCTGTCTTTATCTGCCTTTCTTTTTCTCTGCTTTTCTTTTTCTCTGTCTTTCTTTTGGTCTGCCTATCTATATTTCTATATTTTAGTTTATTCTTCTATCTGTCAGTCTAATTGTCTGTCTACCTCTCCTTCTGTCTATTTGTCAGTCTGTCTGTCTATTTGTTTGATTATGTGTCTGTCTGACTATGTGTCTGTCTGTCTGTCTATGTGTGTCTGTTTATCTATGTGTCTGTCTGTCTGTCTGTCTATGTGTCTATGTGTCTGTCTGTCTATGTGTCTGTCTGTCTGTCTGTGTGTCTGTCTGTCTATGTGTTTGTCTGTCTGTCTATCTGTCTGTCTGTCTGTGTCTGTCTGTCTATGTGTCTGTCTGTCTGTCTGTCTGTCTGTCTACGTGTCTGTCTGTCTGTCCACATGTCTGTCTGTTTGCCTACATGTCTGTCTGTCTATGTGTCTGTCTGTCTACTGGGAGGATGGTTCATTTACAATCAACTCCCCAGAAGAAGTTCGTCAACAGGTATATAGGAATACCATAACCTTCAGAACAATATCCAACACAACTAGAAAGCCAGCTCAATTGACAGAAAGTCAAATTGAGCTGGTTCTGAAAGACATAAAAAAAAGACATACTCTTTATTGAAAGAGGAAAGCTGTAGGCCAACATTATGGTCCGAATGAAGGATGAAATGCTGGCTCAAAAATGCTCGGTGGCACCTATAGTGTCACCACAATAGACCTTCTTCCCCACGTATAAAGGAAAAAGAACTCAGAGACTAAGAATGTGGAGCTCAACGCCAGAAGTAAACATCTGGTCCATCCTGACAGGATTTACGGACCTAGAAAAGGACATCCTTATATCAGCAGGGGAGTCCACCAGTGGACTGTTCGGGGGGAAAAGTCTGGAGGTTCTCTTACAGATGACACCTGAGAGAATCGCCGAAATACCCGACCGAGTCCTACTGGATGGGCGATCCTTTATTAATATTACGGTGGAAGGCAGGAGGCCCTCATGTTACCACTGCGCTGGCAGAGGTCACCTGAGGACGGCCTGCCCTCTACTAACAACAAAAAAACCACTGCTACAAACACCACAACAACAACAAAAACAACCAGCACCACCACCACAAAAACAACAAAATACACCACCATCACCACCACAACGACAACAAAAACCAACAACAACACCTCTACCACCACAACAACAACATCAACAACAGCTCAAGAAAACAACCCAAAACAGGATCCCACCCAGCCCCTCCCCACAGAACACAAATACAAAAACACACGCAGTTCATACACAACCTGGAAATATACCCCTCCCCTCCAATACGGAAGAGGAGCTCATATCGTCGGAAGACGAGGGGCTCCCTTCCAAAAAGTGAAAAGGAAAAAACGTACACACACCACACAAACAAAAATAACCCCACCTGACAACACAACACAGACAACAAAATGCAAACTCACTCAAGAACAACAAGCAAAAACAAACACAACACAAAAACGATACACATACATAAACAAAAACAATAAAAACTTAACAGAAAAAATAGAAAACAACCCTTCGGTTTGTACCGAAGGGCCAAATTTTGCAATGGCAATGGGACTCCCTAACCTGAAAATGGTGAAAGTCCCACTTGACATTTTCAAAACATTGAAAAACATTTACCCTGAGGACGTGGGGCCAACCTGCACCAGGCCACTCAACCGCGTCCTCCTGAAAGGTTTTCCCCTCCCCTCCTCAAAGACCCACACAATTCCAAACACCCCAACCCCTCCACACACTAATATCCCCACACCACCACAAACCACGACCCCACCCAACAACCCCTCCACCAGCCCCATGGAAACTGAGCAGCCCGGACCCCGGGACGCAGAGAGGTAAGTGCCTCTTTCTTTGCCACCAACATGGCTGTGTTAAGAGTAGGTTGTCTAAATGCGCGTGGCCTGGGCTCACCTTGGAAGCAAGCTAAACTTCTAAATGACCTCAGGTCACAATGTATAAATGTGATGGTTATTTGCGAGGCCCGGATCAGCAGCGTGCGACAGCTAGCCCCCACCTTTGATGACTTTGAGATGCACGCATCTCTCTGTCAGCCCGGAGGTGGGGGTGGGGTTGTCGTTCTGCTGCAAAAAAATGGGTCTTGCTACACAGACGGTACACTTGGACCCGGAGGGTCGACTCGGGGTTCTGGACCTTGGCAGTGGTGAAGGCGAAGCTTTTAGGCTTGTCGCCGTATACGCCCCTTTTGGGGCAATGCGGTCGGACTTCTTCCATCGTCTGGAGACTTTTCTAGGGATGTCCCGCTCCTTGCTTTTAGTGGGGGACTGGAATGGTATCCTAGATGCACGTTGGGACTATGTAGGGGCATGTTCCGATAGAGGGGGGTGTAACAGCCTCAAGGGGTTAATCGGCCGATTTGACCTGGCCGATAGATATCGACTAGATTTTCCGACTGTGCCAACCTGGACTTGGTCAAATAACAGTGGTCAATCTAGATCGTACCTAGATAGGTTCTTAGTTAGAATTAAGGATAGGGACTTTTTAAGTTGTCCAGAAATGCTCATGGTGGGCTATTCAGACCACAAGTTAGTGACCTGCGTAGTCCACCTTGATAGAACGCATAGGCAGGGACCCGGTTACTGGAAGCTCAACTTGTCCTTACCGGCAAGTAGAGCTTACAGGGACCGGATTAGAACCTTAGTTAAGGAGCGGTTGACGGGCGCCATCGTCAACAGCAGGTGGTGGGGCTCTCTAAAGAGAGAGATTAGAGTAGTTTCAATAGGAGTTAGTAAGGAGTTAGCCTCAGATAGAAATAGGAAGGAAAGGGAGTTGGTAGTTAATGTTGAAGAGGCAATGAGAAGCGGCAACGTGGCCAGAGTGCAAGCGTCGAGAACGGCCTTGAACCAGTTCTTCGACGCAAAACACGAAGGCTGCGTTGTCCGAAGCAAAATACGTGCTCTGGGAAACGAGGGGACCAAAGCTGTTAGCTGGGCCCGCATGACAGAAGCGAAAAGTGGGATTAAATCCACTATCCGGTCTTTGCGAGACCAGAATGGACGGGTGATCCTTGAACCTAAGCAAATATGCGAGGCCTTTCAAAGGCACTTTGCCCGATTGTTCGGGAGGGGCAGGGGGCCGGTTGGAGATGTGGATTTCGGTCCATACCTCGACGGCCTGCCGCGTCTTTCGGACAAGGAGGCGAGGTCCTGCGACGGGCCGATCTCAGCTGCTGAAATAGGAGATGTGCTGAGCCTATGTGGCAAACGCAAATCTCCAGGGCTCGATGGTCTGCCCTACGAACTATATATTAATATGCCGGACTTGTTCCCCGATCTCCTCGAGGCGGTCTACTGCAACTTGCAACAGAACGGGAGAATTCCCTGTTCTGTGACCAAGGGTGTAGTCTCGCTATTGAGGAAGGACGAGAACAAGGGGGATGACATTAGTAATTTTAGGCCCATAACTCTGCTAAATGCAGAGTTAAAGATTTTGGCCAAGGTGTTAGCGAAGAGGTTGGCGCTTGTCGTGGGGGGGACTGGTGGGAGATGCGCAGACATGCGCTATCCCGTCCAGGTCCATCCACAACAACCTCCACCTCATGCGATACATCATAGAGAGGGTTGGGAACGAACCCGGCTTTGGTGGGGCCCTGATAAATTTAGATCAGTCTAAAGCATTCGATAGGGTGGACCATGATTACCTGGATGCGGTGCTAGCGGCGGCTGGGTTCGAACCCGTTTTCAGGGGCTGGATCACTGCCATGCACAGCAGCCGCATCTGCTCTAGAGTCAAGGTGAACGGCTACCTCTCAGAGCCGTTCGAAATCACCCGCTCCATCCGACAGGGGTGCCCTTTCTCCTCCCTTCTGTATGTATTGGCTCTCGAGCCACTACTGCGGAAGTTGGAGTTGTTGCAGAGCATCCCTTTGGAACCAGGATTGCGCAAAGTGGTGTTGGCCTACGCCGATGACGTAACAGTAATGGTGTTGACCACCGCGGAAATCGCGGCAATCGGCACCTTACTGGAGGAGTACGAAAGGTTGACAAGGGCTAAGCTGAACCGGGACAAGTCAGTCGCTTTGCAACTCGGCGAGTGGAGGGGCAAAGCGATGTCGTCCGACGGTATCATCGGACGGTGGACGGAGGGCCCAGTGAAGTTGCTTGGGGTCTGGTTCGGACCGGACCTCTAGGTGGAGAAAAGCTGGGGTGAGGTGACGAATAGGGTGTTTGCACTGACCCAGAAGTGGGCCAAGTGCAAACTATCCCTGAAAGGTCGGGCGGAGGTGGCGAACGCTTACATAGCGTCCGTTATCTATTACCGCTTGACTGTCGTGCCTTGCCCGGGTGAGATCCTCGCCAAAATGGAGCGCGCCCGTTTTTATTGTCGCCCTCTTTTATGTCGAACAACTGCTGTCACGGGTGGGACCAATTAGGTTGACCACCGAGTCCATTGTAACGATCAAGCCGCCTCCCCCCTTCAAAAATGAAGGAGAGGCGGTCTTCCTCTGTGTAATAGCCATGGTAAAAGAGGTTATATGGTGGACGCGTCTGAAAGGGCTGAGGTCGGACACCTTTCTTTCCGGCTAACAACTGGTCCTTTTCTTCCGATACCATTTCGGAAGAAGGATCAGGATGGAGAGAGACGTGCTCCACTCCAGCCAGTTTTATGAAAAGTGGGTGAAAGTTGCGAGAATGGCCCGTGTGAATGGGCCTTCTCTCTACCTCAGCCTGTAGATGGAAAATGAAGAAGGGAGCACCCTCTCTTTGTGCTCCCGTGGAGAAGGGTTGCACATTTTTTCGGGGGTGTGTGTGACCCCAAAACGATCCCTCCCTATTGAGGACCTTCTTGTTACTATTTTGTTTGTTATATTTTTCTTACTCGATTTTTATGTAAACTCCCCCCACCCATGTACATGTCCCTTTCTTTTGTGCCCTAGTGGCAAATAAACAGAAATTTGTCTGTCTGTCTACATGTCTGTCTGTCCATGTGTCTGTCTGTCTACTTGTCTGTCTGTCTACCTGTCTGTCTGTCTGTCTGTCTGTCTAACTGTCTACCTGTCTGTCTGTCTGCCTACATGTCTGTTTATTCCATTTCTTTCTTTTTACTGCAACTCCAAATCAAAATCCGTAAAAGAAAGAATATATTTCTGCAGTTAATGTCGACCAATTCTAAACTCTGTCAAGTCTAAAGATGGCAGCAGAAACAACAACAACAACAACAACAACAGCAACAGCAGCAAAAGTAATAAATTGATGCACATTTTTCACTTTGGTAATTATGATCGAATAAATTGTCTTTTAGGAAATCTATGGAAAAAGCAGATTTATAGCTGGAACTTTCTTCCATCTGGTAGCGATAGTAACACAAGGTAGGCTAATTCTGAATACTATCAAATGGCAAATTTATGTAATGTCATAAAAATCAATGAAAACTCATTAACACGTATTAGACTATAAGTTCCTTCAGGAAAAATATCAATTGAAGGTGAACTTAGTAACAAAACTAAAACTACATTTATTCTTTCATAGCAAAGAAAGTGGAGCCAAAGCAGTGAGAGATTTTGAAAAGATTAATAACTTCCATTTTGTTTCCATTGCTAAGCAAGAATTATTAGCTTTTAGACCAGGTGACAAGAGTTGGAATTCTAGCAATCAATAAAAATTAGCCAGAAATTTGGGGATAGTACAGCCTACTACTATACTGGTTTTAATAATATATCAGTATGCAGGGTTATGTCATATCCTTTATCCTTATCCAACACCCACCTAATCCTACTTTGTCTAAACTGTATACATAGATTTGTTGGGGGGGGGGGTCTTCCAATATCTTAACCCTGATATTATTACTCAATTAAATTTATCTTCTAAACTTCTACTATTTTCAATCATGTGTCAATATTTTTGGTAATTTTTAGAACTCTCTTAGCCAAACATCAACCAGACAATTTCCTTACACTTTTGTATACACTTACTTTAATGGAACTGTGGTAAATATAGTTCTCTTCTATTCACTAGTTATCTACGTTACTCTCATTCTCTCTCTCCATATATATATATGTGTGTGTGTGTGTGTGTGTGTAACATGATTTAATGTCTTTTCTCTACTAGCTAGAGACATATGTATATATAACAAATATATTTGTGTGTATATATATATATATCTTCCTTTTCTAATCCTTATTTTTTTACTTAGTTATTTTCACTCTTATTCTTTCTTCAGTTTCCCGGTTTCACGGAAAGGTAGCATTAAGTCAAAATTTAAATAGAATTAAATTTTAAAAGCTAACAAACAAGCGAATAAACAAACAAAAAATAAACAACAAAAAATCGAACTGTGAACTTCTCCTCTTCTACCTCCTCTCCCAACTGATGCCATTATTGAACTGTTCAAGTCAATTGTTCCATGATAGAATAGACTAGAGAGGTTAAAATCTCCTGGTCTCCTCTCTCTCATCTCTGACCTGCTCTCGTCTTTGTGTGTGTCACATTGAAAGATATTGTAATACAATTTCAGATTGAATAATTCAGAATCATTAAGAAACTACTCACGTTGAATCTTTCAAAACTATCTCATTAATTCACTGAACATTTTATATAGAATTTTCATTGATTAAGGATGAAAGAGAAAAATGAAGAAAGTGTGTTCAATTCTTGACTACAGCTGAGACTTCACAGGAGTCATTTGTACAATGTCTGTGCAAACTGATAGAGAGCTAAACAGATTCAAAAACACCCTATTGAATCAATAGAACTTCTAAAAGACAATGGGCTTAACCCTTATCCACCACTCCCTCCATGCTTCTTAGATAGATAGATAGATAGACAGACATATATATATATATATATATATATATATACACATACACATAATAGTTTTGCAAAGAGGAACAGAAGAGAACCACAGTTAAATAAGGTATTATATACATTAGTAGATAAAGTACATAACTACTTCATATAGAAACGACTCTACAATGCTAGAACTGTTTCATTTGTTTTAACTACTGATGATTTCAAACAAATGAAACAGTTCTGTTCCAATAGAAATCATTTCTGTATGATAAGTCTGTGGGTTGTGGGTATATATTCGATTTTAATTTAGTGATCTTAGTAATTCACAAAGAAGAGAGAACTCAATATTTATAATAAAGTATATAAGTTAAATTATTAATTTTCTTACAACATACCTATGATGTTTCCTCTAAGTGAGTGTTCACTAAGCCTGTGTGCGTGTGTGTGTGTGTATATTTCATATTACCCACTCTACTACCTCAAGTATCAAGTACTCTGGTGCCTTATGGTCCACCTGGTATCTTACCACACTTCCTTTGTGTGTGTGTGTGTGTGTATATATTTCATATTACCCACTCTACTACCTCAAGTATCAAGTACTCTGGTGCCTTATGGTCCACCTGGTATCTTACCACACTTCCTTTGTGTGTGTGTGTGTGTGTATATATTTCATATTACCCACTCTACTACCTCAAGTATCAAGTACTCTGGTGCCTTATGGTCCACCTGGTATCTTACCACAATTCCTTTGTGTGTGTGTGTGTATATATTTCATATTACCCACTCTACTACCTCAAGTATCAAGTACTCTGGTGCCTTATGGTCCACCTGGTATCTTACCACACTTCCTTTGTGTGTGTGTATGTGTATATATTTCATATTACCCACTCTACTACCTCAAGTATCAAGTACTCTGGTGCCTTATGGTCCACCTGGTATCTTACCACACCTTCTTTGTGTGTGTGTGTGTGTATATATTTCATATTACCCACTCTACTACCTCAAGTATCAAGTACTCTGGTGCCTTATGGTCCACCTGGTATGTTACCACACTTCCTTTGTGTGTGTGTGTGTGTGTATATATTTCATATTACCCACTCTACTACCTCAAGTGTCAAGTACTCTGGTGCCTTATGGTCCACCTGGTATCTTACCACACTTCCTTTGTGTGTGTGTGTGTATATTTCATATTACCCACACTACTACCTCAAGTATCAAGTACTCTGGTGCCTTATGGTCCACCTGGTATCTTACCACACTTCCTTTGTGTTTGTGTGTGTATATTTCATATTACCCACACTACTACCTCAAGTATCAAGTACTCTGGTGCCTTATGGTCCACCTGGTATCTTACCACACTTCCTTTGTGTGTGTGTGTGTGTGTGTATATTTCATATTACCCACTCTACTACCTCAAGTATCAAGTACTCTGGTGCCTTATGGTCCACCTGGTATCTTACCACACTTCCTTTGTGTGTGTGTGTGTGTGTGTATATTTCATATTACCCACTCTACTACCTCAAGTATCAAGTACTCTGGTGCCTTATGGTCCACCCGGTATCTTACCACACTTCCTTTGTGTGTGTGTGTATATATTTCATATTACCCACTCTACTACCTCAATTATCAAGTACTCTGGTGCCTTATGGTCCACCTGGTATCTTACCAAACTTCCTTTGTGTGTGTGTGTGTATATTTCATATTACCCACTCTACTACCTCAAGTATCAAGTACTCTGGTGCCTTATGGTCCACCTGGTATCTTACCAAACTTCCTTTGTGTGTGTGTGTGTGTGTATATTTCATATTACCCACTCTACTACCTCAATTATCAAGTACTCTGGTGCCTTATGGTCCACCTGGTATCTTACCAAACTTCCTTTGTGTGTGTGTGTGTGTGTATATTTCATAATACCCACTCTACTACCTCAAGTATCAAGTACTCTGGTGCCTTATGGTCCACCTGGTATCTTACCACACTTCCTTTGTGTGTGTGTGTATATATTTCATATTACCCACTCTACTACCTCAAGTATCAAGTACTCTGGTGCCTTATGGTCCACCTGGTATCTTACCACACTTCCTTAGTGTGTGTGTGTATATTTCATATTACCCACTCTACTACCTCAAGTATCAAGTACTCTGGTGCCTTATGGTCCACCTGGTATCTTACCACACTTCCTTTGTGTGTGTGTGTGTGTGTGTGTATATTTCATATTACCCACTCTACTACCTCAAGTATCAAGTACTCTGGTGCCTTATGGTCCACCTGGTATCTTACCACACTTCCTTAGTGTGTGTGTGTATATTTCATATTACCCACTCTACTACCTCAAGTATCAAGTACTCTGGTGCCTTATGGTCCACCTGGTATCTTACCACACTTCCTTTGTGTGTGTGTGTGTGTGTGTGTATATTTCATATTACCCACTCTACTACCTCAAGTATCAAGTACTCTGGTGCCTTATGGTCCACCTGGTATCTTACCACACTTCCTTTGTGTGTGTGTGTGTGTGTGTGTATATTTCATATTACCCACTCTACTACCTCAAGTATCAAGTACTCTGGTGCCTTATGGTCCACCTGGTATCTTACCACACTTCCTTTGTGTGTGTGTGTGTGTGTATATATTTCATATTACCCACTCTACTACCTCAAGTATCAAGTACTCTGGTGCCTTATGGTCCACCTGGTATCTTACCACACTTCCTTTGTGTGTGTGTGTGTGTGTATATATTTCATATTACCCACTCTACTACCTCAAGTATCAAGTACTCTGGTGCCTTATGGTCCACCTGGTATCTTACCACACTTCCTTTGTGTGTGTGTGTGTGTGTGTGTATATATTTCATATTACCCACTCTACTACCTCAAGTATCAAGTACTCTGGTGCCTTATGGTCCACCTGGTATCTTACCACACTTCCTTTGTGTGTGTGTGTGTGTGTATATATTTCATAATACCCACTCTACTACCTCAAGTATCAAGTACTCTGGTGCCTTATGGTCCACCTGGTATCTTACCACACTTCCTTTGTGTGTGTGTGTGTATATTTCATATTACCCACTCTACTACCTCAAGTATCAAGTACTCTGGTGCCTTATGGTCCACCTGGTATCTTACCACACTTCCTTTGTGTGTGTGTGTGTATATTTCATATTACCCACTCTACTACCTCAAATATCAAGTACTCTGGTGCCTTATGGTCCACCTGGTATCTTACCACACTTCCTTTGTGTGTGTGTGTGTGTGTGTATATATTTCATATTACCCACTCTACTACCTCAAGTATCAAGTACTCTGGTGCCTTATGGTCCACCTGGTATCTTACCACACTTCCTTTGTGTGTGTGTGTGTGTGTGTATATTTGATATTACCCACACTACTACCTCAAGTATCAAGTACTCTGGTGCCTTATGGTCCACCTGGTATCTTACCACACTTCCTTTGTGTGTGTGTGTGTATATATTTCATATTACCCACTCTACTACCTCAAGTATCAAGTACTCTGGTGCCTTATGGTCCACCTGGTATCTTACCACACTTCCTTTGTGTGTGTGTGTGTGTGTGTGTGTATATATTTCATATTACCCACTCTACTACCTCAAGTATCAAGTACTCTGGTGCCTTATGGTCCACCTGGTATCTTACCACACTTCCTTTGTGTGTGTGTGTGTGTATATTTCATATTACCCACTCTACTACATCAAGTATCAAGTACTCTGGTGCCTTATGGTCCACCTGGTATCTTACCACACTTCCTTTGTGTGTGTGTGTGTATATTTCATATTACCCACTCTACTACCTCAAGTATCAAGTACTCTGGTGCCTTATGGTCCACCTGGTATCTTACCACACTTCCTTTGTGTGTGTGTGTATATTTCATATTACCCACTCTACTACCTCAAGTATCAAGTACTCTGGTGCCTTATGGTCCACCTGGTATCTTACCACACTTCCTTTGTGTGTGTGTGTGTGTATATATTTCATATTACCCACTCTACTACCTCAAGTATCAAGTACTCTGGTGCCTTATGGTCCACCTGGTATCTTACCACACTTCCTTTGTGTGTGTGTGTGTGTATATTTCATATTACCCACTCTACTACCTCAAGTATCAAGTACTCTGGTGCCTTATGGTCCACCTGGTATCTTACCACGCTTCCTTTGTGTGTGTGTGTGTCTATATATTTCATATTACCCACTCTACTACCTCAAGTATCAAGTACTCTGGTGCCTTATGGTCCACCTGGTATCTTACCACACTTCCTTTGTGTGTGTGTGTGTGTGTATATATTTCATATTACCCACTCTACTACCTCAAGTATCAAGTACTCTGGTGCCTTATGGTCCACCTGGTATCTTACCACACTTCCTTTGTGTGTGTGTATATATTTCATATTACCCACTCTACTACCTCAAGTATCAAGTACTCTGGTGCCTTATGGTCCACCTGGTATCTTACCACACTTCCTTTGTGTGTGTGTATATATTTCATATTACCCACTCTACTACCTCAAGTATCAAGTACTCTGGTGCCTTATGGTCCACCTGGTATCTTACCACACTTCGTTTGTGTGTGTGTGTGTGTGTGTATATTTCATAATACCCACTCTACTACCTCAAGTATCAAGTACTCTGGTGCCTTATGGTCCACCTGGTATCTTACCACACTTCCTTTGTGTGTGTGTATATATTTCATATTACCCACTCTACTACCTCAAGTATCAAGTACTCTGGTGCCTTATGGTCCACCTGGTATCTTACCACACTTCCTTTGTGTGTGTGTGTGTGTGTATATATTTCATATTACCCACTCTACTACCTCAAGTATCAAGTACTCTGGTGCCTTATGGTCCACCTGGTATCTTACCACACTTCCTTTGTGTGTGTGTGTGTGTATATTTCATATTACCCACTCTACTACCTCAAGTATCAAGTACTCTGGTGCCTTATGGTCCACCTGGTATCTTACCACGCTTCCTTTGTGTGTGTGTGTGTGTATATATTTCATATTACCCACTCTACTACCTCAAGTATCAAGTACTCTGGTGCCTTATGGTCCACCTGGTATCTTACAACACTTCCTTTGTGTGTGTGTGTATATTTCATATTACCCACTCTACTACCTCAAGTATCAAGTACTCTGGTGCCTTATGGTCCACCTGGTATCTTACCACACTTCCTTTGTGTGTGTGTGTATATTTCATATTACCCACTCTACTACCTCAAGTATCAAGTACTCTGGTGCCTTATGGTCCACCTGGCATCTTACCACACTTCGTTTGTGTGTGTGTGTATATTTCATATTACCCACTCTACTACCTCAAGTATCAAGTACTCTGGTGCCTTATGGTCCACCTGGTATCTTACCACACTTCCTTTGTGTGTGTGTGTGTGTGTGTGTGTATATTTCATATTACCCACTCTACTACCTCAAGTATCAAGTACTCTGGTGCCTTATGGTCCACCTGGTATCTTACCACACTTCCTTTGTGTGTGTGTATATATTTCATATTACCCACTCTACTACCTCAAGTATCAAGTACTCTGGTGCCTTATGGTCCACCTGGTATCTTACCACACTTCCTTTGTGTGTGTGTGTGTGTATATTTCATATTACCCACTCTACTACCTCAAGTATCAAGTACTCTGGTGCCTTATGGTCCACCTGGTATCTTACCACACTTCCTTAGTGTGTGTGTGTGTGTATATATTTCATATTACCCACTCTACTACCTCAAGTATCAAGTACTCTGGTGCCTTATGGTCCACCTGGTATCTTACCACACTTCCTTAGTGTGTGTGTGTGTGTATATATTTCATATTACCCACTCTACTACCTCAAGTATCAAGTACTCTGGTGCCTTATGGTCCACCTGGTATCTTACCACACTTCCTTTGTGTGTGTGTGTATATTTCATATTACCCACTCTACTACCTCAAGTATCAAGTACTCTGGTGCCTTATGGTCCACCTGGTATCTTACCACACTTCCTTAGTGTGTGTGTGTATATATTTCATATTACCCACTCTACTACCTCAAGTATCAAGTACTCTGGTGCCTTATGGTCCACCTGGTATCTTACCACACTTCCTTTGTGTGTGTGTGTATATTTCATATTACCCACTCTACTACCTCAAGTATCAAGTACTCTGGTGCCTTATGGTCCACCTGGTATCTTACCACACTTCCTTTGTGTGTGTGTATATATTTCATATTACCCACTCTACTACCTCAAGTATCAAGTACTCTGGTGCCTTATGGTCCACCTGGTATCTTACCACACTTCCTTTGTGTGTGTGTATATATTTCATATTACCCACTCTACTACCTCAAGTATCAAGTACTCTGGTGCCTTATGGTCCACCTGGTATCTTACCACACTTCCTTTGTGTGTGTGTGTGTGTATATATATTTCATATTACCCACTCTACTACCTCAAGTATCAAGTACTCTGGTGCCTTATGGTCCACCTGGTATCTTACCACACTTCCTTTGTGTGTGTGTGTGTGTGTGTATATTTGATATTACCCACTCTACTACCTCAAGTATCAAGTACTCTGGTGCCTTATGGTCCACCTGGTATCTTACCACACTTTCTTTGTGTGTGTGTGTGTGTGTGTGTGTATATTTCATATTACCCACTCTACTACCTCAAGTATCAAGTACTCTGGTGCCTTATGGTCCACCTGGTATCTTACCACACTTCCTTTGTGTGTGTGTGTGTGTATATATTTCATATTACCCACTCTACTACCTCAAGTATCAAGTACTCTGGTGCCTTATGGTCCACCTGGTATCTTACCACACTTCCTTTGTGTGTGTGTGTGTGTATATTTCATATTACCCACTCTACTACCTCAAGTATCAAGTACTCTGGTGCCTTATGGTCCACCTGGTATCTTACCACACTTCCTTTGTGTGTGTGTGTGTGTATATTTCATATTACCCACTCTACTACCTCAAGTATCAAGTACTCTGGTGCCTTATGGTCCACCTGGTATCTTACCACACTTCCTTTGTGTGTGTGTGTGTGTATATATTTCATATTACCCACTCTACTACCTCAAGTATCAAGTACTCTGGTGCCTTATGGTCCACCTGGTATCTTACCACACTTCCTTTGTGTGTGTGTGTGTGTATATTTCATATTACCCACTCTACTACCTCAAGTATCAAGTACTCTGGTGCCTTATGGTCCACCTGGTATCTTACCACACTTCCTTTGTGTGTGTGTGTGTGTGTATATTTCATATTACCCACACTACTACCTCAAGTATCAAGTACTCTGGTGCCTTATGGTCCACCTGGTATCTTACCACACTTCCTTTGTGTGTGTGTGTGTGTGTGTATATTTCATATTACCCACTCTACTACCTCAAATATCAAGTACTCTGGTGCCTTATGGTCCACCTGGTATCTTACCACACTTCCTTTGTGTGTGTGTGTATATATTTCATATTACCCACTTTACTACCTCAAGTATCAAGTACTCTGGTGCCTTATGGTCCACCTGGTATCTTACCACACTTCCTTTGTGTGTGTGTGTATATATTTCATATTACCCACTTTACTACCTCAAGTATCAAGTACTCTGGTGCCTTATGGTCCACCTGGTATCTTACCACACTTCCTTTGTGTGTGTGTGTGTGTGTGTGTGTATATATTTCATATTACCCACTCTACTACCTCAAGTATCAAGTACTCTGGTGCCTTATGGTCCACCTGGTATCTTACCACACTTCGTTTGTGTGTGTGTGTGTGTATATTTCATATTACCCACTCTACTACCTCAAGTATCAAGTACTCTGGTGCCTTATGGTCCACCTGGTATCTTACCACACTTCCTTTGTGTGTGTGTGTGTGTATATTTCATATTACCCACTCTACTACCTCAAGTATCAAGTACTCTGGTGCCTTATGGTCCACCTGGTATCTTACCACACTTCCTTTGTGTGTGTGTGTGTGTATATTTCATATTACCCACTCTACTACCTCAAGTATCAAGTACTCTGGTGCCTTATGGTCCACCTGGTATCTTACCACACTTCCTTTGTGTGTGTGTGTGTGTATATTTCATATTACCCACTCTACTACCTCAAGTATCAAGTACTCTGGTGCCTTATGGTCCACCTGGTATCTTACCACACTTCCTTTGTGTGTGTGTGTATATATTTCATATTACCCACTTTACTACCTATTTACATTTGTGCCTGTGTTTATGTCTCATAATTTAGCAGTTCTTTAAAAGAATATTGATAAAATAAGTCCCAGAGTTAACAAAAATACTGGGTCAATATGATTGACTAAATTCCTCAGAGTCAGTGCCACAGCATATACCGAAAACCTGTAAAAATGCCTAAAACCTGTAAAAATGCCTAACACCTGTAAAAATATAACATCCTGATTTATATATATATGTGATCAACCCTACAAAACGATAGTAAAACAATAATATGAATAGATAAAATAATTTGACATCGTTATTATTTTCATTGTTAAATTAATATCAGACTCTGTATCTAAGGAATTAACTCAGCGAAACACGGAGCCTTTCTATGGATTTTACTGGATTACTCACTATCAGATTACATTGAGTTCTGTCTACGGTACGGACCCTACCATGAAGAGTAGACCATATTGAAAAAAAAATATATATATATATATATAATTCAAGAATAACAAGACTAATACAGAGAGGAAAAAACACTAAATCTTATTAGTTTTATACTTGGGAATGAAGATAAATAAATATTTCAACATACCAGACATTAGTCCTTCACCAGGAAAGAGCAAAGTTCAGAGAGAGAGGAGGCTGGAAGGTTGTAAAAGCAGGTTGCAAGGTTGAGAAAAAAAAGAGTGGAAGGTGGGGGGGGGGGGGGCTTTTTAAGATGAGTGAGGAGGGGAGAAAAGTTTTCTCTTTGTTTATCTATCTATGTGGGGGGAAAAAATGCTGAGAGATTGCTAAAATATAAAGTATCCCTGATTTTTATTTGGTGAAAACAGGGCCACCACATGAACAGTCCTTTCTTGACCCCAGTATGAATTTATTGTCACCTGGGACACTAGGTCAATAAAGGTCAGTGTTTTAGTAAGAGATAGAACAATGAAATTGATGTACTTAACTAAAAGGGCTTGAACTTATAACCATGTATAGTGGTTTACAACAAACACCCTGAACTTCACAGCTATTGCATCCTTAATCAAAGATTTATATCTTAATTAAGATAATACCACTAATGAGATGTTCAATAACTGTTATTGTGAGTAATTGAATGAATTATTAGACTACAAGTTAGATATGACAGTAGAAGCAATATCAGTTGTTTCTCTTAATTAGATAACGAAGACAACTAATAAACCAAATTGCACATGATATTGATATCAATATATTAATAATGAGGGTATTAGTACTTTGCACTACTTTGTTCTTCCGGAATTTTCCAAGTTCTGGTGAGATTGCTGATATGAATTAGGATAACAGGTTAGACAAATACAACATCAGCAATAGTCAGCATCAAAATCATCATCACTATCATCATCATCAATTTTACATCTGTTTTTCCAGGCTGGAATGATTTGGATGAGATTTTATTTTTAAGCATAATTTTATGTCTTCATACCAACCCTTTTTTTTTTTTTTACGTAAGGTATGGATCCTTACATGTCTAACTATTGAACAGCTAAACCTCTTAACATGAAATGTAAGCAAATATTACCACCGGTGCTATGATGATTGTGAAGAGAATAGCAGAAGCAGAGACAACCCCACCCCTCCCACACACACACACACATGTGTGTGTGTCATTATTTTACATCTGCTATCCATGCAGGAGAGGAGGGGGAGAAAGGAAGAATGATTTTAATAGATAGTCTAAACACGGAATGTTCCTGGGCATCCAAAGCAGAAACGACATTAAGGGAAAAGGTCTCAATTATTCATAAAGCAATTAATACAATAACATGTTTTAAGGCCATATTCCCATTGATAAAAGGTTTATACTTATTTCTACCATAAGTTCAAAAGATTTCAGAGTTTTCGGGTAATAAAAACGCTAAGTTCTACCCTTCTTTTCTGGTTGCATGGAGTTTAGAATCTTAATACTCTTTGACTTATTATAATCCAAACTTAGTTTCCAAATTGAAGAAGAGTTTATGAAAAGAGAACGTTGTTCATTCAAATCATGCCAATGTTCTCAGCAACCAAATCATGTCACAATAATAGCAGTTAGTTTATGTTTTAACAGCTTAATTGAGTTGTAATTAATCAGTTTATGCTTGCTAGGGATCTAATGCATGTGATACAGCCAATATTTATTCTTCTCCGATGCTCACATTTTAGTTGACACTCAACTAAAATCACAACAAACTTTCTTCTTTTGTTAACATTCATGTGCTAGAATAGCAAGGACTTTGACCTGTTCAAGTCAACTGATTAAAAATTATAATCTGCAACAGATTTACATTCTTAACCCTTTTGTTACCATATTCCTCATGAAATACACTCAATTTGAATCAATTAATGAAAAATATGAAGGGATTTATTAATATTAATTATTTCATCATTACAACAGTATTTGTAATATAATTTAACAAAAGTTTCTTATATCATATTATGCTGGAAGAGTTTAATCTAAATAGGATTCTTTTAAAATGAGTGGTTCTGTTTCATAAAACCAGAGGTGGTTTTTGGCAGGTTGGTATCAAAAGAGTTAAATAGAATATTCTCTGTTTTTCCAGGTTAGCAAACAGACAAACAACTAAGGTTAAGTATTTGACCTCATCAACCCTATCACAATAATAGCAGCAGCAGTTTATGAATTCTTGTAATAGCAGGTCCCAGCATCATAGCAAAGGATGGGGAAGTTAGCTAACGAATGAAGTGAATGGAATTGCTAGAACATGAAACAAACTTTCTGGACATCACTGCAACAATAGCTGCCTACCTAAAATATAACATGATCTGCTCAAACATGAGATTATGTTTCATACAAACTCATTATTATCTCTTTGAAGCAGTGTTTAATGCTGCAATTTATTGTGGAGCCAAGTTTAGTTTGCAGTCAGTCAGAAAATAAACAATCTAGTCTACTCATTCTCTGTTATCATCAAAACATTCGATGCCATTCCTGATAATTACTTTCCACAACTAAACAAACAAAGACGATGCAGTTTATATGAAAACAATTTTGTAATATGATCAAAAGATAAATAGATAATAAATACATGGACACAAGATACCTGACTTGAAAAGTGTTTAACAAGAAAATATAGATATATTAATGACTAGAATTTAGCAAAGAGATTGAAGGGTTTTCGTGTCTGTAATGATTATCAATTCTTTTGATTAAAAGGAAATATTGTTTGTTTTCATTCATCTTTTTCCCGACAAGTTATCCATACTTAAGATTAAGTAGCTTGATTTGGAGTTCCATGGCTACCTCTACCATTCCAAGACACTTCTCAGGAAGCAAGGCAGTGACTACTATCTATCTACTAGCTGGAAATAGAGAGATTTCCTGGGAGAATTAAGAAAATTATAAACATTTGAAGAAGCTTAGCTTGACATTGGGAATTAGAAAATTTCTCAGACTGTCTGAAATACCTATACAACACACACACATTCACAGAGAGAGGGGGAGGGGAGAGAGACTGAGACAAATAAATACAAAAGAGGAAGTAAAGCATAGAACACTTTGATTCTATAACCTTTGGATTAGAATATATATTCAGTAAGCAAGGAATATAATAGAGGAAAATAGGTTGTTGACAAACTGGTGTTGCCATCTCCTACAATGACCAGTGATGTAGTAATGTCTGTGATTGCATGGCATCTTGGACAAATAACATTTGCCATAGCCTCAAGCTAACCCAAATCTTTTCAGTGAAACTTGGTAGACAGAAAGTGTTTGGAAGCCCATTGGATGGATAATACCTGTTATTAAATGCTGCCAGCTTTGTAGCATGTTGTATCATGATATAATAATAATGAAAATTATTGTATAGAGTGCTCAGGTGCACTACAATTCATCAAAGGTGCATGTATAGTACATAGAATAATGTACAAATGCCAGGAAAGTGAACAGTGTATGAGTCATGATATACATACAGATACATGATGAATCTCCTTGAGAATTACGTTAAGAGCACATGTGTCTATGAAATACTCAGTCACTTGTTTATTAATTTCATGAACAGACTGTTCTGTTGATCAAACAACTGGGACACTCATAGCCAAAACTGATGGAGATTCATTCACCTACCTTTTATCTTTTACGTCATAATGTCTATGTTTATCCAGTAATAGTCGATTCATATACATGTATGTGTTTATGGACCTGTAATTCCTGATGGAGTAGTAGAAGCACCATAGTTTCATACAGCATGACTTAGGCATCTTAACCCTTTAATGTTCAAACCGACCAAAACCAGCCAGAATTCTCTACCTCTTTCTGCTGAAACTGGCTGTAACTGGTCGCTCAAACTGATGTTAAGGTATTGTTCTCAAAATAAATACCTTCAAAATCTCATAGAGTAGATATTATGTAAGATAATTATGTGAGGTAAAGCCTTTACCATGAAAATATAATAGTATATATAGAGTAATGTGAATGCTAAAGGGTTAAACCTGGCAGAGCCCATCCCCAATCCAGCTCTCAACCAATTTCATTTAGTGAAGGAGAGAGGAGAGGGTACAGAAGAAAGATTTACCCCAATACTAACTTGATATATTTTTTATCGACCTCGAAAGGATGAAAAACAAAGTTGATGTTGGCAAGTTTTGAACTCAGAGCACAGAGAGGTGAAATGAATACGGCAAAGCATTCTATGTGACATTTTAACAACTCTGCCTATTCACCACCTGATTCATATATACCTTGACTAAAAGATATTCAAGACCATCCCCATCATTTACTTTCATTGCCCACATCATTCTTTTATCACAGCCAGTTAATCTACACAAGTTTCTTCTTGCTAATGAGCACTGTTTATTATACAGGGTGGGCCTTAAGTCGTGCACCAAAACATTAAATCATCATCATCATCATCATCACCGTTTTACGTCCGTTCTTCCATGCTAGCATGGGTTAGACGGGTTGCCCTGTTGTGGGCAGTGTCTGGTCGGCTGACCATGCCTTGCTCATACAGGAACTGATTTTGGCTTGATTTCTACAGCTGGATGCCCTTCCTAACACCAACCTCATTTACAGTGAGTGCTGGGTGGTTTTTCGTGGCGCCTACACATCCACTTTACAGCATGGGCTGGGTGCTTTTTTGCAATGGCACCTCCACAACCACTTTGCAGTGGGAGGGTGTGGGGACATATTGTCTATATGCTTCAGCTTGTACCCATGGGAGGTCGGGTACTCTGTATTACTGCGTGACGCCAGAGGTCACGGTCGTGTGTCATCGCCTTTGAGAGGGGTAATTGGGTAAGGTCGGCTTTTATCACCTCATCCCAGGTCTTTTTGGGTTTCCCCACTCCGCGGTTTCCATTGACTTCTAGTGCTCTGCACCTTTTTATGCAGTTGTCATCTTTCATACACATCACATGTCCATACCAACGCAACCACCTCTCCTGCACACAGCATTTGATTCCTCTTATGCTCAGTCTCTCTCTCAATTCATTTATGCTTTGTCGTTCACGTATATTACTATTACACATCCATCGGAGCATGCAGGCTTCATTTCTTTCTAATCTATGTAAGTCTTCCACAGACAGCGCCCAGGTCTCACTACCATGTAACATTGCTGTTCAGATACACGTATCATACAGTGTGCCTTTTATTTTGAGGAAGAAGCCTTTTGCAGCTAGCAGTGGCAGTAGTTCCCTGAACTTCTTCCATCCCATTCTTACCCTAGTTATTGTACTTTCTGAACACCCACCTCTGCTGCTAATTCAGTCACCTAGGTAGCAGAAGCTGTCTACTGTTTCTACAGAGCCCTCCTAGAGATTGGTGGTACTTGTTTCCTGTGGCTGTTTGCTGCTTGCTGTCCCAGCACAGCTGCTACATGTGAATCCTACATTCTTAATTAAGCTTCCTGAGATCCCGCTACATCTCTTGTGTACCCATTGTTTGCATTTGGGGCAGAGAATGGAGTTCCTACCTACACCTTTCCTACATACTGAACAAGGCCATTTCCCTGAGGAGATCTGGGTTCTGTTTTCTCATCTACTTACAAGGACCTTAGTCTTTGTCAGGTTGACTTTGAGACCCTTTCTTTCTAGTCCCTGCTTCCAAGTTTGGAATTTCTTCTCTAGTTCTACCATAGATTCAGCTATAAGTGCGAGGTCATCAGCATACAGGAGTTCCCATGGGCATCCGGTCTTAAACTCCTCCGTTATTGCCTGCAGGACTATGATGAACAGGAGAGGGCTAATTGTACGCTAAATTCCTCGCTATACTCATTGATCCTAACTTTGCTGACTGCTCCCCTATACATGTCTTGTACAGCTTTCACAAGCCATTCATCTACTCCTAGTTTTCTAAGAGCCCACCAGATTACAGCACGTGGAACTCTGTCAAAGGCTTTCTTGAGATCGACGAATGCCAGATAGAGTGGCTTACTTTTAGCTAGGTACTTTTCCTGTAACTGCCTCACAAAGAAGAGGGCATCAGTGGTGCCTCTTATTGGTACAAACCCAAATTGCATCTCATCTATTTTCACCCGGTCCCTAATCAACTGTGCTATAACTCTTTCTGTTACTTTCAAGACCTGGTCCATCAGCTTTATACCTCTATAGTTTCCTCTATCTAGTACATCACCTTTACCTTTGTAGCAGTTGACAATGATGCTACTGCACCAATCTTTTGGTATGACACCTTCTAGTATTACCTGGTTAACAATACATGTGGTTATAGTGTGACCTACAGACCCAGATGCCTTCAGCATCTCGGCAGCTATACTCGATGGACCGGTTGCCTTCCCCATCTTCATATCTTTGATTGCCTTACTTACTACGCTGCTGCTGACTTGTACTGCTGGCCTCTCTATAGGGTCTACTTGGGGTAGGGTCTCTTCTTCCCATGCATTCTCCTCATTTAGTAATCTATCATAATGGCTCTTCCATGCATCTTTCTTCTCAGCACATGTGAGGGTAAGCTCACCTTTATTATTCTGGATACACTTCTCTCCAATGACATCACAATTCTCTCTGACACACTGCCTCACAATCTTGAATACCTCCTGTTTCTGGTCCTCACGTTGCAAAACATGCTTGAATTTTCTATCCTCTGCTTTCCTCCTAGCTAAGTATACTTGTCACCTAGCTTCCCTCTTGGTCTCTATGTAATGTACCTTGCTCCCCCTGTTCTTCCATTCTTTCCATGCCTGTCTCTTGGCCTTAACTGCCTCATCTACCTTATTGTTCCACCACCAAGTCACTCTCCTCCTGCTTGTGGTCTTACTCCAGCCACAGACTTCATCCGTCGCCTCTAGTAAGTTATTTTTTTTAGGAACTCCCAGTGCTCTTCTACATTGAATGTCTCTATCTGTTCTTCTTTACTGTCGTAGGCGTTGAGTAAAATATCTTTAAATCTGTTACTGGCTGAGGGGTCTTTCAGCTTCCAGATCTTTCTTCTCCAGGTTGGCCTCTGTTTCCAGGTTCGTCTAGTTCTGACCGTGAGGTCACTGACAACTAAGCTATGTTGGGAGGTACATTCCTCACTAGGGAAGGCTTTTGTGTTTATGACCATCCATCTGTCACGTCCTCTGATAAGGATAAAATCTATCTGACTAGAATACTCCCCTGATCTATAGGTGATCAGGTGGTTGTCGGGTTTTTTGAAGTTTGTGTTACATATCGACATGTCATTGGCGTCGCAGAATTCTAGAAGTCTGAATCCTTCCTCATTTCTTGTGCCAACCCCGTGGCCTCCATGGACTCTATTAAATATCTTAATGTATTAATATAATGCAATGTAAAGCGCATATATACTAAATTGTTTTTAATGCTTTGGTTCGCAACTTATGGCCCACCCTGTATAGGTCATGTGTATCAGATTTAAAATAAGTACACCATATCACTGTGTGTAGTAGAAAGCAACTGAAAGGATTATTGTCAGGAAGGGCATCTAGCTGTAAAACACTGTCTCAAAATGTTCCATCTAAACCATGCCTGCTTGGAAAACAACAGCATTGATGATATATTAACATTGCTCCAGTAGGGCCACAGCTAACTGGTAGGAACCAGAGGAAGAATAAAAGAATATTAGAATTAGTGTTGTTTTTATTCAGATATGGATTCATTTTTTCCAAGCCTCAATGCTTCTTTGTAAGGTTTCCATTTTAATTTTAAATCTCTTATTTTTGTTTTCATTTTTTCCTTTTCTTTTTCTCTTATTCTTTTGTAGTAACTAAGCAAGAGAGATACTGGATGGAAGAGGAAAATATATTTATCAAGTTATGAGACTTATAAGATTTCTTGTTTATATTATGAGAGTTTATAGGTGAGTACTGTTGCAGAAAATATTAATGAATAGAATAAAGTGTAAAGAGAATGGTTTTAGTGAAAGATTTAAAACTTTGCATGAATGGAATTAGCAGGTTAATAGCCAACGATAACAGCAAAGTTTAGTTTTTCACTGAAGAAGTCTATAACTAAGGTTGTAATAGTTGTTTCAAGCAGAAGCACAAAGACAGAAATATAGCAGAAGGAAGGCAGTCGGTAAATTCAACCCCCACCAACCATACATGATTGGTACTTTAGTTTATCAATTCTGGAAGGATGAAAGGCAAAGTTGACTTCAGCAGCACTTAAAATCCTAATATCAAAGGCTATATTCTTACCTAAATACTGAAAGTGACTTTGTCTGACATTCTTATGAATCATGGACTAGAATAATGGTTTCTGATTTAGGCACAAGGCTAACAATTTTTTGGGAAAAGGGAAAATCAATTAAATTGACCCCAATGCATTACTGGTACTTTATTTGATCGACCCCGTAAGGATGAAAGGCAAAGATAACCTTGGCGGGATTTCAGCTCAGAACATAAAGGACCATAACTATGCCACTAAGCATGTTGTCCGATGCTCTACTGATTCTGCCAAATGATACTACATTATAGTAAATTACAAGCAGTGAATCAACAGAAGTATTGGAGCATTGAACTTAATACCTGTAGCATTTATTTTGGCTCCTTGTGTTATGTGTTCAAATCCTGGCAAGGTCAACTTTGGCTTTCATCATTCCTGGGTTGATAAGTGAAGTACTAAATACCAATCTAGGATAGTGAACTGACAGAATCATTGGTGCACTGGACCAGACACTTTACTGTATTTGTTCTGGCTTTTGGTATTCTGAGTTGAAATCTTGCCATGGACTACTTGGGTGGCAGACATAATCTGCCACCTGGACTTGACCCTTGGGTACTACTTATTAAAGGGCACACTATTGCAAATATCCAGGCTAGGTATATGGTTTTAGGATACCAACATCCAATCCTCATACTAGTCTGTGAGGCCCAGCAAATGGTCAGGAAGATTATCCTTCCTCATAACTCAGCAGTAAAACAAAAGCTTCATAGACTGACAGGCAATTATTTCTCCAGTTATGAAACACCATTTTCTCTCGCTCTCTCTGTATATATATATATATATATATATATATATATATATATATATATATAATGTCCTATATTGTGAGTAACAGCTTATGACATTATTCTATACATAAGGATTGATAAAATGTCTAATGTTCTTGGTTACAGTTTATGGCAGACTATTATATATATGTGAAAAACAAACAGAAAATGACAAAGCAAACAATACAATACAGTGAAGATATATTAACACTTGATATTGTAGGAAAAAGTCTTAACATTTGGGATGTTTGTCTTTTATCAGAAGATAGAGTGAGTAAT
>OZ024741.1:240382498-240404998 GCA_964016885.1 Eledone cirrhosa | reverse complement strand
ATGTGAATTTATATGTATATCAATTTTAATATAAATATATGGTCATGTAGGTATCATGACAAAAAGTACCCAGCACACATTGTAAATGTAGTTGGCATTAGGAAGGGCATCCAGCCACAGAAACCAAGCCAAAACCACTCCTGTATGAGCAAGTCATGGTCATCAGACCTCGCCTGTGTCACAATGGAACAACTCCTTTAATCCATGCTAGCATAGAAAATGGACGTTAAACAGTGATGATGATGATATATATATACACACATATATATATATACATCCATGTTAGCATTTGAAAAAGGTGTAAAGTGGTGATGATTTTATACATCTGTGTGTGTGTGTGTGTGTGTGCGTGTGTGTCTATAGTTGTATACAAAAATACCAAAATAAAAGAAAAAAAACTGCATTAACACAAAACCACTGACTGGTAAACTGCAGAACCTATTGCAAATGACCAAATTTCCATGCAAACAAAAGTTATGAACTTCTTAACCAAAATTGTTACATTGGTCACGCAAACACTACACTTTCCAATCAGTGAACCATGCCATTGTAACACATTTCCATACAAAATAGGATCACATTAGTTGATAACACTTTAATTCTATATAAAATTCCTCACAAAACAAGGCAAACAAATATCAGCATATAAACCAAAAATTAAATCATACATACAACATATGAGTAACCATTTAACCCTTTCGCATAAACATTACTCTATTGTATTTTCACGGTAAAGGCTTTACCTAATAATTATCTCATAATAACGAATCCATAAGATTTTGATATTTATTTTGAGAACAATTCCTTAACATAAGTATGAACAGCTGATTCTGGTTGGTTTGAAAAGAAAGAGGTGAGTGAATTCTGGCTGGATACATCCAGTTTAAATGTTAAAGGGTTAAATAATAACTACCATGCTTTAATTATTGAGAAATCTTTAATCAGGTGTCCATGATTTTCTACTACTCTCATGATACTTTACAATCACTGCTAAACACATGACTAATACACCAATGGAATAACCATTCTGATTCTGAAGATGAAGCCATGAAGGCTTTGAAACATGTTAATACATATGGATTTAGGCACACTACTTTTCCAAACTAAGCATAAAGAACTAATAAGGAAATATGAAGAATCCTTAATAAAAATAATAAAACTGGAGATTTAAAATTCTTCAACAGTTGAAGCATCAGTCAATAAGGCTACAATTCAATATAGAATTCCACAGAAATCAAGGCAAACAACTATGGAGACTCTACTAATACGAGAATATAAACCAAAATTTAATACACAGATATAGCATATGCAAAATCAATTCCTTGTGCACATACCTGTGCGTGTATCTGCCTCTCTGAAAGTATGTATATACATGTACCAGCATATGTGAAAGTGTATATATATATATATATATATACACGCGCACACGTGTGTGTGTGTGTGTGTGCATATGTGTGTACATTTGTCTGTATCTACAAGATATTTATCACAACACTTCTTTCTTTCTCTATTTCAGAATAACTGGAAGTATTTACTCAACTTGCCATCTCCTTAGAGATAATGACTTGCCAACAATACACACACTTCTTCTTCAGTTTACTTCCGATGCTCTGCCTCTCTGTTGACATCATCTATCATGTAAAAGAGGAGAAGAGCTCAAATACATTTGTAGGAGACATTGGAAAAGATGCCCGTTTACAGGAGAGTGGCCACAGAGATAACCAGAGATTGATAACATTTACTCAAATATTAGGACGGCTGACAACTTCACAGTTGTTTAATGTCACACAAACTGGGAAATTATTCACAACTCAACGATTGGATGCTGAATCTCTTTGTACTTACAACTCTGATTGCTTTAGGATTATTAAAGTTGTTGTCCATCGCATGAAAACTTTCATGAAAATCCTTAAAATCAAAGTAATAATAGAAGATATTAATGACCACAAACCCCAGTTTCCAAGACAAATGATTGATCTCACATTTTCAGAAACAGATGGGAAAGGAACTACCAAATCAATTCCAAATGCCATTGATAGAGATGTTGGTGTTCAAAATTCCCAAATCATGTACCGACTGGCAAAATCTATAGATGTGCCATTTTCATTATCAGTTTCAAAGAGACTAGATGGGACAGCTAAACTAAATCTCGTCTTGGAAGGTAAATTAGACAGAGAAAGTAAAGACCTTTACAATGTAGAAATTATAGCTACAGATGAAGGATTCCATCCAATGCACAGTAAACTCAATGTTCAGATTACTATAATGGATGCTAATGATAATCCGCCATTATTCACACAAAGTATCTACAATATTTCAATCAGGAAAATTCACAATAATAACAAGCCCATAGTTACTTTATCTGCCACAGATCAGGATGCTGGTAAAAATGGACAGATTACTTACCATTTTAGTCCAAAAACTTTTGACATTGCTAAAAACCACTTCCAGCTGAATTCAATTACAGGGGAGGTGACCTTACATGAGAAATTTCATTTTGATGACAAAATATCATACAAAATTTTTGTGGAAGCCACAGATAATGGAAGTCCATCACTAAGTTCCCTTGCAATTTTGCAACTAAACATTATTAATCAGGAAAACAATCCCCCTTTAATTGATGTTGATTTTATTTTACGATCTTCTGAGAATGAAACAACAGTTTCTGAAGACGTTGACACTGGTAGTTTTATTGCATATGTCATCGTCACTGATGATGATCTTGATGATAATGGCAAAGTAACTTGTAAACTTCAACATGAAACATTCAAACTTGTAAAATTGCAAGAAAATGAATACAAAATTATAATTCAGAAACGTGTAGACAGAGAAGTAAAAGATAAACATGCAGTTACCATTTCATGTGAAGATAAGGGGGTACCACCTTTAAGGTCCTATAAAAACATGTTAATTGCTGTGTCAGATGTCAATGATGTAAAACCACAGTTCACCAAAAAGACATTTAATTTTCTAACTTATGAAAATGAAAAACCAAATTTCCCAATTGGATTTATCAATGCTTCTGACCCTGATCTGGGAGCTGGAGGTCAACTGACATATTCACTGATCCCTGGGAAAAATAAGTACAATTTACCATTTCACATAACTGACTATGGATTTATTTCAACTTCTAAAACATTGGACAGAGAACAACAAAACAGTTATGAATTCCTTGTTTTTGTCAAAGACAATGGAATACCATCTCTGAACAACACAGCTAATGTTCTTGTCAAAGTTTTAGATGAAAATGATAATGCTCCCTATTTTACTTTTCCTAGCGTCAATCCCTTCAGACTTGATGTCCATTATCACCCACAGAGTAAAAATGACATCACAGTTTTGAGAGCCTCAGATAGAGATAGCAAAAAAAATGCATTCCTCAAATACGAAATACTTAGTGGAAATAACAAACAGTTGTTTACAGTCAATCCATACACTGGTGTGTTAACATTCTCACGCTCAGTTTACCAAAATGATGCTGGATCATATCAACTGGAGTTTGTTGTGAAAGACAGTGGTACTCCAGTTCAATCAGCAACAACTAGTGTCTCTTTGACACTGACTGTTAGTAACAAGACATCACCAATGTCAACTGCTGTGCAATCACAGTCAGATAACACAATAGATGTCACATTTTTGGTTATAATTGTTGCTGTGACAGTAATAGTATCTGTTGTGATTGTCATTGCTATAACACTGTGTATTGTAAGGTGTAACAATGTGAGAAATAGCTCAGGTAGAAGGACTGAAGATAAACAAACATATCAATCAAGAAATGAAATTGGACAGTTGATCTATCAGACAAACAGTCCAGTTGTCTTGAAAGGAAACCAAGAAGAAATAATAAATAGAAACACTTCATCAATTAGATCACAGAATCAGTTTTGTCCAGAGGAAGGATTAGAAAAAGAGTGGCAAACAACAGCCATGATAAGGGCTCTGCCACAAAATACACAGGTAAGATGGAAGAAATACTGATTTGCTTTGGGATAAAGACAAATTTAAACCAATAAATTTAAACAACTATTAACTAATAATAATAATAATAATAATAATAATAATAATAATAATAATAATAGCTTGTTATGTAACTGCTATAGGATGGAAATGGTATTTCTGGACATACATCCATTTCTATAGTGACAGAGGGGTTGTGAAATAAAGGTAAAATGAAATATGGAAATATATGTTTCAATTTGTAAATATATATGTGTGAGTGGGTGATCGAAAGTAAATGAGAGTGTGAATATGTGTGTGATGTTGGAGTGTGTATGTGCACGATGTTGGTGTGTGTGTGTGTGCATGATGTTGGAGTGTGTGTGTCTGCATGGTGTTTGAATGTGAGTGTGTGTGTGTGTGGTGTTTGAATGTGTGAGTGTGTGTGAGGTATTGGAATATGTGTGTGTATGTTGTGTTGAAATGTGTGTCTGTGTCTGCGGTGTTAGAATCAGTGTGTGTGTGTTGTGTGAGTGCGTGTGTGGTGTTGGAGTGTGTGTGTTGTGTTGAAATGTGTGTCCATGTGTGTGGTATAAGAATATGTGTGTGTGGTATAAGAATATGTGTGTGTGGTATAAGAATATGTGTGTGTGGTGTTAGAATCTGTGTGTGTGTTTGTGTGAGTGCGTGTGTGGTGTTGGAGTGTGTGTGTTGTGTTGAAATGTGTGTCCATGTGTGTGGTATAAGAATGTGTGTGTGTGGTGTTAGAATCTGTGAGCATGTGTGAACTTGGAAAGTGATAAATGTATGGATTTTGTTTTGTCAGCTGTGGAAGAGCAGGTCATCAGCTAATCTAAACATGTTAAACATTTAAACTAAAATTAATATTTGTATCTCTAGCCACAATAATCCCTCTGTCAAATACTGACCTCCAGGTTGTGTAGCATGGAAAGTGGGAGACTGAGATCTTCTTCCTGGAAAAGAGTGGATAGACATGTCTACTATACAACACAACATGTTACTGATTATTCACCTAATAACAATAAAGTGGATTGGTCAGAGATAACAGGAATTAAATATTAACCCAGTAGTCATCAGCTGATAGTTAGCATGCCTCTTTAGTTTCCAATCTGAGGACACATTCATTCTTTTCTTTCCACCAGTCTTAAAAGCCCTCAAAAAACCATGGATGCTGACCTTCAGCTTCTGACTGAACGATAAAAAAGAATCTACAAATTTTCAAGTCTTTCGTACTTCAGTACCTCAGAGTAACATCTGCTGAAGATGGATAATAACCTTGAAATACATGTATAAAGTACTATTACACCAGTTACTAAGATAGCAGTGATAAGGTAACAGCTTAGAATATACACAGCATGACTATATATATATGTATGTTTATTCTACATAAATATATTGTATATGGCTCCATATACTCCTTTCATTTAAACTATAGATATATATATTAGTGAAAGTAATCAAACTACTGCAAGCTCTGCATTTTCAGCTAGTTACCTCAGAAGAGATAAACTAGCCGAAACCACCGAGCTTGCAGTAGATCCTCTACTTTCACTAATATACCCATCTTTCCATGTATCAGGTACTTCTTTGATTTGTGGTTTTTCCAGTCCCAATACCACAGACTATCAATATATATATATATATATATATATATTATATTATTTATTTATCTTCATACAGGAAACAAAGATGCTACGCAAGGTTTCAAGGCCCAAATTTGACCATACCTCCAGAAAACATGAGGCATCAAAATAGTGACCTTTCTTCAGGTGCTTTGTATTAGTATCTGAAAAAAAAGTCACTATTTTGATGCCTTTTGTTTTCTAGAGGTATGGTCGAATTTGGGCCTTGAAACCTTGCGTGGCGTCTTTGTTCTGTGTATGAACATAAATAATATATATATACACACACACACACACACACATAAGCAGGTGTTATAGTTTGCTTGAAGCATTGTGTTAGTGTATAAAGTAGCTATTCGAAGGTTATGACAATGCAAAACAGACGGTAGATTTTGAAAAAATTGAAAGCAACAAAGAGATTAATGTGTTACCTATTATATTTATAGGTTTCAATCTTATTAGATCTCCTCAGCAGAGTATAGTCTACTCAGCAGATATGACTGAAAGTGATCAATGTATGTATGAACCCATTACTCCTGGTGGAGTTGTAAGGGCAATGTAGTGAAACAGCTGATTTCTTTGAAAGCAGGAGACAGAATGATAGTGAGTAAATGTCACCAATGACAGATAAAAATCCAGAAACAGCTGTCTGGCATTCTCACTGCCACTGAGAAAGCTGTGACATGATTACAACTTTTAAAAAAATTCATAACATGACTATGTTTATTATTCAAAAACATATATATGCTTTCATATACACCTCTATGATAATCTCAGTTAATCTAGATTTTTCATTTAACTATATTACATAACCTCATAGTTTGAAGTTCATTCCCACTGCATGGCACCTTGGGCAATGGTCTGCTCTAGCCCCAGGTTGACTGAAACTTGGTACACAAAAACTGCAGAAGCCCATCATATATAAGTGTGTGTGTGTTTACATTTGTACCCATGTTTATATCCCATATCTTAGCAGTTCAATTAAAGAATAAAAACAAGAAAGAACAGATCGATAAAATAAGTACCAGACTTGAAAATATATGTACAGGTGTCGATATGATCAACTAAATTCCTTAAAGGCTGTCCCCTAGCATGGCGACAGTCTAATATCTGAAACCAGTAAAACAATAAAAGAAAAAAATGTATTATATGACATAAGCTGTCAAGACAATTCAGCTAGTACTCCATTGATTCTGCTTTTCATTTTTTGATTAGAAAAAAAAGGTAATTGTGATTTCTTTATTGACCACTGGGGCCAAATGATGATGATGATGATAATAATAATAATAATAATAATAATATAATAATAATAATAATAATAGTAATAATAAAATAATAACAACAACAATTGCTTTAGAAAATCCAATACAGTGAAAGCTAGAAGTAAGGAAGTAAAAACAGGAGTAAAGTAAGGCCAAATAACAGTTTACACTTTTACTTTATGTTGCATACTATTTTAATGTTAAGAACGCTCATGATATTTGAGATTTGAAAAGGATGTGTTAACCCTGAAATATCATGAAACATAAGGTCAAATTATAAACTGTTTTGTCTTATTTTACTCCCATTTTCATTCCTCTATTTCTAACATGCATTGTACTGGATTTCCTAAAACAATTTTAACCACATATCTCACAATGCTTCATATAAACAACAACAGCAACAATTATAATAATAATGATTTTTTTTTCTAACATAGGCACGAGGCCACAACTTTTGTGAGGAGACTATAGGTGATCAGATCGATCCTCAGTATTTGACTGGTACTTATTTTCTCAACCCTTGAGGGATGGAAAGACAAAGTTGACCTCAGCAGGATTTGAACTCAGAATATAAAGTGACCTAACTAAATGCCTCATAATCAACATAATCCTGCGAAAGTGACAGTACTGGGAGATAAATTACACAGACACAGAGATATTGTGGAAAACACTGAGATGGCATAGTTTATAAAAGACTATTAAAAAATTTTTTTTAAAACATGTCCTCTGGTTGTTGATATGTCCTGCAGAAAGAAAGGTATTAATTCATTCTATATTAATTAGCTTTACACTAAAATAGTAAAGTCAGTGTTAACATAATGTAATGAGTGAAGAAATATTAATTGAAATTAAACTCGTAATGAGGAGAGAGAAAAAAATAATTAGCTTCATGGTTATTGTATATACTTAATATAAGTCAGAGCAGGATATCAGTTGCACCCTATTTATATGATATTTTGTCTTCCTTATTTGATATTTCAAGCCCAGAACAGGGTTCAGTAAATAAGTTAAATACAGCTTTCCATGCCCAATCTTTTTTTTTCTTTTGTAAAAAAACAAATCTATGACTTATGTACAAGTATATACACAAGATCAGACTTATTCTTCACTACATTGTATTTTAATCCACTTTAATACAAATTCTGGAGTTGTCTTTTCTGCCTTTCTTGATTTGAATTAATCATTAACATAATGTCTTTTTTTTCCTCATGATGGGTGTGATATTAATTACTGTATAAAAGTCTTTTTCCAAGAAAAATACAATATGAAAAACCAGCATGTGACCTACCACTGGATCTACAAAATCTCATTTCCAAATATATGGTACATTGTAAATATTGTGACTTATCTGTCTGTTTAACTTAGCTATCATGTATTTCTATGCTTGCAAAAGTTGGGTGAATATTTTCCAGCAAAGCTTCCCTCCACATGTGGATTTCCTGTCATCTCCCTTGAGGTTCAGCATTTTGAGATCTGTTCTCAATACTTCTACCCAGCTTTTCCTTGACAATCCTTAAAATTTCTTGAATTACTACATTAAATATGCTAGCTCCAACTTTACTATTTGTTTTTTCATGCAGCAGATGTCAGTGAGGATTCCTCTACCCACCCAAATCAATCTTGCACTATAATAATGTTGTTGTTAAAACCCTTTGAAACAACATATAGGTCTGATAACCAAAGGTTCACTGTCTCAACATGACAGGGCCTCATTCAGCTTCAGTGAATTTAAATGTAACTAATATTTAAATGTATTTAAAAATCACAAAACTGCCAAGTTCTCAATGCCAAATAGTTTGAAAATATATATAATTAATATAGAAAATTTTCAAATCCTATGAAAAAAAATCAAGAATTGTGGTTTAACAATATGGAAATAAAACAATAATAAAAAATGAAAAAGATAGAGAAGAAAAAGAAATTATGCAACAAAAGAAAAGGAAAGGAAGTGACAGACTTTACATACCAGTCTGAGTGGTATGTTCCAGCTATAACCTGCAGTCAAAATGGCAAAGACATTGCTGTGGAAAATGACCAGCAATACCTTGACATTAGCAACTGTACATCACAGAGCTCCTGCCTCAGGTGGGTTGCAGTCTTCCCAATTTAGTAGAAGAAAACAGCAGTTTGGCGACTAAGAACACTTGAGGTCTTGACAGCAATTGATGTGTAAATGATGCGCCTGGTCAAGTCCCGGAATTTAAAATATGTTTTCAATAGTAACCAGCATAACAGTTTTCTGACCCTCCAAAACTATATAAACCAAAATTTTAGAGATTAGTAAAGGAGAATACTAATCAAACAAAAGTAAACACCTTCCCAAACTATCTTTCTGTATTCTCCAGCACATACATACACACATATGAACGCACATACACATGCACACTGGTACACACACATACTGGCAAACACACACACTTAATTACCTCTCCACACAGCCCTGGATTAACCAATAAGCAAAATAATCACATGCTTAGGGCCTAAAGTAAAGAGGGGCTCCATAGATTGTTTTTTTTTTTCAGTGCCAGATTTACAATGGATCATGGTACACTGTTACAGCTGAACTGGGGTCCATAAAATATACCTCTTACATAATCTTTTCAGGGCTTAGGGTTTCTAAAGTTTTTAATCCAGCCCTGACATACACTTACACTAATACTCACACATACACACATATTCACAAATAGTTACACAATACACACACACTGACAGAGTCATTAGAGTGTAGGATAAGATGTCTTGAGATACTTGTTCTGGTTGTATGTATTCTGAGCTCAAACTTTATTTTTCATCATTTTGGAGGTCAATTGAATAAAGCACCAATATAGGGCAGTTGATTGGCAGAATTGTTAGAGCACTATATGAGATGTCCTGCAGTATTTGTTCCAGCTCTTAGTGTACAGAGTTCAAATGCCGCTGTAGTCTACTTGCATAGTTACTCAATCTGTTGTCCAACTTAAAACACCACCTGGCACTCGGATGCCTTTCTCAGAATCTCCATTGCTGCAAACATTGCTGCAAAAGCTTTCATTTGAACACCTTCCTTCTTTTCTCTCCCCCCACCCTCAACCATTTTTGGAGACCCTCAAAAGTCTCAATGGGACTACCATACCAGCCTCTCTAACAAAAAAAATATCACTATAAATGTATGGAAAAAAAAGAAATATATTTTCATATCTAAATAACAAAGCAACATAGGTAATAACCAATTCAACATATTCTGCTGTGGTAAGTAAAAACAAAACAAAAATATACAAACTTTAAGATAATCCTAAAATAACAAAAACAATTTATTTTGATTCTACCTGTTCATGTAAATATTTGTAAAATAAACCCAAATATTGGCATATTTACAAGAGCGTCTTAATTGTATGTCATCACATGACCCCCATCTGAGAAACCAAACTTTCTGAAATGCAACTGTAATGACTTGGAAAAACATTTCACTACTACCCCTACTACTATTATTATGTGGATTGGCAGTATCGGTAGAGAGTCGGACGCCACGCTTTCCAGCATAGTTACGTCCCTTAACAATCTGAGTTCAAATCCCGCCGAGGTTGACTTTGCTTTTCATCCTTACGGGGTCGATAAAATAAAGTACCAGTAATGCACTGGGTAATTGCTGGCCTTGTGCCTAAAGTAGAAACAATTATTACTACTGCTAGGGCAGTGGATTGGCAGTATCGGTAGAGGGTCGGACGCCATGCTTTGCAGCATAGAGTTACGGCCTTTTATGGTCTGAGTTCAAATCCCGCTGAGGTTAACGTTGCCTTTCATCCTTACGGGGTCGATAAAATACCACACTGCGGTTGATTTAATCGACTGTCCCCTCCCCAAAAATTGCTAGCCTTGTGCCTATATAAGAAACCATTATTACTACCGCTACCACCATTACTACTACTATTATTACTACCAATACCACCACTGATGCCACTAATACTACTACCAATACCACCACTGCTGCCCTTGCCACTACTACTACGACACCACCACCCTGCCACTATGATACCCTCACACCCCTACCAATACTACTACCATAACACCTTCACACCCTGCCACTACAACTACCATTGCCACATTCTCTACAGACTTTATTCAATATACACCAAGGTAGCTATTTCTCTTGAATACATCAGCCAATACTCATCAGACTCAGATACTCTAAAACAGGATTTCAGTTTATTTCTCTCCCCACACTCCATAGGAATATAATTTCACATTAGGCTCAGAAATACTTATTCACTATAATTCGCAATGTATAAGATACACTTTTTGATATCAAAATCTGCCAACATCCATTAAGCAAAATAAGCAGATGCTTAGAGTATCAAAGTTTATCCCCGGGTTTCCTACCAGTTGATTTTGCCCATAAAATTTAAATTAAATTTTATTTAAATTAAATGTGTTTGTCTTTCAAAAACTATAGTTCTCAATGTATAAGACGCACTTTTTTCACCCAAAATTGATATCAAAATCTGCCAGCATCCATGACTAGATTAAATATTAAGCAAAATAAAAACATGCTTAGAGTATCAATGGCAGAGGGTTAACCTTTTTTTTAAATTAAATATGTTTGTCTTTCAAAAAAAAAGTTGTTTGTTTGCAGACTTTATGTGGCAAGGGGCACCATAATCTTTTAAGTGCTTAGGGCCTCAAAGGGACTTAATCTTGCCCTGTCTCCATCCTATACACTGAATGTAGAAATACAACCACAAAAATAACAGCATGTTAGACAGAAACCATGTATGAGTATAGCTGTATAATAACCTTTTGTCCCAAGCTTTTTATATTCAAAATGTATGGTAATTTCTTCAATTGATTTGAATTGTATGAGTATAGAAGAAGACAGGAAGGATTTCGAAAGAAATCCTAAACAAATCTTATAACCAAACCAAGAGTGAAGAAGACATCAAAATGATTTGGTGGCTCACCACTAACTTAATTGAGGTGTTATTTGATATGTAGCAGTGTTATTACACAAATATTCTGTGGTAAGTTATTCTGATCGATGACAATCAGTCATGTAAACAGGTCTTCTTAGTCACAGTAGAAGAAACAGAAGGAGGTGATGGACAAACTGAAGCTGAAACATGGAAGATATTCTCCTGGCAGAGAAACAATAGTAATATTGTGATATTGAAAGTTATTTTTCTCTCCTCTCTCTCTCATTCATTTTCTTTCATAAATTCATACTCAGTCTCTCTTTTATATTCACACAAACACACACGTTTTCTCTCTCTCTTCTCTTTCTGAAATATTGTTATTTCTCTAAATCACATGTTCATTCTTTAACACATACTCACTCCATCACACATACATACAAATAGAAATTTTCTCTCTCTCCCTCTCTCTATCTATCTATCTATCTAGAGATTATTTGACTGTCCAGCCTTTCAGCCTTTAATCCCAGCTGTCCTTCCAGTCTTCTGTCCATCCATCAGTTTGTCTGCCCAGTGTTTCACCCTTTAATCCCAGCTGTACATCCATCCTTCAGGCTATCCATCAATCTGTCTGTCAGCCAGTCTGTCGGTCTGAGTGTCTGTTTGCTCCCTCCTCCTGCCTCACTGACAAAAGCTAAGCTGAATGAAGTATGTGACAATGAACCAGATAAGAAGTTGATAAGAGATGTAGCTAAACATAGTTGACATGATGGCCTGCTGGATATGCTGATTGCCTTATGCAAGGATTTTTCAATATATCATGATATCACAACTTCCATATAACATCTTCCTCCCCCCCCCCCACCCTGCTCAAGGCAGGGGAAAGCTTGCATTCCCTGTAAAATATTTGACTGGACAGTATGTACTGTAATGTAGCTGACATTTTATAGTTCTAGGTTCAAGTTTCACCAAGATACAAAGAATATGACAAAGGAAAGATAGAAAAGGAGAGACACTCTACTAGAGAGGATTTCTTCCACCCATGCCAGCTTGGAAGTGCAGATGTAAAAATGATGATGATGAGGATAATGGGATGGAGAAAGGGAAGGAGGATGGGAGAGAAGAATAGGGAGACATAAGAATACCAGTAATATCCTCGGATTATTTTCATATGAACCATACCATGCTTATTCCTAAACTGGATGTGCTGTAACCTTAGTCAAAATGAATCAGATACAAGGAAGCGTGAAATAGTGATAATATAGATAATAATATAATTGTTTCTACTTTAGGCACAAGGCCAGCAATTACCAGTGCATTACTGGTGCTTTATTTTATCGACCCCGTAAGGATGAAAGGCAAAGTTAACCTCGGCGGGATTTGAACTCAGACTGTAAAGGGACGTAACTATGCTGGAAAGTATGGCGTCCAACCCTCTACCGATACTAGTGATGATATATAATTGTTTCTACTTTAGGCACAAGGCCAGCAATTACCCAGTACATAGGGGTATAGCGATATGTATGTAATATAGAAACAACACTGTATTTTGGAGAGAACTGTGTTGATAACATTGTAGTCTATACTGTACATGGTAGTTTTTTTTTGTTGTTGTTTTTTTTATATTATTGACACTGTTTTCACTCTTGTATGCCATATATATCTATTTCAAACACCTCATATACATACTTTTCCATATACTTGCAAATGATGTTTTTGCCCAGAAACAGAGAGGGGTATTTTACATTTGTTTTTCCATGCAGACACGGGTTAATCCATGCAAGCATTGAAAAACAGATGTAAAACAGATGTAAAACCATGATGATGATGACTATACATTTAACATTACAGTATATATGCAGGGCCAGATTAGTCCTTTTAAGGACTTAAAAGATTATGGTGTTCCCCAAATACAAAGTCTGCAAAAGAATATATATATTAATATTTTTCTGGTGTGGGAGGTGGAATGACACAATTTAAATAAAATGGTTCTCCTCTTACTTTGATGTCTTAAACAAGTATTTATTTTGCTGTGGTATGGTAAAGACAATTCTTTCACCTCTAGCATGGCTGGATTAACCATTAAGCAAAATTACATATGCTGTGTGTATCAAGTAAAAAGGGGCACCATTTTATTTAAATTAAATGCAATCTTTTAAGTGGTTGGGGCTTTAAAAGAACTTAATCCAGCCGAGACCTGTACATACTACACTGAAAATACTATAACCTGTAATCTACTGTAAAGACGGAATTGTAATCCGTACTATACTGTACTGTCAACATTAAACTATATACTGTTTGCACTGACAGTACTATATTTTATACTGTGCTGTGTATGTATTATACTAACACTATATCTACTGCCCTGACAATACTACAGTTTATATCATTATACTAACACTACAGTATGTATTTTACTGTACTAACAGCACTACAGTATGTAGTGTACTGTACGAACAACAGTATGTAATGTACTAACAACACTATACAGTATGTATTGTTCTGTACTAGCAACACTATAGTGTGTATTGTATTGTACTAACAGCACTATAATGTATTGTACAAAATACAACATAGTCTATATTATAGTGACAACACTATAACCTGCACTGTACTGGACTGACAACATACTATGTACTGTTCAAGCAACACTATATACTGTACTGAATATCCAATACAATAATCTATACTGAAAACACCATAGTTTATACTGAACAGTATAAACAATACTGTACCTTACTATACTCTACTATCTGTAGTATACTCTGCTGACAACTTATAACTAGGTCCATTGCAAAGGAGGGGTGGTGGAGTACTAGATGGCGCTGCACCTTTACTTTTCAATAGTGCACTCTCAGATTTAGAAAACAGAGTTTATAAAAACACATCTTGAAAGATGTTCCTCATGACAGAGTGACTCCTTGCCCCTCCTAATTTTCTGATTAGGGCCTCAACACCAAAGCCTGGCATGGGGTCTGATTATAACTGCCTCATAAAATTTTGTATCTGATGTTATACTAAAAATATGAGACAACATTCGATCATTTAATTTCGATTTCCTAACATAGAAATTCACATTGGCCCAATACAGTTCACATGATCAAGAATAATGATTTCTAATTTAGACAAAAGACCAGCAATTTGAAGGGAGAGAAAAGTTGATTAAATTGACCCAATACTTGACTGGTACTATATTTTATCAACTCCCGGAAGGATAAAAGCAAAATGTAAAGAGCCCAAACAAATATCACAGAGCATTTTGTCTGATGCTCTGCTGATTCTACCAATCTGCTGCCCTTTCATAAAAAATAATGATGTCTTTCTACATAAATTCACCCTCACACATCTAGGACAGTGTACTCATTACACATGTGTGCACATCTATATAAACATTCATGGTCATATCTAGCTCATAGGTAAGTTTCCATCAGCAACTTTCTGCAATAAATAGCCCAATATTTAGTTGTGTCTTCTCTCTCTACATCTCGTTTATCAGTACTAGAATGTTCTATGTTCCTCTAACATTATTGACTGTATGTCATTCCTCCTATACTCAACTAATGTATCTACCAGACCACTTTCCTTAAATAATGCTATACACACCAAATTCATTAGTAAAAACTTCCTCCAGTCTTTCTTTTTCAGCATTACCATCTCTTCACTACTTCTACCCTAAAACAAGCCAAATTAAACACAAACTGTACTCATTTCATTAATTATATCTGCCACTGAAATTATGTTTATGATGGTGGTTAAAGAAGGAGCTGAAAAAGCTATTGTAACTGTTTTGCTTTCTCAGATTTTCAATTTCAAAAACCAAAATTAGCATTATTTTGTCCATTGTTTTCCCAAAGTGGGTTTCGTGAAAAAATTCTGGGGTTCCATGAAATTAGACAACTTTTAATAAAACTTAATAATCTATTATGTTTTATATATATATAGAGAGAGAGAGGTAGAACACTGGAAGGTAATATCTGTACTGGTAGAGCACTCAGTCAATGGGACGAGTTAGGTTGAAGTGGTAACACAACAGTTAGTTCACCATACCGAGAACAGTTGTTATACGGAATAGGAAGAATTCCTATTCCGTATAACCATGACCAGTCCAAGCTGAAGATCCGCTAAGGTGAAACAATTGTTCTCTGTATGGTGAACTAACTGTTGTGTTACCACTTATATATATATATATATATATATATATATATATGTGTGAATAAATTCTCTCTCTCAAACAACCTTTTGTTTCAGCTCATTTTATTAAAATTAGAGTATGAGTAATTGTTTGTAAAATATAGGTATGAGTTCCATGATTTTCAGAAAATCACAAAAGGGTTTTGCAATAAAATAGGTTTGGAAACAACTTCTTTAGTCATTAGCGATTCAAGCCTAGAAAGATATATACGAGTTAAATGAAAAAAAATATTTAAATCAACTGAAAAATAAAATTTACAATATGTATTTTCTTTTTGTCTAAACAGTATAGTCAGCCAGTAAGAGTGACATCCTATGGTGAACATGAAGAACAAAATGTCGTTCTTACACCCAATTTTCTCAACGATACTTTACTGACAGATATGGACAACAGATGTGACTGGACAGAACGTAACTTGGGCCTCTATGAGGAAATACCAAGATAATTTCAGAACAAGGTTAGTTTCCATTGTTTACAAATCTCTTGCTCCAATTCCAAGATTTCCCGGCTTTCTTCCAATGATCTGGGTTTGTCCATAACCTCATCTCTTCTTTCAATGAAGCACTAGATGATGTGTCCATCTCAAAGTTGAAATGATGATGAAATGTGACAAGAGAAGCATGTTTTTACTCGGTTGTGGTTGTCTTCGATCATCTCCGGAGACTAGATACATGCAATCGCAATAGCGGTAGATTGAAATAAATCAATAGACTTAGTAGCATGTGTGGAATATAGTACATTAGTAAGTGTACCTATCAATACATAACATTTCAATACAATACATAGTTACTTTACATGACCAAATATTTAAAAAGTAGTCAGAATGTGTGTGTGTACGTAGATATGTATATGTCATACATACACATGTACATACAAATACTTATGTGAGTGTACATGTATCTGTATATGTGTGTACATATATACATACAGATACTTGTGTGTGTGTGTGTGTACATATAGCTGTATATGTCAAACATACATAAGTACATACAGATACTTATGTGTGTGTGTGTGTGTGTACATGTAGCTGTATATGTCAAACATACATAAGTACATATAGATACTTATGTGTGTGAGTGTGTACATGTATCTGTATATGTGTGTACATATGTACATACAGATACTTATGTGTGTGTGTGTGTGTACATGTAGCTGTATATGTCAAACATACATATATACATACAAATACTTGTGTGTGTGTGTGTGTGTGTGTATATGTATCTGTATATGTCAAACATACATATATACATACAGATACTTATGTGTGTGTGTGTGTGTACATGTATCTGTATATGTCAAACATACATATATACATACAGATACTTATGTGTGTGTGTGTGTGTACATGTAGCTGTATATGTCAAACATACATATGTACATACAGATACTTATGTGTGTGTGTGTGTGTACATGTATCTGTATATGTCAAACATACATATATACATACAGATACTTATGTGTGTGTGTGTGTGTACATGTATCTGTATATGTCAAACATACATATATACATACAGATACTTATGTGTGTGTGTGTGTGTACATGTATCTGTATATGTCAAACATACATATATACATATACATACAGATACTTATGTGTGTGTGTGTACATGTATCTGTATATGTCAAACATACATATGTACATACAGATACTTATGTGTGTGTGTGTGTGTGTACATGTATCTGTATATCTCAAACATACATATATACATACAGATACTTATGTGTGTGTGTGTGAGTGTACATGTATCTGTATATGTGAAACATACATATATACATACAGATACTTATGTGTGTGTATGTGTGTACATGTAGCGGTATATGTCAAACATACATATGTACATACAGATACTTATGTGGGTGTGTGTGTGTACATGTAGCTGTATATGTCAAACATACATATATACATACAGATACTTATGTGTGTGTGTGTGTGTACATGTAGCTGTATATGTCAAACATACATATGTACATACAGATACTTATGTGTGTGTGTGTACATGTATCTGTATATGTCAAACATACATATGTACATACAGATACTTATGTGTGTGTACATGTAGCTGTATATGTCAAACATACATATATACATACAGATACTTATGTGTGTGTGTGTGTACATGTATCTGTATATGTCAAACATACATATATACATACAGATACTTATGTGTGTGTGTGTGTGTACATGTAGCTGTATATGTCAAACATACATATGTACATACAGATACTTATGTGTGTGTGTGTGTACATGTAGCTGTATATGTCAAACATACATATATACATACAGATACTTACGTGTGTGTGAGTGTGTGTGTACATGTAGCTGTATATGTCAAACATACATATATACATACAGATACTTATGTGTGTGTACATGTAGCTGTATATGTCAAACATACATATATACATACAGATACTTATGTGTGTGTGTGAGTGTACATGTAGGTGTATATGTCAAACATACATATGTACATACAGATACTTGTGTGTGTGTGAGTGTACATGTAGCTGTATATGTCAAACATACATATATACATACAGATACTTATGTGTGTGTGTGTGTGTGTGTACACGTATCTGTATATGTCAAACATACATATATACATACAGATACTTGTGTGTGTGTGTGTGTACATGTATCTGTATATGTCAAACATACATATATACATACAGATACTTATGTGTGTGTGTGTGTACATGTATCTGTATATGTCAAACATACATATGTACATACAGATACTTGTGTGTGTGTGTGTGTGTACATGTATCTGTATATGTCAAACATACATATATACATACAGATACTTATGTGTGTGTGTGTGTACATGTATCTGTATATGTCAAACATACATATGTACATACAGATACTTGTGTGTGTGTGAGTGTACATGTATCTGTATATGTCAAACATACATATGTACATACAGATACTTATGTGTGTGTGTGTGTGTACATGTAGCTGTATATGTCAAACATACATATGTACATACAGATACTTATGTGTGTGTGTGTGTACATGTATCTGTATATGTCAAACATACATATGTACATACAGATACTTATGTGTGTGTGTGTGTACATGTATCTGTATATGTCAAACATACATATGTACATACAGATACTTATGTGTGTGTGTGTGTGTGTACATGTATCTGTATATCTCAAACATACATATATACATACAGATACTTATGTGTGTGTATGTGTACATGTATCTGTATATGTCAAACATACATATGTACATACAGATACTTATGTGTGTGTGTGTGTGTGTGTGTGTACATGTAGCTGTATATGTCAAACACACATATGTACATACAGATACTTATGTGTGTGTGTGTGTGTGTACATGTATCTGTATATGTCAAACATACATATATACATACAGATACTAATGTGTGTGTGTGTGTACATGTATCTGTATATGTCAAACATACATATATACATACAGATACTTATGTGTGTGTGTGTGTACATGTAGCTGTATATGTCAAACATACATATATACATACAGATACTTATGTGTGTGTGTGTGTACATGTAGCTGTATATGTCAAACATACATATGTACATACAGATACTTATGTGTGTGTGTGTGTGTGTGTGTGTACATGTATCTGTATATGTCAAACATACATATGTACATACAGATACTTATGTGTGTGTGTGTGTACATGTATCTGTATATGTCAAACATACATATATACATACAGATACTTATGTGTGTGTGTGTGTGTACATGTATCTGTATATGTCATACATACATATGTACATACAGATACTTATATGTGTGTGTGTGTACATGTATCTGTATATGTGTGTACATATGTACATACAGATACTTATGTGTGTGTCTGTGTGTACATGTATCTGTATATGTCAAACATACATATGTACATACAGATACTTATGTGTGTGTGTGTGAGTGAACATGTATCTGTATATGTCAAACATACATATGTACATACAGATACTTGTGTGTGTGTGTGTGTACATGTAGCTGTATATGTCAAACATACATATATACATACAGATACTTGTGTGTATATATATATATGTCATACATACAGATGTTCATACAAATACTTATATGTGTTTGTATATATATATATATATATGTGTATGTCATACACATGTTCAAACAAATAAATGTGAGTGTGTATATATGTATATGTCATACATACAAATACATGTGTGTGTTTGTACATATATATGTACACTATATGTCATACACGCACATGTACATACAGAAGTGTTTGTGTGTACGTACATATATGTATATGTTATACATATGTGTGACTGTGTGTGTACATATATATGTATATATCATACACACACGCATACATACAGAAGCGTCTGTGTGTACATACATATATGTATATGTTATACATATGTGTGTGTGTATGTGTGTATATATATATGTATATATCATACACACACGCATACATACAGAAACGTTTGTGTGTGTATGTGTATGTACATATATTGAATTAAGCAATTGAATTGCTTATTGTCTGAAATGTAGGATAAATGTAATATTGCATATCAGCGCTTATATCACCACCACGACAGCCACCATCACCATCCTCACCATCACCATCCTCACCATCATCATCATCACCATCATCCTCATCAGTGTATCCTGTTAATTAGCTATACTAGTATAAATTGGATATATTACCACAGCTGTTTCCTGCTGGTCAGTACAATCTCTGCAGCTTACACATCCACCATAATATTCCTACCCACCACCATGGGCTTCCAACCATACAACATACCCACAACACACCGTACCCACAACACACCGTACCCACAACACAACTCACCATAGCCACAACACAACACACCATACCCACAACACACCATACCCACAACACACTGTACCCACAACACACCATACCCACAACACACCATACCCACAACACAACTCACTGTACCCACAACACAACACAACGTACCCACAACACACCGTACCCACAACACAACACAACGTACCCACAACACACCGTACCCACAACACAACACAACGTACCCACAACACACTGTACCCACAACACACCATACCCACAACACAACACACCATACCCACAACACACCGTACCCACAACACACCGTACCCACAACATAACACACCGTACCCACAACACACCGTACCCACAACACAACTCACCGTACCCACAACACAACACTCCGTACCCACAACACACTGAACCCACAACACTCCGAACCCACAACTCACCGTACCCACAACACAACACAACGTACCCACAACACACCATACCCACAACACTCTGTACCCACAACACAATGTACCCACATCACAATAAACATGTCAAATTCTATTTTTAGACAAACTAATCCACACATTGCAATTATTTAGTCATGCTCCCCCTCTCCCTAATATATCTTGTATGTCAATTAGTTAAGTTCCAAAGTAACAGAGCCCGATATTAAACCACAGAGAATGTGAGATAACAAAGGAGTTTCTATATAGTCCCCAGGATAGCAAAGGAGTTTTTGTACTGAAGCAGCTAGAAATAGCAGCCAAATCTTGCTAACCCTTATGTAAATATGTAAAATTTACTTAGAATTTGTTATCATTATTTGTCTGAATTTTTTAGAACAGCTCATATATTCAGCACTTACTAATACAGGAGGCAGTGATTTGTCAGAATCATTAGAACTCTTGATAGAATGCTTTGAGGTATTCATTCTGGATGTCTGTACACTGAGTTTACATCCCATCGAGGTTAACTTTGCCTTTCATCCTTTTGAGATTGATAAAAAAAATAGTACTAATCCAATACTGGAGTCGATTCTTCCTTTATATCTCCTTCTTACTTCATCAATATCTCCTCCTCTGGAAGAAGACAGCTGTGTTCAAACATGGATAGGGGATAGGCTCTGCCAGGCTCAAAATGCCCCAAGACATGTTGTATGTCTCTATGGAACCCTTACCATTATCGGGAGTTACTGGTCCATGCATGGAGTTTAGGACATTGAAATGTTAATGATGGGGATATATAAATTCATTCAAGAGCAGTGGATAGGCTAAAGCATTGAAGCATCAGACAAAATGTCTTTTGGTATTTGTTTCAGCTCTTTCTATTTTGAGTTTAAATCCCATCAAGGTAAGCTTTGCTTTTCATCCTTCTGAGGACAAGAAAATGAATTACAAGTCACGTACTGGGTCAATTTAATTGCTTACCCTTTCTTCTTCTTCATCCACTTATTCTTGAGAGAGTCATGGTGGTAGAATCCTCAAACACTCCTTTCAATTGGTTCTGTCAGAAGTAACCATCTCCAACTGATCTGGTTGGATCCCCAAGTGAGACCAACCAAGCTGGTCTATGCCTGGGTCTACCCCTGGGTTTCCCGCCAGTTGGTTTTGTCTGTAAAATCTGTCCAGCAATTCTTTCCTGAGACATTCAAACCACATACCCATAGTGTCTCCCCACTTTCCAAATTTCTGGTCTTGTGACTACACAGGAAATTATATGTAAACTTATGCAGAAAATATTTTTAAAGGCTTATACCAACCTCTTTTCTGCATCTCAAATAGAGAGTGTGTATGTGTGTGAGTGTGG
>OZ024741.1:240359998-240377498 GCA_964016885.1 Eledone cirrhosa | reverse complement strand
ATCACGTTTAGGGTACACCCAAGGCTTGGGCCCCTTGCTATCCGCCCACAACAAAAATCACACTCGCATCTCATAACAACAATATGACACAATTATTTCACCTCAATTGGCCCCACTCCTTTTAACATTACATCAAAACACATTAAAATAGAAACAGACGCCATTAAGTTCAAGAAGTCTTCGAACAAATTCCTTCAAGAAATCCCGGATAAACCTCCTACACCCGGATATGTCTCCGTAAACAATAACTCTCTACTTGAGTGGGCCATGGTGCCCAAATCCTAATTTGAAAGATTTCACCAGGTGGTGCTGTTAAGTTAGAAATGGTCTGGGCTAATACTGGTCGAAACCTGTCAAAGTCAAAGTATACACATATATACATATATGTATATACACATACACACATATATATGCATATATGCCTACATACACATGCATGTATACATATACACACACACACATGCATATATACATACACACACACATGCATATATACATACACACACACGCATATATACATACACACACACATGCATATACACACACACACATGCATATATACACACACGCACATCCACATATACACACACACATGCATATATATTTATATATATATATATGCATGTGTGTGTGTGTGTTATCTACAATATATTATCCACAATCTTCTTATCAGTTGGTGGTTATAAATTGGATTTGAGTACCAGGTCTACTCACAAGCTGTGCAGTAACGTTGAGTGTAGCTTCAGATAAAAGGTGAAAATAGTTTAGCTACTGCATTATAAGAGCTGCCTTCAAGCATTATATAAAGTTGGAAGGAAGACATAACTAAAAGTGAGAAAAATAAATCAGCAGGCAGCAATGCAATGCACTATAAGATACATATCTATATATACATATATATACATATATATATATACATATACATATATATATATACATATATATATACATATATATATACATATATATATATATACATATATATATACATATATATATATATACATATATATATACATATATATATATATATATATATTTATATACATATATATATACATATATATATATATATATATATATATATATATAATATATATATATATATATATATATATTTATATACATATATATATACATATATATATACATATATATATATATATATATATATATATATATATATATATTTATACATATATATATATACATATATGTAGGAGGTGAGTTTTATTGTAGTACAATAAAGCAATGCAGATATCGGATATATACATATATACATATATATATATACATATATACATATATATATACATATATATATATATTTATACATATATATATACATATATATATATACATATATATAAATATATTTATACATATATATATATACATATATATATATACATATATATATATATATATATATATATATATATATATATACATATATATAGGTAAGTTATTCCGGGTTGAGTCGGATGTAACTACAGTAAGTAAGGTACTCAATACATAGCAGAGTATAAAAGTTTTAATATAGATGAGATTCTACAGGACTAGAACTGTTTCATTCTTTAGAAATCATCAGGAATCTGGCTGTCCAAAATAAATGTTGTGGTATTTATATCTTTTCTGGTGGGGAGTGGGATGAGTGGAGGTCATTGGTTGAAAGAAAAGGGTATTCATTAAAAGCTAATTCGTATATATATATATATATGTACATATACATACATACATATATATATTATATTAACTCTCTCTCTATATATCATCATTCATCATTCATCATTTCATTTTACGTCCGCTTTTTCCCTGCTTGCAAGGGTGGGACGGGAACTGATTCTGGCTTGATTTCTACAGCTGGATGCCCTTCCTAACACCAACCTCATTTACAGTGAGTGCTGGGTGCTTTTTGGCTGTGGCACCTCCATGACCACTTTGCAGTGGAATGATATGGACCCCAGTCCCTATCATCTCATTTCTACAGCTGAGTAAACTGGAGCAATGTGAAATAAAGTGTCTTGCTCAAGGAAACAACACATCACCCGGTCTGAGAATTGAACTCACAACCTTTCGATTGCAAGGCCAATGCTCTAACCACTAAGCCATGTGCCTCCATATATATTATATTAACTCTATATACATATATATAGATAAATTTTATATTAACTCTATATATATACACACATACACACTGAAATTAATCCACATCATTCAATCTAAAAGAAACACAAACTTAGATACACTTTTTTCTTTAACTGAACTAATCAAAAAATGTTACCAAGGATTTGCACTCGTGTGTATTAGTTTAAAATTTAAAAAGCTAAACTGTTGAATATCAATGATAGTTTCTCCACCAGTTTAGACAAAGAGCATCCAGTTGTTCAATCAACAGAACACCCTACTCTTTAAATTAACATGAAGTGGCTGAGTATTCCACAGTCATGTGTACTCTTAACATAATTCCCAAATCACATCTATCTGACACCATATGTAACAAAGATGGACCTTTAATCCTTTAGGATTTAAACCGGCCATATTTGGCTAGAGTATTCTCACCTCTTTCTGTTCAAACCGGTTGTCACCAGCTACTCATACTTATGTTTAGGTATTGTTCTCAAGATAAATAATATCAAAATCTAGATTCGATATTATGTAAGATAATTGAGATAAAGCCTTTACCATGAAAATACAATAGTATATATATAGAATAATTTAAATGCAAAAAGGTTAAATTACAGATAGGACATATTCAAAAGACTCCCACACGCAATTTCCATCTAGCTAGTTTTACTCACAAGGCTTGGGTTGACCTAAGGCTATGTTAAAGACACTTGTCCAAGATGTGACACAGTGGGATCAAACTTCTTAGACACTCAGTTAAGAATGTGAAGCGACATAGATGAAAGATTATTTTGCAGACATCATTTTCATTCCTAACTGAAGTCATTTCTCACAATCGATATTACAATAACTGTACAACACTTCTTTCAAGTGTATATGTATGAATATATACATATATATATATGTCTCTCTATGTTTTATATATATATATATATACACACACAATGTTGTCTACCTTTCTTGATAGGGTCTATACCATAGCTAGAACTCAATGTAATCCATTAGCATGTAGTTCAGTGGGATCCAGAGATTGGTTGCGTGTTTTGCTGAGTCAATCTTTCAGATACAGAGTCTGATATATTACATATATTATTTAACAATGATAAAGGCAAGTTATTTTACATACATATATATATAGGGTGGATCTCCAATGGAAAACAAGAAATAACCAACATTTAAAAAGATAGTGAATACAGTAATGGAAAATGGCTTCTACAAGACTAGAATTGTTTCATTCATGTGAAATTATCATTCCTGATGATTTCATATGAATGACAGTTCTAGTCCTGTAATATATATATATGGCGTAGGACAGAACAAAAAAAAAAAGGAGAGGCACAAAAACAAAGAAAAGAATCCCCAGTCACCGAAGAGGTCACAGAATGTGTGACGAAAGAACTTTGACAATATATAAACAACTATCTGGTTGTGGAACCAACCAACCAACCAGAAATTTATAAATAAATAAATATATTTATAAATTTATAAATTTATAAATTTAGTATAATAAATTGAAGTGAAAGCAACTGGTGCGTGTGTTTCTTATTGGCAACATGACCCTCCCAAAGTATAACAATATATATATATATATATGTGTGTGTGTGTGTGTGCTTGTTGTCTCTTCTCTTTGCATATAACATTGCAAGCAGTAATAATATTTCTTTACATTCTGCATAAACAAACTTCCTACTCAACAGTTAGATGTGTGAAGATCTGTACTTTACATTTCAAAAAGACAAAAGTTAGGGCTGGTGTCAGGAAGGGCTTCTGACCATAGAATTCTGCTTCAAAATGTGTTGCCCAACCCATGCTGGCAGGGAAAACAAACAAAAATGATAATGTTGATGATGCTGATACTTGGTATTAGAAGGTGAGAGGAGGGGGGGTCTCTGAAATAAATAACAGCATTTCATTAATGGTTTGTGTATTTAATCAATTATGAAATTTTAATTAATGTACAGAAATCAAGAAAGCCAGTTTATATTAAAACTTTCAAGCTTCCTTTTATTGTTACTGAAGAAAAGTTTATTGCAAAATGTGAATAAATTCTGGGAAATTCTGGGAAAGCAAGTTTTTTTTTCTTTTTCTTTTCTCTTTTTTTTCTTCTTTTTTTTTCTTTTTTTTTCTTTTTTTTTCTTTTTTTCTTTCTTTTTTTTTCTTTTTTTTCTTTTTTTTCTTCTTTTTTTTCTTTTTTTCTTTTTTTCTTCTTTTTTTTCTTTTTTTTCTTCTTTATTTATAAATATATTGTTTGTGAATAATGATGTATTAGTGAATTACATGCCAATGTTATTATCGGTGTGGAAAGATAAGAATGTATTAAGGTAGAGAAAAGAGAGAGGGTGTGAGAACTGAGTGATTGAGTAAGTGAGAGAGAGAGATTGAGGGACTGAGTGAGTGAAAATAAAATAAGAAACAAGGTGAGTTTAGAAAGAGAGAGTGGGGGGACATGAACTGTGATGTAAAAGAGCGTTCTTTTAAATACACTGCAAAACACCTGATGGACATTACAGACAGCTCCAGTTTGGTCAGTAGCAGAGAGATCAGAGTTTATAGTGTCCCAAACAGTAATGACCAAGCAGTCGGTAGTTCATACACTGTTGACAGCTTCCCTTTACTGTGTCCATGACCAGGGCAGTTCACTGAGTAGCTCAGTCCACTGTAAGCAGATACAACAAACAACCATAATGATAGGCCATGTACGTTTGTATTTATATATATATATCTCCATCAGTAACTCTTTAAAATGTACGCCCACACACACAAACGTACACACATATACATACAATACATTTCCTGTCTCAGTTGTGTTGCTACAATAAGAAGTTTACTTTCCAATCACAAAGGACTGATTTCTAACTTTACATTTTTCCCTGTAAATACATTTAATCTTGTATGTCATTTGTACATATATGCTGAACATTTATGTAATTATATCCTAGAAATGAATTATTAAAACATTATCTTTAATTACTTCCACATGTCAGTAGTAATCAACATAAACTAGAGGGTTTCTTTTATGCAAACCATTAATTTATCAGTTTGTATGACTGTTCATATATCCAATAATTCTGGTAGATATGGCATACTAAGTCTGGACTCCAAAAATTAAATACATTCAATACTATTGCCATTGTTATTAATGGCACTGGTCTACTAGCATGATATGATTCACCATTTTAACCCTTCTAATACCAAACCACCTGAACCACAATACTAAGCTGTTTGTTTAAAAGAGTTTTATATTCATTTGAAAACCTCCATCATAATTTTATGGTAGAACTTTTATTCCAAATACCAGATGAGTTATATTGCTCAATCTCCTCACACATTTTAATTATTTTCAAAATTATTTGAAAATCATAGGCAATGTTTTACATTAGAAATATAGTCTGAAAGCATTAAATAGTGGCAAGGCAGTAAAATTAATGTTGTTTGTTTGCTTGGAAGGCATAGTTCAACAGTTTGTAATGGAAAGTTACTTGTTATAGAATATTATCCTAATTAAAGGTGTTAGTTGTCTTCAATGTATTATTATATACTGAAGGGAACCAATGAAAAATTAAAAAAAGAAACACTCATATAGAATTAAATATTATCAAACATTCATGTCTATACTATTATGATCATGATTACTATGACACTATAGCAGATTCAACTGTTATAAATATAACTACTATGATACTATAGTGAAGACACATGGCATAGTGGTAAGAGCATAGGGTTTGAAATCGTGAGGTTGGGGGTTCAATTCTTGGATCAGGTGATGCGTTGTGTCCTTAGGGAAGACATTATTTCACATTGCTCCACTTTACTCAGCTGTAGAAATGAGTTACAATGTCACTGGTTACCAAGTTGTATCAGCCATTGCCTTTCCCTTGGACAACATCAGTGGCATGGAGAGGGGGAGACTGGTATGCATGAGCAACTGCTTGTCTTAGACAAACAACCTTGCCCAGGCTTGTGCCTTGGAGGGGGAACCAAGATCTTTACCCCTATGGTACTATAGTAGACTCCAATATGTATATCAATATTAGAGTAGACTCCAATTTTATGATACTAAACTAATATTATATTATAATATAATTAGGGCGGTGAATTGGCAGTATCGGTAGAGGGTTGGACGCCATGCTTTCTAGCATAGTTACGTCCCTTTACAGTCTGAGTTCAAATCCCACCGAGGTTAACTTTGCCTTTCATCCTTACGGGGTCGATATAATAAAGTACCAGTAATGTACTGGGTAATTGCTGGCCTTGTGCCTAAAGTAGAAACAATTATATTATAATATAGCAAACTTAACAATGATGCTGCTATATACATGCTACAACAGACTTAATATGATATACTATAGCAAACTAAACTACTATGCTTATAGTATACTCAACTATATTGTTACTATACTATAGAAGTCATAATTAATATATTATACTATAGCAAACTATACTATAGTCTGGTACCATATCTTACTTTGGTACTATACTATAGCAAGACTGGTGACAACAACAGTAGAAATGGTGATGATGCTAATGATGAGGAGTGGTGGTGGTGGGAGAGATTATGATGATGAAGTTGGCAATAATAATAAGTGACTAAATTCAAATAAATTATCAGTGAAATTATTATATTTTGTCTAAAGGTGGTGGTGGTGGGACTATGATGATGAAGTTGCCAATGATGAAAAATTGTCTTATTTATTTAGAAGTCTTTACATTTTGCAGAAGGTCCCGGTGACATTTTCTAAACAGCATCAATTGAAATAAAGAATCTCTTGGAGACAATTATATTTTTAGAAATATGTGTGAAATGTGTGTCTTTGTACTTGTTGTCAGCTAAGACAGATGCTATGACAGCATCCAGAGAGTATACATATATATATATATATATATATATATATATAACAAAGGAAATGTGGTAAGGAACCGGGTGGACCATAACGCACCAAAGTACTCAATACTTAGGGTATTAGAGTGGGTAATAGGAACGATTGGGACCCCGACAGCTGAGCTCAAACCGTTTCGTCGGGGTCCCACTCGTTCCTATATATATATATATATATATATATATATATTGTCAGGTGCAGTTTCATAGTGGTCATTGGTGAGGAAATGGTGTCCTAGTGTTCTTTCTTATTGATTCAATTTTGGCTTTATTTCATTATCGCACTAATGTCTTGAGGTTTTTGTCTGACTGTCATACTAAGATGAATAAGGAATACCTGAGAAAGATACACATACATGTGTTTATATGTGTATGTGTGAAAGAGAGAGACAATAGGTGTGTGTATATACATATATATATATATAAATACACACATATTCATGCAGGTGTGTGTGTGTGTGTGTATATATATATATATATGTATGTGTGTGTGTGTGTGTATATATATATATATGTATGTGTGTGTATATATATATATATGTATGTGTGTGTGTGTGTGTATGTATGTAGGTATAATTATATATACATACTATATTCAGAGGTTAATGTTTCTAATATATATCTAGTATATCCTTATCATCACTGATACTGTCATTCTATCCTAGTATTGTACTGCTGCCATAAACAGAAAGATTTAGTGTGTGTGTGCACATATGTGTGTATGTGTGTATATATATATATATATATCTATATGTATATACGTATGTGTGTGTGTATATATATATATATATATATATGTATATACGTATATATATGGAGGCACATGGCTTAGTGGTTAGAGCATTGGTCTTGCAATCAAAAGGTTGTGAGTTCAATTCTTAGACCGGGTGATGTGTTGTTTCCTTGAACAAGACACTTTATTTCACATTGCTCCAGTTTACTCAGCTGTAGAAATGAGATGATAGGGACAAGGGTCCCTATCATTCCACTGCAAAGTGGTCGTGGAGGTGCCACGGCAAAAAAACACCCAGCACTCACTGTAAATGAGGTTGGTGTTAGGAAGGGCATCCAGCTGTAGAAATCAAACCAAAATCAGTTCCCGTCCCACCCTTGCAAGCAGGGAAAAAGCGGACATAAAATAAAATGATGATGATGAAATGATGATTATCATATATATATATATATATATGTGTGTGTATATATGTATATATATATGTATATATATGATATTAACAAATGGAAACTATATTTGTAAAACCATATTTATTTCATTATACATATTTCAAGGACACCAAGTTAAATTATGGTGTGCTTTCATCAGATAAAATATAATATAGAGAAGTTTTATAAATAAATATTGACATACCCTTAAAGAATGCAACCATTACTGTTGGAAGCTCCTGGATAGTCTTTACTCCAATTATTTGTTGAGTGCTTTATATCAGTTATAAAAATATTTGCTTGTTGCATCCCAACAATTTAAATAGAACTTTTACATATATATATATATGTGTAGGTTATATTTAATTTGTCGGGATACAATAAGCAAAATATTTTTATAACTGATATAAAGCACTCAACAAATTATTGGATACAATATATTAACAAATGGAAACTATATTTATAAAACCATATTTATTTCATTATACATATTTCAAGGGCCACCAGAGCAAACTATGGTGCGCTTTCATCAGATAAAATATAATATAGGTTAGTTTTATAAATAAATATTGACATACCCTTAAAATAATTTGCACAATAAACCAACAATAAATATAATAACTCCACTATCCAGGAGATTCCAACCAGAATGGTTGCATTTTTTAAGGGTATGTCAATATTTATTTATAAAACTAACCTATATTATATTTATCTGATGAAAGCGCACCATAGTTTGCTCTGGTGGACCTTGAAATATGTATAATGAAATAAATATGGTTTTATAAATATAGTTTCGATTTGTTAATGTATTGTATATATATATATATGTACAGGCGCATAGGTTAATGGTTAGAGCATTGGGCTTGCAATCGAAAGGTTGTGAGTTCAATTCTCAGACCGGGTGATGTCTTGTTTCCTTGAGAAGACACTTTATTTCACATTGCACCAGTTTACTCAGCTGTAGAAATGAGATGATAGGACTGGGGTCCCTATCATTCCACTGCAAAGTGGTCATGGAGGTGCCACGGCAAAAAAGCACCCAGCCCACACTGTAAAGTGGACATGTAGGCACCACGGAAAAAAATGTACCCAGCACTCACTGTAAATGAGGTTGGTGTTAGGAAGGGCATCCAGCTGTAGAAATCAAGCCAGAATCAGTTCCCCTATGACCAAGACAAGGTCAGCTGACCGGACACTGCCCACAACATGGCAACGCATCTAACCCATGCTAGCGTGGAAAAACAGACGTAAAAACAGTGATGATGATGGTGATGATGATATATATGTATATATATATGTATATATATATATACATATATATATATATATATGTATATATATATATACATATATATATACATATATATCATCATCACCATCATCATCACTGTTTTTACGTCTGTTTTTCCATGCTAGCATGGGTCACCAGTTGGTGCTACTGGTAACATGTATCCCAGTACAACCTGTCCCATGGTCGGGTCATTGGCGACTAAACTGGCAACCCCACCAAGGTTTCTTGGTGAGGAGGGTGACTTTGGACATCCTGCAGGACTAAAAACAAAACTTGTCAAAGGGCAAAGCAGCTCTTAAGAGTCAATGACCATTCAAAATCACCGGGAGAGATGACCCCTTAGCCTTTGTCAAGGCAGAATTCTAGGAGAAGGAAAACTCTGATATAACACCTGCAACCCTGATGGTATCCAATGATGTTGACTTGTTCTTCTTTTTGGTAAATATCATCTTGGTTAAGAGAGTGGGACTGGCTTTGTGCAGTGCCTTTGCTCACTATAAAAGCTTCACGGCACAGGCATTGCTTTATATCTGGAGATCTCTCTGCACTTGTCGTCACATGGTACCATGGGCCCAGCACTATGTGTCAATAATTGTCACAAGTGTAGTGTTTGTACCAGAGTTTTCAAGTCGCTGGCTGGACTAAAAAGTCACACTTGTTCAGCGCATCGGTAGGGGTTCTCCTACATGGATATAAAGTAGTGGCCGTACTCAAAAACGAGTTGGCAGCCACCATATATATAAATATGTATATATATATATATATATATATATATATGTATATATATATGTATATATATATATATATATGTATATATGTATATGTAGTATATATATATATATGTGTATATATATATATGTATATATATATGTATACATATATGTATATATATATGTATATATGTATATATATGTGTATATATATCTGTATATGTATATATATATGTGTATATATATATGTATATAAATATCTATCTATATTTACATGTATATATATATGTATATAACCATGCTAGCGTGGAAGATGGACGTTAAATGATGATGATGATGATGATGATGATGATGATATGTATATATGTATATATATATGTATATATATATATATGTATATATATATATATGTATATATATATATATGTATATATATATATATGTATATATATATATGTATATATATATATATGTGTGTGTATATATATATATATGTGTGTGTATCATCATCATCATTGTTTAACGTCTATCTTCCACGCTAGCATGGGTTTAGATAGGAATTGCCCCATTTGAGGCAAGATTGGTTGTCTTGCTCGTATAGAACAGTCTGGCAGGTTTTTTACAGCTGGATGCCCTTCCTAACACCAACCACGTTTACAGTGTGGAGCTGGGAGGTTTTTACCATGTTACCTACACGGCCACATTACAGCGTGGACTGTGTGTCTTTTTGTTGTCATGATACCTACACGACTTCATTTATTTAGCAGTGGATGTTGTGGTACCAACATAACTTTAGAGAGAAAGGGGTGGTGTTGATGGGGGTGGGGATGGGGTAGTTGGGGTAGTGGGAGGGGAGTGTATATTTGATTAAGAGGTACCTACTGACTGTAGGTTTTGCTACTGTGTAGCGCCAAAGATCTCAGTCCAGTGACATTGTCTTAGAGAGGTGTAAGTGTGTAAAGTCGGAATTTATCAAATCGTCCCAGGATTTTCTGGGTCTACCTACTCCGTAACTTCCGTCAATTTTGATCGGCCTACACTTTTTTATACAGCTGTCATCTTTCATGCTCATCACATGACCATACCAACGTAGTCTTCTCTCAACTAAACAGCATCTGATCCCTCTTATACCTAACTTCTCACTTAGTTCACTTATGCTTTGCCGTTCACGTATATTACTATTACACATCCAATGGAACATGCATGCTTCATTCCTCTTCAGTCTGCGCAGACCCTCTGCACACAATGCCCATGTCTCACTGCCATGTAACATAGCTGTTCGTATGCAGGCATCATATAGTCTGCCTTTCATTTTTAGAGAGAAACATTTAGTGGCCAACAGTGGTATAAGCTCTCTGAACTTTTTCCATCCCGTTCTGACTCTGGCTACTGTACTTTCTGAGCACCCTCCACCTCTGCTGATTTTGTAACGCAGGTAATGGAAGGTGTCCACTATTTCTATAGAGCCATCTGGGCAACAGAAGGAACTAGTATTCTGTGGGCACTTGCTACTTATTGCACCTGAGCACCTGCCACATATAAAATCTATGTTCTTAGATAGCTTACCTGTGATGCCAATACATCTTTTATGCACCCATACTTTGCATTTGGGACATAAAATGGAATTTCTACCTACGCCTTTCCTACAGACTGAGCATGGCCATTTCCCAGAAGGGACCTGTGCCCTATTTTCCTTTCTACATACTTGAACTTTAGTCTGAGACAAGTTAACTTTAAAGCCTTTTGATTCTAGGCCATGCTTCCATGTTTGGAATTTCTTCTCTAGTTCAGCCATCGATTCAGCAACCTTGCTGACTGTTTCTTTATACATGGCTTATGTAGCTTTCACAAGCCATTCATCAACCCCTAGTTTTCTAAGGTTACACCAGATAATGGTGCAGGGGACTCTGTCAAATGCATTCTCCAAGTCAACAAAAGCGGTATATACATGTATATATATATATATACATATATATATCTATATGTATATACATATATATGTATATATATATATATATATATATATATATATATATATATATATATATATATATATATATATATATATATATATATATATATATATATATATATATATATATGTATATATTTGTATATATATATATATATATATTAGAATTGGTGCTCTGAAATAGCGATATACATATGAATGTATATATAGTGTATTTTGAAATACACTGTATGCTTAATTAAAAGCATTTTGAAGACCTTACGCTATTGTTTTAAAGTAGTGACGGTGTCACTTACTTCAATTTTCAGAAAATAAGATGACAGTTCTGTTTCGTACTTGTTGGTACTTATCAAAGCTCACTACTCCTTCTGTTTGCCGAAAATTGTGATTATTAGTGGAATTCTATAAGAATCCAACATATGTGTGTATATATATACATATATATATATATATATATATATATTAGCAATACATACCCTTTTCAAAGACCTCCTTATATAGATAAGAAATGCATAATCTGTAAACTAAGCCCCCATATTATCTGTAAAACTAGAAATGTAGTATATAGCATAAGATGTACTGAAGGGCAATGTAAAGATAAAAATATAGTGTACATAGGTGAGAAAGCTCGTAGTATAGAAGAACGGTTAAATGAACACTGGCGAGAGACTTCAAGATAAAAAAGAATCATCAATACTCCACCAACAGGCTAAAATAGAACATAAGGGCAAATTAGAGAACATAGAAATAAAAATAGAATCTACACACAGAAAAGACGCAATGTTTAGACAAATCACAGAGGCAATAAACATAAATGAACTCCAACCAAAATTAAATAGAAAACATGAATGGAATAGCAACATCACAACTTACAATTAAGGACAAAATAAAAACACACACACACATAGAACAAACAACCAACCAGTAACATGTAAATAAACAAATAAATAAACAAATAAAAACACACACAGCCATTCGGATGTAACACATGCGCAAACTAAGCACACAACACACAGAAAAACAAGATGACGTAGTACAAAACAAAGGGAGGCACAAAATAAAGAAAAGAATCCCCAGTTACTGAAGAGGTCACAGAATGTGTGATGAAAGAACTTTGACAATATATGAACAACCGTCCGGTTATGGAACCAACCAACCAACCGGATATTTATAAATTTTTAAATTTATAATAATTTGGAGTGAAAGCACCTGGTGCGTGTGTTTCTTATTAGCAACATGACCCCCCAAAGTAAACAACATATATATATATATATAAGTATTGAAGTTTCCGTTGAAAATTGAAAAAGTCATAGGAGTGAAGAGTGCTCTATGTAAGTTACAGAGCTAAATTTAATGTATAATAAACAATACAATATAATTACCTCATTACCAGAGGTTTCCCGAATAAGACGAATACAAGAAAGATCCTCATTCGTTCGTCAGACAAGGCAATTTAAAATATAGTGAAATATTTGAAAAATCTCCTCAAGAAAGGCAAAAGTTTAACGGGCAAAAACAATATATAAATAAAAGTAATGCAAGAGATATATAAAAATAAAATAAGGAAATATAGTAAGGGTATGTGTATAAATGTGTGTATATGCACCTACAAATGTACATATGTGTGTATGTACAAATGCTTGTGTATAGTGAAAAAATGTGTGCGTAAGTACATACATGAGGGCAAGCATATCAGTGTATGTGTGACCACAAATACGTATATAATATATGTTGAAAAAAGAAATTGTAAGATAATAGAGTTAACGTACATACAGACTCAGGGACTCAGTCTAATACTTTCCCATACCACTATAGGCCATAACTTAGATAGATTCAGGAAAGACTTTATAAAAACCTTCGCTAGTTTTAATCTTAAAATTACCATTGACACTAACCTTTCAAATGTTAATTTTTTAGATATAAACCTAAATCTGCCTACTGCTTCTTATAAACCGACCCATAAACCTAATGAAAATTTAAAATATATAAATAAAGGCTCTTGCCATCCTCCTATAGTTTTTAAAAATCTTATCCCTAATATTAGCCGTAGGATCTGCACCCTCTCTTCCTCAGAAGCTATTTTCAATAAGGCATCCCCCTACTATAATAAAGCCCTTCAAAATAGCGGATTTAGCGAACCGATTAAGTACATACCCAACAATACTAACTCCTTTAAACATAATAATAGGAAAAGAAAAATAATCTGGTTCACCCCCCCCCCCCTACTCTTTAGCAGTTAAAACTAATGTAGACAAAAAATTCCTAGAGCTCTTAGATAAACATTTCCCTAGAACACATAGATACTATAAGATCTTCAATAGAAACTGTGTCAAAATCAGCTACTCCTGCGGTCTCCCTATTAAATCTTATATCCGCAATAAGAAAATACCCATAGAACATCAAAATTGCTCCTGTAGAGTCAAAAGCGAATGCCCATTACAAGGTAAATGCAACACCAAAGCCATTGTATATGTGGCTAAAGTGACAACCATCAGCAACAACCTACCAGCCACCAGCAAACGATATGTGGGTATGACACAAGACAAATTCAAAACGCGTTATTACTCACATGTCGCGTAAATAAAAGTAATGCAATAATAAAGCCCTTCAAAATAGCCGATTTAGCGAACCGATTAAGTACATACCCAACAATACTAACTCCTTTAAACATAATAATAGGAAAAGAAAAATAATCTGGTTCAACTGGTACTCTTTAGCAGTTAAAAAAGATTTACAACAGCTCTGGCTAGCAGAATATGGGATTTGAAAGACCAAGGTATCCAATATAAATTAGATTGGTCAATTTTGAACCATTCTAAAGAATATGCAAGAGGAACAAGAAGATGCGCACTCTGCATAAGTGAAAAATATTGGATTTTACAGAACCTTAAATCACCAAAAACCTGCCTAAATGCAAAACAGAAATTTTCACCAGTTGCCCACACATGAAATCACACTTGCTTTCCAGCTCATATAAACTTAACTCACTTTCAGATACTTATCCTCCATAAACTCTTGTTCTTCACCTTCCTTAAATTACCCTCTTTACAGATTTCTCTTTCTGATTTACTTTTATTTTTAACTTTATTTTTACTTCACATCCACCAGTGACCCCCCTCCCCCTTCCCCTGCTTTTTGATTCACTTACTTTATATCTTCACAATTTTACATATTTTACTTCCCCCTTTTCTTTCACTACCTGATATCACTTGTCACTTGCGTCTTCAACTCCAGATATATTCTGTTGTCCCTCAGCCGCTTTTATGTGTGTTTACTTGCGTATAATTTGTACTCATTTATTCATACGGCTGGTTTTTATATTGTATGTATGCGTGTAAGTGTGCATGTGTGTGTATACATGTTTTTATATGTATACGAATGCATTCGTATGTGTGTGTGTATGTGTGTTTTTATATCTGTGTTTTTTACATACTTATATCTGTGTGCGTGTGTATATGTATATATAAATATATATATATATGTGTGTGTGTGTGTGTGTATATATATGTATATATATATATGGTCGCGTGCGTGCGTGTGATTAGATGTACATGTATGTATATATATGTGCTTCGTGTGTGTGTATGCGCGCATTTGTATGTATGTACGCATGTATGTGCTTTTGTCTGTACGTATTTATATATACTTTTTTATATATATGTTTGTGTGTGTACGAACCTATGTGTGTTTTCTATTTTTTCTAGTGTTACTTTATAATTGATAACCCCTCCCTCTTACTTTCTCTTTGATTTAATTTTTTTATTCTCATATATTTTTTCATTTTTTCATTTTCATATTTTATATTATTTATATATATATCGACCTTCAGCCTGACACTGCTTTGACTGATATACTCCCTTTCCTGTATATATCACTTTCCTGTATGTGGTTGCGCGTGTGTGTGTTTATACGCGTGCTTTCATACTTCTATGTGTATATACTTTAATCCTTAGTCCCTGAGTCTGTATGTACGTTAACTCTATTATCTTACAATTTCTTTTTTCAACATATATTATATACGTATTTGTGGTCACACATACACTGATATGCTTGCCCTCATGTATGTACTTACGCACACATTTTTTCACTATACACAAGCATTTGTACATACACACATATGTACATTTGTAGGTGCATATACACACATTTATACACATACCCTTACTATATTTCCTTATTTTATTTTTATATATCTCTTGCATTACTTTTATTTATATATTGTTTTTGCCCGTTAAACTTTTGCCTTTCTTGAGGAGATTTTTCAAATATTTCACTATGTTTTAAATTGCCTTGTCTGACGAACGAATGAGGACCTTTCTTGTATTCGTCTTATTCGGGAAACCTCTGGTAATGAGGTAATTATATTGTATTGTTTATTATATATATATATATATATATATATATATGTGTGTGTGTGTGTGTGTGTGTGTGTGTGTGTGTGTGTGTGTGTGTGTGTGTGTGTGTGTGTGTGTGTGTGTGTATAGGAGAGGCACAAACACAAAGAAAAGAATCCCCATTCACTAAAGACGTCACAGAATGTGTGACGAAAGAACTTTGACAATATATGAACAATCGTCTGGTTGTGGAACCAACCAACCAACCGGAAATTTATAAATTCCTAAATTTATAAATTTAATTTATAATAAATTGAAGTGAAAGCAATTGGTGAGTGTGTTTCTTATTGGCAACATGACCCTCCCAAAGCATAACAATATCGGTTTCAACACACGTTTTCAGATAAAGAATCTTGCTAAACAAATTCAGAAACGAAATATATATATTAATTCTGGCAATATTACACAAATATGAGCCTCCCCATGTATAACAATATATATATATGTATATATATATATATATATATGTATGTGTGTGTGTGTGTGTGCGTGTGTGTGTGTGTGTATTATATCCTGAATGCAGTAATGGTTAATTACTACACTATATAGAGTCGACGTACGGTGAGGGGTTACTCAACGAGTTACAAAAGAACAGTTAATGAAACTTGGTTTCCGATTCTTATTTATTCCAAGTAATTTATTCCAAGTGTTTACAAATGTTTCTGTAGTAGTTACACAGCCTAGTCATGCTATATGCAAATTGGTAGTTATTAATTTGCAGATACTCAATTTTCAAATGCTGTTCGTACCACCAATTCTTCAGAACGAATGGCTGAATTATGGTTTCTTTGTATTTCTTAAAAGGAGTAATTGCGGAAGATAGAGTAGAAAAGAAAGAGAGAAAGGAAGGGAGAGGGAGTGAGGGAGGGAGAGAAAGAGAGATATATGTAGGGGTATGAGAAATGGAGAGAGTGGTTTGAAGAATACAGATAGCTTAATCTAAATGTTGTGATAGGGGTCCAACAAGTG
>OZ024741.1:240324998-240354998 GCA_964016885.1 Eledone cirrhosa | reverse complement strand
TATATATGTGTGTGTGTGTATATGTATATATATGTGTGTGTGTATATATATATATATATATATATATATATATATATATACATAAATATATATACATATATATACATATATATATACATATATATACAAATATACATATATATACATATATATACATATACATACATATACATATACATACATATACATATACATACATATACATACATATACATACATATAAACATATATATATACATATATATATATATATATATATATATACATATATATATACATATATATATACATATATATGTGTGTGTGTGTATATATATATATATATATAGTCATCATCATCATTGTTTTATGTCTGCTTTTCCATGCTTACACACACACACATACAGATTGGATTACTGCCAGGACAGCCAACCTAGACAAGATAAATTTGGGATACAAATACTATCCTTAACATAGCATGAAGTCAGGATAACTACTATTATATGATGGATGGCATTAAAGAATCATAGATGATTATATGATTATATCCGTTTATAGTTAATACAGCAGCCATTTGTCTTTTCATACTAGTATACAGGGGATAGAATGATAGGGCTGAAAGTGTCTTCAAAATTGAATATCTTTATATGAACTGGTGGAGAAGTTTATTACTTTGCTTTTTATAAGTTTGTCATTGCAACTGCCAACATTGACCTGCAATGTGAGAAATGTTTAGTGAGACAAGTAAAATATTAGAGCTTGAGCAAGTCATTAAGAGTGTTGGACAAAATACTTTGCAGTATTTGTTCTGGCTCAAATCTTACTGTGGTCAACATTGCCGTTCATTCTTTTGGAGGTCAATAAAATAAAATACCACCAGTTTTTCTTCTTCTTTGCCCACTTATTCCAGGGAGGGTTGTGAGGGAAGAGTTATCAAAAACGCCTTCCAGCAGGTCCTGTCAGCTGCAACCTTCTCCAATTGATCTGGCTTGATCCCCAAGTGAGACCAGCTGAGCTCATGGATGTTATCCAACTATCTTGCTTGGAGTCTACCCCTGTGTCTCCTGCCAGTTGATTTTGCCCATAAAATCTGTCCAGCAATTCTTTCCTGAGACATTCTGACCACATGTCCATAATATTGGAGCTGTGATCTCTCAATTCGTAAAAGTAATGGCTCTGCCGAGAGTAACTCCCTAATCTCAAGCTACCCACTATTGAGTAATGTTACCCCAAAGACTCTTCAGAGGAACCTCATTTTGGCTGCTTGTATTTGCAGTTGATTATCATATTTGTATGTTGACTAAGATGACATGACGTACAGTTTTTGTTCTGGCTCTTTTTATTCAAAGTTCAAATCTTTATGTAGCCTACTTGGGTGGTAGACTTAATCTATTGCCCAATTTAACATCACCATCTGGCCTTTGGATGTCCTTAGTAAAGGCAAATCTGTTGCAAGCATTTAGACTAGGTTTCTGATTTAAGGAGGTCTTCTTCTCTCCATACCTTCAACTAGTTTTGGAGGTCCTGAAAAGTGTTATGGTTTTGACCTTCTCTCTCAATGATGATGATGATATTGCTGTTTCAAGGACCCCAAAATTAGTTGGAGGTAAGGAGAGAAGAAGACCTCCTCAAATCAGAAACATAGTCTAAATGCTTTCAACAGATTTGACTTTACTCAGGACATCCAAAGGCCCAGATGGTGATGTTAAACTGAGCAATAGATTAAAAAGGGGTAATGTTCCATGCAAATCGAGGATTATAGACAAAAAAATACAAGGGGATATGCAGAGATGTGTATTTAAAGAATATTTTTTTCTCTATTCCAACAAGATAAATATTTGTATATTTCATATATCAAATTTAAAAACAAAATTACAATTTGTTTTTTCTCTCTAACATGGCTACAACAAAAGGATGGTGATGATCATCTAAAAAAAAAAAAGTGTATTAATGCTGTTTGCTTGCAAAAGAATCGAATATTATCATTATTCAATATAAAACTCACGAAATAAATTTTTATCAAACCTTTTTTTACCAGTTTTGATTAATTATGACAATCTTTTCAAATAATAATTTACTTTAATAAATCAATTTTGTGAGTTATTAAACATATAAACATATGTTTAATAACTTGACATAACTTCTGTACATTTCCACTTATTTTTTATATTATATTATATATATATATTGAATAAATAGTAAAACAAACATCAGTTTTGAACTAATATACATATAGTTGGTCTACTTTATTTGAAAGTGTCATGAAGACAAAACCTTTTATTTGGTAAAATGAAAATGTTCATAAATACATTATACAATAAGCCAAAGGATGCATGTTATTAAGTTTGCCCCCATTTAAAAAATAAATTATTGAAATATTGAAAACAGATTGCAGAAGACTATTTGCCAAAATTGGTCACAATTGTAAAGATTAGAAGAGAGAGAAAGAGAGTGTGTGTGTGTATATATATATATATATATATGTATGTATGTATATATATATATATATGTATGTGTATATATATATATATATATATATATATATAATTTCAACTAGTGACAGGATGTTTGTGTTAAGAGAGGGGCTGAGCTGTTAACTGATCACCATCTAGTTATCTAGACTACATAAAGCCAAAGAAGCCCACAAAACTGGCAGGTCCAGGACGACCTACAGTATATAAAGTGGGAAGCATTGATGGATACGGAAGTCAGGACCAGGTGTGCAGATACTATTGTATCCAAATTCAGGGAACACCCTGAGCAAACTGAGGATATTGAGATAGAGTGGAAATTAAAGATACTGGAAGAGCTAGCACCAAAATTTGGCAGTGAATGCTACACTGACCCCTAAACAAGATGCCACTGTGTGGTACCAAAGATCCTATCCCCCAAATTTAGAGTAAAGACCAGATACTGCTCTTTAATATGTTGTACAAAATGGGGTGGATATGGATGTATTCATGAAGCATCTTATTCGGATGATCCTACAGCTTGGCAAGAAATATAAAAGGGGACAGTGGCATTGAATTCTCTCATTCATCAATAGCTAATCAATGAAGGATGGTTATACAATGACAGTGCCCAAGCATGACATCATCCCATGGGCTCAATCAAAAGTATATATATACACACGTACACACACACGTATATATCATCATCATCATTTAATATATGCTTTCCCTGCTAGCAAGATACATAATATACATACATGTATGCATGCATATATATATAGTATGAATAAAGTTCCATACACTTATGTGTATGGAACATGTGCAACCATTAGTTCTGGGATTCGGTTATGGCCACCACTGTACAGTGGATGCGGCTCTTCCTAACTGGCCCCTCATTGAGCACTTGGACACAAACATACATACTTATATATATATATATATATATATATATATATATATATATATATATATATATATATATATATATGTATATATATATATATCATCATCATCATCGTTTAACGTCCATCTTCCATGCTAGCATGGGTTAGACAGGAGTTGTCCCAATTTGAGGCAAGGCTGGTCGGGTGACCGTGTCTCGCTCATATAGGATTATCTGACAGGTTTTCTACACCTGGATGCCCTTCCTAACACCAACCACATTTACAGTGTGGACTGGGAACTTTTTACCGTGTTACCTACACGGCCACATTACAGCGTAGACTGTGTGTTTTTTTCTCGTGACACCTACACGATTCCAATCTCATTATCTCATTTATTTAGACTGGATGTTGTGGTACCAACTTTACAGGAAGAGGGGGTGTTGGTGGGAGTGGGAGGATGGAGTAGGGGTAGTGGATTGGGGTGTATATTTGGTTAAGAGGTGCCTACTGACTGTAGGTTTCGCTTTGTACATAGGCAAGGCGGGTCTTCTGTATTACTGCGTAGCACCAAAGATCTCGGTCCAGTGACATTGTCTTAGAGAGGTGCAAGTGTGTAAGGTCGGAATTTATCAAATCATCCCAGGTTTTTCTGGGTCTACCTACTCCGTAACTTCCATCAATTTTGATCACCCTGCACTTTTTTATACAGCTGTCATCTTTCATGCACATCACATGACCATACCAACGTAGTCTTCTCTCAAGTAAACAGCATCTGATCCCTCTTATTCCTAATTTCTCACTTAGTTCATTTATGCTTTGCCGTTCGTGTATATTACTATTATACATCCAACGGAGCATGCATACTTCATTCCTTTCTAGTCAACGCAGGTCCTCTGCACACAATGCCCATGTCTCACTGCCATGTAGCATTGGTGTTCGTATACAGGCATCATACAATCTGCCTTTCATTTTTAGAGAGAAACCTTTTGTGGCCAACAGCGGTATAAGCTCTCTGAACTTTTTCCATCCCGTTCTGACTCCGGCTACTGTACTTTCAGAACACCCTCCACCACTGCTGATTTTGTCACCCAGGTAACGGAAAGTGTCCATTATTTCTATAGAACCATCTGGGCAATAGAAGGAGCTAGTATCCTGTGGGCACTTGCTACTTATTGCACCTGAGCATCGGCCACATATAAAATCTACGTTCTTAGATAGTTTACCTGTGATCCCACTACATCTTTTATGTACCCATAGTTTGCATTTGGGACATAAAATGGAATTTCTACCTACTCCTTTCCTCCACACTGAGCATGGCCATTTCCCAGGGGGCACCTGTGCCATATTTTCCTTTCTACAAACTAGAACTTTAGTCTTAGATAAGTTAATTTTAAGGCCTTTTGATTCTAGGCCATGCTTCCATGTTTGGAATTTCTTCTCTAGTTCAGCCATAGGTTCAGCTATGAGAGTTAGATCATCTGCCTATAGGAGTTCCCGTGGGCAGCCTGTCTTAAACTCCTCTGTTATATCCTGAAGAGCAATAATAAATAGGAGGAGACTAAGGAAAGAGCCTTGATGAACACCAACTTTTACACTAAATTCTTCACTATATTCATTGTTAATTCTAAGCTTACTGACTGTTTCTTTATACATGGCTTGTATAGCTCTCACAAGCCATTCATCAACGCTTAGTCTTCTAAGAGCCCACCAGATAATGGGGCGGCGGACTCTGTCAAAGGCTTTCTACAGGTCTTCAAAAGCTAAGTAGAGGGGTTTACTATACATATATATATAATATATATATATATATATATATAGAGAGAGAGAGAGAGAGAGAGAGAGAGAGAAGTGGTTGCACAACGGTTAGTTCACCATACCGAGAACAATTGTTTCACCTTAGTGGATCTTCAGCCATTACGAGCTGAGGATCTGCTAAGGTAAAACAATTGTTCTCGGTATGGAGAACTAACTGTTGTGTAACCACTTCTACCTAACTCGTCCCATGGACTGAGTGCTCTACCACTACGGATATTTCCTTCCAGTGTTCTACCACTATATATATTTATATATATATATATATATATATATATATATATATATATATATATATATATATATATGTATGTATGTGTGTGTATTATATTTCACTCCCTTGCACCATTCTGTCTATAAAACAAGAAGGTATATATTTATGAATTAACTGCTGTGACCATAAATTATTTTCGATTATTGAATTAATTATCATGGACTAAACAATCACTCATTTCATTGGTGTTGTTGCCAATTTATTCAATGTTAGCAGCCAACAAATTCTGATGTTCTGACACATATGTTTGTAATATAATTCATCACAACTAATATCTAGACAAAGACATGAAGTGATGTGATGGCCAAGTGGTTAAGTCATACGTTTGTTAAATATAACAGTTCAGTTACTCTTGTAGTTCATGTTTCAACAAGAATTTTTCCTTTGCAAAACCAAAATAAATCTCTTTCAAAAATTTGCCAAATTGTACTTATTGAAAGACTGGCAATATCCATTGCTACATAAAATGTATTATCTAATATTGGATTGGCAGTATCGGTAGAGGGTCGGACGCCATGCTTTCCAGCATAGTTACGTCCCTTTATGATCTGAGTTCAAATCCCGCCGAGGTTGACTTTGCCTTTCATCCTTACGGGGTCGATAAAATAAAGTACCAGTAATGCACTGGATAATTGCTGGCCTTGTGCCTAAAGTAGAAACAATTATCTAATATTCTGTATATTCAAACAATCAGCTGCACCCTCGCTTCCCCCTTTTTTTCTGAAAGAAGTTAGTTTATGACTGCGTAATCCTTTTAGTAAAAGGTTTTTGATTTTGTTGTTCACACCCAGATCAGCCTGATCAAGAAGACCAACCAAATTAAAAGTTATTCCAACCATGACCATATCTATTTTGTTTGTTTTTTAGATATGGTATGTATGTAGGGTCACATTATAGAATGTGCTTTTTGTTGGGTTTTTTTTTAAGAAGAGTAGGTGTGATTTTAAGGGATGTTGGTCTACTATTTCTAGCCTGTCAAACGATCATGTAAAGGCTCCCTCATCGGCTCTAAACCAGTAATTTCAAACATTATTTTATTGCAAAACCCTTGTACAGTTTCCTAAAAATCATCGAACAACACTGTCCTAATTTTAAAACATTGGATGAAACAAAAATATTTTTAGAGTGAGAATTCATTCATATGAAGAAAACACATTTTCATTAAATTCCTTTAAAAGATACCCGTGGAACCCCAGAATTGTTTTGCCAAAACCTATGTTTCTTTAGAGGCCACTTTAAGAAACATTGCTTTAAAAGACTTAATAGCAACAATTTTATTTATGTAGATTTATATTACAACAAACTACACCATTAATTGCAGACAACGTTCAAATACTCAGTATCTCCCAGTATTGCACCCTCCTTAACCCCACAATATCTGTTTTACACTTTCTACTATAACACTCTTCTGTAAACTATCTGTTGATATGAAATTGGACCCTGGTGGAAAATGTTTATATAGGAATTGAAGCAGCAAGAACACCAACTGGTTTAGAATATGAAAATATGTTATTCAAAACATATTTAAGAACGTTGACAAAAATTTGGATTTATACCTTCAAAGTTAATGCAAGTCATTTTGGTTGTTGTTACTGCTTTGAACTATTTTTATATTTTTCTAAGTTTAATTTCAGCCATGATACACAATAAACTAGACATTTCTTTCATTAACAATTAAGAATAATCATATCTCTCTCTCTCTCTCTCTCTCTCTCTCTCTCTCTCTCTCTCTCTCTCTCTCTCTCTCTCTCTCTCCCTCTCTCTCTCCCCCCCTCTCTCTCTCTCTCTCTCTCTCTCTCTCTCTCTCTCTCTCTCTCTGTATGATTCCTGCTACTTGGCCCATGCAAAGCTGATAATATGCAAAGGCCAGATGTAAAATGTAGGCTGCCAAAGTTAGAAATAAGCCTAGGCCAGATGTGAAATATAGGGTGCCAAAGCTGATAATAGGCACAGACTAGATGTGAAATGTAGGCTGTCGAAGTTGGTAATAGGCCCAGGCTTGATGTGAAACATAAGCTGCCAAAGCTGGTAATAGGCCCAGGCATGATGTGAAATGTAGGCTGCTAAAGCTGGTAATAGGCCCAGGCCAGATGTGAAAGACTGCTCATTAAATATTTCAGTAATCAGTGTTGAATACATAGGATCTATATATAAGACGCATGTATATATACATGTGTATATAATACAGATGATATACACATGAGTAAAAGAACTGATTAATAGAATAAGAACTTGAAAAGAGTAGACCCCTTAAAATTCTAAGCCTATGCCTTGGACCTGTCTGTTACCCATTATGAAATATGAGTGATGAGTGGTGGATTGGCAGTATCGGTAGAAAGTCGGACGCCATGCTTTCCAGCATAGTTACGTCCCTTTACGATCTGAGTTCAAATCCCGCCGAGGTTGACTTTGCCTTTCATCCTTACAAAAACAAAAATCTTTACTACAATATACAAAAATGCACAATATAAAATTTATCAAATATGTAATTTTTTTCTTCACTTTCAACAATGGAGTTGAAGAATATTTTACCATGACTGTAGCAGTAAAATATTGTGATATTATTTTGTGATCTGTTAAATCCTATATCCCTTAAACTGGGGTCCATTAAACAAAGAGTTTACTTTTTGAGATATGTAATTTATAAAATATTATGTACACTTACAATTTCTACATATATACTCATGAGTGTAGCACAATGTGTCCTCAAAGACACCAGTAAAAGTCGATATTGCTGTCAGAATATTATTATTATCAATGAAGCTGTTGGAAGAATTATTTCTCAAGATTTTATTAATTTATTGATTTGGTAATTTAAAATGATTGAAACCATCAAAGAAATCTTTAAGTGTAAAAATCATCTTCAAAGTATCATCTGACTAAAATGTAAATGATCTTTAACATGGTGGGGTTGGAGAGTTGCATATAAAAGAGACATTGTAGAATTGATTGCATAAAACCAATATTAACTGTAAAAGGCAATGGCTGAAGGAAGCCAACTACAGATGTAATGAGACAAGAGAGAGGAGAAAAATAGAAGCCAGCTACAGATGTACTGAGACAAGAGAGAGATGAAAAACAGAAGCCAGCCTCAAATGTACTGAGACAACAGAGAAGTGAAAAATAGAAGCAGGCCACATTAGATACAAGTCAGTGAAGTGGCAGAGTTGTGAGAACATCAGATAGAATGCTATGTGACATTTTTTTTTGTCTCTCTGAGCTCAAATCCTAATGAGGTGAACTTTAGAGGTTGATAAAAAGAAAAAATTGCCAGTCTGGTACTGTGATCGATGATTCTTCTATATCTCTTATAGAAATCTGCTGTGTTCAGACATGGAAAGGGGATGTGCTCTGCTAGGTTTAAAGTACATGTTATCACAACAGCTCTTCTATGACTTCATCAGGAGTTACAGGTCCATACATACATGCACATTAGAGGCACTGAGACAAGAGTTGGGTGGATAACAAAATTATCTTAACTTAACCTCTTGCAATGATTTAGCAGAAATATCTAAAAATGTGTATATTAATTCAAATAATTCAAATATTTTTAGTACCTTTATCAGTGAATATAGCTTCAGGAAAACTAATGTGATACAGTCATAGCACTATTTTGTACTTTGCAAGAATGTTTTGCTGATGCAGTTTCATGTGGTATAAGATGTTAAAAGTTAAAGAAATAGCAAGCAATAATTTCTTGACTGAATGATAAAATTAAGATTTTGCTTTGGTGTTGTTTATAAGTAAGCCAAAACAGAAGGAAGGGAGCCACATTGGTCAGCTGGTATGGAATAATTACTCTGTTCTGGTACTTTTAAGTACACCATGTATACTACATTTAAATACATATATCTGTAAACCATATACATCATGTGTATTTACACTTATTACTAAAATACTTAATGAACACTTCGAAATGAAACCATTATTTAACACCTGGCCTGGGCCTGTTACCAGATCTGGGGGCCTACATTTCACACTGTACATAGGCCAATTACTAGCTTTGGGAGCCTGACACCTTACATCTGGCCTAAACCTATTATTAGCTTTGGCAGCCTACCTCTTACACTTGATTTGGGCTTGTTAACAGGTTTGGTGGGAAGAGAGAGGCATCTATATTTTGCATCTCCCTGAAGCCTATTACTAGCTTGCATTTTACATCTAGCCTATTACCAGCTTAGCTTACACGTTATATCTGGCCTATTCCAAGCTCACATTGGACATCTGGCCTGGACCCATAATCAGCTTTGTCCAGCCCTATTTATAAGAGGCGGTACCAAGATCTTCTGTATGCTATTAACCAGTATTTCACTTTATCATTTATAAAAGAAAATTTGCTATAGAAAAATATTCTTTTACCTAAGTATATATAGAAAATTTTTGGATTCATAAAATTGCTGAGTAGATAAGGTTTTGAATCTTTATTGAAATGTTGTTGTGAGTCAAAGCAATATCCTTCATTCTACATGACCAGTTCATTTAGATATAGGTATAGATACCAACCACCCTTCTAGAAATATGACTTATGATAGTGTGACCTTCTAATAAAATGACATCTTATTCAGAAAAATCTGTATCTATTTACTACTTTATACCACTAAAACAAAGGAAAAACTTTGAATCATGGTGAGTAAAAAAGGAAAAATAATAGAATAGAATATTGAATAATACATTACAGTAAACCTTCAATAAAATGTATTAATAAAGGCAAAAGTGTATATCGCTGCTGAAAGTCTGTTAAACCAAAAGTAACCTATGGGTAATTTTTATTGTTTTTAATTAGAAAAAAAAAAACTCTTCTATTACAATATTTCTAATAGATTATAAAAAATATCCTCCATGTCAATTTTAAAAATAAAAATTTCAGGTACTTAATAGAATAATTAACTTTCTCATTAAGTTGGTGTTTAGAACATAACTTAAGAAAATGTTCTTACATAAAATTATATTCGGCAGTTTAAATTTAAACATGAACCCTTTAAAACAAATGGTTTTTCATCATCGAACCAGGATCACTTTCAGGCAGGTTGGTATCAAAAGGGTTGATAAAATGTACATTAGTGCACAATATAAAATCATTTAATAATAAGGAATGTGTATAATTGTGAGGCAATGCATTGCAGTATTTCGTTACAGTCCTCTACATTCTGGTTTCAAACCCTGCCAAGGTCAACTCTGCCTTTCATCGTTTGGAGGTTGATAAAATTAAGAACCAGTCAAGTACTGGAGATGATTTAATCAACTTTCCCTTCCAGCAAATTATTGGCTTTGTGCCAAAATTAGAAATCATTATTATTTGTTCCTTGGCTGAGGATTGACATAGTCATTGGAATATTGAACAAATATCTTGAAGTACAAATTCTGCCAAGATCCATTTCATCCTTCCCAAATTGATAAAATAAGCACAAGTCAAGTACTGATGTCCATAGTTTCAACAGTCCCTTCTACCCTACTACTTAAATTAGAAACAATTATTTAATCTATTCATTATCATTATCACTGTTTAATATCTATTTTCCAGGCTTGTATGGGTTAGATGGCTTGTCACATACTAAGGTTAGACTTGTCATGTGACCACATCTTGCTGTTTTTGACTTGGTTTCTACAGCTGGATGCCCTTCATAACACCTACCACATTACTGCCTGCACCAGGTGTGTTTTACTGTGGTTACAGCACTGCCACCTTAGAATGTGGGCTGGGTGCATTTTTATCATGGCACCAGCACTACCTCTTTACAGAGTGGGCTGGGTGCATTTTTATCATGGCATAAGCATTACCACTTTACAGAGTGAGCTAGGGGATTTTTGTCATGGAACCAGCACTACCACTTTATAGAGTTGGCTGGATGCATATTAATTGTGGCACCAGCACTGGGAAAGCATTAATAGGAGTTGTGAGTGATATCGTACAATGTGAGAGTAAGTATCCAACAATGGCGGTGGCCTTGAAAAGAGGAAGTTATGTCTGATCTGTTAAATTTGAGTTTGTTAAACTGATGGTGTACTGTATTTTAAATTGTTTCTTTATTGTAAAATAAAACAAGAAAATGTTATGTAAACTGACCATGGTTTATTTATTCATTTATTTATTGCAGAGATGTGATTTATTTTGTATTGAACACCTTCCATCATCATCATGAAACTGTATTCAACCACAATAATGAAATCTCTACATAAGATATCATCATCACTGTTTAATGTTCATTTTCCCATGCTATATATATATATATATATATCGTAATCCACCTGGTTGTGGTGGGGCTGATAACGTTAGAACTCAATGTGTCCTTCGAAGAATGAATGCAGTGAGATTTGGCAGTGTGACCATTGGTTTTTGTGGTAGGTGATCATCGCTTAAGGTATCCTCGAAGAAATTCTGACCAGTTTACAGAGTCATTTGCATATATAAAAGAACAATAAAAAACAGAATACAGGCATATGTAGAGAGTTAGTTCATTGTTTTACGACCGTTTCCGAGGGTCAATTGATTGGGGGAGATCGATGTATCAACTAGCATGGTAGTGATTAAGTTACTACCTATTTCAGAAACTTTCTGAAGAAGACAGCCAATTGAACAGGGATTACAAGCCTGGAAATAGGTAGTAACTTAACTACTACCATGCTAGTCAATACATTGATCTCCACTGACCAATCAACCCTCTGCAACGATTGTAAAACAATGAGCTAACTATCTACCTATGCCTGTATTCTGTTTTTTTATTGTTCTATGCATATATATATGTATAAATTAAATTGAATTAATAGCTTTTGCTGTATTTTTTTTACTACAGAAAATAATCTAATAAGAGTGTCCTCAAGCCCCAAAAGAGAAAAAAAAATGGACATCGGATGTTTTTCTATTTTCTGTTATTAGACTACTTTCTGTAATAAAAAATATGGTGAAAGATACTCATTCAATTTAATTTTCAAAATCCACCACCATCTTTTAAACATATGATTGGTTACATTATATATATACGCACACACACACATATATATATATATATATATATATATATATATATATATATATATATATATATATATATATATATATATATATATATATATATATATATATATATATATATATATATATATATATATATATATATATATGTATGTATATACATATATATATATATATATATACAGAGAGAAAAAGAGAGAGAGATATGGATAGCTAGATATGTATGATGATGATGATGTATATAATGCAGTGCTGGAGAGTATATCAATATACATGTTGAAATATGGAATATGTACACATGATGTTCTGAACACCTATTGTTTGCAGGAATAAAATACCAATTTAACAACAGCAACTTAAACTGAAACATCGACTGCTTTTTTTTTTTTATTATTTTTGTATATAAACACACACACATACACATATACACATAAACATATATACATACACACACACATATATATATATATACAGACACACATATACACACACACAAACATATATACACATATACATATGTACATACATATATATATGTACACACATATACATAAATATATACACACACACATATGCATACACGTATACACACACATACATATATACACATATTTATGCATACAGACATACATACACACACACATATATATTTATAATGTATATACTTGTGCATAAGTTGCAGTGGTCGATAAGATACACCTATTTTGTATTAATAATATCATAGCTTCATTATTTAGGATTCCAAGCCTAGAGCAAGACTTGATAAATAAGCTGCATGTGATTTTATTAGCAAATAAAACCTGACTTATCTACAAGTATATACAAGTTAAAACCTGACTTATCTACAAGTTTTTTAAGGCTATTTTCCCTGGTAAAGGGGTTAGCCTTGCAATCCCCCATAACAAGCTTCTTCATTTTGCCCTATCGGCTGCATTCAATCTCCTCGCTAACCCCTGACTTATCTACAAGTTTTTTAAGGCTATTTTCCCTGGTAAAGGGGTTAGCCTTGCAATCCACCATATCAAGCTTCTTCATTTTGCCCTATCGGCTGCATTCAATCTCCTCGCTAACCCCTGGTTTTCATTTCCTACTCCATCATCTCCAGCCATGTCTGTCATGGTCTTCCCTTTCCTCTACATTCAAGTGTATGTATTTATATATATATAAAATTTAGTATTTTATCTGATGATAGCGTACCAAAATTTTTGGTATCCTTGAAATATATATAATAGAATAAATATGGTTTTATAAATATAGTTTCCATTTATTTAATATCATTATATATATATATATATATATCTCTTTATATATATATATAAATATATATATATATATATATATATATATATATATATATATATATATATATATATATATATATATTATATATATATATAAAGAGAGAGAGAGAGATATATATATAGAGAGAGAGATATACAATGATATTAAATAAATGGAAACTATATTTATAAAACCATATTTATTCTATTATATATATTTCAAGGGTATCAAAAATTTTGGTACGCTATCATCAGATAAAATACTAAATTTTTTATAAATATTTGACATGACCAAGGATGATATACCTTAACGGTTCAAGTTATCCCTGGAAAGTCATTTAATATCATTGAATACTTACTCCAGAAATCTGTGGAGTACTTTGAATCAGTTGTAAACATCTATATTTGTTGGATTTCCAACAAATTAAATATCTCTACTACATATATATATATATATATTTAGGAACCAGTAGGACCCCGACGGCTGAGCTCAAGCCGTTTCGACGGCTAATTCTCTTAAAATTAGCCGCCGAAACGGCTTGAGCTCAGCCGTCGGGGTCTTACTGGTTCCTATTACCCACTCTACTACCCTAAGTATTGAGTACTTTGGTGCGTTATGGTCCACCTGGTTCCTTACCACATTTCCTTCGTTATATATATATTTATATATGTACTTCTTTTCTTTTTCCCTTTAACTCTTCTTTTCACTTCCTTCCACTCCCTCTCCCTTTTCTTTTCCTTTTTCCTCTTTTGCCTACCACGGGGCAGCCCATCAGGCTTTTGTAGACTCAGTATCCCCCACCCCAGTAAATTCTATATAGCATTAGCCGAAAACACAATACCAGCTAAAAATATAGCAGCTGCTTTAGACTCTGGAGATTTTTTTATTATTTGTTACTATTTTATTTTTTTATTATTTTTTTATTTTATCAATCTCTATATATATTTATATATATATATATATATATATATATATATATACACACAGGCATATTTGCATATCTGTGTGTGTATATTTATGTACATGTGTGTGTCTGTGTGTGTATAAATCCACATCCAAATTGACTTGTTCCCCAATATTGTCTCCTGTAATATCCACTGCCCACCTCTTCCTGCCATTACTAACATTTTATTGAAGAAACAGGCTCTGTGTCATTCTCCATATATAGATCTCTTTGTTTCTGTTTTCTCTATTTCCTATTTTTAAAGCCATATTAGCCTGAATACTAATGGACTAATATTTCTAAATATCTCTAATGCTTCAATATTGTGACACACAAATCAGACAATATATACTCATCATGGTGATGGCCTTTACAGAGTATTAAACAAGAAGTATAGTCTCATTTTATCTCTCTCATCTCCATTCTCTCTCATTCTCTTTCACTCTCATTCTATCTTCCTATCTATTTATCTCCCATGTTTTCTTTCTCTCTGTTATATCTATGTACAAATGTGTGTGTGTGTGTGTGCGCGTGTATATATATATATATATAAATATATATATATGTATACATAGCCCTGGCTTTTGAAACAGGCTATTGACCATTATATTAGCCTCAATACTTGACTAGTACTTATTGTACACAGAATAATGAAAGCCGAAGCTGACCTTCGTGGGATTTAAATGTAAAATGTTGAAGGATGAAACTAAATACTGCAAGACATATGCCACTCTACTTATTATGGCATCCATTATTCTTTCCTTTACACTATTAACTGTAGGCAGTGGTCATATTGTTACTATATATATATAGGCTGTTGTTGCATATGGTATTTATATGTTTGTGAAAAGAGAAGGGACAGTACCCATGAATTTCCCATGTCCTTCCAGACTGATGTGAGAATGTAGTTAATGAGCAGCTTCAGCATCTGTAGATTAAAGTCAGCAGAGGAAATATGGGTGTAGTTAGAATACCAAACAGTTACAGCTCTGAAAAGAAAGTGCTCAACACAGTATTTAATGCTGGATCTGGAAAGTGAGGCAAGAGTAGATGTGGGCCAGATGTGATAGGTTTTCTTAGGTGGAGGGAGTCTACAGCTATTGCAAGTACAAACTATGATGATATTGAGAGGACAAGAAATAATTGAAAATATTTGTTAGTTAACACCATTATGTTTTAAATCATCAAAGATTTCAAGAGAAACAGAATTCCCACCAAAAAGCTTCATAAAGACTGAACAAAAACCGCTGAATAACTTGGAAAATATATTTTTTAAAGTAGTGTCTGAAGATTTCTTCAAATCTTTTGAGAAGGCCTCAATTATACATAAAGCCTAATAAAAAAAATATTTCAGTATTTCTTTCCTTTCTTTCCTATTCCTAAGCAGACTGTGGTGACAGTATTCTCAAACAAGCCTTCTAGAGGATCCTATTGGAAGCAACTATCACCAGTTTTGTTTCAATTCATAAGTTTATAACACTAGAGGATGTTTAGTCTATGTAGATAACATAACTTTCTAAACAAATGAAATCTTTTTCATCCATATATTCCTGGGAGGGTAGTGTAGACAAATATTTTATCTTCAGATCAGATAAATATAGAAATAATTTCAAACAGTAAGAGAAATACAAAAACACTTCAGGCAAACGTCTCTAAAAAAATATCTTTACTTAATGGTAATATTTCCTTCCTGGGTATGTACACAATATCAGGGGGAATTCAAACTAGGTATCTTTATTGATAAAGAAATGGAACTAATTCAGTGATTAAGGAAGACATTGTTATACTTAGTTTAGAAATAATTGTTTCTACATTTTGGCACAAAGCCAGCAAATACCCCAGTGCATTACTGGTGCTTTATTTTAGACCCGTAAGGATGAAAGGCAAAGTTAACCTCAGCAGGATTTGAACTCAAAATGTAAAGGGCCAGAACTCAGAAGGCAAAGCTTGGTGTTTGACGCTCTACCGATGCTGTCAATCCATTGCCCTTAATTTAAAAATAATGCCTAATTTGAATCTAGTCTGGGACAAAGTAAATATCTATAAATAAGATAGTTGATAATGGTAAGTGACTGAATTTGGATTATGTTGCTTGATATGGACAAAGACAAAATTTAGTGAGTACTTTTTAGAATTGCGAGAGCCAAGATAACTTTTTAGTGTTGGTGTCACAATAAAATACACCCAACACACTCTTTAAAATGTTTGATTAATGTGTAGCAATAATATTAAGTTGAGATAACACCTTAGTCATTCCAAGGGCATAACAACTTCTCTACTGCTGATGCCATGATAAAATGTACCCAGTACACTCTATAAAGTGGTTGGTGAATGAGTAGAGAAAGTGTTAGGTTGAAAGGACACCTCAGTCTTACTGAGGACACAACAATCTCACTGATGCTGGTACCATGATAAAATACCCCAGTACACTTTGTAGAGAGATTGGTGTTAGGAAGGACATTGAGCCATAGACTATGCCAAAAATGTGATGTAAAAGCCAGGTTCATCACTAAAGAGGAAGGGGAGCACTGGATGACATTACTAACCTACTTTTCAATGGTGTCCCCTTAGATTTAGAAAATAGAGTTTATAAAAAACATTCTGAAATACATTCCTTAAAGTCATTATTTTAAAGAAGGTTCACTGTAGAAGCTGATCAGAAAATTCCCTGAGAAATTAGAATCCCCACCCAAAATGTTCTGAGGTGCACAAAACACCAAAGCCTAACAATATATAGTTCTCTAATTTGCCTATAATTGTAGTAACTCTGAATAAGAAATGACTTTGATCATGCAGCAAGTCAATAAATCTGTTGGCAGACAAGAACCACTCCTTGCAATAGTAAAAAAAACAAAAGCTTGCTTGGAACAGTCAAGTCTCCCAGCACTACTCTCGGTCTAACATTATCCTACAGAAAACAGTCGAGGAAGAAGAGGCAAAGAAAATCCTGGTCTGACAACATCAAGGACTGAATAGATCACAACACCACAATCTAGATGGATAGAGGCCAATGGTGACTGCTGACTGCATGGCACCCCAACGACTGTCTGTACCAGTTGCAGGAACTTGATGATAATGAATCATGACAACCTATCCAACCCATACTGGCATGGAAAGTGGACATATGATGATAATGATGATGATGACTGTATAAACATTAGGTAAATTGTCCAGAGAATCTTAAACTCAATAGTAACAACCTATTTTAGACATTTAATCATTTAAGCTTGAAAATGTTCAATCTGTTGGGAAAAATTCATGCTTCAACAGAACTACACAATCTGCCATAGCACCAAAATATTTATAACAATGACTGACACAATCAGTATTCATATTGTAGAATAGATAACAAACCTGCCTGATTGGAATCTAATTGAAATATGTGGCTGACTCTCATAAATGAACACATGTTAAACCATGTAAATCCAGCATGCCATGGCCCAGCAACTCCCATGGGCAAACATATTTGAAATCAGCCTCCATTTTTTTGCTAATCAGGCATCAAGGCAGCTGTTAGTAGAGATAAGTTGTTAAACTTTGTTAACCACAACCAAGTGTTTTATGATACAGTCCTGTTCATTTCTTATTCTGAACAGCTAAATTCCAGCTAAATATGTCATCCAAAAGACTAAGAGGTGCAAATGGTGATGCTAGTGTCTATAATCATGTTTGGAAACATGTTGTGTTGTTTTAAGCTTTGTTCTAACTTTGATAATACATCAATATATGTGTGGAATGAGATGGTAAGACTATGTTTACATAGTGGCTCCCCTTAGAGGTCAAGTTTAGTTTTCTAGCATTTTTCTGTAGTCAGACAATAGCCTGGTCACAAGGTTACCACATTCAAGGGGTTCAGTTTGTAACTAGCAAAGAAATACATAAACAAATCATCATTATCATTTAACATTCCAGTGAATATAAATGAAAGTGGCTTCCAAAATTTTCCAATAAATTCTCAAACCCTTTCACAATTTTGTGAACAAGTAAATGATAATTTTTTCAAAATGACATTAACTGAATTATTTTCAATATATAGCAGTAAATTATTGATACAAAATATATAAATGTTGATATATTACATTTTTTTAAAATATAATTAAAAGTTCTTTAAAATTTCTTTGTCTGCAAACCATTTTATGCATCATACAGTATATACTCATTTATAAATCATACTGGTAGATAAGTTGCATCTCCATTTTACATACAGCCAGTGATGAAAATAGAGAGGGATACACAGTGAGATGGTGTGTTACTTTTCGGGGGGGGGGGGTTATAGCGTTTATACCCACTCTCTCGCAACTTCAGCTTCACAAACTTTAGCATATCACTAGTTCCTAAACCCTATTCCTGCATAAAACATTTACAATGTACCATTTATTTTGAATTGAAATTTGTAGGTCCAGTAGATAAATCATATGCTGTTTTTCATATTTTTGTGGAAAAAGGAGCAATTATATTTGTGTCTACTGTTGGGGGTGTTGTTGCATTATAAATAAAACTAAACTGACAATTAATCTTCCAAACACTATCCAGAGAAAAGAATAATTTCTGATTGCTATATCCAAATGTTCTTTATCCAGAAGCTCTTTAATACTCATCATAATCTTATCTTCACATCAAACTGATTAGATATTTCTGCAGGATTATTCTACATGTCTGGAATATTTATACATAAAAACTTCAAATATTTTGTTTATGAAAACTTAAGACACTAAGTTAATCTTCCATATTTCTAACTCTATAAATATATGACATCGCCCATCCTTCACAAATAGACAGAGGGACAGAAGACATGTTTCAAACTTGATATTTGATTTACTCTGTTGACTAGATTATTCTTTTACGATCTGAGTTCAAATCCTGCCGAGGTTGACTTTGCCTTTCATCCTTACGGGGTCGATAAAATAAAGTACCAGTAATACACTGAGTATTTGCTGGCCTAAAGTAGAAACAATTATTATTATATTTCTAATGAAAGACACTGTCTATGATTATCAAATCATCAAGAATTTGAAGGTTTTGGAAATATAAGAACTTTCTCATTATTAAGTTGGTGTTCAGTTGGTTCTTACATAAAATTATGTGGAAGGTTTTTAGAAAAATATATTTCAAAATACATAACTTTATATCACAGAATCAGGGGCAGTTTCAGGTGGTTTAGTATCAAAAGGGTTAAATACCCTCAAACTCCACATTTGCTTGTCATGTTTGTGAAAAACTTATCTTCCAGAGTTCATACTCAGTATTATCTGTATCAAACAGTTACACATAACTCTCAATAAAGGAGTAAATCAAGCCATTATGTGATGCTCTATATGGCTACACAACTTGCTAAAAATAGTAACTGAATCTCCCCAGGGCAGTATATTTAGATCCTTTTCTGTTCTAAGTTCAAATACCACATTCATCTTCTGATGTCATCAATAAAATAATCACTAAATCAAAGAGTAGGGTCAATTATATTAATTATACCTTTCCTATGTCTATATTAGAAACTATTAGGATTGGCAGTATCGCTAGAGTGTCAGACACCCTGCTTTATGACATAGAGTTACAGTCCTTTATATTCTGAGTTCAAATCCTGCTGCTGTTAGTTTTGCCTTTCATCCTTACAAGGTCAATAAAATAAAATACCAATCATGCATTGGGGTCGATTTAATTGACTTTCCCCTCCCCCAAAATTGCTGGCCTTGTGCCTAAATCTGAAATCATTATTATTATTATTATTAGCAACGTGGCAGATTTGGTAGAGTATTGGAGAAAATGGCTTGTGTCCCCCTATGTTTTGAATTCAAATCACACCAGGGTTGATTTTACTTTTTATTCTTTCAAAATTGATAAAATAAATACTAAACAAGTGCTGGGTTTCTCCCCTTATAAATCTGGAGCCTTGTGCCTCTATGAAAAGTCATTTTAATATATAAAACAATCGTTGTCTAGCAATCACATAAAGTTCCATTAAATGTATCTTTATGATATTATATAATGAGACTGGTTAAGAGATTATAGTTTAAAGTTTTATTTACAAAAAACAAAAAAGCAGCAGTCATCTTTTCAGAAATCCTTAGTTCTTTTCTCAGCTTTGTTAAACTCAACAAGTGATGTAATAAATACTGTACATGCAATTATGAAAATTGAAATTATTGTAAATAAATTTAAAAAAATGTTAAATAAATTAATTTCTCTTCAGATTTTATTTAGTTTATTTTATTTTATTCTTTAAAATAAATATGGACACATGTGTGCATACATGTATATCTATGCATCTCTGAATGTATGATGGTGTGTTTATATAAATGTTATTGTGTGTATATAAAAAACAATGTATATGTAAATACAAAAGCAGGCCACATTTGCAGAGACAGATAAACTAATTTGCATGGCTTCTCTTCTCAAGTTATATTTCTTTCATTCAGTTCTGTTACTTGTAAGTATACCATGTACACTACTTGGGGCATGTTTATACCAGTAATTCACACATAAATCATCCATTTAGCACTGATTACTAAAATACTTAATGAGCAGTTTGAAACGGTCTAAATTTCACATCTTATCTAGGTTTATTGCCAGATTTGAGAGGCTTACACTTTAATTCTGATGAAGCCCTATTACCAGCTTTGGGAACCTGCATTTTAAATCTGACCTAAGCCTTTCACCAGCTTAGGGGCCTACATTTTACATCTGACCTGAACCTACATCCAGCTGTGTGCAGGCCTGAGTACAAGAGATTGATAAAGCTGGTATTTATAAGAGAATTCTATGAGATATCAGTCAAGGCCTGCATCAGAAGATATCAATCTATTGATAGTAACAATCCCAGAATATCCTTTCAAATGTGACAGTGAGTGAACAGCAAGAAATTTAGTTCTTTCACCAAAGACAATGAAATGCCTGCAGGTGAATATGAACTCATGATCTACAAGATGGTAGTCAAATATCTTTTTTTAAGTTTGGTCATCTATCCACACACACACACACACACACACACACACACACACACACACACATATATATATATATATATATATATGCAGCAGTGGAGGAAAGGATGGAAAAAGTTTAGAGAGCTACTCCCACTGTTGACTACAAAAGGTTTCTCCCTGCATATAATGGGACGACTGTATGATGCCTGCATATGAAATACGATGCTTCATGGTAGTGAAACATGTGCTGTGACTGCAGCGGACATGTGTAGACTGGAGAGAAATGAAGCAGCCATGCTTCATTGGATGTGCAATATAAGTGTGAGAGAAAGGCAGAGCTTGGGCGAGCTGAGCGAGAAGAATTGCCAAGAAATGCCAGTGGGTGGAAGCCACAGTGCAAGCAGACCAAGAAAGACCTAGGCAAAGGTGATGGAAGCTGACCTCAAATTGCTGAGACTTACAAAGGAGTTGATGAAGGAATGCAATGATTATATATACATATATATATACATACATAGAATAGCAAATTTACTGCACCTTTCGTTTCATACCTGTGATGGAATATATGTTTTGCAGGTCTAACAAACATTGTATTATAATAATTCAAGGTAAATTCCTAGGAGGCCACCACTCCATTATCAATTATTTTATGAATTAGAAATACTTTCCCTACCTCTCAACTAAAATTTTATAAAAGGTGCAAATGTTATGACACTCGCCCTGTGTTTGGAAGTCATAGAAAAAAATAAAAAAGTAAAGCTTGAAGGGTTAGACCTTAACATGGAAGTGGATGAGGTGCTCAGCAAAAGTTATCCAAAAGTCTTTGACACAAAATGAAGCCTGTTATGAACAGTATGGAAGGACCATAATAAAAAGAAGGACAAGAAGACTTCTCATCCTAGACCATGGATTATGCTCTGATAGGAAGTGTACTTACACCAACCAAAACATCAATACTGTGTAAAACAATAAGAAGAATGGTGATGGTGGTAGTGGTGGTGGTGTTGGTGGTAATAATAATGAAGATAATGAGAAAAAGGTTAGCAATAAAATGTTATTAATGAAGTTTGGTGCAGAGGTTATTGTGAAAGCTATAAAGATCAGAGAAAATATAGTTGTTTGGTTACTGAATACATAATGGTTGTCATATCTTGTGACTTGCTATCATTTTATTTACTCCCTCCTCCTCCCAAAGAGAACATTAATCTCTGCTTACTAACAGTAACATTACAAAGACTATAACCTATAATCCAACTACACTTCTGCTTCAATTAGGAACCAATGATTTTTATGGCAGACATTTTGGGAAAATATTGGTCTTTCTCTGCTATAATTTGTTTTATGATGTCTTTGCTAAAAATCACAGATCTTAATTTCTTCATGAGTGACTAATTTAAGAGAGAATTATTATTATATTTATTATTATTATTATTATTATTATTATTATTATTATTATTGTTCTTTGAGTCTCAGTCATTGATGTTAGTTAACTGGAAAGTTTGTTGAAATGAATATCAAGCCACTACCTGCAGCCTCAGATATTCAGGACGTATCGGAGGGTTCTTGCTGTTCCCAGCAAGCATGCCTTTTGAAGCGTTCCAAAAAGCGTGAAGGGGCCAATTTTCTTTAACCATCCCTGGAAACATTTTGAGATAGTACCTAGTGCACCTATGACAATCGGGACCACTTTGACTTCATGGCAGTTCCAAATCCTTTTTACCTCCCACTTTAAGTCCTGGTATCGGTTAATTTTCTCCCTCTCCTTCTCTTGCACTCTCGTGTCGAAATTATTATTATTATTATTATTATTATCATCATCTTTATTATTATTGTTGTTGCTGTTGTTAGAGGGCAATGGATTGGCAGAACCATTAGAAAGCTGGGTAAAGTGCCATGAGATATTTAGTTACTGCTCTTTACATTTTGAGTTCAAATTCTGCCAAAATCAACTTTACCTTTCATTGATAAAATAAATCAACTTCAGTCAAGTACTAGAGATGACGGGGTCAATTTAAGTAACTCTCTGAACCCCTCCCTACCACCTAAAATTACTAGCTTTGTGTCTAAAGTAATTTAAAAGGGCAGTGGATTAGTAGAATCAGAGCATCAGATAAATGCTAAGCAGTATTTGCTTTCGCTCTTTATATGCTGAGTTCAAATCCTGCTGAGGTCAACTTTGCATTTCACACTTCTAGGGTCAACAAAATAAAGTACCAGTCAAGTAGTGAGATCAGAATAATTGACTAACCATTCTCCCTAAATTTCTGACCATTGCCTACCGAGGTTGACTTTGCCTTTCATCCTTACGGGGTCGATAAAATAAAGTACCAGTAATGCACTGGGTGATTGCTGGCCTTGTGCCTAAAGTAGAAACAATTATTGCTATTATTATTAAAGAGCTGTACTTAAATAACAAACCATTATTGTAACCAAATCGATTAGCAGAATTGGTAGAGCGTCGGACAACATGCTTTGCAGCATAGAGTTATGGTCCTTTACATTCTGAGTTCAAATCCCATCAAAGTTAGCTAATAAAGTACCAGTAACAGACTGGGGTCGATATAATTGACTTTCCCCTCCAAAAGAATGTTGGCCTTGTGCCTAAATCAGAAACCATTATTATTAAAGGGCAGTGGATTGGCAGAATTGGTTGAATGTCAGACAACATGCTTTATGGCATATAGTTACAGCCCTTTACATTCTGAATTCAAATCCTGCTTTGATCAACTTTGCCTTTCACACTTCCGGGGTCAATAAAAGAAAGTACCAGTAATGCACTAGGGTCAATTTAATCAACTTTCTTCTCTCCCAAAATTGTTGGCCTTGTGTCTAAATCAGAAACCATTATTATTAATTATTATTATTGTTAGAGTTCAAATCCCGCCGAGGTTGACTTTGCCTTTCATCCTTATGGTGTCGATAAAATAAAGTACCAGTAATGCACTGGGTAATTGCTGGCCTTGTGCCTAAAGTAGAAACAATTATTATTGTTCTTCTTGTGGTTGCTGCTGATATAGTGTGGTGGATAGGCAGAATTATTAGAGAGTTGGACAAGGTACCTCACAGTATTTGGTGACAACTCATTACATTCCAAGCTCAAATCCCATGAAAATCTACTTTACCTTCCATCCTTCCATGGATAAATAAAACAAAGTAGCAGTCAAATACTGAGTCAAATACTGCGTTGGACAAAGCACATCTCTAAAATTGTCAAGAAAGCCGAGGGTGTCTTGGCATCACTCAGCAAGACCTTTGTCAGCCACTCTCCAGGTATTTATTTAAAGCTGTATATAGCTATGGTGTGGCCACACTTAGAATTTGCATCACCAGTCTGGAACCCCTATCTTGCTCAGAATATTGACCTCCTGGAAACTGTTCAGAGATGTGTAACCAAGCGATTACTCTCCATAAGCCTTGTTTCCCTGGGCATGGATACATTGAAGCTCCGACGTCTGGCAACTGACTTGGTAAACACCCACAAAATTATTAACCATCTTGCCAACAACAACCCTAAGCACCTTTTAGAATTCCATGTGTCTAACACAGGTGGGCATGCCTACAAAGTCAGAAAACAGCACAGCTCCCATGACTTTCAGAAACATCTTTTCATGCTCAGAGTTACTGAAGCATGGAATAAACTACCTAGATCAATTGTTAGCTGTCGGGACACTGCATCCTTCAAAACCTCCATGCTTCCCAGAATTCGCCAAGACTACACCTGATATCCCCCCCTCACCCACCCACCCACCCATACACATGCATGTAGGCATGTATCTGTGTGTATATCAAGACTTACACACTGCTCACTTTCTTGACATGTGTACATTATTCTGTGTACTATACATGCACCTTTGAGGAGTTTAGTGCACCTGAGCACTGTACAAAATAATTTCATTATTGTTATCATTTACATTCTGTCAAGTGGTAGTGCTTGTACCACAATAAAATGCACCCACTACACTCTGTAAATGGTAATGCTGATGCCATGATAAAATGCACCTTGAACACACTGTAAAGTAGTTGGCATACAAACCATGCCAACATATGAAAGATATGAGCAAGAGGTGGTTTTCTGACCTGTCTCGTCTTAGATCATGATGACCTTGCTAGTCTATGCCAGCTTAGAAAATGGACATAAAATGATGATAATGATGCTGGCGATAATGATGAGTGGTGCGATACAGTAGTCAAGTTTTGCTGAGTGGTTTTGATTTTTGACTAAAATGGTTCTATTCTATTCTTAGGAGAGGCATCAATACTACAAATTCTTGTTTCTATAACCATATCTTTGTTAGGGAACTTGATGTGATCAACTGCTCATACCCTCAAAACGGGAACCTATGTAATCCTGGAACCAATAAAATAAAGATAAAATCAAGTACTTAGGACAATTTAATAAACTGACCACTCTCCAAACATGTCTGGCATTGGGCCTATGTTAGAGACAACTATTACTATTATTTGACACAGTTGGTTGGTAGAAGGGGATGAATTAATAAAATTAGAAGATAATCAAAGTGCCTTATAGTACTTCATAAATTCTGTATGTATTTTTGAATTAAAATACTACTATTATAAATCAAATTTATCTTTCATCTTTTGGCATCAATAAAATAAATAGCAGCTAACAACTGGGGTTGATTATAATTGATTGTACACTCCCACTAAGTTTGTGCTTGTTTACCCATGTTAAAGGAAGGAAGGCAAAGCTGACCTCAGAGGAATTTGAACTCAGAAAGTAAAAGGTTATAACTATATGCCACAAAGCATATGCCCGATGCTCTGCCAATTCAGCCAATCTACTGCCTTTATTAATAATGATAATAATGCTAAGGTATCAAGAAGCTCCACCGTGCTCCCACTAAATTTCTGACCTTGTAGCAGGGTCGATAAAATAAAGTACCAGTAATGCGCTGGGTATGTGCTGGCCTTGTGCCAAAAGTAGAAACAATTATTATTATGCAAACACATTATATCTGACCTTGTAGCGGGGTCGATAAAATAAAGTACCAGTAATGCACTGGGTAATTGCTGGCCTTGTGCCAAAAATAGAAACAATTATTATTATGCAAACACATTATATCTATATCTAAGGAGAAGCAATTCCAAGAAGCATGCCATGATTTTCAAAAAGGAAGATGAAAAAAATGAAATGCAGAAGCATAAACAAGAGAAAGCCCAAACCCAGATTTTTAATATTCATGAGGTAAGTACAAAGAATAGATTCTCAGCAAGTAGTAAAACAAAGTTGTTGTGTGGAGAGTGTGGCTATAGCTGGTCCTGGTTTAGTTGTGTGGCTGAATAAATAACAGATAGAAAAGATGAGCATGTTAAAACCCAAACAAACTTGCTGCATGAATACAGTTCAACCCTACATATGGGAACAATACTATTGAAAAGGTATTTATATTGCTGTTATCTCCAGTTGCAAGCTGTGTATAAAAATATATGTGAAAAAAAATTAATTTGCCCTTATCTAAATCCTCACTAGATGGCAAATTAGTAGAATCATCAGAACATCAAATGGAATGCATTGTGACATTCGTTCCAGCTCTTTACATTCTTAATTCAAATACCACAAAGGTCAACTTTGCCTTTTATCTTTTCAAGGTTGATAAAAAAAAAGTACCAGACTAATACTGGAGTCGATTCTTCCTCTATATTTCTTCCTTACTTCCGCTCTATCACTCTCTCTCTCTCCTCTGGAAGAAATCGGATATGTTCAGACATGGAAAGGGAGTGGGCTCCACAAGATTTTAAATGCCCAAGACACACTGTATGTCCCTATAGCACCCCTGTGATACCAAAAGGACTTACAGGTCCATACATACAAATCTTCACTTCCATAAAGAATATACCACAACTTTACAAAGACTACTACAGGTTCACCAACAATTTTCTGTCAACTGATGCTCCAGCACCTCACAATCCAGATATATCTATGAGCAGACTCTTGAATTCCCTGTAACCATTATTAATAACTTTTCTGTTACCAAACCTTTGAACATTTCTTATAAATAATTTATAAAGGTGAAACTACTCTCCTCCACATCCTAACTTTAATAAAGTAAAGGTGTAAATGCTTAAAACTAAACCTAATACTATATCCTAACCTCATAAGGACCATCTCTTGAAATATAACTTTGAAGAGAACTTATCTTCACTTAAAGAGAATGCAGTCTCTCAGCATGAATGAGAAAAAGCTAAATATATGCCCTTCATGAATATATTACAAGAGCAGTTCCTTAAAGGACCAAATTTAGAACTTGGGGGCCCAGGACACTTCAGGACACAAAAAAATTAAAATACACAACAGACCACCAGGTTTACATTTCAAAGTTGGCTTGATGCATGTTATACATACAGTAATGAAAAAAACGACCATTTTAAGTACACTTTCCACACTTAAATGTACTTAAAAACACACACAAACACAACTGTATATATATATATACAGTTATAAATACATCCATACACACATGCATACATACGCATATACACCATATTCTTGCATAAAACAGGACAATCATATCCCCTTACCTTCTACTACAACCATCTGAATCTGATGTTGCTAAAATAGAGAAATTTTGATAAAATACGTTTTATTAAATATTATTCTGGCAATGATTTGATGTCTCTAAAGTAGAGAAATGTTGATGAACTGACAACAGGATTGATATTAAGTACTTTTTGTTAAAAGCATTAATCTGATGAGTTTAAACAAAAGCAAAAAGCCCATCAGAGGGCACACCTTTGACAGTCACGGGGCACATCTATCTTACTAGGCCACACACCCACTGATAGCCCCCCCCCCCCCCCAATGATAGAGGGGCTGGGGCAAATTCTCCATCTGCCTTGCTATAAATCCTGCCCTAGTTCCTGGGAGTGCTGAGTTCCAGGGTTTAGGCAGTTAGCACAGAGCATTAAATTTAATTTACACCATTTTTACCTTTATATTATTAGAGCTGAATAGTTTCCACTGTCTAGTAAATAAACAAACAGTTGTTGTGAAGGTTTGGTAGTGAAAACGTTATGAAAAACATGGCAGTAATCTCTTTGCAATTTACTTTGAATTATTATTAGATCACAAACGTTAGACCAACAAAACACATAATTTACCATGGGTCTGGAACCTAGAATGCTGGAAAATCAGTGGCGTACCTGTATTTGTTTGACAAAATGCCTAATGAGTTTGTGGACAGAAACAAGAGATAGAGATAATAGCTGGGCTGCTCCCTGTAATACCCTAAAAGGTGACAACAAGGCTTAATTCAACAATGAAGAGAAGATGGAATAAATTAAATTGTCATTATAAATAGTTATATGTTGTTGAACTAGCTTGGCTGTGAGTTCTTTTCTAAGGCTCTTATTAACAGAAAATATATCCAATCAATATTGTATAATTCATTCTTTAACAAACACTGGCATTAGATCTCTCCTTTGATATCTCATTGTCATTGTATATTCTAGTCAAATCACTCCCAACTACCACACTACCACTGCCACCACCTCAACAAAACATCCACACCCTCCACCCCCTCTTTCAACCATTAACCACTCCTAACACCACCCTACGAAAACTTCCATTCCTTCAAAATGCCACTTAACCAACACTAACATCACTGTCACTGCCAAACACACTACTCCCACCATCTCACCAGCCTATACAACCACCACCACCATCACCCCACAACTACCACCAACACCACAACCATGACCACCACAACCTCACCACTCAACCACCAATATCACTTCATTCAACCACCAACACCACCATCACCCCACAACTACCACCAACACCTCAACCATGACCACCACAACCTCACCACTCAACCACCAACATCACTCCATTCAACCACCAACACCACCATCACCCCACAACTACCACCAACACCACAACCATGACCACCACCACCACCACAACAACCACCACCAACATCACAGCCACCACCACAATCACCACCACCACCACCACAACCATCACAACCACCACAACCACCACCACAACCATCACAACCACCACAACCACCACAACAACCACCACAACCACCACCACCACAACAACAACCACCACCACCACAGCCACCACCACAAACACCACCACCACCACCACAACCATCACAACCATCACAACCACCACCACCACCACACCCACCACCACAATCACAACCACCACCACCACCACTACAACCACCACAACCACAACCACCACCACCACAACCATCACAACCACCACCATCACAACCAGCACAACCACCACCACCACCACAATCACACCCACCACCACAATCACAACCACCACCACCACCACCACAACCACCTCCACAACCACCACCGCCACAACCACCACCACCACAACCACCACCACAACCATCACAACCACCACCACCAACACAACAACAACCACCACCACAGCCACCACAACAACCACCACCACCACCACCACAACCATCAAAACCATCACAACCACCACCACCACCACAA
>OZ024741.1:240289998-240319998 GCA_964016885.1 Eledone cirrhosa | reverse complement strand
CTCAGAACTGAGATATTTGTTCGATTTTACAGATGAACAAATGAATTGTGAATAGAAATTTCAATCCAATTTCAAAGTAAGTGATGTAAATAGAGTCAAGAATAATATATTTGTTTTTATATATTGACCTAAAACAGCCATAACTGACTAAACATGTTTAACCCTTTAGCATTTAAACCGGCCATATCCAGCCAGAATTCTCTCACCACTTTCTGTTCAAACTGGCCTTAACTGGCCACTTGCACTGATGTTAAGGTATTGTTCTCAAAATAAATAACATCAAAATCTCATAGATTCGATATTATATGAGATATTATGTGAGATAAAGCCTTTACCACAAAAATACAATAGTAAATATAGAGTAATGTAAATGTTATGTGAGATATTATCTATATATATAAACCTGAGTATGTCTGTCTGTGTGTGAGTTTGAATCCCTAAAACTAGAGAAGCACCCAACCGACTGTTTTCAAACTTTACACATGTAATACTTATGTTTCACGGAGTGTTCTGAGTAAAAACAATTTCAAATTTTCAATGCCCTAGGGACCGCATTAGGCGATTTAGCGATCTCTCTATATAATTCTTACTCTTTCTCTTTTTAGATAGATACTTACATATAACGTCGCGCCCTTATAATATCTGTCTGTATGTCTGTATGTCTGGCTGTCTACATTACGTCACTTCCTACAATTCGCTCTGCATCCAGAACGCGTCCTTATAATATCTGTCTGTATGTCTGGCTGTCTGCTGCCTCCGGCTATTCTGCCACCCTTGCTCAAGACAAATCTCACACTCATTCCCCAAACAGTTGGTAAGTGCATACAACTTCTTCCTCACGTTTTAAGCCACAGTGTTGCTTACTTACGTACCACCAGACCCTTACTTCTTCGCCAGCCGTGGTTGTGGCAATACTAAGCTTAGCTAAGGCGGTTATATATTTCACAATACCTTATCCTGTGCAACGCCGGGTACCACTGCTAGTATGAGATAAAGCCTTTACCGCAAAAATACAATAGTAAATATAGAGTAATGTAAATACTACAGAGTTAATTGCATTTCCATATTTTAAAATAAAGTAGTCAACTCTTGATTTAATTAAGCTTAATTTAATAGATTTCAGATCTAACAGACAAAATAATGGTTCCTAGCATTGACACAATGCCAGTAAATTTTGAACGGAGGGTAAAGTTGATTAAATTGACCCAAGTACTTGACTGGTACTTTATTTTCTTGATCTCAGAAGGATGAAAGGCAAAGTTGACTTTGGTGGGATTTGAACTCAGAATGTAAAGAGCTGGAACTAAAGTATTTTGTCTGACAATCTAACAGCTCTACCATAGTGAGAATGTTATACTGCTACTACCACTATAGTCACAGTAAAATACACTAGTCAAAAGGCAGGTAAAAATTACATATTCTTTATTACAATTGAATAATTTTATATACTAGCTCTTACAACTGCGCAGAGGGCTCTATAGAAATAGTGGACAGCTTCCGTTACCTGGCTGACAAAATCAGCAGTGGGGGAGGGTGCTCTGAAAGTACAGTAGCTAGAGTCAGAACTGGATGGAAAAAGTTCAGAGAGCTTATACCACTATTAGCCGCTAAAGGGTTCTCCCTAAAAATGAAAGGCAGGTTGTATGATGCCTGCATACGAACAGCAATGTTGCATGGCAGTGAGACCTGGGCATTGTGTGCAGAGGAATGAAGCTTGCATGCTCCGCTGGATGTGTAATAGTAATATACGTGAATGGCAAAGCATAAACGAACTAAGGAAAAAATTAGAAATAAGAGGGATCAGATGTTGTTTACTCGAGAGAAGGCTACGTTGGTATGGACACGTGATGCGCATGAAAGTCGATAGCTGTATAACAAAGTGCAGGGCAATAAAAATAGATGGTAGCCACAGAATAGGTAGACCCAGAAAAACCTGGGACGACTTGATAAATTCCGACCTCACACACTTACACCTCTCCAAGACAATGTCACTGGACCGAGACCTTTGGCGGTACTCAGTAATAGAGAAGACCCGCCTTACCTAAATACATAGTAAAACCTACTACAGCCAGTAGGCATCTCTAACAAAATACACCCCCGTCCCACCACCCCCACCCCATCCACACCACCCCCTCCTATGTAAAGTTATGTTGGTACCACAACATCCAGTCTGAAACAAATGAGATCGTGTAGGTGTCACGACAAAAAAAAACACACAGTCCACGCTGTAATGTGGCTGTGTAGGCAACACGGTAAAAACCTCCCAGGCCACACTGTAAATGTGGTTGGTGTTAGGAAGGGCATCCAACTGTAGAAAACCTGCCAGATAGTCCTATGCGAGCAAGTGGGAATACCCCCGTCCAAACCCATGCAAGCGTGGAACACGGACGTTAAACGTTGATGATGATGATGTGCACTTGTTTATATCGTATCATATGAGGGTGGTGGATTGGCAGTATCAGTAGGGTGTCAGACAATGTGCTTTGCAGCATTTTACGTTCTGCGTTCAAATCCCACCAAGGTTAGCTTTGCCTTTCATCCTTACAGGGTTGATAAAATAAAGCACCAGTAATGCATTGGGTCGATTTAATCGACTTTCACCTCCCCAAAAAATGATTGGCCTTGTGCCTAAATTAGAAACCATTATATTGCATTGTATGAGGGTGGTTGATTGGTAGTATCGGAAGAGCATCAGACAAAATGGTTTGTGGTACTTAGTTACAACTTTTTACATTCCGAGTTCAAATCCTGCTGAGGTTAGCTCTGCCTTTCATCCTTCCAGGGTGGAAAAAGTACCAGTTAAGTACTGGGGTTGACATAATCAACTTTTCCCCTTCCCTCAAATTGTTGGCCTTGTGCCAATGCTAGAAAGAATCATATCATATTATATTGTTTACTTTATATCAAAGATCTTTTGTTACATGGAAAAACAATAAAGATGAATCCTAAGTTATCTGTGATTTAATGTATGTCTGAGAGAGAAGAGACTGCTGTATAATCAATAGACAAGAAAAGAAACAGTATATATGTTGGCTACAGGTGAGGTAAGTATGTTGGTGAGGGAAGCATTAAAAATTAGTCAGATATTTCTATTTTGAGCAACATCCCTAGTACTGGTGTCATGAAGAAATGTAACCGGGGATAGTGCATAGGATAATATGTGAGTCACAAATCACCAATCATCTGAGGACTTAGCAGGGTGTAGAAAAATAAATGGGATACAGACTCCTGGCCCACTGTGAGGTCACTACCTCCACTTTCATAACCAGCCAAGTCTGTTGACTACTCGTCCAACCCTTGCTAGCAGGGAAAGGGGACATCAAATGAAGATAATGATAACAATGGTTTATAATACTCATTATGCATAGTATCCGAATCACCCCAGATATAGAAGTGCTCAGATATAAGCAACATTTGAATGTTCTATCTTTACTTTAATCATGACTTCTTCATAAGAGAGTTCATAATGAACTCATTTCTTCAATATAGAAAAGACTGTATGTATGGACCCATATCTCTTAAGTTTAAACCTAGAGGAGGCCATTCCACTCCACATCTCAACACAGCCAAATTCTTCAGCAAGACCTTTGTTAGCCGCTCTCCAGCCATCTATTTAAAACTGTATACAGCTATGGTACGACCACACTTGAAATTCGCATCATCAGTCTGGAACCCCTATCTTGCTCAGAACATTGACCGCCTGGAAACTGTTCAGCGCATACCCTCCATCAGACACCTACCATACTCTGAACACCTTGCTTCCCTGGGCATGGATTCATTGAAGCTCCGATGTCTGGCAATGAACTTGGTGAATACCCACAAAGTTATTAACCATCTCGCCAATTGCAACCCTGAGCACCTTTTTGATCTCCATGTGTCTAACACACGTGGACATGCCTACAAAATCAGAAAACAGCACAGCTCCCATGACTTCCGTAGACATTTTTTCACGCTCAGAGTTGCTGAAGCATGGAACAAACTGCCTGCGTCAGTTGTTAGCTGCCGAGACACTGCATCCTTTAAGACACTCATGCTTCCCGAAATACGCCAAAACTACACCTGATATACCCCTTCCATACACATGTACACATGTGTGTATCATGACTCATGCACTGTTCATTTTACTGATGTTTGTGCATTGCTCTATGTACTGTACATGCACTTTTTTGATGAGTTGTGGTGCACCTGGGCACTGTACACAATATTTCATTATTATTATTATTATTATTATTATTATTATTATTATTATTATATCATGACTCATACACTGTTCATTTTCCTGACATTTGTACATTATTCTATGTACTATACATGCACCTTTGATGAGTTTTAGTGCACCTGAGCACTGTACACAATAATTTCATTATTATTATTATTATTATTATTATTATTATTATTATTATTATTATTATTATTATTATAAGGAGAGAGAGAGAGAGTTAAAAAAATATATAGAGGAAAAAAAACAACCCCAGTACTGGATTGATAATTTTTTTATTGACCTCATAATGATCAAAGTCAAAGAACAAATACTGCAAAGTATTTTGTCCAATATTCTAATGATTGCCAATTTGCACCTATAGAGAAAAGATTCTCATAGGATGACCCCGTCATATCTTAGTGAGGAGAAATGAGAGGTGACCTCAGCAACAGATCATTATGTTCTGTTACTAGAGCTTTTGATATTGCTAATACAGTAGAAAGAGATAACTCCTCAGAGCACTGGAGCAATATGAAATAAAGTGACTTGCTCAAGGACACAATGTGCCACCTGGTGCAAGCAGGAACTGAACACATGTCCTTACGATAATGAACCAATCAACCTAACCACTAAGCCACATGTCTCCAGGAAACTGTAAATGTTTATATTTTTTTCATCCTTAAAACTATAACAATTTTCTTTTTTCAACTAATTAGTGTATCAGAGTAAATTCCACTTCTGTTATTATTGTTTAGCTCTAGATTTGATCCAGCAGACCTATGATCAAAGGAGTTTATTAAAACAGTCTATCTAGGACTTCATTATCTAATGTCTGCTTGTTTTTTAAGAAAGTATAGCATGCTTTAGCTGATCAAATGTTGGTGGAGTGACTGTAGATAGTAATGTAGAAAAATAAGCAGGAACATATATGTGGGCGACAAGGTGAAATGATTGTATTATGTAGAAAAATATAGGAGGATATGTTGGATGTGGGGGAGGATATAAAATGATGGTCGTAATCATCATCATCACTTTAACACCAACTTTCCTTACTAGCAAGAGTTGGATGGGTCCACATAGACCAAGTCTGGTTCTTATTGCTGAATCTGTGGAAAAGCTAGTGAAGAAATTCCTACTGTGAAAACAGGATTTAGAATCAAAAGAGTTTAGAGTATACATAGCAAAGACCAGAGTTTTAGTGAGTAGAAAAGACGATAGGACTCTGGTCCCATCAGGGAATTATGCCATGCTCAGTATTTAAAGAAGTAGATAGGAATGCTATATGATGTACATAATGCAAAATGTGTATACACAAAAGAAGGTATAATATTTTAGGTAAACTAACAGAAAAGGTAGATTTTATATGTGGGAGATGCACAGGAGTAAGCAGTAAGAGCCCCATTGTAATAAATGTTCCCAAATACCTGGAATAGCTTGTTACCTGTGTGACTTAATTTTCATTGGAGGAAGTTGCTCTGAAATAAGAACAGAATGTAAAAATTTCAAAGAGCCACTGCCTCTGTTGACAACAAACGCCAGCTTCACATACAGGCATCACATGATACCTGCAGTGTTGCATGTAGTAAAATAGGGTCAGTGAATGCAGAGGGTATGTGGAGACAGGGGAGAAATAAAAAACTATGTTTCAATGGATGAATGATGTTAATGTGCATTAACAGCAAAGCATGGATGAACTAAGAATAAAAAATGCATATAACATGAATCAGATGTAGTGCACAAGAGAGAAGACTGCACAGGTATGGATATGTGATGTATATGAATGATGATCATTAGGTCAAGAAGAGGCAAAAGATCCCAATGGAAGGGAGTTGCAGAAGAAGACCAAGAAAGACCTGGGCAGAAGTGATGAAAGTGGATATGGATATTAAAATGCTAAACCTCATGGAAGTAATGTTGAGTGAATGCAACAAATGGTGGGTGGCTGAGCTGAAAAAGACCCATCCAACCCAAGCAAGCATGAAAAACCATGTGTAAAAGGTTGATTATGATGACATGTCTATATGTACACACACACAGAAAGGTTACTAAATCATTATAAACCCAGATTAATCATATTCTAAAGAAAACTACTGAGGGATTTTCCCATTCCAAAATACTCTAAATATATTATATTACTGGATTCTCCCATTCCAGAATACTCCCTTTAAGTATATTATATTACTACACTCTTCTATTCCAGAATACCTAGTTTAAGTATATTATATTACTAGATTCTTCTATTCCAGAATTCTCACTTTAAGTATATTACATTACTACACTCTTCTATTCCAGAATACCTAGTTTAAGTATATTATATTACTAGATTCTTCTATTCCAGAATACTCACTTTAAGTATATTACATTACTAGATTCTCCCAATCCAGAATACCCAGTTTAAGTATATTATATTTCCATCTAGTCGATTCTTAAAGTTCCTCAAATGAAAACAAGAACTAATGTTTTGTGTTGTGTTTCTTATCTCAACATAAGCAGAACACATTTAATTGAAAGTCATATCTCTGTTGCCATTGTACAATGAATGACATTAACATTGCTGTTTACTTAACACAATATTCTTGTTGTTGTTGCTATTGTCATGTATAAAGATAATCTTCTATTTGTTGCTATTGTGATGTTATAAAAGATGTAGGTGCTATCTATCAGTTAACTAATTGGCAATTTAACTCAACAGAAAAACAAAATATTAGTATAATGTCAAAAGTATTCAATTTTAAGAAACCCTTTAAAGTAATGAGCAGAGTGATCCCATGTAGAGAAACCTTTCAAAGATTATAATAAAATTGCCTGGTATTAAATTAAGTAAATTCTGGCTTCCTCTTATTTGCTGTCCCTTATGTTTTTATTACATTTTTTTTTTTTGTAATATATTTTATTCCAACATTTTTGTTATGAAGAGAAACAGGTATTTTTGTCAAATAGTTAATTATTTTTCTATTCTCCCCTCAAAATGTTCTTGTTTAACTTATTTTTTTTTAAATCATTGTTATTATTTTTGTTTCTCTTGTTTTCGAAGATATTTTATATATATATTTAGAATTCTAAAAGAAGAAAAAAAAAATCATGACACTAACAAATATTACTCATATACTGACATAACTGTACATAGAAAGAGGGTGACATAGGTAAATAATGGAGGAGGAGTATGTAAAGAGGGGGAGGGGTGAAGGGAAGGAACAGGAAGGAAGAAGAAACTGTTTCCTTATAAAGAAATGTAAGTGAGTTGATGGTGTACATGAATGTAAACATTTTTTGGAAGAAAAACAAACTAATATTTGAGAACAATAGCAATGATGACATAGATGATGACAACGATGATGATGATGATAAAGACGACAGTGATAATGACAATAATGATGATGGTAACAACAATAATGATAACGATGAAGACAACAACAACAGCAATGATAATGACGACAGTGACAATGTCAAGGATGGTAATGATGATGACAAAGATGATGATGATGACAAAGATGAAGAGCAATGACAATGATAACTAAGATGGTGATAGAAAAAGAGTAATGTGGTGATGAGGATAGCAATAGAATGATGAGAATGATGATGGAAATAGCAATAACTTGTATAAACATAAAAGAGGAAGTTGTGGCGTTAATCTCATATCCAAATTCATTAGTTGAGTGAAATAATTACCATGCGGTGGGACATAACTTAACCACAAAGGAGTTTTGATGATTTGATTCCCCTCTGGTAATTTCTTTGAATATGGACACATCATGGCAAAATGGGTAAGAAGTTCCCTTCACAATCATTAGGTCCTGGGTTTAATCCTTCAATGTGGCATCTTGGGCAGGTGTCATTTACTATAGCCATGGTGTATGTTTGAGTTCTTCCCATGCACACAGACTTAAACATAGACCTAGTAGGCACCTCCTAACCATTATACCCCCACCCACTTACTCCTGCCCACACCACCCTTACACTGTGAGCAAAACGTATCCAGCCCACACTATAAAGTGGTTGTGTAGGTGTCATGTCAAAAAGCACCCAGCACACACTGTAAATGTGGTTGGTGTTAAGAAAGGCATCCAGCTGCAGAAACCTAACTAGAAACATTAAAGATACATATGTCTGTGGAATGCTCAGCCACTTACACAATTTCATTAACAGGCTGATGGAACACGCACGATTGAAATTAACAGGGTTGCTTTCCATTCCAAGTTCTTTGAGTCAGAATGCTAGAGAGTGGTTTAAGGACTTTTTGTAGGGTACAATAAACCAATACAAAATCATCTGCTGATGAGGATGTCGATGATGATATTGATGTTAATGGCGATGATGGTGATGATGTTGATGGTGATGGTGAGGATGGTGATTATGTTGATGATGATGATGTTGATGGTGATGGTGATGATGGTGATGTTGTTGATGGTGATGTTGATTAGAAAGAGGAGAAGTAGTAGAGAAGATGAAAAGAAGGATGAGGAAGGTAAATGGTGGTTGTGATGGTGACCAGAGTGGGATTTACATATAAGCTAAACAAGCTATAGCTTAGGGCCCCCACTTTCTTGGGGCCCCGAAAAAATTGCAAAAAACGGTGTGTACATTTCCAAAATATAAGATAAAAAAGAACTAAAATAATGCAATAGTTTTAAACAGTTTTCTGCTTTAATATTGAACGTTTTGCAGTTTTTATAACATTTTTTATAACATATAAAGGGCCCCATTATCTCAAATAGCTTAGGGCCTGCCTCATCAAATCTAAATCCGGCCCTGCTGGTGACAGTGAGAAGTGGTCACAGTAATAGTGATGGTATGGAGAAAATTACAAATGTAATAAATGTTATGACAAAGTAAATAAATACAATAAGGAGACACTAGAACAACAGTGAGTGATATTTAAGGAAACTTAAATCTGAAATACCATAAATTACATTAAAATAAGGCAATTGATTTGGCAGAGATGTTAGAGTATTGGGTATTTGTTCCAGCTCTAAGTTCAAATCCTGCCAAAGTTCACTTTGCCTTTCATATTTTGTACTGGTGCAACCCTCACAACTTCCACCTCACGTATCCTAAATCTGTTGAATCAAAGGAAGGAGAGCCAAGTGGGGGTCTTTGTCTGCTTATGACTGCATGGGCATCTAAAACCTTTAGCAAAAACATGATACATACTACCACATCATACTTGATTACAAATGACAGCTGTAGTTTTTAGATTGGAATAAAATATAATAGATTTCTCTGAAAGATTAAAAAACTGATAAAACTACCAGTGTTAGCAAAAAAAAAGTGTTCTATGCTATGAAGAGAGGTGATTTCTGAAGATTTGGGTAGTTGTTTTCTCTCAGTTTCTCTATAAACAGTATTGTCAGTTACTGACAGGAAATGCCCTTACTTGATATATGAAAAAAGTGCAGTATTCTAGGTGAAAGGAATGGGTTCACATAAGATGCCCAGTGATCTCTGAGAAGGATTGACAGAGAAGCAGTACAGATATAATATATGTACAGGAGTAAGGCTGCGTTAACCCATAACTAGGCCCCAACACTGGCTATTCAATCTCCCCACCACCACATGCAGAAAAAAACAACTAATGAGCCTCTATTCCCTGCAGGGTCCCTAGTCCTCAGCCTAACCAACCCTAGGAAGTATACAACTCTGTACAGAAGTAGTTAGTAGCAAAAGAACCCATGAAATGAAGTCTATAAATGCAACACGAAATTAACTGTTTCTCATCGGTATCATGCTATTCAGTAACAGCCCTACATAATCCAGTCTACACATTGTGTTGACTAAGTGGCTTTTGTCTAATTGACCATATATTGTTTAGTAAGTAATGTCCTGCATTGGTGTGGACATTGTAGTTGTCTCCTTGGTATGAATACAGAGGTTTCATTAACTGTCCTAAATCAGTCAGTGTTGCTTTGATGCATAGAGTTACAGCCCTTGCCATTCTGAGTTCGAATCCCACCGAGGTTAACTTTGCCTTGCATCCTTACGGGGTCGATAAAATAAAGTACCAGTAATGCACTGGGTAATTGCTGGCCTTGTGCCAAATGTAGAAACAATTATGTGTCTTGTCAAGGCCGTGTACTGGCAAAGTCGTTAGAACATAGGACAAAAAGCTTTATTGCATTTAGTAACAGCCCTTTATATTCTGAGTTGAAATCCTGCTGAGGTAAACTTTACCTTTCATCCTTTATTGTTATACACTCGTTATGTGGCTTATATTCCCTGGCAAGGTCATAAAGGGGTCATTCAGTGGTTTATATCCATAAACAAAACCGTAGAGGCTTCATTAAATAAGTTACATCTTCCAACATGTTTATAGATAGTACATTAAAGGGATTATGTCTACCAATATGATCGTAGAACAGGTGTTCCCACCCTTTTTAGCGTCCTCGTCCACTTTCACATAGAAAAATTTTCCATCATCCACCTGAAACCGTTTGGTAAAAGTTTGTTATTGGTTCATAAACTTACTTTTTATGATGTAGTAAAAAAAATACCAAAGGGAGGTAACAAAAAACACTGACATACGACTGAAAGAAATGACAGCAAACTTGGGCAGTTAAAACTGTATTTTATTAAATTTAATTATAAAGGATGTAATTTAGTTTTATGGTTAGGGTTAGTGGATAAGTCACTAAGGAAAAATATCACATTTTGAAGCAAATCAGAAAAGTGGATAGTGGAGTGATTTGAAAAAAATATTATTGTATCAAACAGTTTGATAAAACAGACACAGTTGCATTTTGACAGCCATCTACTTCAGCATGGTACAAAACCTCACATAGTCAACATCATTATCAAGGCACAGTTGATGGGAAATTCGTTCAGACAAGGAATTCGATTTTAGCTTGTTCACAGTTTTAATAACTAACTGCAGTACATCACTAAGCTGCCATTGATATTTTTTGTTGAGCCACACAGTGAACTGTTAAAACAAAATGTGAAAGTTAAAGAGAAAAGAAACCTATACTAGGTGCTCTATCAGATGCATAAGCAACAATATTGTTCAATGCAATGTTGTGCTCATTAAAAATAGTTTCAATAAATCTAAAATAGACATACCTTTTCAGTCAAGCCACCATTGGTCAGTGAACATATCTCACAAGGTTGAATATTTTCATTAAAAGAAAATCATGCATCATCATCAAACACTGACTTCCCACAACTGTTGGTTCATCAACTTGTGTAGAAAATTCATAACTCCAGAGATTATGGATGAGTTGATGTTTGACATCAATGGCCATTTCAGCTTTACGTTGAGAAATTGTATTACTAAGTGGAATTGTTTTCATAGTTGTCTCAGCTTTTTTATGCATTACAGCCAAGAGAACTTCTTCACTAAGAGGTCAAAGTAATGTTTCTCCTATACTGGGGGACTTACTGACGTTTATGACCCATAATGCAATGTACGACGCAATCATTCTGTTATCTTGCTGCATGGTTGCTTTCTAAAATTTCGAGATCAACATTTTCCACTTTCCGAATGAGGTCTTAAATCTTAAGAAATATGACAAAGGTTTTTTCCTTCTCGCTAGTATGCTTAGAATATAAATGATACTTTAAGAGTGAAGGCTTCGTGGCTTCATTGCTTAAAGTTTTGTTGCACATAAGACACATAGGTAATTGACAGCTCTGAGGAGAAGCAATAAACAGATATGATAAATAAACAATGCTATATTGATGACAAATTTTCTTAAATGGTGACATTGGTGTTTTAAAAATCATACAATACACAGAGAAAATAGTAGAAATAATAGTTAACAAAATTTTCGTTCACCAAGTTATATTGTTACTTGAAGCCCATTTTCAATAATCCACAAATAAGAGAACACAAGAGTATTGCAATGACTTGGTGATCAATGTAAAGCAACAACTTAAAGTAGTTGTCTGTTTATATGAGTATGTGCATTGAGCTGTGAACATGTCCCATCTTGGGATTTTCATATTTTGTCTGGCATTGTCATCCACGCCCCTTTGTCTGCAGCATGTCATCAGAGTTCTTAGACATCATCACCTGTGTCAATTTTATGTGTGATCTCTCAGTGCTGATGGTGTTAGTGAGTTTATCTTGGGTCACTCCTTAATTTTACTGGCAAAGTTGTTCTTGATCTTCCCTTATCTCATTCATATTCTGAAAAAAAAAGTTATTTCATCTGAAGAATTATTTGAATGTTAATGACCCTTTCCAAAACTATAGAAAATACCAAAATGTTCCTTGTTTGCAGGGATGTTTACATCTAATTTAGGAATGTGATCCAGGTATTCCCATTTAGCCTCATATTTTCTCTTTTTTTTGGGGGGGGGGGGGGGGGGGGGTACAATGGTTCTCCTTAGAATATTTTTTTCAGATAGCATATGATGAAATACCTTCTTAATACTCAAAATCCTATATTGCCCACCAAAATTTCCAATAGCCCACCATTTTCTGTTCAGTTGCTTATCAACCACCCAGCACTTAAAATTGTCCATCGGTGGGAAACATCTTCCAGCATGTTTATAATAATAGATGGTACATTAAATGGTCTACACCCACCAGTATGACTGTCGAATAGCTATTAACTCTTAATGACCTGTACCACATGAAACGACATTAGCAAGATATTCTTGAAAGCTACAAAACAGTATTGCCTGTATCACATTACAAATTAAAGTCTTTATTTCGATACTGCACATTTTCACAATGATTTGTTCACTAGTAAAGACACTATACTATAAACATTTGAATTAACAGACTTGTTTTTAGATATTTTCTCCTAAATCATTATAAGATGTTAAGAGCTAAATAACTTACATACATCTATAGCTGGTTCATGAATTGGTTTATGTCTATCAATGTGGCTGTACAGTCTTCATTAGGATGTCTATATTCCCTGGTGGAGCTTTACAAGAACTATTAAGTAGCCCCCATGTTCATAGCTGGCACCATAGAGTATTCCTTAAGTAGCATTTTCCCCCAGCAAGAGTCATACAGTGCTAATCAAGTTTCCTGCCTTCCACTGCAGTCATACAGGGATAATCATGTAGCCTGTGTTAGAAAGAAAAGGGGAAAGAGAGGGGGGAGAAAGAGAGCGAAAAGGGGAAAGGGAGAAAGTGAGAGAGAGTTTGCTGTCTAACAATATTTTACCCTATGTAAAGTTTTGTTAATGCATGTCAGCTGGTCTCAGTGTTCAATAGGGAAAGCTCCACATCACCAGTCAACATGCTGGAAATAGTACCCAAATCTCCCTCAAAAACACACAAGACTGGTGTTCAAAAGGACTGAAGGGTCATGATTGGAGGGCCTGTCATTATAGGGTTGTTTGATGAGGGCTGATAAGGGAGTAAACAACAACCAAATATACTTCAATATAACAAGGAAAGACTTAGCAGCCAAAATACCTTTAAAACATTCCTGCCATCTTATACCCTGGAAAAAAAGATGACATAATATATATAAATTATATAAACTAAAAGGAAACCAAGGAGTGGGACCAAGTTTAAAATGAACACAAATCAAATTTATAATTGTTTCTAATCAACAGAATAAGCAACGAGTTGCTCATGACTGAAAAATATTTAATCACAAGGCCCACCAGATGAAGGCTGAAAGGGGTTAAAGCAAAAACTTCACCACAGCATGTTCTCAACATTGCTAAAATAAATGTGCTTGTCAGTCGAGTACTGGTTAACTGATGGAGATATTCGTAGCATGTATCTTAAATATATAAGTACTGACAGTATTGTAAAATTAGCGTCAAAGGTTTGTGCAGAAATCACTCGTTAAAACAGGTTAATAGTCCAGGGGAAATAACTCTTAGATTATATAAAAAGAGTTGTTTCCTTTTAAAAATTATTTTTTACTCTTTCATGAAAAGGTTATATTAAATTTAAGTATGTATACGTACATACATATATGTATACAGACGTACAGTAGTATGTATATACATACATACATACATACACACATATATATATGTACGTATGGGTTTATCGAAAATTTATTATAATGTTCGGTTTGTTTGTAAACAAACAGCCTGAATTAAGCCGTACAATGTTCGGCAACCATCATTGCCCTTTTGTTCAACACTGACAAAGGAACGATGAACTAGTTTCTATCCTATTAACTGTCATCAGCACCGTATAACACTGTAGCCGGCTCAGCCGTTAATATGTATAAGGAAAGTATATACTTTCAAACGTTCAATCGATTGAAAGGAGGGTATACGTACTAAGAGTGAGAAACGAAATTTCATTTTTTCCCGTTATATTAAATTTATTTTCTGTTTATCCATGTCGATTGTCATGATCTCTTGCTATCCCCTTGTGTTGACAAATGCAATGACCTGCAAGTTTCATTCTCTTCTGTCTTGTCTTTTCTGCTACTTCAGTGAAAGCTGCTAATACAATTCTCTGCTGGTGAGCTTCTGTTTCTATGAAACAGATTATCATGTACAACATTCTTGATTAGCACCCCTCAATTCTCTTTTCCAGTTGCTTTGTTATGCCCTATACTTCTTATCCATACAAGAGAACAGACACCGCTGTTGCAATAGAAAGCCTTTCTTTAAACCTTCTGCTCGTCTGCGATGACCATACCTGCTTCAATTTGTGACTTGCTGACCAAGCAAACACCTTTCTGATCTGAAAATCTTTTTCACAACTTTCTGTCCAAGCACATAGGGAAACTACAGGAGAATAAGAATCTCTTTTATTGTTGCTAAAATCATAAACAAGGTGATATTGGATTGTACCCAGCTGAAAATTGATCTGCTACTTAGAAGAAACTAAAATGTCCACATAAACAATGCTAAAAAGTAAATAAAAAGATGTTGGTATCCACTTACATTCTGCAACACAAAAAACACATGCATTCAACATGAACTAATAGAGGGAAAATTTGCAAGGTGAGTCATGAGCTAACATGGGAAAATCTGCAAATGGAGTCATGAGCTAATAATGGAAAATATGCGCTGTGGGTGGGTCTAACAGCTAAAAAAGGCCAAACCTTCTTTAAATGCTACTGTAGCATTTAAAAACAAGGATATGCTAATGTAGTCCAAGATGAGAAGGGTGGTCTATGACCTCATTATAACCTTCAGAAGGATAATTCGGTGATATGCAAACAAACAGTGTGCATTAGAGAGTCCTTAAGTGGCATAGATCACTCAGCTTAGCACTAGGGTCCTCATTAATTGGTTTATTTTTCCTGACATCATTGTACAGTATTCATTGGTTTGTATACATCCAATGGTGTGATCATTGATGTTTTTTAAACGATGTACATTATACAGCATGGCGTAGAAGGTACATTAAATGGCCCAAATCAGTTTGTATGACCATTCATAAAGTGACTTACATCTTCTAGCATGGCCATAACGGGTTTGTTGATAGACAAATGTCCTTCACTCAGCATGGCCATAACAGGTTTGTTGATAGACAAATGTCCTTCACTCAGCATGGCCATAACGGGTTTGTTGATAGACAAATGTCCTTCACTCAGCATGGCCATAACAGGTTTGTTGATAGACAAATGTCCTTCACTCAGCATGGCCATAACAGGTTTGTTGATAGACAAATGTCCTTCACTCAGCATGGCCATAACGGGTTTGTTGATAGACAAATGTCCTTCACTCAGCATGGCCATAACGGGTTTGTTGATAGACAAATGTCCTTCACTCAGCATGGCCATAACGGGTTTGTTGATAGACAAATGTCCTTCACTCAGCATGGCCATAACGGGTTTGTTGATAGACAAATGTCCTTCACTCAGCGTGGCCATAACGGGTTTGTTGATAGACAAATGTCCTTCACTCAGCGTGGCCATAACGGGTTTGTTGATAGACAAATGTCCTTCACTCAGCATGGCCATAACGGGTTTGTTGATAGACAAATGTCCTTCACTCAGCATGGCCATAACGGGTTTGTTGATAGACAAATGTCCTTCACTCAGCGTGGCCATAACGGGTTTGTTGATAGACAAATGTCCTTCACTCAGCGTGGCCATAACGGGTTTGTTGATAGACAAATGTCCTTCACTCAGCATGGCCATAACGGGTTTGTTGATAGACAAATGTCCTTCACTCAGCATGGCCATAACGGGTTTGTTGATAGACAAATGTCCTTCACTCAGCGTGGCCATAACGGGTTTGTTGATAGACAAATGTCCTTCACTCAGCGTGGCCATAACGGGTTTGTTGATAGACAAATGTCCTTCACTCAGCGTGGCCATAACGGGTTTGTTGATAGACAAATGTCCTTCACTCAGCGTGGCCATAACGGGTTTGTTGATAGACAAATGTCCTTCACTCAGCATGGCCATAACGGGTTTGTTGATAGACAAATGTCCTTCACTCAGCATGGCCATAACAGGTTTGTTGATTGACAAATGTCCCTCAGCATGCCTGTAGAGGGTTTGTTAAATGGCCTATACCCTTCACCATAGAGTATAACATCAGCATGATCTCAGAGGAATCATTAATTGGCGTACATCTAGCATGGATATAAAATGCACATTAATTGACATGCATCTCCCAGTGCAGCTATAATAGATTCCTACAGCCCTCAGTATGAACATAGACGATTCATTATATGGCCAACAACTCTTAGCATAGACACAATGTTCATTAATTCTTTACATTTCCTCGTGTAGCACATTAAGTAACATAATTTCCCGAGTATGATCACAGAAGAATTATTAAGGGGTCTATGACCTGTAAAATGTCATATTGTGTTGAGTTATGACTTTCCTCTCCCAATGAGGCAGTAAAAATCTATTATTTGGCCTACATCCTCCAACGTGGTCACAGCATTCATCACTTTACCTTTGTCCTCCAATGTCCCCTATTCTCATTCATTACTTTACCTTTTTCCTCCCATGTCCCCTTCACAGCATTCATCAATTTTCCTACATCCTCCAATGTTTCCTACACAGTGTTCACCAATTTGCCTACGTCCTCCTATGCCCCTACACAGTATTCCTCAATTTTCCTACATCCTCTTACGTCCCCTCCATAGTGTTCATCACTCTGCCAACATCCTCCAGCTTCGCTACAGTGTATTCATTGAGTGCCCTATGAACACATTGTAGAATTAGAAAGATAATTATAGGATATACATCCTCTGGAGTTAATGTAGATTGGCAGTACAGGTAGCTAATGCATCATGTATAAGAGTATAAAAAGTCTATGTTATATGTATATTGAGTATGGGAATATAGAAACTTTGTTATATGTCAGTGTAGTAGGTTATGAAACTAGAAGTGAGAGGGGAAGTGATGACACATCAGCACGGAAGGAGAGCCAAATGCCTTTTCTTGTGTGGAATTGTCACACAATTCTATTTGACTATTTGGAGCCATAAGTTGTTTCAGGTAGCTGATTGAGCACTAAAGAGCCTATGTTACATTACCCTTAAGTGATAAAGACCTTTCTATAATTACATGTGTTGTGTGCAAGAGTATAAAACCTCTGTGTTATAAATAAAGCTACACAAGCTCAATTCTAAACAGCAGAATATAGTATTTGGTGACAGAATACAAACTAATATTAATAATTTCAAATACTAAAAAAAAAAAACAACTTTGTAAGAAGATTAAAAAAAAAAATTTGTAAGATTACCCACAGTAGAATTATGACTAAAGACGTTCCAGCTGTGACCATCTCAACCATCTTTTAGAGCTAGTATATCTAAGATTAAATTATTCAGCCTTGGAAATGCTTTGGTATTTGTTCCAGCTCACTGCACTCTTAGTTCAAACCTCACCAAGATTGATTTTGCTTTTATCCTTTCGAAGCCAATAAATAAAATACCAGTCTACTGCTAGTAAAACATAGGCACAGAAATATAACTAAATAAAGTTGGTTAATATAAGACTCCATCTAAACAGATAAAAGTGGCCAGCAGTTGCTATTTATAGCAACCAACTATATCTACAGTTATTTTTCTGTGTCTAAGTTTCCCTTCATTTTCTATGAACCACAAATTCTCTGAGTGCTTCAATGTTTATATATATATATATATATATATAAATATAAATACACACACACAGACACACAACCAACTACCACATAATGGGCTACTTGACTGTTCCATCTACTGGATTCCATTCACAAGGTATTGGTCAACCTGAGGCTATATAAGCAGACACTCATTCAAAGCACTGTATAGTGGGATTGAACCCAAAACTATATAGTTGCAAAGCAAACTTGTTAACCATAATTATGCCTATTCATTTCTATACACTACATTAATTCCTCTCATCTTTATTATTTTCATTGAAATGTTGAAATCGTTATATGAACGACAGGTCATTCACTCACCACCACTATACCATCTTCCATTCACTGACTATTACTATTCAAATAAATGCATGACCACAACCATACTAACCACTAATATATTTATGGTCATTGATCTTGTTTCAATAACCAATTATTCTCTGACCAGTTGACCTAGTCTTTGTCTGGGCAAATACGATACATCATAAGTTTAGATCACTGTAAGTACATAATCATTTCATAAACGGGATGATCAAAGACTGTGTGTATTTGTGTGAGTATATGAATTACATGTGTGTGTGAGTTTATCTGTGTGCATGAGGATTAGGTCTTTCCAAAGCTAGTTGGTTTCCCAGTTTCATATGGTTCTAAGCTATTCTAGGTATTATGATCAGGCCCAACACTAAGCACCAAAATCACTTGAAAGAATAACCTTGTAATTCTTTGATATGCTGCTCATGAATTGTTTAAGATCAAAGTAAAAGAACTGTGTATGGATTTTAGAGTAGGGCTTGTGGAAGCCGCATATATATATATGCATATTATAGTTACACAATGATTGCTTTCATGAGAAATTGAGAGATATTAGAAGCTCTGATTCGCCAAAAGGAAGCTCGTGTAATGTTTTTTGTAATTGATACTTTCATTGTGAAACCCACCACCATGATGTTTACTTTCACCAGCAGGATTTCCTTTCCCTAAAACAACTATGTCAATAAAGACCTTTAGTGAATTGACCATCATCAGAAAAACAAGCTTCACTGTCAATATCATAAAGAGGTAGCCTCTTTCTGATGAGTGCAGTTCTTTGATGAACTTGTTTATTTCCCTTGTCAATTAGTATTATGTTCCAGAAGGCTGTTTTTATGCTGAAGGAAGAATATCATTTAGAAAATTTGCATTTTTAGCTGCAGCTGTTGCTGCTGCTTTATTTCCCTTATCGTTATTGTTTCAAATTGATGGATAATCTACCTGCCGTGATATACTAACAGTGCAATTGTTTGGCATATTTCTTTTTAATCCCCTCTCACACATATAAACAGTACTACCCTTAAAAGGGAGGGGGATGTTTGGTCACCCAGTACTCCACAGAATTATGCTTCTGTCCCAAATGAACAAGTGAAATAGTGTCAAGATATGTTCTAAGAAGGTTATGTACACACCACCAAAAAACATTCTACTGCTGAAAGATTTGAAAATATTCCTAATGTAAGTAGAAATCACATGAGAATGGCATTTACCAAACGTTACCTATGCATAAGTTTGTTTACAGTAAATTAAGCTTATACTGCATGCAATCCACATTTTATAAAATAATTCTTTCAAACATTGGCAAAAGGCCACCAATTTGGGAGAAGAGGAACATCAATTATATTGACCCCCACTAACTGACTGGTATTTTATTGACCTGGGAAGGATGAAAGATAAAGTTGACCTAATGGAATATAAACTCAAAACAAACAACCCAAGCAAATATTTCTACGCATTTGTACAAAGTTTTAATGCCTCTGCTAATCTATGATACTAAAATATAAGATAGCTAGACTAAACAAAACAGGGTTTTTTTAGCATATTTTAACTAGTTCTTCCAAAACAAATAGAACCACAAAACAGCAAGGTTTTGAAGTCAGAGTTTTCCTTCTTTTAAACAAACCACAATGCTAAAGGGCCCTATCTACTCTCCTGTCAGATGTTCTGACAAAAACTATGTGTCCCCCAACTCACTCTCAAACTGGTCTTACAGCATACTCAATCACTACCTCAAATATTTCTATCTTCCTGCACACAGTTGTTGGGTTCATCCAACCTTTTCGCAGGTCTTGCTTTTTGTCCTTCTGGATTTCTAGTAACCCTCCTCATTACATTAACTTGGAGGATTGATTGTTTAGTCACCAATAACCCAACTATGTAACAGGTTTTACTGGATTGTATGTTACCAGCAAGTCGGCAAATTGACAGAGTCGTCAGAATGTCAGAATGCTTTGTGGTATTCATTTCGGTTCTCTGCTCTCTGAGTTCATCTGTCTTTTATCCATTCTATGGCGATAAAAAAAGTACCAGTCTAGTACTGGGACTGTTTCCTCTGTCTCTCTCCTTCAGTTCCATTCTCTCCCTCTTTATCCTTCTCTGGAAGAAATCTGCTATATTCAGACCTGGAGAGGGATGGACTCCACCAGGTTTTAAAAATGCCCTAGAAACCCTGTATGTCAATATAGCACCCTAATAACTCCCCCTGGAGTTACGGGACCATCCATCCATATTACCAGTAACACTCAAGCAATCTCACATGTCATTCATTCATTCCTCTCCCTTTGACAGTGATACCAAATTATTGTTTTATTTGATTGCTTTATCATATAATATATATCATTTTTATAAATATTGGTTTCACAAAATTTGAACATATTTCATAGCTATTGATATTTTCTTGGGCTTTACATTTCAGAAACAATAGAAAATTAAAGCAATTTCTGATGACCAATGGAAATTAGAATCCGAAATTGATGTATTGTGCTGGTTTACTCTGGAGATTTTTCTGCACTTTCTCTCTCTCTTTCCTGCCTGCTGTTGTTCTGCCACTGAGTGACAGTGATAAACCAAAAACATGTATATACATTATATATATAGTCATCCACACAATACACAACCAGATATCACTTTTAAGGCCACCTTTCCCTCTCACCTGCTCCCTTGGAAAGTAACATGGAGGCCCTCACTCATGCCTGAACCTATCCCTCCTTCTCCAGCCTGGCTCAGGACACAAGTACCGTTATGTAAAAAATGATAATGCTGGTACCACAATAAAATGAACTCAGCCAACAATGTGCAATGGTAGGTTGTACCATCAAAAGAAGCACCCAGTCCACCCTGACAGGTGGTAGTACCATGATAAGACACATTGAGTACATGCTATGAAATGGTTGGCATTAGGAAAGGCATCCAATCATCATAGAAATCATGCCAAAATGAAACATTTGAGCAAGACAATCTTCTGACATGTCTGGCCTCAGAACATGACATCCCATTTAAACCAGGCACTCATGAAAAATAGATATAAAATAGTGATATATATACATAGGAGGTATAGATAGGATGAGGAGTTAAATTTTATCTATATCTTTTTATAATTGCATATTATCAGTCTTCGAAGGATCTTGTTGTTTATAAGCGATATAAGTGAAATACCTTAATCGAAGAGTTGGTAGCTTCTCATTGGTAGTAAATGCTTCTGACTTCCAGGATATAAATAAATATCTCTTTAACGCACAATCCTCTATAAATATAATTTTATTTGTCGAAAGGAATGTAGGAGTCATTTTATAATAATTCTTCATGCATCCGTATCATCTATTGGTCAGCTCTGTCTGTTCGTCTGTCTAGTGTCTCGAGTGTTGTCTGAGGTTTTTTACCAGAGAGCGAGAGTGAGATTGACCATGTATTCATACGCAACTTCCCATTGGTCAGTTTGATCTTATTGCATATGAAAATGTTGCTATTGAGAGGTGTGACATAGTTCCACTACAGAGGCATAGCAAATTATATCAATGCCAGAAAGATAACCAAAATCCACCTTGGAAATGTGTTACTTTACCTAATGTGCTACTCACAACCCTCTTCAAATATATAAGTTACATGTATCAGACTTAGAGAACGTCTCTCATATGTTCATATATACCTTTAAAATACTAAATGTATTACATAAATGTTCTTATTCATCCTTTATCACTCTGGTCCTAGAACAGAAGTTTCCAAACTTTGTGTTGTGAGATCGTAAAATTAAGTTAAACCTGACCCTTTTTCTATGAAACTTTGGTTGTGAAATATAATTGAGATCTGAGAAATCTGCTTACAATAAAACATGTGCTAGATAACAAGTAGCCTGATATTTAAATTGCTATTTTTTAATTTCATTCATATTGTGAACAAAACTTATCTAAATTTATTTCAAAAAGTGTGCCAGCATGGAGAACCAAATGTAAAACCAATGATGAAGAACATTATGATGTGTTCTGTCCTAGATAAACACTATCTCTTCAGACATCAAGTACCATTTTATCCCCTCTAATCTTAAAAAGGTTATGCATAAAACCACTTCACAGCTAAGTATGAAGAGGAAACATTAGGTGACAGTACAATTAAGCATTGCTATTCTAGAGATGTGGGCCCAGACCAGAGTCGAGGAGCATTCTTTAGTGTGGGGGAGCCCCTGTTTAGCCTGCCTTGTGGTCCCAGCAGACAAATTGGAGGAAATATTGCCCCAGAGCATAGCAAGGGAGATACGTTGAAATAGCCAATCCAACTTGTGGTTAGAAAAAGCTATCTCACTTACCGCTTTTTACAGGTGCCGCTAAATCCCAAGGCTGGTTTCTCCTCTTCCACGTGCGTCCAACTCATTAACACCCAGGAGCTGCCAAACCCGCGTCCACACCGTTCCTGGTCACCACTAGAAAGAGAGCGACCTGCTGGCCCTTCCGGTCGAGCACCCTTCCTGCCAAGCACCCTTCCGGCCAAGCACTCTTCCGGTCGAGCACTCCCCAGCTTCCGGCCACCGCACACCACACCATACCCACATGCCCCCCCCCTGATCTCAAGGATCAATTTCCTCCTCCTCCTTCTGCATATGAAAGTCTGCTGTCCAGGTTGGTGGTTTGCGACATCTTTGCGATCTCCGCAGTGTTGGGGCGGCACTTTGAGTTTCCTCTTCCTCGGAGTCCGTTGACACAGTGATTCTACGGTCATCCAGGACATGACGCGGTACTCCGTCCACGGACACATTGTTCTGGGAATTTACGGCCGTCACCGTTCCCCTTCCCCATTGAGATGTGCAACGTGCATCTGGGGGCTTAACCCAGACTTCTTCACCCACCTGCACGAATGCATTCTCTCTCCCCACTGGCCGTTGTGGTGGCGTGCATGGGTGCCACCACTCGTATCTGAATACTGCTCTGTGTGGCACCGATTCCTCAACCTGTCCCACCCGAGGGGACATGTTGTACCAGAACACTGCCTCCATTGGTGAGATATGGCCCCGCTCTGCCATTGCTTTGATCGTCCGGTGGTGTTGCTCAACAATTCCATTCCCGCTAAGCCTGTGCACTGCTCTGGAGAAACAGTCCACCTTCCATCCATCGAGCATCTCCCTCAATGCCTCCGAGCAGAACATTGCGCTGTTGTCCATCAGCAGTCGTCCACAGGGCCCCGCTCCAAGAACACCTCTCTCAACGTCCGCATGATTTCCTCGGCCGTTCCAGTCTTCATCTCCCTCCATATCGCCATCCGTCCTGGTCCACAGTTGACCATCGAGAGGTACGTTCCCTGTTGGTAGTGCGTTACATCCACCGCCAATCGCTTCCAGTCGCGATCCACCGGGAGGCCTCCCGTTTCGTGCACATGCGGGGCGGTATCAATGGACTGACATTGGACGCAGCCTCTAACCACCCTTTGAACACTGTGTCTGTTAACATCCGAGTCGATTCTCCTGGCTAGGAACAGGGTCCTATCCACTCCCATGTGGTGCATATCATGCAACCCTTTCAGATCCAACTCAGTCAGCCGACACACGGCAGCTATCTCATCTTCTAGTCCCTCCGGCGCTTCCATACAGGATTTCTTCACCCTGGTTAAGATGTCCGCCCTATTTTTCTCTGAGGGCACGAAAACTACGCTCAGCCTCAGGTCGAACTCGGTGGCCAGCTCTCCTAAAGTTCCCAGGTAGCGCTTTATCAGCATCTCCGCCGCCCCTCTCATTTGCACTCTCTTCTCACTGGTGAGCACTAATCTCACCCATCCGAGTACAGTAGCCGAGTCGGTGCGTATATCGATGGTGCGCAGTCCCCACATCAGGGTGAGGTTCACCCCTCTCAACACTGCGTCCAGTTCGGCCACATCGATGTGGTTGCAGTCGTCCTTCTTCCTAAGCCAGGCTGCATCCTCGACCTCAACACCTTCTATCTCCAACGTGACACCCAGCGCTATGCTGCTGGCATCGCACCATACGGTCCCGCTCTGCACTTTGGGAACATACCAGCGTCCCCGCACTGGGTCGTCAGCTTTCACCCTCTCCACAATCTCCTGCATCATGGCCACCATCCTCTCTCCCACTCTGTCACTCCAAGTCACCCCACCCGCTCATCTCTTGACATAGCTGCATGCCATCCGGAGCCACCCAGCGATCGGGTAGTGACCCACCAACTTTCCACACACCGAGAAAAGCTCCTGCCTATTCATACTTGAGCCCAGTTCTGGAACTTCATTTCCCCTCTGGAATACCAAGATGCCCGTCCTGTCTCACCATAGCCTAAGTCCCAACGCGGCTCCTCCCTCCAACGCTTCTGACGGCTTCGCAGCCAGTCCATACCCCTGTAAATTGCTCGTGACCCCGCCGCCGACACTACAGACTCATCCACCAGGATGTCGTCAATGTAGGAGTTAGTGGCCCTATTCATCTTGTCGGCCTTTCCCAGAATGGTCTTGAGAGCGCCGTCATGATCTTCGGTGCGGAGCTCAGCCCGAAACCGAGCCTGGTCAGGCAATATGTCCGGCCCTTATACCTGACCAGCTGATACTACCAGAGCTTATCATCTATATGCAATTGCAAGTAATGCCGACTTTAGATCTACGATTGCTGAACCCCCCCGCCATGCTTCTCCACTCACTTAGAGTTTCCCCACAGACATCCGTGACCTCGCAACCCATGTGGCATGACACGTGCTCGTTCACCTCCCGAAAGTCCAGCACTGGCCTCACCTTGTTCTTTGTGGGTTGCGCCACCGCCATTAACGGCAATACTCCGCACTTCACCTCCTCTTTCCAGGAATGCAGTATGCCCTCCTCAATCTATCTTTCTACCTCTCGCTCGAACTCGCTCCTAATATCTCCCTTCAATGTGTGTTGATAGCAGCCCACTTTGGTCTTCAGTGTTGGTGGTTCTCCCTTCCAGTACCACTCAACAACCCATCGCTGCCCATCGAACATGGCCTTGAAGTCTTTGTCCTGCACAGTGTAAGCGGGGTATTTCTCCTCGTGGGACTTCTGGTTCTCCTGTCACATACTCACAACGCATACCGATGCAGTGCCGCCAAACGACACACCGACGTTGTTCACTGTGACGCCTCCTAGACGGCCAATTGCGTCCATGCCCATAACCATGCCAATCCCATCCACCACGTTGTCAACTACGATGGCAGAAAGCCTTATTTTCCTTCCCCGTACCGCCATCTCCACCTGTCTGCGACCTCGGCATTCAATTTTCCTGCCGTCGACTGCTCTTCCCTCTCGACCTCTGCGCCACCCCCGCGGTCACCAGTGTCGTCATACAGCCCGTTACCACGAGGGATCGCTGTGGCTTTCCCCTCACGAAGACTTCCACCACGGGCAGCGCCTCTACTCGTAAGGGGGCAACTACCGGCGCAGTAGTTCCCCTTGGATCGTTTCCCTGGTCGCAGCTAGTAGCGATGTGGGCTGGTCGCTTACACGGGTAGCATATTATTTCCGGCCTTGACTCTCTACAGTCTCTCGCCATGTGCGGGTCCTGTCACCTAAAACAGCGACCTCTAAACGTTTGCGGGCGACTACGTGCCGCGGTTGCCTCCCTTTCACCATTTCGCTGCCAGCTGTCTTGAGCCTCTGTAGTTGCTATCGCCGCGACACTCTTCTTGGCATCTTCTGCTATGATACGGGCTTGTTCCACCAGTGAACACATCTCCATATCTTTGTAACCTGGAACTTGCTGCAGTTTCACCGCTATGTCGTCTGGAAATCCATTTATGAACGCCAACTGCACCGTGCATTCGCATTCCACCTGATATCCAGCCAACATGGCCAATCGCCGTATTTCCGCTGCAAAAATGTCAACGCGTTCGCCGTTCCATCTAATTCTTGCCAGCTTAGCAAAAGCGGCTAATGGTCCCTCTGCGAACGCTTCCATCATGCACTTCTCAATCTTTTGCGCATCCCTTTGGCTGTGTTCATCTAACTCAAGGAAGAGTACCAACGTCTCCCCCTCGAGGTACAGTGCCATGAGGCCAGCCACATCTTCTATCTTCTGTAAGCTTGCGACCAGCCGGACTTTTCGCAGCCAAGCGACAACATCGCCTTCACCGGTAAATGCCCTAATCACTTCGCTCATTCGTAGTCTCGTCGCCATATCCATTTTTTGTCTTGCGGTACGTAATAAAAAAAAAACAACAGACTCCTCTCTATTTTTCCAGTAGCTTTGTTTTCGAGAAAGTTTTTTTTTTTTTTTTTTTTTCAATCAAATCTGAGTTTCCAGTGCCGAAATAGCTTGTGGTTAGAAAAAGCTATCTCACTTACCACTTTTCAGAGGTGCCGCTAAATCCCAAGGCTGGTTTCTCCTCTTCCATGTGCGTCCAACTCATTAACACCCGGGAGCTGCCAAACTCTCGACCACACCGTTCCTGGTCACCACTAGAAAGAGAACGATCTGCTGGCCCTTCCGGTCGAGCACCCTTCCAGCCAAGCACCTTTCCGGTCAAGCACTCTTCCGGTCGAGCACTCCCCAGCTTCCGACCACCGCACACCACACCATACCCACACAACTTAGAGAGCTTGCTTCTATGGTTAACCATCTCTGCCCTGATAGGTGTCAGTAGAAATGTGATTTGGGGTACCAAGAACACTGGAAATTTCCACTGCAGGTTTGACCACAAAACTATAGAAGAGTGACCGATATTTCAACAGTTTGCCCACTTCAGCCTGAAGAGCAGCATTGCCAGGGTTAGTCACCAAATACACCAGATTGCCACTGGAGGAGTCACAACATGTAGCATTCCAGATGAGGGGCTTACCACCAGAGAACGGTAAAATTGTTATGCTGCCTGGCCTTTTGCGACTCCCTTGGTCCAACCCTGCTGGTTTGAGTTCAGAAGGAAAACCTGTGGCATTTAAGCTATGCTTTGTGATCTCATTGAAAGCAGCATGGTGTAAGGGGCAACTGGCACAGTAACAGCATGCTAAAATGATGCTCTGACTGCCTGACGACTCTGCACACATGTAGCCATAGCTTGTGAGATATATCTACAACATAGTTCCAGACAAGACTATCTAGCAAGTGATATATCTAGCAGACTGGATTCATAAGACACTGACAAATATTTCATTAGATATGTTTGTAGTAGATCTGTTGATAATTTTTTATCATTACAATGGTCTCACCTTGGGGGTGAAATTTATGTTTTTGTTATGATTTTTGAATGAATCTGACTGCCAAAACTGTCAGAAATTATTCATTTTCTGTAATTCCCCAACCTGAAAACACCAGATTCCCACCAAGTAATCCCTAACTGATAACTGAAAGGGGGTGCTAAAAAGTAATAATTTCCAAAGGTTGTGATGGTTAGATTCATTAAAAACACATAAAAAACCATAGTGTCATAATAGTTTCTAATTTAGGCACAAGGCCTACAATTTGAGGGGAGGATAAAGTCGATTATATTGACTCCAATCTGTTTCAATAGAACATTCAGTGATGCTAAATGAGCAGCTAGTAGCATTGTATTCATTAGGAGATTTAGCCAACCAGCAAATGTAGGAGCCTGTAATATGACATGTGCCAACTGATTGGTACAGCAACAGCAGCAACAACAATGACAACTACAACAGCAATGACAATGACTACAACAGCAACAACTACAACAACAACGCTGACTACAACAGAAACAACTACTACAACAACAACAGCAGCTATAACAGCAACAACTGCTATAACAGCAGCAACAACAACAATGGTTGTAACAACAACAATGACTGCAGCAACACAACTGACCAAGACATATTTTGCCTATCATTGTACTTAAGTTGCTTCTTCCTAACAAAGACTCAGCTGTTATCATCATTATTTAATGTCCATTTTTCTTGCTAGCAAAGTTTGGATGGGGTGTACTGACCAAATCAGAACTTAATCAGAACCACTAGTCTCACACTCTTACAGGCTGCAGCATACATTTTATCATGTCACTAACACTTGAGAGATTGTCATGTCCTATATGAGCAAGACATTGCTCACAACAGGGCAGTTTGACTAACCCATGCTAACATGGAAGAATAGACATTAAATGATGATGATGGCACAACTGAAGAGTCCGCTCCACCCACTTTTCGGCATGGTTTCTGTTGCTGGATGCCTTTCCTATTTACCAACCACCTTACAGAATGTAGAAAATAACTATGTGCTAAGATAACAATAAAATTATAATAGTTCTCTTATCTTCCATATACCATCAGAGGGTAGGCCTTTTCCAATTTAAGTAGCACTATAATTCAAAGTAATAAAACAAAGGTTTGTGAAGCACCACTTTGAAAATGGCTAGTAATTTGTACATAGCAAAACAAGAGGCTTTAAATTACAACATTAATAAAAGCAAGGTTTTTATAAAGCATGTTGTTGGAAATGTGCTGTGTATATGTCCATGTTTATAAAGTCAACTGAATAATTCCTGTATTGTAAGGAAAACATTATACATGCCATCTGTGGTGCAAGTAGTTAATATCACTGAAGAAGAAAAAAAATTAACAAGGTGAGAAAATAAATCTTCTTGGGACAGGAAACTGGCAGAAAATGGATTTGATGAATAGATTGATAATTCAGTTTAAATGTATCTTTCTGTTCTATGTTCAAATGCTGCCAAAGTCAATTCTACTTTTCATTCTTTTGAGGTTGATAAATAAATGTCAGTTCAGAGCTGAGGTTGATTCCCCCACCCCACTCCTCTCTCACTCTCTCTCTCTCTCCAGATGGAATTGATTTTAATCGAACCTGAAACAGGATAGACTCTGTCAGGTTTAGATACCCAAGACACATTGTATGTAATGTCAGTGTCCCTGCAACTCCATTAGAAGTTGAGAGTCCAAAGCAAGGTAGAATAATTAGAAACATAGCTGTTTGATGCAAAGGTAGCCTATATGAGGTCCCTACAAAAGTAGAAGTTGCCATTATTATTGCTGTATGTTGTTATTATTGTCAGTAGTAGCAGTAGTAACTACAGCAATCACAACATAGTGACCAATGACAAGAATCATAAGGACTATCATAAACACAATTGTATATGTTACAACCACCATCCTCCCTACAACTAATAATGTTGATACTACTACTATTTCAGATGTTTACTATTTCATACTAGTATTTCAAGTTACAGTAATATTTTTATCTCTACCATCGCTGCTATCATTATGTCCATCCATGTTATCAGAATCACTGTTGCTATCACCATCACCATCTCTACCAACACTGTAACCACTATCACTACCACCATCATCATTATCATTATCAACCATCACCACCACCATTACAACTATTGCCAACATTATCACCATCACTTCCATCACTACCACTATCTCATCATCCTTACCAACAACAAAACCACCACCACCACCACTATCATCATCCATACAACCACTACTACCATCACCATTATCACCATTAGCACCACTAACTAAAACACTATCACCATCATCACCACCATCTCCATTATCATCAACACCATCACCTCCAGCATTATTATCATCATTAACTCCACTAACAAATCAACACTA
>OZ024741.1:239814998-240282498 GCA_964016885.1 Eledone cirrhosa | reverse complement strand
TGAAAATTCACACTATACAAGCTCTGCCTAAGATGGTTCAGACACGTTGCATATATTTCTGACTCATATCTGGTTTATATGATAGTCAGCTACACACTGGTCATTGCCTGACTGGAGAACCAATGGACTGCTTTAATAGACCAGCTGAGGACAACTTTAAAGAGGAGCAACATCAATCCTTCAAGAAAAGTAAACTACCTCCCTCATTTGACTACGCTGTATAAAGTTAGCTAATTTATGCAGATTTATTCAAGCTAGTGTCCCCAGCTTCAGTGTTATCATCACAATATTTCAGCCATTATACTCTTGAGCCTTCTTCAAGTTCCTGTCATATTTGGTAATATTATTTAGCTATGTGCCTTTAGTTTAGATTGCATACTCAACCACACCTGAGGTACAGGACAGCAAATATTGCATCTGACCATTAAATGTTTGTGTTGTTATCTTTCTCCTTTGGTGTCCACATATATTTGGATAACTCTGTACTTTTCCATATGTTCAGGATGTAGAAAATAGTTTTCTATTGAGTCAATATAGTTAGTTTGTTCACTATCACTCAATGTTATTTTAACAGTATTTTTTTTTTCAGGTACGCATCATAAGTGAACAGCTACATGCAATGCTGCTTCTTTCAAACTATTTCTTCAATAAAATAGTAATTGGTTTCTTAGAAACAATGCTCCAGCTTTGGAATTTAGTTATAGTAACACTCTGACCTTTAGAAAATTCTCAAATTTTTAATGTATATCTGTGTTTATGTGTGTACATGTATGTGTTCATGTGTGTACATGCATGTGTGTATATATATGTATGTGTGTGTGTATGTACAAATGTGTACATGTATGTATGAATGTTGATAATTATTTCTAGTATATGACTGTTATACAGATCTAAATATTAACAACAGGCTGCCCAAATTCTGCCACCAACTATAGGTTATACAGATTCTGCCACTAACTATAGATTGCAGAGATCTAAATCTAAATAATCTTCAAGAAACAGTTTTTAATTACATGAAATATTCCTTTCTTCAGTTCATTCTCTTTCACAAGTAATTATTGCTTTCTTTTTCTTATTACAGGAATCAGAATGTTGACTAGAATTTTGTAGAGAGGACATGTGGGAACAAATGTGCATATTACTTTCCTTCTTACAATATTGTCTTAGTGTAGATCTTGTCTACCATGCTGAAGAAGAAAGCAATCCCAGAACCTTTGTAGGAGATATTGCTTTTGATTTAAAGATGCTAGATAGAATTCTCCCTGGAGATGCCAGGTTAATCAAATTTATACAGCTACAACGAAGAATGACTAAGATGTTTAATGTGACAAATAATGGGAAAATTTTCACTACACAAAAATTGGATGCTGAGTCATTGTGTGTCCAAAATTCTGTGTGTTCTCAAATAATAAAAGTTGCTATTCACCAAGCAAAGACCTTTATAAAAATCCTAAAAATCAAAATAATAATAGAAGATATCAATGACCACCAGCCTGAGTTCCCTGTGAAACAAGTTCACATTCAGTTTTCAGAAAGAGACAGTAAAGGATCCAAGATTTCAATACCAAATGCTATAGATAAAGATGTTGGCTTTATCAATTCTCAGATTAAATATCAATTAATCAAGAAAGCTAATGTACCATTTGCTTTAACTGTTTATAAAAGAGCTGATGGAAGATCTACACTTGAAATTGTTCTTGAGGAAACCCTAGATCGAGAAGAACATGCAAACTACTTGTTAAAAGTTGTTGCTAAAGATGAAGCTGTCTTAGCACAAGAATCTAGTCTGTATGTCAATGTAAGTGTCACTGATGTTAATGATAATCAGCCAGTTTTCATTCAAAATATTTACAATATTTCTATAGAAAAGACACATGACAAAGGCAAGCCTGTTATTCATTTATCTGCTAAGGATATAGATGCAGATGAAAATGGTCATGTTTCATACTATTTTAGCCCAATGACATCGTCATCTGTCAAGGACAAATTTACTATTAGAGAAGCAACTGGCCAGATTTTTCTTTCAAACAGTTCTCATTTCAATGATAACCTAAAATATAAGTTATATATAGAAGCCAGAGATAATGGAAATCCTCCCAAGATTTCAGTAGCAACAGTGCTGGTAAATGTTATCAACCAACACAACAATCCTCCAAATATTGATATAGATTTTGTCTCACCTCTCAATCACAACACAGCTACCATTCTGGAAGACATCAAAGTTGGTAGTTTCATTGCTTATGTGATGGTCACTGACAATGATGTTGGACACAATGGTGAGGTCAGCTGTAATATCAAACATGATACATTCAAACTACAGTCAATGGGATCTAAAGAATATAAAATAGTTCTAAAGAAAGCAGTAGACAGAGAGACACAGGAACATTATCACTTTACTGTCTCCTGTAAAGATAAAGGATTACCTCCTCTCAAAATTGATCAAGATCTCTCAATACAAGTGTTAGATGTAAATGATGTACAACCACACTTTACCAAATCAATGTTCCAGTTTCTCACATATGAAAATGAAGAGCAAAACTTCCCAGTTGGTTTTATTAGTGCTACTGACCCTGATGAAGGTGATGGAGGTCAACTGAGTTATTCTATAATCAATCCCAGGAATGAAGACCCTCTTCCATTTAGAATCTTAAATTATGGGTTTATTTTAACTTGCAACACATTGGATCGGGAGCAACAAAAGTCGTATCAATTCAGTGTTTTTGTCAAAGACAATGGGACCCCATCATTGAACAATTCTGCAAAAGTTGTTGTTGAGATTTTAGATCAAAATGACAATGCTCCATATTTCACCTTTCCTAGTGTTGACCCCTACACCCTAAATGTCCACTACCATCAGCAGAGTAAGAGTGACATCACAGTTTTGAGAGCATCTGATGGTGACAGTGGAAACAATGCTTTCTTAAAGTATTCAATATTAAAAGGAAATGATAAACAATTATTTACAGTTAACATTTACACAGGAACATTTTCTTTCTCTCGTACAGCTTACCAAAATGATGCCGGATCATATCAACTGGAGTTTGTTGTGAAAGACAGTGGTACTCCAGTTCTGTCAGCAACAACTAGTGTCTCTTTAACACTGACTGTTAGTAACAAGACATCTTCAAAATTAACAACCAAGCAAATAGAATCAAATGATACAATTAATGTCACATCGTTAATTATCATTGTAGCGTCAGCTGTGATAGTATCTATAGTTATTGTGGTTTCTATAACACTGTGTATTGTGAGATGTAACAATGTGAGAAATAACTCAGCTAGAACAACAGAAGAGAAACAGGCATACCAATGTCGCAATGAGATGAGACAGTTGATCTATCAAGGTAAAAGTCCTGTTGTTATATCAAGAAATCCAGATGAAATAATCAACAGAAACACTCAATCAGTTAGATCAATGAGTGAATATTTTTCTGAAAGTGAACCTCAAGATAAATGGTTGGCATCAACCACAGTAAAATATCTACCTAAAGATAAAAGGGTAAGTTGTCAAACAAACCACAAGTCCTATGACTAATTTGTTGTAGATAACAGTAACTTATTTTTTTAACAATATTCCAAAGCAGGGATTAGCAATACGTAAACCAGTGTGATGTTTCAATTTTTTATATGTGTGGACAATGGGAAAAGCTAAACAAAAAAGTGGGTCATGATGAAAACAAACATTATTGACCCCTACTTTAGAATGTTAACCATCTTTTTCACCCACTTATTCCTAGGAGAGACATGGAGGTAAAATCCTCAAGCATGCTTTCCAGTGGGTCTTGTCAGATGTAGCCATCTCAAATTGATCTAGCTGGATCCCCAAGCAAGGCTAACCGAGCTCATGGATGTTATCCAGTCATCTTGCATGGAGTCTACCCCTAGGTCTCCTGCCAGTTGGTTATATCCATAAAATCTGTCCAGTGATTCTTTCCTTAGACATTCTGACCACATGTCCATAGAATCAGAGACGTGATCTCTCACTTTAAAGAAGTACCAGCACTACCTGGATAGACTCTCTGATCTCAGAGTGTTGATTTAAAAAGGCATTATATATATACATATATGTATATAAGCATACAATATGATCTGACCCATCCATGTCTTACCCCTCCCTTCTATTAGCACTCCTCAGAAGCTGTCCTCACCACTACCGCACCCATCACACATGCATCCTCTCAAACTACCACCCCTTACCTATCTCTCCATCACTGCCCACACCACGGCACACACGCTCCCCCACCCCTTCCTCTTACTGATCACCACATACACCTATAGCTTTATAGGTATCTCCCTTCCCTATTGCCCCTCTCCAGAGCAGAGAAAGCTCTTCAGTTGGGACTATGACCAACAACCTTTCTAGTGATGGTGCCACAAAAATGCACCCAGTATACTCTGTAAGGGTGGTTGGCAACAGGAAGGGCACCCCATTATAGAAACTATGCCTACAAGGGTTGAGAGAGCCCTTCAGTTGTGTCAATGACAAGAACCTCTTTAGTGTTGGTCATCTACACAATATACACACCCAGTACATGCTGTGAAGTAGTTGGTGCTAGAAGGGTATCCAGCAATAGAAAACTTTCTAAACAAAGGGCTAGAAGGACTCTCCAGTTATGTCAAGGACATGACAATCTCCTTCGTGTTGATGATCTAAATGATTAAAGAACCCAGTACACACTAAAATGGTTAGTGATAGGAGGGGTATCCAGCCATAGAAAGCTTGCCAAATAAAGGGTTGGGTGAACCCTCCAGTTGTTGGAGACATGACAGCTTCTCTGGTGCTGATAAAACACTAAAATGCACTAGGTAGAACTCGTAACCATATGTAAGCAAGTAGTTGCGAACCTGCAGCCTGTCTTGGAGGTCAGTGGCCCTGCTTCAGTACAGACTCATAAAACCCTTGCTAGCATAGAAAGTGGACATTAAATGATAAGAGAGAGTGAGAGAGATTATCATTGACACACACACACACACACACACACACACACACACACACACACACACACACACACACACACACACACACACACACACACACACACACACACACACACACACACACCTAAATTTGACTGTTTTTCAAATTCAATTTTCCATATTCATGTTGCAGTAAAAACCTTTCCTACTAACTCAGTGAATTATTATAAGAAACTATTTGTCAAGACAATTTGTATTTTTAGGCAAGATGATGGGGTAGAAGCATGACCTGCATAGGCTCTTTGAGATTTGTAAGATTGATATGGTTTAAATACAGTTTGAACACTTCTAAGTCAACATCAGAAGGGAACACATGAGCAACAAGGGCATTTCACAGGGTTCACATTTTTTATGAGGAGGGGCATAAGGCACACATCATAATATGTGTGGTGAGAGGAGGACAGATGTATGTAAGAGGGGAGCTTGGATGAATTTAGTTTTCATCAAATTAGTTAAAGACGGATGCTATTGCAATAGCAGCAGAATGTGTAGAATGAAGAGACAGTGTATCTGTCACCTAAAGATAGTAGTGAGATAATGAATAATGTTTCCCCCTCAGTTAGACTGATTGCCTTTTCTTATATGGTCTAGAATGTAATAGTAGCACTATCTCAGATGAGTGAGTACTATTCCATTAAAGATCTTAACCCTTTTGATACCAAACCACCTGAAACCAACCATGGTTCTACAAATACCATTCTTTCATCTGATATAACACCAAACAACGTCAATACAAACTTTGCTTTAAAGTGTTTATATTTATTTAAATACATTCCATTATACTTTTATGTAAGAATCTTTGTTATGTCATGTTCCAAGTATCAACTAAATAATGAGAAAATTAGTTATTATTTTCAAAATTATTTGAGAAATATAGGCAGTGTCTTTCATTAGAAATATGTTAATGACAGGGGTAATAGTATTATACAGAGAATTAACAGTTGATCAGACCTGAAGTATTTTCTGATCCTGAAGAAGGCTACACTTTAGGGTACAGTCTTTGATATATTAAGTAAAAACCATCAGAAATTGTAACCCTTTGCGTCTGTAGCGACTTTGAGGATTTTAATTTCATAGCACTCATACCAAACAGAGTTACATATCTCATCCTGTATGACTTAGGCGATTACGCTGTCGACATATTCAATAAATATTCCGCTAGGGCCGACGCGAAGCGCTAGTTTTGGTTATTTGTCGGATATTCCTTCATAGAGGCCTCATTCGTATAGCCTGGTCTGTTCGATTTTTTATATAGTTAATTATGCTAATTGGGAGAGGAAATAGTATGTTTTGTCTTGTGATTCTATAGACATGTTTTATGATATATAGCTCTGATTATTTAATTTATTAATTTTTCATTGAGCCACAAAGTGACCAGTTGCAAAACACGTATATGTATGTGTATGTACATATATATGTAAACTTTTATATGTAATAATCTCCCACTAGGTTGAGATACAAATTTGGCTGTATTGTGCTGTGCTTTCTAGCAAAAATGCCACCAGTCGTAAGCAACTACCACACCCCTTCCAGCTTGACCGCGACTACGTCACGATTTTTAGCCATTTTGAAATGAATTCTTGGCGCGATCGCTTTGGAAAATTTAATGTCTAGATATGAGCGAGCTTCCTGAAGAATCCAGCGCTCGAGTTTATATAATTATTACATAATTATTGGAAAACTCAAAACACGGACGACACCATGGTAGAGGTATTTAAATGTATTCTATTTTCTCCTAGTTTATTTTAAACCTAATTCTGTTTAGTTGACTATATCTAGGCGATTACGCTGTCGAAATATTCCATAAATATTCCACTACGGCCGACGCGAAGCGCTAGTTTTGGTTATTTGTCGGAGATTCCTTCATAGAGGCCTCATTCGTATAGCCTGGTCTGTTCGATATTTTATATAGTTAATTATGCTAATTGGGAGAGGAAATAGTATCTTTTATCTTGTGATTCTATAGACATGTTTTATGATATATAGCTCTGATTATTTAATTTATTAATTTTTCATTGAGACACAAAGTGACCAGTTGCAAAACACGTATATGTATGTGTATGTACATATATATGTAAACTTTTATATATATATATATATATATATATATATATAGCAATATTTGCACCCAAAAAACAATCTATATATAAATTTCTGTAATTCTGTCACAACTTGTAAAAAGAGAGGAGTAGTTTGACTACCTCATATTACTCCTCTTTCTTTGTCTGCCTGCATGTATGTATGTGTGTAAAAGGAAGGCAGGGGTGGTAAAAAACTATAGCAAAATAGCGGCTGTTGTTCCATTTGTTATACTGTGTATGTGTTTGTGTGAATGTATGTCTGAGTGTATATTTTTGTAAGTATCTGTGTTTGCACGTTTATATTTATATACAGAGTACCCGACCTCCCATGGGTACAAGCTGAAGCATATAGACAATATGCCCCCACACCCCCCACCGCAAGGTGGTTGTGGAGGTGCCACGGCAAAAGAGCACCCAGCCCACACTGTAAAGTGGACGTGTAGGCGCCACGAAAAAGCACCCAGCACTCACTGTAAATGAGGTTGGTGTTAGGAAGGGCATCCAGCTGTAGAAATCAAGCCAAATCAGTTCCTGTATGAGCAAGGCATGGTCAGCCGACCAGACACTGCCCACAACAGGACAACCCGTCTAACCCATGCTAGCGGGGAAGAACGGACGTAAAACGGTGATGATGATGATGATGATGATGATGATGATGATGATGATGACTCATATATATATATAAACGAATGCATATACACACACATGCGTCAGTGTGTTGAAAAAAATCCTAGTATATAAAACAGACGAACAAAGATATATCTTCCTTATCAGCCATTGCCTAGATAATGGAAGTTCCATGCATAAGGGGGGTGGTATTGCATATTGAGTCCAAGTTGCTTAGAATACACCACTGGAAAGATGCTTATCAAACAATATGGCAGTTGTCTTTCAACTAGGACAGTAAACAATAAAAGTCTTACTACTGGAAATAGGCGAGGATATATCACAGACCAGTTGTGCAAATGATTATATATATATATATATGAAATGTTAAGACAGATGTTATGTTTACATAATTGTACTTATTACATTAAACATATTTCAATGACATGGTGGGTAGATATGTAATGGTTGCATCAGTAACTGGTGCTAATGAGATATCAGATGTTAATACAATTATGTGAAGTCATTAGGCTGGTATGTTGTTATGTTGCAGGCAAAATACTTCTATCCTAATGTCAATCCAGCGAACATTTGCTGGATTTACACTAGGATAGAAGTATTTTGCCTGGCTCTTTACGTTCTGAGTTCAAATCCTGCCAAAGTCTACTTTCCCTTTCATAAAATAAAGTACCAGTTAAGTATTGGGGTCGATTTAATCGACTTTCCCATCCCCCAAATGAGAGTCTGTACTGCATCACCTGGTGCATCTTTGTGTTTCAAAAGTGTTGAAGCATTGTGTTATTTGTATGGGAGTATTGAATCTTCTTATTGAACTGTATCAGTTTTATTTCATTATGGGGTCTAACTTGTTTCTTGTGTTATTTCAGGGATTGCTCTATTATGTGTAGTTTGTGTAATATGAATTGTTATTTTGAGTATTATTAATCTTATAGAGTATGTTGTGTGAATTTTTTTATTTCATTGTGTATGAAGATTGTTCTATTTGAACTGTGCTATTAAATCAATAAGGTCTTGTGCAGGATGTGGGCTATTCCTGGAAGAGTTTTGTTTTTATTCATTATCATCCTTATTCTTCCAATTTCTATGTAACCTAATCACACGCACATTTTATGTATCCTGTCTTTGTAATGTCCCTTTCATCTGATGACCCTGTGGCAAATAAAAAAATTATTTTTATCCATTTTTATATTATTTAATTTTCAATATAAATAATTGAAAGACAAAATTTGAAACAATTCTATTTGAATTAATTTTATATTATCTGGAAATGGAATCAGCCAATCACAGAAACATTTTGTGATGGTTACATTGATCAAAACCATGATAAGATTCTAAACTACCAACCACGGAAGGAAAATGGTTTGGCCTGGATGAAAACAGAGTGTCGAGATTATGAAGAAATCACAGGTATTTGGGGTTCTAATAAATAATTCATTCACTTATATATTCTAATCTATTGAGATAAACACACTATTAAAAGTAATTGAAGAGCATCCAGCCATAGAAAACCTGCTAAACAAAGGGTCAGGATAACTCTTCAACTATGTCAAAGCATGACAATCTCCCTAGTGTTGGTGCCATGATAAAATGCACTAGGAAGAGTGCAGGAATGTATGTAAGATCCACAGCTTATCTGAGATGTCACTGATTCCACTTAAATACTGTCTCAGCCTGTGAAGACCCATCCAACCCTCTCAAAGAGGGAAGGTAGAAGTTAAAGGATTGATGATAATGATAGGTCACCAATTGTTGAGCTCCAAATCAGATATGGTGCACGAAGGACTGCATTATCTAATTTTTCCTTTGTCTTTTAAGATGACTTGCTAGATATTCAATATTTGATAAGATATTACACACCAATTACCATGTTTGGCTATATTGCTACTATGTTCCTTCAACTAGATAATGAACAATTTTAAACAGTATAGCTGAGTTTTCATTATATTTTACATCTGCTTCTCCACGTTTGCATGGGTTGGACAAGTCTTTTAAAGCAAAGCTTTCCTCTACCTTCACTTTCTCTGTCAGGTTCAGAATTTTAAGATCTGCTGTCACTACTTCTGCTTAAGTCTTCCTCAGCCTTCTACTGCAACTTCCTTCCACTGAGAACTCCTGCATTCCTTGACCCAACAATCATTACCAATATGCCTCACATGTCCATACCAGTACAGTTTCTTTTCTTGCACACTACATTTGTTTCTTGTACCTGTTTTTTTTTTTTCTCTCACCCTATCCATGCATATTAACACCACACATCCATCACAAAGTGTCCGCTTCATTCCTCTCCACATAACCTCTACATTTACTACTACCATGATTCACTTCCACTTCAGACACAGGCATCATACAGCTGGCTTTTCATTTGTAGAGAGAAACCTTTTGTTGTCAATGGTGGCAGTAGTTCTTTGAACCTTTTTCAACATCTTATTCTAGTTTTACCATATGTACTGTTTATGCGTATGTCTTATGTTTTGAAGGTATCCAAGTTTACAAAGAGCCACCACCTCGATTCAAGAAACAGAAGTAAGACCTACACAGAAAAAGAAACAAAAAAATCTGCAAGGAATTCCTCTCTACCCTGGAGAATTTTATCTACTGTTATACAGTATTAACTGAAAGAAAAGTAAATTGGGACAATTTCAACACAATCTGAAATGAATAACACCTCCCTACCTTTATTAATTTACAAATATTAATAATTCATAAGAATAATGAAAACTAACACATGGAACAGCTGTATGTCGTTGATGACAACAGCATGTAAGTTGGGTAAAAATATCCCTAAGGACAGAAATTAGTGGCCAGTAGTCACTAAGGAGAAATGGAAAGTTGTGATGTGGGTAAATGAAACAGATAGTTAACCCTTTAGCATTTACATTACTCTATATTTACTATTGTATTTTCGTGGTAAGGGCTTTATCTCACATAATATCAAATCTATGAAATTTTGGCATTTATTTTGAGAACTTATCAGTATGAGTGGCCAGTTATGGCCGGTTTGAAGAGAAAGAGGTGAGAGACTTCTGGCCAAATAAAGCCAGTTTAAGAGAGGAGTGTGCTGGCTCTTTCCATTTCTCTTTAGCAACCAATGGCCAGATTTCTGTCCTTAAGGGTATTTTTACCCAATTTACATGCTGTTGTCAGTGATGGCATTTGGCTGTTTTAACAGCTGTTCCTTACATTTCAGTTTTCAAAGTATTCCTACGAATTTCAAATACATTCATACTTCGTCTCAATTTTTGAAACAACAATATTTATTTAAATACTAAATAGTTTTTATCAATTTTATTCTCAACAAACAGCAGGGCCTCAAAGAGAACTTTTAGAAAGTGGAACAAAACTGCTTTCAGACCCAGATGTAGGCTCCTCTCAAAGTTCAAAGGGCTTAAGAAAAGTTTTCTTTTAGAGGAAGGCACAGGTTCCTTTTGGTTCTCCAATCTCCAGACTGATGTATCTGCTTAGCTCCTTTCTTATAAACCCTATCTTACAGTATGTCAAAATAAACTTTTAACTAATGTATATATCCCAAATAGAGCCAGTGAATTGGCAGTGTCAATTCAGATAGATTGTTATGCGGTATTCATTCAAGTTCTCTGCGCTCTGATTACAAATCTCGCCGAGGTCAACTTTGCCTTTCATCCTTTTGTACTGAGGTGGATTCTTCCTCTATATCTTTTCACTCTTGCCTTTCCTGGAAGAAATTGGCTGTGTTCAGACCTTGTGAGAAACAGGCTCGACCAAGTATAAAATGTCCAAGAAACACTATATATCATTATTGTACACCTATGATTCCACTAACAGTTATGGATCCATACATATACCCCATATGACTATATAAACATTTTATACATGGCTTAGTGGTTAGGCTGTTTGTTTCACAATCCTATGGTCATGAGTTTGATTCCTGCCCACACTAAGCAACATGTTGTGTCCTTGAGAAAAAGCTTTATTTTCACATTTCTCCAGAGGTTAATGTTGAAGCCGCTTCTCATTTCTCAGGATGAGACAGAGCCATCATTATTATTGTATTGGTTGGAAATTTTCCTATGTAACATAAAATCATTTTAATAATTAAATTAAACATCAAAAACTGTCTTTTCTATGTTCCTGATTATCAGCTTCCCATTTTTTTTTTTCACATATCTTTATATGAAGTCAGTACAAAATGCAAAAATAACTTCTCTGAACCTGTATATTTTCAATTGAATTCGATGTCTAATAAATTTTATACACTTGATATTTCAGTAGTTAATACTAACAATACGAACCTTCATACATTATGCAGAAAATTTCAGCATTGGCTTTTTCATCACTTATTCATGTATTTTGCTGAAAATTTTAGAAATCCTATCATATTTATATTTTGTTCCTCCCCCTGATATTTGCTTTGGATGGCTTTCTGGTGTATCTCGAAGTCTATAAAGAAGAGAGAGGTGTGTAATCAATTTGAAGACCATTTAAAAAAAAAAAAAAAAAAGCAAATCAAAAGCAAATAGATCATTTTCAACGTTATATAGGAACAGCATTATTCAATGTTCATACTAACCCATGCTAGCGTGGAAGATGGACGTTAAACGGTGATGATATATAAATATGTATGTATAAAATTTGAAAATATAGTCGCCAGAAATATAATAGTTGATTATATCCAGTATGCATGAAGGCAGAAAAAGTGAACAGTGATGCCTGTGGGTAATTGAACCACACATGTCTTGCTTTGCCCACCTCAAAGGTTATTCTACCCAATTTATTCAACTACCAATTATGGCTATTAATTATTACTATAGTTATCTGCATCATGGCAACTATATTTTCAACTTCCTCAACGCTTCCTAAGTCAACCATATGTTGAATATGTATAAAGAATAATGTATAGGCTGAATGGTTACAGTTTGAATTGTTATTTCCTATAATAGTGATTATTCAAACAATACACATGGTATATATACACATACTAAGTTATGTAACAACACTAAATATATTTCATTCCCGCCGAGGTTAACTTTGCCTTTCATCCTTACGGGGTCGATAAAATAAAGTACCAGTAATATACTGGGTAATTGCTGGCCTTGTGCCAAATGTAGAAACAATTATTTCTGTATCAAATCCCGCCGAGGTTAACTTTGCCTTTCATCCTTACCGGGTCGATAAAATAAAGTACCAGTAATGTACTGGGTAATTTCTGGCATTGTGCCTAAAGTAGAAACAATTATTTCTGTATCGGTAGGGGGTCAGACGCCATGCTTTGCAATAGGGCGGTGGATTAGCAATATCGGTAGAGGGTTGGATGCCATGCTCTGCAGCAAAGAGTTACGGCCCTTTATGGTCTGAGTTCAAATCCCGCCGAGGTTAACTTTGCCTTTCATCCTTATGGGATCGATAAAACAAAGTACCAGTAATACACTGGGATAATTGCTGGCCTTGTGCCAAAAGTAGAAACAATTATTTCTGTATTTGATTTTGCTTTCAACATATACATAAAATAGGAATTAACTTTCTTCCTGTGCCACCAGTCATGTAGATATCATTAACCTTTGTTTAGTGTTCTTCAGATTCACTTGTACAAGAGATGTTTATTGTGTTCTTCAGATTCACTTGTACAAATGATGCATGCTAAGACAAAATGAACCCACTAACTGTTAGAACTGTTAGAATGTTTATAAGGCTGTAACAAAATACTTTGACATGTGTAATACAGGTAGTCTCAATTGTGACAAAGCAGAAATAATATATAAGAAAATGTAATATGTTTTAAGTAAAAATGAAGTACTATGGTTTAAATGAGCTGGCTTGTGATTAGACAACTGCAGTGTAAACATGAGGTCTAGATTTTACAATATAAGCATTTTTTAATGCCATCAACCAAATTTAGAGATATGATTTCAACATTTTACTTTTTTTTTGTAAGAGTACAACACAAAAGGGGACAGAAGAGTTTTATTGCTTTTGTGATACAGAATATAGAAAACATTTGAGTAATGTGTCAACAAGGTGGGTAAGCCTAGAAATGACAATATGGTTCTCCTTTTAGATGCTCTGCAGTTTTTTTTTTATGTTCTGCTGTTTACTTACTTGAAAGTAGCCCTTTAAATCCAGAGGTTAATAATATATATTTGCTATTTTATTAGGCTGCTTTGCTATCTTTCACTAATTATAATCTATTTTAACAAAAACACAATTTGATTCACCTACTTGACAATGAATTTCATTCTTTTCCTAAAAACTTTGGGTAAAATAAAATTAGATGCCTTATTAAATAAAATGTCTTGCATGAAAGACAATCATCTCAGCTGTATGGATGTCTTTATTGGGATTATAACTAAATCCACACTGAGGGAAATATTTTAGATCTAAGCAAATACATAACAAGAATCAGCGGTGATGAAGTGTAGAAGTAAAAGCAAGAATTAAAGATGGGAAGCATAATGAATGGAAAGTAATGACACTGCTAAAAAATATCCACTACCCTGAGAGAAAGCACAGTTGTATGTTACTGCATCTTACCTTGTTGAGTCTGGTTTAAGCTGTGTCTCAAACTATCAAAATTCATAACTGACACAACATTGTAGAGGTGATCTTTGATTATCATTCACAACGGAGTTGAATATTACAAAACTAGTCGAGCAGAGCAACATCAAATACAAGGCTCACATTGAATAAAGTAGCACTAAAGTAGTATCTTTTTTTAATAGATATGTTTTTGTACATTTATTTTGTGGTTAGAAAAAGCTATCTCACTTACCGCTTTTCATAGGCGCCGCTAAATCCCATTGCTGGTTTCTCCTCTTCCACGTGCGTCAACTCATTAACACCCGGGAGTTGCCAAACTCGCGTCCACACCGTTCCTGGTCACCACTAGAGAGAGAGACCGATCTGCTGGCCCTTCCGGTCGAGCACCCTTCCGGCCAAGCACCGTTCCGGTCGAGCACTCCCCAGCTTCCGGCCACCGCACACCACACCATACCCACATGCCTCCCTGATCTCAAGGATCAATTTCCCCCTCGTCCTTCTGCATATGAAAGTCTGCTGTCCAGGTTGGTGGTTTGTGACTTCTTTGCGATCTCCGCAGTGTTGAGGCGGCACTTTGGGTTTCTTCATCCTCGGAGTCTGTTGACACAGTGATTCTACGGACATCCAGGACATGACGTGGTACTCCGTCCACGGACACATTGTTCTGGGAATTTACGGCCGTCACCGTTCCCCTTCCCCATTGAGATGTGCAACGTGCATCTGGGGGCTTAACCCAGACTTCTTCACCCACCTGCACGAATGCATTCTTTCTCCCCACTGGCCGTTGTGGTGGTGTGCACAGGTGCCGCCACTCGTATCTGAATACTGCTCTGTGTGGCACCGATTCCTCGACCTGTCCCACCCGAGGGGACATGTTGTAGCAGAACACTGCCTCCATTGGTGAGATATGGCCCCGCTCCGCCATTGCCTTGATTGTCCGGTGGTGTCGCTCCACAATTACATTTCTGCTCAGCCTGTGCACTGCTCTGAAGATACGGTCCACCTTCCATCCATTGAGCATCTCCCTCAGCGCCTCCGAGCGGAACGCTGCGCTGTTGTCCATCAGCAGTTCGTCCACAGGGCCCCGTTCCAAGAACACCTCTCCCAACGTCCGCATGATTTCCTCGGTCGTTCCAGTCTTCATCTCCCTCCATATCGCCATCCGTCCTGGTCCACAGTCGACCATTGAGAGGTACGTTCCCTGACGGTAGTGCGTTACATCCACCGCCAATCGCTTCCAGTCGTGATCCACCAGGAGGCTTCCCGTTTCGTGCACATGCGGGGCGGTATCAATAGACTGACATTGGACGCAGCCTCTAACCACCCTTTGAACACTGTGTCTGTTAACGTCCGAGTCAATTCTCCTGGCTAGGAACAGGGTCCTATCCACTCCCATGTGGTGCATGTCATGCAACCCTTTCAGATCCGACTCGGTCAGCCGACACATGGCAGCTATCTCCTCTTCTACCTCCTCCGGCGCTTCCCTCCTGGCTTTCTTCACCCTGGTTAAGACGTCCGCCCTATTTTTCTCTGAGGGCACGAAAACTACGCTCAGCCTCAGGTCGAACTCGGTGGCCAGCTCTCCTAAAGTTCCCAGGCGGTGCTTTATCAGTATCTCCGCCGCCCCTCTCGTTCGTGCTCTCTTCTCACTGGTGAGCACTGATCTCACCCATCCGAGTAGAGTACCCGAGTCGGTGCATATCTCGATGGTGCGCAGTCCCCACCTAAGGGTGAGGTTCACCCCTCTCAACACCACCTTCAGTTCAGCCACATTGATGTGGTTGCACTCGTCCTTCTTCCTAAGCCAGGCTGCATCCTCGACCTCAACATCTATCTACAACGTGACACCCAGCACTATGCTGCTGGCATCGCACCATACGGTCCCGCTTTGCGATTTGGGAACATACCAGCGTCCCCACACTGGGTCGTCGGCCTTCACCCTCCCCACGATCTCCTGCATCATGGCCACCATCCTCTCTCCCACTCTATCACTCCAAGTCACCCCTCCCGCTCATCTCTTGACATAGCTGCATGCCGTCCAAAGCCACCCAGCAATCGGGTAGTCACCCACCAACTTTCCACACACCGAGAAAAGCTCCCGCCTACTCATACTTGGGCCCAGTTCTGGAACTTCATTTCCCCTCTGGAATACCAAGACGCCCATCCTGTCTCACCATAGCCTAAGTCCCAGCGCGGCTCCTCCCTCCAACGCTTCTGACGGCTTCGCAGCCAGTCCATACCCCTGTAAATGGCTCGTGACCCCGCCGCCGACACTACAGACTCGTTCACTAGGATGTCATCAATGTAGGAATTAGTGGCCCTCTTCATCATGTCGGCCTTTCCCAGAATGGTCTTGAGAGCGCCGACATGATCTTCGGTGCGGAGCTCAGCCCGAAACCGAGCCTGGTCAGGCAATATGTCCGGCCCTTATACCTGACCAGCTGATACTGCCAGAGCTTCTCATCTATATGCAATTGCAAGTATGCCGACTTTCGATCTACGATTGCAGAACCCCCCGTCATGCATCACTACTCACGCAGGGTTTCCCCACAGACATCCATGATCTCGCCACCCGTGTGGCATGACACGTGCTCATTCAGCTCCCGAAATTCCAGTACCGGCCTCACCTTGTTCTTCGTGGGTTGCGCCACCGCCATTAACGGCAATACTCCGCACTTCACCTCCTCTTTCCAGGGAAGCAGTATGCCCTCCTCAATCTATCTCTCTACCTCTCTCTCCTTATGTCTCCCTTCAATGTGTGTTGATAGCAGCCCACTTTGGTCTTCAATGTTGGTGGGTCTCCCTTCCAGTACCACTCAACAACCCATCGAACACGGCCTTGAAGTCTTTGTCCTGCACAGTGTAAGCGGGGTATTTCTCCTCGTGGGCCTTCTGGTTCTCCTGTCGCGTACTCACAGCGCATACCAATGCAGCGCCGCCAAATGACACACCGACGTTGTTCACTGTGACGCCTCCTAGACGGCCAATTGCGTCCATGCCCATAACCACGCCGATGCTATCCACCAGCTGGTCAGGTATAAGGGCCGGACATATTGCCTGACCAGGCTCGGTTTCGGGCTGAGCTCCACACCGAAGATCATGTCGGCGCTCTCAAGACCATTCTGGGAAAGGCTGACATGATGAAGAGGGCCACTAATTCCTACATTGATGACATCCTAGTGGACGTGTCTGTAGTGTCGGAGGTCACGAGCCATTTACAGGGGTATAGACTGGCTGTGAAGCCATCAGAAGTGTTGGGGGGGGGGAGCTGCGCTGGCACTTAGGTTACGGCGAGAATAGATGGGCGTCTTGGTATTCCAGAGGGGAAATGAAGTTCCAGAACTGGGCCCAAGTATGAGTAGGCGGGAGCTTTTCTCGGTGTGTGGAAAGTTGGTGGGTGACTACCCGATTGCTGGGTGGCTCCGGATGGCATGCAGCTATGTCAAGAGACGAGAGGGAGGGGTGACTTGGAGTGACAGAGTGGGAGAGAGGATGGTGGCCATGATGCAGGAGATCGTGGGGAGGGTGAAAGCCGACGACCCAGTGCGGGGACGCTAGTATGTTCCCAAATCGCAGAGCAGGTCCGCATGGTGCGATGCCAGCAGCATAGCGCTGGGTGTCACGTTGGAGATAGAAGGTGTCAACAGGGAACGTACCTCTCGCTGGTCAACTATGGACCAGGATGGATGGCGATATGGAGGGAGATGAAGACTGGAACAACCGAGGAAATCATGCGGACGTTGAGAGAGGTGTTCTTGGAACGGGGCCCTGTGGACGAACTGCTGATGGACAACAGCGCAGCGTTCCGCTCGGAGGCGCTGAGGGAGATGCTCAATGGATGGAAGGTTGACCGTTTCTTCAGAGCAGTGCACAGGCTGAGCGGGAATGGAATTGTTGAGCGACACCACCGGACGATCAAGGCAATGGCGGAGCGGGGCCATATCTCACCAATGGAGGCAGTGTTCTGGTACAACATGTCCCCTCTGGTGGGACAGGTTGAGGAATCGGTGCCACACAGAGCAGTATTCAGATACGAGTGGCGGCACCCATGCATGCCACCACAACAGCCAGTGGGGAGAGAGAATGCATTCGTGCAGGTGGGTGAAGTAGTCTGGGTTAAGCCCCCAGATGCACGTTGCACATCTCAATGGGGAAGGGGAACGGTGACGGCCGTAAATTCCCAGAACAATGTGTCCGTGGACGGAGTACCACATCATGTACTGGATGTCCGTAGAATCACTGTGTCAATGGACTCCGAGGAAGAGGAAACCCAAAGTGCCGCCCCAACACTGCGGAGATCGCAAAGAAGTCGCAAACCACCAACCTGGACAGCAGACTTTCATATGCAGAAGGACGAGGGGGAAATTGATCCTTGAGATCAGGAGGGCGTGTGGGTATGGTGTGGTGTGCGGTGGCCGGAAGCTGAGGAGTGCTCGACCGGAAGAGTGCTTGACCGGAAGGGTGCTCGACCCGAGGGGCCAGCAGATTGGCCTCTCTCTAGTGGTGACCAGGAACGGTGTGGACCCGAGTTTTGGCAGCTCCTGGTGTTAATGAGTTGGACGCACGTGGAAGAGGAGAAACCAGCAATGGGAATTAGCGGCGCCTATGAAAAGCGGTAAGTGAGATAGCTTTTTCTAACCACATATAATGCAAAGTATCACAGAATTTATGTTGTCTAGAACTATTCACAATATTTGTGACTGAATGATGGCAGGAAAATATTTAAATATCTCTAGAGAGGTAGAGAGGTTTTACTTGTAGTGAAATACTCTTATGCTACTTAAAAATCTCAAAAATATACCGTATATACTTGAATATATGCCGAGGAATATATTTTTTTAAATAATAGATGAAACTGAAAAAACTACTCCCCATTTTATAGTGGATTTGTGAAACAAAAACAATCTCTAAACGACACTTAATAAAAAGGATAAAGATCCCAAAACTCCTTGTGGAGTTGTAGATGCATTGTCAAATGGTGTGTCTAGGCGGAGCCTAACTTTCTCCAGGTCTGAACACAGCCAATGTTTTCTATAGAGGAAGAATTGACTGTAGTACTGGACTGGTACTTTTTTTTATCAATCTCGAAAGGAATAAAGGCAAAGTTGACCCTGGCGGGATTTGAACTCAGAGCGCGCAATGAGGTGGGACAAATACCGTCAAGCATTCAATCTTAATGACTGCCAATTCGCCACCTTAAACATCAAAATATTAAAACTCTAAATTTTCAAAACCACGCCATAATGATTAGCTGCCTCATCTTATAAACGGGGTTTGGATTTTTGCCCATTTCTCTGACATAAAAATAGGAGTCGATCTATATTTGAAATAGCTTATATTCGAGTATATATGTTTTATATATCGTATATAATACACACTATATGCTGATGCTAAAGTAATTCATTTTTTTTTTTTTTTTTTTTAAATGAAAATATCACACACAGCTATCACGAATCTTAGAACGCTGGGCGTCTATAGTTTCTCACCCCTCCTTCCTCAGTCATCACGTAGATGTGTGTAAATGTAATTATTTTTTCTAAGTGTATGTTTATATATATATATATATATATATATACAAATGGAAGTTCATCATAATCGAAGCTCTGGCTGCTGCTAAGCTAACGAATGCAATCGGAATGTACAGCTAAGCACTCAATACGGTATTTTACCTTAGAGTCATAACATTATGTTTAGACAGCTTTGCAAATTGAAGATTGCGACCGGTAAGCCAGCCGCAGGGACCAACCAATTTGACAAACCTCGACCATCGCGTCAATATTATGCAATATCTCCGCTAGGTTTCTGTGAATCCGAAATCAACAAAATCCACTTGCGGGGTATGCAAGTTATTGGTTTTGAAAGATCGAACAGAGGTTTCACTTTCTCAACAGGTATCCGTTCTCTGCCGTGCCGGTTGTGATTTTTAGCAGTAACATGGTTTTCCCAAAGGGAGGTTTTTGGCGGTCAAAATTCAAATTTAGAACAAAGGAATAAATTCCTTTCCACAAACCGGATAAAGCTCTCGACCAGACGTTATTAAACAAAGATAAATAATTAACCAATCAATAGAATTGTCTAATTAAATTAATCAATTAATCATTAAGTCTAGGAGATAATACCACAAATGGAAGTTCAGCATAATCGAAGCTCTGGCTGCAGCTAAGCTAGCGAATGCAATCGGAATGTGCAGTTAAGCACTCAATAAGGTATTATATATATATATATATATATATATATATTTAGTATATGTTGGTTGTTCACCGACACTTCAGTATGCAGATTGGAGCACTCGACGAAGTGCGCAGGTTGGTTTGGTTACTCCGGAGTAATGTAAAATAAAATAAATAAGTCAAATATTTAAAATTTGGCTTCGTTTATTACTTCTATATATATTTCAGTGACAGCCATCTTTGGCTGTGACCTCTTCAGGCAGTCCGAATCGGTGTGGTAGAGACGGGTATACATGTTGTTGAGGTGTTTAACTTCGTCAATACTTCGATATGCCCAGTTCCTGGTTGGGTTGTTATTTCTCTGAGGAACTGGAATCATGATTCCAGTTCCTCAGAGAAATAAACAGCTCAACAACATGTGTACCCGTCTCTACCACACTAATTCGGACTGCCTGAAGAGGTCACAGCCAAAGATGGCTGTCACCGAAATATATATAGCAGTAATAAACGAAGCCAAATTTTAAATATTTGACTTATTTATTTTATTTTATATATATATATATATATATACTTGTAGATTCGTGCGTGTTTGTAATTGTATTGTCTATGTATCTTTCTAAACAAACACACACTCACAAATATTATATGTAAATATAATTTACACAAACACACAATCATAACAGCCAATATGTGTAGCCAATTCGCTGTACATATAGACACACAGATGTACCGAATATTGGACGCTGCCACCCCTTCCTAAGTCAACGTTATTACCCCTTCCTTCATCAGTCATTTCTTGTGACGGACAAATAAACTAGCGTATTATATTCTAATTATTTAGCTGGTGGTGGTGGCTGGTGATGATAAATAACTTGAACAGTAACAACCAGTTGGTTATTTAATAACATACTTTAGTGAGCTAGTCCCAGGGTTACTTACTCCAGTAATTACCACCGGATCCCAACTACTAAATTTAATAGAAATATGAGATAGGAGAATTTTCATACAATATCATGCCGTGTGAGAATTATCTCTCACTACATGAAGTAATGACTGAAAGCGTAACAAGTTTCTCAAAACGAGTATCAAAAATAACTTGCATTTATTGTAGTCCATGTTACAAACGTGTTAAACAAATATCCTCGTGGCATAACGAGGTATAATCCTGAACCATGAGATGTGGTTGGAAAAGGGTTGGCATGTTTGCGCTCAATGTGATCAGTTTGAGAAAAGCCGCCAAAAAAAGAGGAAGATGGATTTCAGTTTCTTCTTTTATAATCCCTTGAACGGAAGTTAATAGTAAGGTTCTAGAATTTCAACGGGAAGTAACTCTAGCTACTTCCCTTGTCTAGAGAGCGCTACAAGACTCCCCTCTCAGACGAGAAGTCTAATAATCAAACGAAGGTCATTGTAGCGAGAACCCGTAAGAATTGAGGAGCAAAACAAAAAGTACAAGAAAATGAATGAATAAAAAAAACATGAGCAAGCAAATAGCAAAGGAGCACAAAACAAGTAAATGAATTTTACAAAGAAAAATGTGAATGTAACAAACTGATAATTCAAAGTTAATATAAGGGAGCAGAGAAAATTAATGCTCAATGGTAAGTTCAAAGTTTTTTAAAGTTTTTCAAAGTCAAATAGTTCATACATCACCAATGTACAGGCTTTCTGACACTAGTTCTATCTGAAAACTGAAAAAGAAGTTTGTTAATGCCACTAGGGGTTAGATGTATATTGATTTTGAAAGTTTTTGTGGCCATTTTACTGTCCTGCCACCTCGTGTGACATAAGGTTATGTGCTATGTGGTGTTTGTGGTGGAGGTGAAGGTGTTTGTGTGGGAGTGTATGTACGAGGTATGTCAGGCAGTGTAATGAGAATTTCAGAGAAAGCCTTCTTTGCTCTGTCATTGGATATTGTCTCTTTTCGACCATTGACAGCCACTGTGAAATGTTTGGGTGTGTGCGAAAGCACACGAAAAGGTCCATTGTAGGGTGACGTAAGAGGTCCCTTGACGGAATCATTCCGTATGAAAATGTGTATCCACGTAGAGATGTCCGATGGGACAGCAGAAGAAATAGACTGGTCACGAGGGTTCATCGGTGGAAGATCCGAGAAATACGAACGAATCCTGGTGACATATGATGCTGGGTCAAGATGTGATGAATCCACTGGTGCTAACATTTGTCCAGGAAGATACAATGTAGTACCATAAAGAAGTTCAGCAGAAGAAAAACCTAAATCTGTCTTAATGGCAGAACGACAACCAAAAAGCACGATTGGCAAAAATTTGGTCCAACGTTGCGGATCAGGAGTAGCGCGAAGTGCAGCTTTCAACTGTTTATGAAACCTCTCGACCATTCCATTAGAGGCTGGGTGATAGCTGGTCGTATGAATGTGATGAGCACCCAAGAGTCGTGATATTTCACAAAATAAGGAAGCTTCAAATTGGCGTCCACGATCCGTAGTTATTTTAGTAGGAACACCAATGCAAGCAATCTATTTGGAAATGAAAGCTCGGGCAACGGACTCTGCTGTTATGTCCACTAGGAGTATGGCTTCAGGCCACCGAGAGAAACGATCGATACAAGTCAATATATACGTGAACCCACGACTAACGGGCCACGGACCAACAATATCCATGTGAATATGACGGAAACGTGCGTCTGGCGGGCTGTATTTCCCAAGAGGAGCGCGGACATGCAGATAAATCTTAGAGCGCTGGCACTTCAAACAAGAACGTGCCCAACTGGCGATTAAACGACGCTTATTAGGCCAGAAGAATCGAGCCGTAATAAGCTTCACCGTGGCAGCTATGCCAGGATGCGACAAGGAATGAAGTGCATCAAAAACGGTACGCTGATGACAATCTGGAACAATCGGTCTGGGTGATCCAGTAGAAATATCGCAAATAATTTTTCCTTCAGCAGATGAAAGAGGTAAATAATCAAACTTACAGCAGGAAAGTTGGGTAGAAGAAATGTCCAACGAATCCAAAATAGGTTGGTCAGTTGCTATGGCAACCAAATCGATATGTGCAGGAGACGCAAGAGAACACACAGAAAGTCGAGATAGTGCGTCCGCAGGTATGTTGGCAGTTCCAGCTATATGATGAATGTCACTGGTATACTGGGAGATGAGGTCCAAATGTCTGTATGCTCTCGGAGAGTACCTGTCGGATTTGGTTTGAAGAGCAAATGTGAGTGGTTTATGGTCTGTGAATACCGTGAATTCCCGACCTTCAAGAAGATGGTGGAAATGTCTCACAGCAAGATAAATCGCTAGAAGCTCTCTGTCAAAAGTACTGTAACGTTGCTCTGCTGGTTTTAGTTGGTGTGAGAAAAACGCCAGTGGTTGAACCTGGTGATCGATCGCATGTTGCAAAACTGCACTAACAGCATGATCGGATACATCAACAGATAAGGAAAGTCTCGCAAGGAAGGAAACTTCAGCTAGCTCAGACTTGACGGCAGAAAGTGAAATAGGAGCATCTTTCTTTTTTGCAGCCTTTAAAAACTGTGTCAAGGGGAACAACTTGTCCGCACAGTTAGGAATGAAATGACGATAAAAGTTAATTAATCCCAAGAAATGACGTAATTGTTTCAAGGATGTTGGTGGTGCGATATGCTGAATCGCTTCTACCTTAGATGGCAAAGGTCGAATGCCTTCTGAATCTATAAGATGTCCAAGTAATTCCAGTGAATCTGTACCAAACACACATTTAACTGGGTTGATTCTGACTTGGTAAGATCGGAGACGTTGAAATAACTGGGATAGATGTTGATTGTGGTGCTCAGCTGAATCACTGGCTATCAGGAGATCATCTACGTAAGCAAACACGAAATCCAATCTACGCGTGACCTCATCGATAAAACGTTGGAACATACTAGGGGCATTCCGCAAACCAAAAGGGGTGGTCACAGCTGTTTTTGGTATGTCTTCTGGATGCATGGGTATTGATGGTAAGTGCGTACCAGATCTATTTTAGAAAAGATCTTGCATCCATGCAGAACGGATGAAAAATCCTGTAAATTTGGTAAAGGATAACGATCAGGTGTTGTGGTAGCATTAAGTCGTCTATAATCTCCCACAGGTCTAAAATCCGCTTCACCCTTACAAGCCAAATGAAGCGGAGAGGCCCATGGGCTGGTTGACAGTCATATAAGACCAAGCTGAAGCATGTGTTAGAACTCATCCCTGGCTTTCTTTAACTTGTCCGGAGCCAACCTACGTGGACGAGAGAAAACAGGCTGAGCAGTTGTTGTAATAAAATGTCGAGTCGAGTGGACTACTTGATTCTGTTTAAATGAAATGTCAGTTAACTCGGGAAACAAGGCAAGAAGTGAATGAAACTGGTTTCCAGAGGCAGCTATAAAACACGCGGGACTTATGACAGTAGCAGTAGACCTACGAGCAGGCGTAGGTAAGGATGTGGTACCATCCACAAGTTTCTGTCTCCTGACATCTACCAATAGTGAATAGGGGTGTAAAATATCAGCACCGAGAATAGGATGAGTTAGGTCCGCAACGACGAAAATCCATTTGAAATCTCAACGCAAAGCTAGGTCCAATGATAAAGATATTTGTCCATAAGTTTTTATAGGAGACTGGTTTACTGCATACAAGGAAATGCCGGAAAAATTTGGTTCGGTAGAGCTGAACCGAAGAGGCCAAATACTGCAACTAGATCCTGTGTCCACCATAAATGATTTGTTTGAAACTCGGTCTCTGATAAAGAAAGCACGATAAGGAGAATTAATGAGGGAGAGGTCTGCTGTGCCCAGACTCTCCAATTTTAGCTTTCCGAGGTCTCGAAAGAGCAGGGCTGAATACAATGTTTCGCCTTTTCACGAAAACGCACGTGATACCAACACAAAGACGAGTTGTTGGTGGGGAGTTTGGCGCGACGATGAAGAGAAGGAGACCGATTCCGTGAATGCCACCTGGATGGCGCTCGCTCCCGACACAGTTTAATCACTTGACGAGTTCACGCGTCAATGGCCCTCAGCATAGAGTCCTCACGAGGTGAAGCAGGCTGTGTTTTAAAAGTAGAAGCGATGGGTGAATCTGCCGAAGTAGGCACACGAAAAAATTCCATTATGCGATCCGCCGAGGCTATAATTTGGTCCAGAGGACTGGTGTCGACCATATTTGCCAGTATGGTCTGCACATTTGTTGGCAAACGGGAGAAGAAGAATTGTTTCACGAAAGAGTTGTCCTCTGCTGTTGAGTCGCTCAGTTCCCGGATGCGCTGTAAAAACTGAGATGGGGTTCTATCTCCCAGGTTTTCCTCTTCCAACAAGGAACGAAATTTGCTCTCAGACGAACGGCTGTTCCGTCTGAGTACTTCTGCCTTTGGGGTTTCATAAGATGTGCCTTGTGGGGGGGATCTGTGATTATGTCTTTAACTGAGGTTGCGAGCGATGCAGGAATTCCACTTATGAGCACGTGTAATCTTTGTTGTGCCACTTGAACGCCGTGGGCAGCAAAATACGAGTCCAGTTGTGCAAACCACAACTTTGCAGCACCAGAATATGTCGGTAACGAAGAATTGCTCATGATGAACACAGTAGCCGCTGAGCGAAATTTTTTTCCAACTGCCGCACACATGGTTTAACTTTCATGAACCAGCCAACGACAAAGGAAAAAATTAGCTGTATTTTCAAAATTATATGCTCACGTAGTGGTACCATGAATAGCTGAAGTAAGATGGTGCACCGAGCAAGTAAGATGGAGACCTCAAAACGAAAGCTTGGTTGAATCGACGACACGAGGGACAAAAATTTTGTTTTCTATTCTTTTGTTCGCCCCACACGAACTGACTGAAATAAAGCGAATTTCCTGGAGTCGTGAATAATTTTTTTTTTCTGTGTAGTTGTTGGGTTTACCATTTTAGTGGAGTTGTTTAGCAATATTTGTGTAGCAATATTTGTGTAGCAATAAGTTGTAATAGTGTATGAAAATATTTGTCACTACTTTTATACGCTGTTGAATGAATGAATTTGTTTTTCTGCGAATTCGGAGGTCACCATTTTTAGTGAGCTGGTCCCAGGGTTACTTACTCCAGTAAGTACCACCGGATCCCAACTACTAAATTTAATAGAAATAAGAGATAGGAGAATTTTCATACAATATCATGCCGTGTGAGAATTATCTCTCACTACAAGAAGTAATGAGTGAAAGCGTAACAAGTTTCTCAAAACGAGTATCAAAAATAACTTGCATTTACAAACGTGGTAAACAAATATCCTCATGGCATAACGAGGTATAATCCTGAACCATGAGATGTGGTTGGAAAAGGGTTGGCATGCTTGCGCCCGATGTGATCAGTTTGAGAAAAGCCGCCAAAAAAAGAGGAAAATGGATTTCAGTTTCTTCTTTTATAATCCCTTGAACAGAAGTTAAAAGGAAGGTTCTAGAATTTCAACGGGAAGTAACTCTAGCTACTTTCCTTGTTTAGAGAGCACTACAAGACTCCCCTCTCAGACGAGAAGTCTAATGGCCTCGTCACAGCCCTGGCGGACAGAATGGAGAAGGCGTTTCCCCGGAGGATGGTAAGGGAGATGCTCTGGAAGAACCATTCCAACTCCCGAGGCTCACACCTGCGGCTAGCCATTTCAGCACCTATGATGGCGTGTAGGGAGGGTAGCCTTAGGGCCAAGGACACCAGAAGTCACTACTGCCAAGGGCACGACCGCGAACCTGTCGGAGAGCGACTGGTACTTGGAGAGTTTGCAATAGAAGGGAAGGACTCTGCAAACAGGTCAATTGTCAATTGATACAAACATTTTTCAACAGGTAGCAGAGGGCACGTTCAAAGCTATAAATTTATTATTTATAATATATTATTATTATAGTATTGTATATATATACTAGACCACCCGTGACCCGTCGGGTCTCTCTCTCTCTCTCTCTCTCTCTCTCTCTCTCTCTCTCTCTCTCTCTCTTTCAATCTACTTTCTCACAACCACGCTCTCTTTCTCTGTATCATTCTCTCTCTGTTTATGGGATATAGAGAACGGGAGGGAATTTGTTGGTTTAGTGAGTGAGGAAAAAAACCAATATTAAAACATTTTTTCTTCCTCCTACAATTATTTTGTCACTCTCTCTCAAAATATTACCCCTCTCTCTCACTAAAACATTATATCTTTCTCTGCCTCTCTATATACCACTACATTCCTCACTCTCTCTCACTAAATCACAAAATTATCTCCCCCTCTATATATCCGACTACATATCTCACTCTCACAATCCCCCTTCTCTCACTAAACTGCAAAACTCTCTTACTATAACACTAAACTCTCTGCCCCTCTCTTACTATAACACTAAACTCTCTGCCTCTCTACATATCTCACTCTCAACAAATGCTCTCAACAAATACTCTCCCGCTCTCTATATCCCACTTTATACATCACTCTCTCTCATTCTTACAATGCCACCTCTCTTACTAGGACAATGAACTCTGTCCCCCTCTATATAACCCACTACATACCTCACACTCTCTTACAATTCCCCCTCTCTCACTAGACCACCAAATTCTCTCACTAGCCCTCCAAAAATACCTCACTCTCTTAATTCTACCTCTCTCACTAAACCAACATTCTCTCCTGCTATCTATATCCAACTACATACCTCACACTCTCTCACAATTCCCGTCTTTCACCAGATCAACAAATTCTCTCTACCTCTCTATACTCCACTACATACCTCATTCTCTCTCACTAAACCAGTAAATTCTCTCCCGCTCTCTATATCCGACTACATACCTCACTCATTCTCACAATTCCCCTCTCTCACTTGACCACCAAATTCTCTCCCCCTCTTTATATTCCACTAAATACCTCACTCTCTTTCACTCTCTTAACTCTCCCTCTCTCAATAGGCTAATAAACTCTCATCTCTCTCACTAGGCTAATAAACTCTAATATATCCCACTACATACTTCACTCTCTCTCACTCTCACAATACCCTTTCAATTAACCAACAGATACTCTCTCCCTTTCCATATCCCACTGCAATATTTTTTACTTTGAAACAACAAATGTTTTCATCTTCTCAATTATTTGACAGGACTTTAAAATATGTGGTGGTGGTGTGATGGTGAAAATTAAAAAATTAAAAAATAAATTAAAAAACATGCGGTTACAGATAAATTAAATACAGTGAAAATCGTATATCATATATAGCTAAGAAAGTTAATAATAGGAGACAGAAGAAAAGCATACATTTCAAATATATATTTCAAAAATATATTTTTTTAAATTAGAACTTTTTAAATTTTTTTATTGCATTTATCTGCTCCTATTTTTCATGTTTTTCCGCCTCAGTTACCTTATATAAATTTTTTATTTTAATGCTTGCGCTTATCTAATCTCCCATATTATGTATCCTCCTAATATTCTTGTGACAAAGTTTTGATCTTATATTTGTGTTTAACTTTTGTTATCAACTCCGATGATTCCGGCCTCGTGCTAGGATGAAACGATCATCAGTGATTAAATGTTTGAAAGATTAAACACTCATTGATTGTCATTTACATTGTATTTCGGCTCTGTATTATACTTGTTATTTTACATTGAGCTATTTTCATACTTGTAACTGGATAATATTTATCATTACCCACCATATAAATAAATGATATATATATATATATATATATATATATATATATATATATATATATATATATATCAGTGGCGAAGGGTAACCTGGAAAGCAGAGCATGCAGTCTAATCACCATGGCGGAAAGTGGGGCTGTGCAGCCTTACCTGCTCCAATTCCCTCTAAATGACCCTCCCGGTCAAAGCCACATGTAGTGTTATCAAGTGTGTGTGTTATCTTTTTATGTGTCTACGATTTAGTAACCAGCCAAAATTCTGCTTGCTTCAACCGACGCAATTGATCAACTCAAGATTATATAATGCATGCACTGCATGCATTGCATGCACGCACCCTTCGCCCCTGATATATATATATATATATATATATATATATATATATATATATATATATATATATACATATATATATATATTTATATATATACATATATATATATTTATATATAGCTATACTTATATATATATTTGTTCTTATCGCTCCACATAATGACGTATTATCTTCGCTTTTTTCCGCTTATTGCCAGGGAACGTCTTCACGAACCAAAGTATCATCTTCCTGTTTTCCTTCAGTTGCAACATTTGTCGAAATATTTACTTCCGCATTCACAGATTGATTTTTTAGTTTCAGAAGATCTCGTTAAGGGTGAAAGCAGCGATTGTTTGCTTAAACTTTAATCTGTTATTTTAATATATATATATATATATATATATATATATAATCATGTTCACTTCAAAATAACTTTTAAATAATTAAAATACAGACATGCATATAATGTAAAATGAAATTGGAAGGCTCATATATATGTGTGTTATAATTTCATTCAACAACACCACCAGCTCTCGCGCTTCCATTTTCCTTCTCTTTATGTCTCTCTTCAATCTACTCTCTCACAACCACTCTCTCTTTCTCTGTATGTTTCTCTCTCTCTCTGTTTATGAAGGTACCCGGGAATCTGTGCTCCGATTTACACAAAACTTGTTTTATTCCATCTGTATTGTCATTTCAGGGCAACTTTCTTTCAAAGTATTTTCTAATTATGCGCCATTTTGGCTGTATTAAATTACAGACAAGCACACACTCACAGAGTTTTAGTAGTATACTAGACCACCTGTCACCCGTTGGGTTATGTTCACTTCGAAATATTTTTTTAAAAATCATGTTCACTTAAAAATAATTTTAAAAAAATCAAAATATACACAGACATGTATATAATGTGAAATGAAACTGAAAGGGCCATACATATACACGTGTGTGTATGTATATATATATATAAATGTGCGTGTGTATATACATATATATATATATGTATGTGTGTGTGTATATATATGTGGGTGTCTGTGATCTATATGCACTGGTCATAGACACACATACACATATACACAGACTTATATATATACTCACACACTCACTTATATATATATACAGAACAACACCACCAGCTCTCTTCCATTCTCCTTCTCTGACTCCTTTCCCTCTCTCTATGTCTCTCTTTCAATCTATTCTCTCACAACCACTATCTCTTCCTCTGTATCTTTCTCTCGTTTTGTTTATGAATGTACCCGGAAAAACCCCATATCTCGGGAACCCATGGTCCGATTTACTCGAAACTTGTTTTATTCCATTTGTATTCCCATTTCAGGGTCAACTTTCTTTCAAAGTATTTTCCCATTATGCGCCCTTTTGGTTGTATTACATTACAGACAAGCAAGCAATCAATCACAGAGTTTTAGTAGTATATAGATAAATGATATAATAGTATATTAAATATCAAATGATACATATTATATATAAATATAGTAAATATAGACTTCTTGAATTTTGTGATGCAGCTACATTGACTATTTGCAACACAAACTTCCAGAAACCTGCCAATCACCTAATAACCTACTAATCTGGTGAGCACATAAGCCAGATTGACTTCCTGCTAGTTAGGCAGCAGGACAGGCAGATAGTGTCTAATACCAAGGCATACCCTGGGGAAGAATGTACCCCACAGCATAGGTTAGTTGTTAGTGATATCTCAGTAAGCAAGAGATGGAATGAGACATATAGGAAGGTGTGGAGAAGAAAGGTCTGGAAGCTAAAAGACCTTTCACTAAAATACAAATTTAGGAAAGCCCTTCAAGATGTATATGACGAAAAAGAAGACGATTTAGAGACGTATGACATAGATAATAACTGGAATTTCTTACGTGACAACTTGCTGCAGGCTACTGATGAAACCTGTGGCTGGAGCAGAGCTCCAACCAGACAGAGAGTGACCTGGTGGTGGAACAGCACAGTAGATAAGGCTATTAGAGACAAAAGACTAACATGGAAGGCTTGGAAAAAGGGTGGGAGTAGGGAAGAATATACAGCCACTAAGAGAGAAGCTAGACGTCAGGTGTACTTAGCACGCAGGGAGGCAGAGAGTAGGAGGTTTGCCAATGTTCTGCGACGGGAAGATCAGAGGCATGCAGTGTTCCACATTGCAAGGCAGTGTGTCAATGCAAATCAGGATGTTGTTGGAGATAAATGTGTCCGGGATGATGCCGGTGTACTTAGTGTCACGAATGATCAGAAAAAGGAGGCCTGGAAATGTCATTATGAGAGACTGATGAATGTGGAGAACGAATGGGAGAGAGAGAAATTACCCTTGGTGGATCCGACAGAGGGACCAGCTATTGAGATTGACGAATATAGGGTCCAAGAGGCGATTAGGGAAATGAAAAATGGTAAGGCTGCCGGACCATCGGGAATAGTTGCTGAGATGCTGAAGGCATCAGGGGATGTAGGCACTAAACTGGTTGCACGCATCATCAATCAGGCTATATATGGTGGTGTCATACCCAAAGACTGGTGCAGCAGTATTCTCATAAATTGCTACAAAGGTAAAGGGGATGCTTTGGAGAGGAGCAATTATAGGGGTATAAAACTGATAGATCAGGTTATGAAAGTGGCAGAAAGGATTTTAGCACAACTAATTAGAGAAAGGGTCAAACTAGATGAGATGCAGTTTGGTTTTGTGCCTGGGAAGAGTACAACAGATGCCCTCTTCTTGGTGAGACAATTGCAAGAGAGGTTCTTAGAGAAGAATAAGCCACAATACTTAGCCTTTGTTGACCTAGAGAAGGCCTTTGATAGGGTACCCCGATCTGTCATCTGGTGGTCCCTAAGGAAGCTAGGTGTTGAGGAATGGCTTGTGAGGACAGTGCAAACTTTGTACAGAGGTACTCTCAGTAAAGTCAGGGTAGGAATGGAGTTTAGTGAGGAATTCCAGATACAAGTAGGAGTACATCAGGGTTCGGTCCTCAGCCCGCTCTTGTTCATTATAGTCCTCCAAGCCATAACAGAGGAGTTTAAGACTGGCTGTCCATGGGAACTTCTCTACGCTGACGATCTGGTTCTTATAGCAGAATCAGTAGAGGAGCTAGAGAATAAATTCTGGCTATGGAAACAGCAGTTAGAAGCAAGAGGACTGAGAATGAATCTAGCTAAGACAAAAGTGTTGATGAGTAGAAAAGAGGACAAAACCCTGATTCCGTCAGGGAAATAGCCATGTTCGATATGCAGAAAAGGAACTGGCATAAATTCTATAAAATGCACACAATGCAGATCCTGGGTACACAAGAGATGTAGCGGGATAGCAGGCAAACTAATAGGTAGGGAGAAATATGTATGCAGTAGATGTACAGGGAAATTAGACAGTAGAAGTCGCACTGATAGACACATTTTTCAAATGCAAGAGGGCACTATAGAAGTGGTGGATAGCTTCCGGTACCGAGGAGATCAGATTAGCATGGGAGGAGGGTGTTCCGAGGCCATAGTATCTAGATTAAGGACGGGTTGGAAGAAGTTTAGGGAGCTGCTTCCTCTGTTGACGAAGAAGGGTTTCTCCCTGCGTACGAAAGGCCGGTTGTATGATGCCTGTGTGAGGAGCGCGATGCTGCATGGTAGTGAGACATGGGCAGCAACTGCAGAGGATATGCGACGGCTGGAGAGAAATGAGGCAAGCATGCTCCGTTGGATGTGCAGTGTAAATGTGCGTGAACGACCCAGCATAAATGTGTTGAGAGAGAAACTGTGTCTGAGAGGGATAGAATGTAGTGTACGGGAGAGGAGACTGAGGTGGTATGGACATGTGATGCGCATGGAGGATGACCAATGGGTGAAGAAGTGCCAGGAATTGCCAGTTGAAGGAAGACGTGGTAGAGGTAGACCACGAAAAACATGGGCGGAGGTGGTGAGAACAGACCTCAGATCATTGAAGCTCACGATGGAGATGACGAGGGACCGTGATGAGTGGAGAGATGCTGTGCTGAATAAGACCCGTCCCACCCTTGCAAGCAGGGAAAAGCGGACGTAAAATGATGATGATGAATGATGATAGTAAAATAAAAAAATATATAATATTTATTTATACATAGTATATATTATATTATTTAAGCAGTGGTAGAGTGCCGTGCACCATGATTTGCGGCATAGAGTTACAGCCTTTTGTGTTCTGAGTTCAAATCCCGCCAAGGTTAGCTTTGCCTTTCATCCTTACAGGTTCAATAAAATAAAGCACCATTTGTGCACTGGGGTCGATTTAATCGACTTTTCCCTGCCCCAAAGTTTTAGCCTTGTGTCTATAGTAGAAATCATTATATATCAATTAACGATTTTATTTATTATATATTATTTACAATTTGTGTATAGGCAGGTCTCTCTGGAAATAGGTGTGTGAGGCACTGAAGGTATTACTTGGCCGTGGGGAGCAAAAAGTTTGAGAACCTTTGGTGTAAAACATGTCATGTTAGCAGCAAAACAGTGATATGTCAGTCATGCATAAAGACTAAAATGAAAATTGAAAGTCAATCATTCACAAATGTGATAACAATACAGTAATTTTGTTTTTTTATTTTTACAAACCTGTCCAAGTTAGCTGAATTGAAGTGCTAACACCAAAGATAATGTCATCAATAATCTCATTACCAAATTTGGACTGGTTGAACAAAAACAAGTGCGAAGCTTATAACAAATGGGTTGATTTTATAAACTCATTGAAAAATAATACAAAATACAAATTTTACGGCTGAACAAAAAGTATTAATCAACAAAAGTATTTTTAAAAATTTTAATCCTCTCTGATACAAAACCCAAACAAATGGGTTGAATGATTAGAGTTCCCATCAATACAACAAACTGAAAAATCTATTGATGAATATTTAGCTAGACTTAAATCTTAGTCTTTTTTTTTATTTTGATAATGAATATAATTTTACTAAGGCATAACCAGCAACATAATATTAAAAATAGAAAGAGAAAAAAAAGAAAGGAAAGGGAAAGGAAAAAAGAAAGAGAAAAAAAGCACACAAGCAGGTAATACTCACATCCAGGACAACATACAACAAAGGGCAGGTGAAAAAGGTAGACAAAGGAACCACTGCCAGAACAAAAGATAACAATATCGCAAAGAGAGCTGGGAAACCTCTCTAATAATTTTTGAGGCAAGCCAGCACGCTTGCAGCGTTACCTCAGGTGATGGTGAGGCTGATGTGCTGGAACAGCCAAGCGCCCTCACGAGCATCAGAAAGATGTGACTTCGGCACAAACAAGGAGAAAAGAATCCCTGAACAAATAATAAAAGGACTGAAGAGGACAGATGAAAAATAGAAATCTTATAAACAAACTAAGTCTTACGTTAGAAGCATATGAACATATGAAGCCACGATAAAACACTACATGATGCCAGCAAAAGAAAAACAGGTACATGTCATGAACTAACAATGAAAAATACCAGACAGTGTAGAAGTTATGGGAAAGTTCATGGAAAAAGAAAAGAAGACTTATGCATTTAACAGAGGATGCAGAAAATGCCATAAACTAAACAATTTTTTGAAAAAGATTGTATCTTACAAATGAAAGCACATACCAAAACAAAAATTCCACCCTGCATAGGTCCAGAAAACAAAATAAAGAGAAGAAAAATGTGAATGCCACTTACAAATCAGAATATGATTCAAACCAAGAAGACTACAGAAAACAAAGAAGACAAAAGTCTTAATAACAGTAACAGTAAGTAAATATTTGCTACCATAAATTGTAAAGACTCATATAAAAAAAAGTACAAAATATAAATGAGAGTAGATACTGGGGTTGAAGGAAACATACTACCACTCAGGCTATATAAACAGATATACCCATAAAATAGTTACGAACATATGACAAACTAGTAAGTCTCAAAAGAGAACAGATTACCCTATTGTCAGTGATTGGCACCAGGATACCACAATATGGTTTGATGGTCCTCAGTATTAATCACAAATATTCTGACACCATATCAGCCAAATGTTTTGTGTCTGACAGTGATGTATAAAGTTGAGCTTTATGCAAATCAACTGTGGTACATCATCAAATAAAAAAAGAAAAACTGCCAAGTATAGAAGACCTTGAATGTGAATGTCCTGATATACTTGTATTTCAGGGTATTGGAAATTTTCCAAGGAAACAAAAAAATATGTGTTAAAAATGCAACACCAGAGGTCCAAGAAAACATCCAGTGCATTTGAAAGATGAAATGAAGAATAGACAAAATGGAAGATTGATGTGATCACAAAAGTAAATGAACCAACAGACTAGATGAATGCAATTGCATGTAGCAGAAAGAAAAATGGTGAGTTATGTATGTGTTTAGATCCAAAACCACTGAATAAATGCAGTAAAAGAATTTACCATAACTCTTGAGGAAATTTCCCACAAACTAGCTGGTGCTAAATATTTTACAAAATTAGATGTAAAACCTGGATACTGGGAAATACATCTTCATAAGGAATCAAGTTTGCTTATATGTTTCACCTTTTGCTAGATACAAATATTTAAAGTGTCCTTTTGGGCTGAAGATGACTCAGGACATTTATCAGCAAAATATGGACCAGATAGTAAAGACTGCACAGAAGCAATTGTGTATAGCTAATGATATTTTCATATATCGCAAAACAATTGACATATGCAAAAGTTTGACAAAACAGATCAATTGTTATGCTCTTATCTGGGATGAAAATGGTTCTCACCTAGATCCAGAAAAATGAGACAGAATCAAATCAAAGCCCACACCTACAAACTGTGAAGAACTCCAGCAATTTCTAGGTATGATCCAATACCTATGCCCTTTCATATCAGAACATAGTTATCAAACAGCTCCACTGAGATCACTACTCAAGAAAGACACTGAATGGAATGGAGTAATACATATAGAAAATCTTTTCAAAAATTGAAAGACTGTGTTCATGAAAACATCTGTCTCACCTATTTTAAACATATTACAAAGATATTGATCCAAGTAGATTCAAGCATGTTAGGCCTAGGTGCAACACTAATCAATGATGGCAAAATTGTTGTATTTGCTAGTAAAAGACTGACTGATGCTAAGTCAAGATTGGCAAACAGAAAGAGAGCTACTTGCAGTGATGTTTGGTTGCAAAACTCCTTTTATATATGTGTATGGGAAAGAGTTCTAAATTGAATCAGACCACAAACCATTGCAAAATATTCAGAGTAAAAACATTGCCCAAGCACCCACAAGACTGCAAAGAATGTTGTTAAGGCTACAACCATATGTTCAAATAATATACAAACCAGGTAAAGAAATGAGAGTTCCAGTTTATTTATCAAGAGTACAACCAACACAAGGCAAGGAAATTGAATTAGATCTTACAATATATGCTGCTAACATATCAGTACAGAAGCACTCTAATTTTTTGGCCTTTGTTCTTGTACAGGGACACTATCACAGCATTTCAGAGGTCTCTTGGTATCTCTCCCTTCGACAAACACTGTACAAAGAGGTCCAAGAGCTTCTCAAGGAGTGAACCACCACCATATTTGTACACCTCAGCAGAAATACTGTCAACACCAGGAGCCTTGTGTGTTTTCAGTCTTTACCTCCTCTAGGGAGGGTGGTTCATCCAGCTCACTTTTGACTTGCTGCTGTGAGATGTTGTTGATTGAAGCGTCTGCTACTGAGCGTTCATCTCTAAACAAGTTGCCATAGTATTTGGTCCAGCAGTTCAGAATGGCCCTTTTGCCTATGAGTAGTGCTGACACATCTGCTAAATGAAGAAGGGCTTGTGTTTGGTGAATGGAGCCACAGACTTCCCTGAGTGCCTCATAGACGGCTCTGGTTTTGCCAGTATCCGCATAGTGTTGTATTTTCTCAGCCTGTTCTGCCCACCAGTTATTCTGGATCTCCCTGAGCTTCTTCTGTAGGTTGTTGCAGGTTTTCCTGTAAGTCAACTTTGCTGACTGGCTATTCAAGTTTGACAGCACTTTTTGGTGTGCAGACCATTTCTCGTCAATGAACTTTTGGATCTCATCCATCATTCTCGTCAAACCAGTCTTTGTTCTTCCTTGTAGAAAAACCCACAACTTCTGCTGTTGTGTCCTGTAACATCCTCTTCTGATTTTACCAAGAAAAATGTAGAGAACAAAATATGGCCCTGTATGCTGCCTTCATTGACCTGATGGACTGTGGAAGATCCTCAGCAGACTTGGGTGTCCGCCAAAGTTCCTGACCATGCTCCAGCTACTCCACACATGATAGCAGGGACAGGTGATGCACAATGGTGGTCTCTCCAATCAACTCCTCCCCATTGAGAATGGTGTAAAACAAGGCCGTGTCCTTTCCCCAATGCTATTTGCAATCTTATTCAGTATGATGCTTGGTAAAGCAAGGAAAGATCTGTGGGAGGGCATTTACATGTTTAACTTGCAACAACTACTTGCCTACACCAAAACACTAGAGGAGTTGATCCTGGATCTACTGTTCACAGACGACTGTGCCCTTCTGGCACACACACAGGAAGATTTCCAGGTAGCCGTCAGCAGCTTTGCTCAAGCAGCCAAGGCATTTGGCTTGACCATCAGCCTCAAGGAAACTGAAGCCATGTCCCAGAAGCCAGCAAATGAAGAGTACCACCCTCTGCAGATTAACATTGATGGGCACCCCCTCAGTGCAGTGGAGCACTTCATATACTTGGGAAGTGTCATTACCAACGACGGTACTTCAACAAAGGACATTAACAACTGCATTGCCAAGGCCTGCAGCTCATTCGGACACTTGCAGAAACACATGTGGTAAAACCACTCTCCATGCCTCACCATAAAGATCAGAGTCTACGGGGCTGTTGTAATCATTACCCTCCTCTACAGAACTGAAATCTGGGTCCTGTACCAGCAAGACTATGTAACAAACAAGGAAGTTCTCAAGAGGGCCAATATCACAAGCATTAAGAGCATGCTGATGCTGAGACAGCTCCGCTGTGTAAGCCATGCCTCACACATGAACCACTCTAGGATGCCAAAGGCAGTTTTATACAGGGAACTACGTCAAGACAAACAAAACCAAGGGCCCCCCCCCCCAATGTTTCAAGGACCAACTCAGGTGCCAGCTGGTCCAAGGCAATATTGATCACAGGGAATGGGAACACCTGGCAGATGACAGAGAGAAATAGAGAGCGATCATTAAAACAGCTGCAGCCAGCTTTGAGGAGGCAAGGAAGGCGGCAGCTGGAGAAAAACATCAAAGATGAAAGCTGTCCACCACTCAACCAAATCATCAGAGAATATATTCTGAATGACATATATATTGTTGCTATTGTAATATTACCCCTGTACAAGTGTCCATAAGGGTAATTATTCTCTGACGAGGATACAATATCTGAAATGCATAAGAAAAATTTTGGGGGTTTCTAGGTATGGAGAAATAGTTAAAAGTGATTACATTTCACAAGTCATGCTTTTCACAGCAAAGAGACCTAATTGAAAAAACCGTACATTTAATTCAAATTTACCATAAAATGATTTGTTAATTCAAATGTTTATAGTATCTTTACTAATGGATAAATCGTGAAAATTGCTGTAAACTATAGTAAAGAGTTTATCATTTAATGTGATGCAGCCATAGTGGTGTTTTGTATTTTTTTAAATGCCTTACTAATGCGGTTTTGTGTGGTACATTAAGAGTTAATGTTAAAGGAATTAAAATGGCCAAACAGTTTCGGCTGAAGCATTAGGTAATTCAAAGTTTTCCATGTCTTCGTAAGTGTTCGTCCCTCTTTCTCCCCTGCTTCCTTTCCTCCACCCACGCTTGCTCCACTCTGGTGAGCATCATCCTCGCCCTCTCCAGCATGGACTAGTTCCAACAGGGAGTTGGGTGAAGCTCTCCAGCAATGGAGTGAGTTGGGCTTGTCTCTTCCTGAGAAGGTGGAGGACAGTCAAAGTCAGAGAACTTAGGACAGCATAAGTTCGAAGGCCACCTTCGACTCCCTCTTCATCCAGTCAGATCAGTTTGCAAGGTGCCGCTTACTATCTGCCATCGCCAAATACTCAGGCGACTGGGTTGATGCCCTACTCGTGGCCAACGTTGGTGGCCTACTCAGCCTGGATGAACTTCATGTCTCCATCGCCCTCAGAGTGGGACCAGACGTCTGCATGGGTTTGAGGTGCCAATGCGGCAAACTCCTCGACTCCACAGGCCTCCACGGTCTTTCTTGCCGTCTGAATGCCGGCCGCTTCGTGCGTCACTCGGAGCTAAACCTCATTCTGAAGAGAGCTTTGGCCCGGGCGAATATGCCCTCAGTCTTGGAAGCATCTGGGTTGTCCAGAAGTGACGGCCTTACCCTGAGCCCCTGGTTGAGAGGCAGGTGCCTTGTCTGGGACGTCACTGTTAGTGACTCTTTTGCTCTTTCCCATATCCTGGATGCTGCGGTTAGGACGAGAGCCACAGCTTCTGCAGCCAAGCAGAGTAAGACCCTCAAATACTCCGATCTGTTGGCCAGCTACATTTTTCAGCCTGTGACTTTCGAAACGTTTGGGGGAGTCCGACTGTGAGGTTCCTCTCTTCACTGGCGGCCTAATAGAGGGCGCTTGGCTGTTTCAGCGCATCAGCTTCGCCATCACCCGATGCAATGCTGCGAGTGTGCTGGCTTGCCTCAAAAATCATTAGAGAGGTTGCCCAGTACTGCTCGTGACGTTGTCTTTTGCTCTGGTGTTGGCTCGGTTGTTCACCCCTTCCTTTACATTTTCTTTAATATTTGTTTCTACTTTAGGCACAAGGCCAGCAATTATCCAGTGCATTACTGGTACTTTATTTTATCGACCCCGTAAGGATGAAAGGCAAAGTCAACCTCGGCGGGATTTGAACTCAGATCGTAAAGGGACCTAACTATGCTGGAAAGCATGGCGTCCGACCCTCTACCGATACTGCCAATCCACCGAATATTGTAACATTAAAAGAATATATCTTTCTGAATGAATCGCGAGCTATTTATAATGCTATCGATGCATTTGTAATGTTATTTATGTATATATTTAAAACATATTTATTGTTATTCTACTGTAAATTTATTTATATGCTCCGTTTATATTTTCATTCTGAAAGAATTGCAAACGATTTGTAATGTTATTTATACAACTATGAATAAAATTAAATGTTTATAGTAACATTTTATTATATATTTAACTTTAATGATTAAATGGTCGTTCTTTAAAGCCTAATGATTTTGCTGGTTCTTCTTTTATTAATCGTTAATATTTAACGTTAAAGATAAATTCAAACAACATTTAATTCTAAATATTAAATTTTTTAAAAATCTATGATTATTAACCACCACTATACACAGCAAGAAAATGTTAACCCATGTCCAAATCCGTGACTTGATTTTTTTTTATTCCTCGTAAATAATGTATATTTTAAATATATCTTTAACACTAATCATTAACAAAAAACTAGCAACGTTCTAATTATGTTTGAAAGAACGAAACAACGAATGATATTGAGCTGAAATGTACGCTAACGATACTAAATAAATATCAAGAAACGTATTGAAAAAAAATTATTAACAAAGGGAAGTAACTCGTAAAATAATAATTGGTATAATTATAATTAACACCGGGTACCGGGCTACAAATAAATACAAATTACACCCAACACCGGTCACCGGGTTATTTCTCATGTTGTTAAGACGCAAAGTTTGCAATATATAAAACCATGTGTTTCATATTTGCTCCGTTTTTTACTTTTTTGTGAAATTATCTTCTTTAAAACTGCGAAGCCGGTAGTGATCGTTTACTTCTATTGTGATCCTTCCACAATGAAGTGATTATCAGAAAATGTTATGGTCTGAATTGTATTGTTGATAATGTAAAGTTGGAAAACTTTCTGCGTCGGCCTTCCTCTGAATGTGAACATCTTGCCTATCAAATAATTTAATTGTAAGTTTTATTTCAATCTAAAAAAAAAAAAGTATGTAATAAAGATGTAATCTAGAAGCAAATTCCATGAAAATTTTACTGTTTTTTTTGTTTAGATATGCAAAAAAATTAATTTTCAACACTATCCCGCCTTTTAATAGACTTTATGTGAGTATATGTATATATGTGTGTGTATATATACTGATCTAAACTAGCTATTGTTTACTAAAAGCGTTTTACCTACGACCATCCTCTTTTATTTTCATATAGTTTAGAAATAAAATGTCTTATGTGCGCTTTTAAAAGCTATTTCAGAGCAATTTCTAGCAGTTTAAGCGGCCTCAGATGAACAATATATTGGCATAATCGATTTTTTCTGACTGGCTGTAAGAAAAATTCAATTTTGGCGGCTATAAAAATGTTAGCCTTTGATTGGTATACAGAAACTAAACCAATGGATTGTCTCTTAGAGGCAACTTTTGAATGTTTGTATATTGAATGTTTTAAATATGTTTACACGATGTATGAGAGGCCGATTGACAGTTGTTAGAACGGTATTCGAACCGGCTCAGTGTCCTGAGTTCGAATCCCGCCGAGGTCGATAAAAAAAAGTACCAATCCAGTACAGGGTGTCTGTCAATTCTCAATGTCTCTTTCCCATTCCTCGCTCTCGTCTGGAAGAAATCGGCTGTGTTGACACATGAAGATGGATGGGCTCTGCTAGGTTTTAATTACCCAAGACATGTCGTATGTCACTACTACGCCTCTACGACTCCACCAGGGGTTAAGGTCCGTGCATACATACACAACGTATGCGGTAACGAGCCATACTTCGTTCAGCTTCTGTGAGGTAATTTAGTAGGTTATATATCCACAACACACCACGTGGATTTTAGAATTTCTATTTAAATCTATGTGACAGCAATCGTATCTGCTAAAGAATATATCGTCGTTCTTCAAATTAAAACTTTTCTTAAATTTGCTAATGAGAACTTTTGAATTATTTTTGATAACTGTTATTAGAAACTAATTTATATAAAAAAGTTAGGCCGTCAAATAAAAAAAAAATGTTTCGGTATTCCAGTTCATTGTTCTCTGAGCTCAAATCCCGCCGAGGTAAACTTTAATTTTCATCCTTTTGTGGTCGATAAATAAAGTACATCTTTTTTACCTTGAAGAAATTGGCTGTTCCGACCTGGAGAGGGATGGGCTTCGTCTGATTTTAAATGTCCAAAACGCCGTGTGTGATGACTGCTCCGTTACTACTTAATTAGGAGTTAAGAGCCCTATGCTTCTATTATATTATGTTTTTTTCATATTTCCAAAAATCAAGCTGACTTATGTGACTTGTCACAAAACGTATGAACACTGTTTATGGAGATGGTGTAAGTGATGTTACTCCACCCCGTCATACGTACGTATGGATCCGTAACTCAGTGGAGTCGTTACTCCAGATATACCATGTAAAGGAACAAGTGAAGTTTAACCTGTTAATTGTTAATTGTGTTTTCAACGGTTTTGCCAATTCTAAGGACTTAATTTCCAAATGTTATGCCAGTTGCAGAATTTTTCAATGAAATTATTGTTATAGACATATTCTATGCATTGTCTCATATTGATAATTCTGAAAGGAATAACATTTAACATTCATTTGAAGATGGGAAATATTTCAGTAATAGGTCCATGTTAAAATAACCTTCTTCATCATTATCACTGTTTAACATAACTAGTCAATATACTGATAGTGCTGGTGCCATGATAAAATGCATCCAACCCACACAGTAAAGTGGTAGTGCTCGTGCCATGATAAAATGCATCCAACCCACACAGTAAAGTGGTAGTGCTGGTGCCATGATAAAATGCATCCAACCCACACAGTAAAGTGGTAGTGTTCGTGCCATGATAAAATGCATCCAACCCACAGTAAAGTGGTAGTGCTCGTGCCATGATAAAATGCATACAACCCACACAGTAAAGTGGTAGTGCTGGTGCCATGATAAAATGCATCCAACCCACACAGTAAAGTGGTAGTGCTGGTGCCATGATAAAATGCATCCAACCCACACAGTAAAGTGGTAGTGCTGGTGCCATGATAAAATGCATACAACCCACACAGTAAAGTGGTAGTGCTGGTGCCATGATAAAATGCATACAACCCACACAGTAAAGTGGTAGTGCTGGTGCCATGATAAAATGCATCCAACCCACACAGTAAAGTGGTAGTGCTCGTGCCATGATAAAATGCATCCAACCCACACAGTAAAGTGGTAGTGCTTGTGTCATGATAAAATGCATCCAACCCACAGTAAAGTGGTAGTGCTTGTGTCATGATAAAATGCATCCTGCTCTCACTGTAAAGTGATAGTGTTGGCATCATGAAAAAAGCATCCAGTCCACCCTTTGCAGTGATAGTGGTAATGCCATGAGAAAATAAACCTGGTACACGTCATGAAGTGGTTGGCATTAGGAAGGGCATCCAACCATAGAAACCATGCTAAAATGGAATGTATGAATGAGAAACAGTCATCTGACTTCCCCTAGTCTCAGAACATGACAACTGTCTAACCCATACATCCGTGGAAACTAAACATAAAACAGTGATGATGACAAAAGTGGCTCTCACCATTTATTCTATCAGTAACACAACTACCTCACTTCAAGTTTTGATATATTCTACAGCTGTATCTCACATACTTTACTGAGTGCATTTTCACTATCACTGGATTGATAAAAGGTCAGATATGATCATTTACTGGTCACACTTTTAATCATTGTCCTACTAGCCAAAGAGAACGGGCAGCCTCTATATTGTTGCTTGACATGTTAGAAATAGCAACTAAGTCTCACACAAATCACACCTTAATGTAGTAAAGAAATGGAGGCATTTATACAAGGTAATGTAGTTCTAGAAATATTAACACATGAAATAAAGGTGGAGTGATCACAGGTTCAACACTTTTCATCATAGATCTGCTCTGTCAGTACTAAGTGTCAAAATGTAGCAGTGATGGAAATGGGAGTTATGAATCAGGAGTATGCTAAGGTCCATGAGGCTGATTTTGGGAAAGAGGAGGGGAGATCCCATGTAAAACTAAAAAGTAGAGAAACAGTATCCCCCCTGCATAACCACCCCTATTTCCAGCACTGGTTTCAAAACACCAGTGATAAACATTATCTCTAAAATGTAGAACTTTTGTAAAATTTTTGTGTATGCCTGTTCTTATTATTTCAGGGTGGTGGATTGGCAGTATTGGTAGAGAGTCGGACACTATGCTTTGCAGCATAGAGTTACGGCCCTTTATGGTCTGGGTTCAAATCCTGCCGAGGTTAACTTTGCCTTTCATCCTTACGGGGTCGATAAAATAAAGCACCAGTAACGTACTGGGGTTGATTTGATCAACTTTCCCCTCCCCCCAAATTACTGGCCTTGCGCCTAACTAGAAATCATTATTTTAGTATTTCTGTTTCAATTGAATTGTTCATTATCATATGGTATTAAACAAGAGTATGTTTTAATAATATGTATGTTTACTATTTTCAGATGTTTATTGTTGTTTTAGGCTAGTTTTCAACCTCTATCTAGAAGAAAAGACACTCTGTAACCATATATGGTTGGCATTACTGTTGGCATCAGTGTTTTAGTTGCTCTGAAGTTGTCTTTAAAATAAAAAACAAACTAATTATATCCAATCAACTAAAAAGAAAATAAATGCTGTTATATAATGTCATGAAAAGTGAGAGACTATACTGTTTATTGTGTCACAAATACCAATCCTTCTTCAGCAGCTATAGAAGATAGTCAAGAAAGCAACAACAGCTACCACTACTGCAATAATAGCTTCAAAAGTAATAAAACTAATGTCAGTAATGATACTAACGTAATGTGATAAAGAATCAGCTCTCATTTGCCAATAGAACCAACACATGGTCTCAACACTCACATGAGGGGAAAAACGAGGCTATAGGAAAATATAAGGGCAATATTTTCCAACTTGGTGTCATGGTGTTGGTAAAAGATGTTGGTGGCACCATCAGAAGAAATGTAGAATACAAATGTATTAACAGAAAAAATCGAAAATTAGAATTTCTCATGTCTTCACAGGCAGAGACATGGGATGTTGTAGGTAAAGTAGCAAGCGATAGAAAGTATGGAACTGTTGGAGCAATTTGTCATAGAGTGCAGGAAGCTTACAGAGTCTTTACTAAAACCTGCACCATGCAAGAATATACAATGGGAGGATGTGTCACAAAAGTAACTGGGACTACCCCACTAAGGCCAAGTCAAAGTAATGGCAATGGTTAAAGAATACAGGGAGATCATTGGACTGAAATACACCCCTTGAAAAATCAGATGGAAATATCTATGGAGTTTGAGGTTTTAATTGCAGCTGAAAATCAGTAATTTTCCTGAATGGCTGTGTGTTGAAAAATGTAAGCAAATATGATTGGTGTATGAAGGTAGAAAGCTCAAATGCCACATCTTCAGCAGAACCATGGCACTTGAGAGGAGGAATATAAGTGAGGATGCCCTTTGCTTTCTAAACCCCAATGGAATTAACAGCAACAACAATCTGAAAAAGAACTACAAGACTGACAAACAATACCTGTGAAGGAGCTCATGATGAAGTGCTCCTTAAAACTAAACAATATTCACACAACTACAGACACAAGAACCAGTTCAGATATTCAGACATAATCATGACACCTTCCAACACGTCAAATGAATAGCATAAGGATAACAAACAAGAGTTGGAGATATGGCAAATAATAAATAGGACGACAGAATTGGAGAGTGGTGGGTGTGAGATAAAACACATTGCCATATCTCTAAGCCTGAAATCACCCAAACAACAAAAAGTGTGGCAAATCAAATGAATTAGCCAGCTGGCTAACAACAACAAAATCAAGACCAGAAACAACAATAGCAGCAACCAAACTAGCAACAACATTAAAAGCAGAAGAATATTGCAATAGCAACAAATTGCTCTCTACAATTTCATATTTACTGAGAAGAGCAACAGTGTGTTAATGGAGTTTGTACAAAGACATAGTAGGTTGGACAGATTTAAATGAATTCCTCCTGAAAATAAAAATAGACAGACTGCTGATAGAAACAAAATCAAGGTGTTTGTTCAGAACTCTTGAGAAGGTTTCCATATGACGTAGAAGATTTTTGGAAGAATCCCAAATTGAGGACGCTGCAGGGACATTTAACATTCCCAGAAAAAAAAACAATCCTAAAGCTTTCGATTACCAACACTTAAAACAAGGTAAGTAACTTTTCTCACCCTTTTACTAGCCAGTTATGAATAAGATGTAACAATGCATGTCAGCATAAAATTAAGGACTCCTGCTCAATTATCTCAGGTCACTAAATCTAGACACACTTGCTCATTCTCCTAACTAGCCACAAGGTTTACACCTTTTCCAGTCAGGTTGGGTTGTGTGGTGGAGTAGTGCTTTTTCAGAAAGGCATAGATTCAGAGCTAAGCACAATCTTCCTAGATTTTGTGGGGAGGCTGATGGTCCTTGACATGTGTAGCAGTGGAAGTGGTACTACTTTTAGTCTGATAGCCACTAATGATCCAACCAAGGCTGGAAGATCGAAACTCTTCTGATGTTTAGAACCCTTCCAAGGAAAATCCCACTCAAATATGTATCTAGAATGGCATCTTAGACAGATGTACATATGCAGTAAAACAGAGAGAAGTGTATAAGCTTTGCCAACCTGCTCAGATGTTTTCATTTAGCCAATACATGGTTGGATTTTTCACATTCACCACCAATGTGAACTTAGACAAACCAGCAGTGAAGGTGCAACATGGATCTTAGTAGGTGTGTGTTATCCAATTTCAATCAGATGTTTGTGGCATTTTGCCTGACTTCACTGAGCTGTTTGCTAGAAACAACAAATTGGAAACATTGGACTTGAATACTTATCTAGATGGTCTTATATGACTCTCAACCAGAGAGGACAAGTGCTGTGAGAACAGACGTGCTGTGCTATGGACAAATTGCCAGGACTGGATGGTCTACTCTTACATGCCAGACTAGTTTGCTAATGTCTAGACAGCAGACTGAGAACATTCCAGGTTATGTGAGACACGGATTGGATATCTTGCTGAGGATGAACCCGAACAAGAACATAATTAATAGTTTCAAGCCCATGACACTGCTCAATGCAGTTACACATTTTAGGAAAAATACTTACCAAAAGATTGGGCTTGGTGTCACGAATCTAGTCAGAGACAGACAGGTGTGTGCAGATCTATCCATGACAATCTTCAACTCGTATAATATATTGTTCAGCAGGTCAGTACTATGTCTGGCTTTGATGGGCCCCTGTTCAGATTTGATCAGTCTAAAGCTTGTAAAAAGATTAACCATCACTACATAGCAACTGCTCCAAGATCAGTTAGTTTCGGCCTCATCTTCGGAGGATGAATTATAATAATGTACAGCAGCATCTGCTCAGTGGTAAATATAAATGGCCACCTATCAACCATTTAGTTAGAAGTAGGATGAGAGGAAAACTGGGCAGAAGTAGCTAATTTATATATTGCTCCAGTGATGTATTACTAGCTTGTCACTGTGTCTTGTCCCAGGAAACACCTAAGTAGATGCTGTTTCATTTCTTGTGAAAGGGACAGATCCCACTGGTTAGAAGGTATATCTGCCTAGACCTTACTGCAAGGGAATCTCAGGACACCATTACTGATGATGTGCAGGTATGTGCTGAGGTTGACACATCTGCAGACATTCTTAGCAGATGATGATGAACAGGTGTGGTTACCTTTTGTGTGACAATTTTCTGCAGATTGTCCCATTGACTGAACTGCATTCCAAAGTCAGGTGCTCACAGCACTCTACCAAATGGACTATGTAGTCAGCAGAAATTCAGTCTTTACATTTTATAGAGGGCTTGTAGAAGATAGGAGCAATAATGACCTGGGAGCAATGTTGGGTATCTACAAGAACTGTCTGAGCAGCATCTGAAGAACTTTCAAGTCAGGTTTCATGTATAATTTCCAGAAGTTCCTGGCACGACTGGGGGCTTTGCTTGTTGGAGATAACCAGCTGGAGATGCATGATGGGTAGTACAACTAACAGGGAAAAGCAGGCAGTTTTCCTCTGGTTACTATGGCAAAGGAAGTTGTTTGGTGGGCACAGCTGAAAGGTTTGAGAACATAGCTTTTCTTTTCAGGACAAGCCCTTATCAACTTCTTCAAATACCATATGAGGAGAAAAGTAAAGGTAAAGAGGAAGGTGCTGCCCTTGGCCCACATGAACCATGTGACTAGGCTGAGAGAAAACAATTTGATATGTCAATTCACCACGCTTGTAGAAATAATAATGTCAATATTAGATTGTTAAGATATGTATTTTTAGCAGAAATAATTATATCAAATGAATACAAATAGTAGCTTGGAGTTAACTCTGCAATGGAGTGGTGTCCTGTCCAGGGGGGAAGTTTTGAATTCTTAGTTGTTTAATGCCAATAAAACTGGGATAGCACTGACCTGTTCATCCTCTGTACTTGGGATGGACTTTAACTATGATATTTAAAATGTTGGTTTAAAACAATTTCAATCTTTTCATCTTTGTTTAATTATTTGTTGCATTGAGTAATACCCTCTTTAAAAAAAATACAAGATATACCTTACTATGAAGATGAGATGACAATGGTTGAAATGCTAATTGTAAAAGTCGTTTTCACTTAGAACAAAAATCTAGTTTAAAGTATGTTTCCTAATCTCAGCAGGAATCTTTTACAACTTATGGTCAAGAAAATAATTCATCATAATATAATGCAGTGAAATGACTTGACTATATCTCTATACCATTTACTATATGAATTTTTATCTAATAAATAAAATTATAGTATCATGCAGTTGATGTGAGATTCATTGGGAAATTGTCGACCTGAATGTAAATGACTATAGTAACAGCTGATCACTATAAATAGTAAACTTAAAATCTTTTAAAAGATGGTAAATCAGTGACCAGGGGCCACTTTGCATAACAGCTAATGCACTCGTACAGAAACCTAGAGATGTGTGATTCGATTCCTTGCAGGTGCGTCTGTCCACCTTTTTCCGTCTCCAAGAGTACTTTATCGAATTTTTCAACTATTTATTTATAGTGATTGACTATTACTAGAATCGTTTGGGACGGCTACATTTCAAAATTGTGCTATCAATCGGAAAAAAAAATTAACTAAAGCCAAAATGCATATGAAAAGCAAGAAAAAAAAAACTGTGTTTAAAAAGAACTTATAAAAGGGGTTTCCCAATTTTAGATATTTTACAAAAGGTTTAGTAAAATAATCACGCACGGAATAATTAATTCTCAACTATTCACTATTAACAAAAATAAGGGAGATAACTCTTCAAAAATTCTTCAATTGTACGGTTGTTTCATGAGGAGTGGATTCTCCACATTCAGACAGTTACTTTTTGTTTTTTGAAGTTTATTATATCAGATCGATTATATACAATCAGTTTTCGACATGTTGAGTCCTTAAGCCAGTAGTATTTGGTATTACAATGTCAACTTCCATTCCTACCCTTTAAACTTTATCCAATGATGTATAACCATAGTTTACCAAAGATACATTCCTATTCCTGACCTATGAAAGCAAAGATAAAGACTTTCCTATTGGTTTTGTCAATGCCACTGACCCTCATCTTGGATCTGCTGGACAACTCACATATTCTCTGCTACATAAAGATCACCAGTTATGGCTTTATTTCATTAGACAAGATGTGTATAAATTTGTTTTTGTCAAAGATAATGGAAGTCCATCTCTGAATGACAGCCAATGTTGTTGTTGAGATTTTAGATCAAAATGACAATGTTCCATATTTCACCTTTCCTAGTGTTAACCCTTACACCCTAAATGTCCACTACCATCCCCAGAGTAAGAGTGACATCACAGTTTTGAGAGCATCTGATGGTGACAGTGGAAACAATGCTTTCCTCATATGGAATCATACAAGGAAATAATAAACAGTTGTTTACTATGAACTCACACAGTGGTGCTTTATCATTCTCCAGACAAGTTTATCTAAATGATGCTGGAAGTTATGAACTAAAGTTTGTTGTAAAAGACAGTGGTAGTCCAGTTCAGTCATCAACAACTAGTGTGACTTTGGTATTGGCTGTTAGTAATGAGACATCACCAATGTTGAAAAGTGTACCTATACAATCTTCAGGTAGAGTCCATATGACATGGGTTATTATCATTGTATCATCAGCAGTAATAGTATCAGTGGCTATTGTTGTTTCTATAACACTGTGTATAATGAAATGTATTAAACACAGAGATAACACAGCTACTACAACAAAGACTACAGCATACCAAGGTAGAACAGAGATGAAACAATTGTTGTATCAGTCTAACAATCCTGTTGCTATGTCAAGGAATACAGAAGAGATGATAAAAAGAAATATATATTCTGAGAGATCAAAGAGTGAATGTTATTCAGAAGGTCAGCTACAGAATAAATATGAAGCTTCAGTTCAGTCAAGAACTTTACCAAAACCTACCCCAGTAAGTGAAAAGATTAAAATATTTTCTATCTTCACTTTATATGTAAAAGATAAACAATACGATTATTTTAACAATGTTTTATCTTCAATAATATAGTCCAATATTAAATTGTAAACTACATGTTTATTGTAACTAGGATTGTTTGATGTCTCCTCACATTTCTCTTGGTTTATTTGTCAACAGAAATATTGTCAACCTGTTGTGGTGACATCAAGTGATGATGCTGTGGAAGATAATCCTCCTATAGTTTGTAACTATACATCAGATACAATGTCATCTAAGAGAAGTAGTAGACGTGTATTGAATGAAGGTGATATGAAACATTATGAAGAAATACCAGGAATATCAGGTTAATAACTTCTTTGGTTATATTTTATTTTGTTATCATCCCGAGTGGTGACAGATATTTTTTGTTTTCAGTTAATAGCTCTTAAAAATCATTCTAAATTGCTTTTTAAAAAGTAAATTACTTCCACTGTTCATTGTTTTCCAAGGCAAACATTTTTCATCTCTTATTAAGTTGAAATAAAATCCAGGTATCTTACTGCATAATTTACATGTAAATCCATTGGAGGTACCTTAATGTATTTGAGTAGTATACATTGATTTAAATCAGTCAGTTCATTTTCCTGTCTTATATAAGTATTAGGTCAACTGGCTAAGCACATTATAATAAATTCTTATGGTTTTGAAGAAAATTATATTATATACTGTGTAGTTTGGTGTAATGTCTATACTTTGTCATATTTTTAGATCAAGAAAATGTATATACCTAATTGTGATGAATGTGTGAATTTCTATTTTTTCCTTTTTGACTTCCAGATCAAACTATATATAAAGAACTACTTGATTCAAAGGAATCCTATGAAGAAGCATACATAAATTATGTGTAACTACATATGAAAGTTACCATAATATAATATATTAGTGTACATAGATTCAGAGATAAATATGTTAACCTTGGTCTCAGATGTGTATTTTTCTTAAATATATATATGTGTATGTATGTATACATGTTTGTGTATGTGTACGTGTACATACATACAACCCTTAGAGAAAACAGATGTTAAATAATGATGAGATGTGTGTGTGTTATATATATATATATATTAGCCTGGTAGTGGGGTTTAGAGCCCTCTAAGAAATGAAAAAAGATGAGTATTGACATATGTCAATACTCATCTTTTTTCCATTTCTTTAGTAAAAAAAAATATAATAAAAGCTTCTATTTCTATTTTCAACTTCACTCGCTGTTTTAAAACAAACTTACTTGTATATATATTTATAATATGAATCAAAAAGGGCAGGGTGCACATAAGACAAAGTCAACAGAAAAACAGTCCCTTTTCTTCAGTCAATTCCTGAAAATCCCTATAGTTTTGCTACCTTCTCAACTCTTGTAACTATCAACATTCATAAATACTATGTTAGTTTTTTTATTTAAGCTATATTATAACAAGTTTCAGCTTGTTATTTTCAAATAATTTACATACAAAAACTGCACTTAGTTTGAAAAGCTTCTCGCTTTCTTCAGGTTAATAAATTCTGCTGAACATTTCATTGCACATTGTAGAATATATATATATTTACAGGCTGACCTAAAAAAAATATATACACACTACAATAGTATTCTAATATATATGTGTATACATTCTTTGGGGACACTCTTTGTATATATATATGTGTGTGTGTGTACTCTGTACAGTCAAGATTAGTTCATGCCCAGTTTATGTTTTTTGTAGTGTTCATTTAAATGAGAATGGATATTTGATGTTTTCAATAAAATAATCAAAATAAGAATCAGTTATTTTCCTTATTTGATACTTAAAAAACAAAACAAAATTACAATATTAACAGATTGGATTAGTTAAATTAATGTTAACATGCTATGATTATAAACAGGCTTAGTAAACAAATTGAAAGGGCATCATTTTTTTAGTTCTAATATGACATATAGATATATATATATACCCAGCACACACACTGAAAATGTGGTTGGCGTTAGGAAGTGCATCCAGCCATAGAAACCAAGCCCAAATCACTTCTGTCTGAGTGAAACAAGATCCTCTGACCTGATCTCTCACAAAGGCACAGCCTATCCTACCCATGATGGCATGGAACATAGACGTTAAACGATGCTGATAATGTATATATATATATATATATATATATATAATATAATATAATAAAGTTATTTCTGTATATACACAGAATGTGTATATAAATTTACTCATTTACTGTATATAAATATGTCAACATGCCAAATAGGTCACATCTTTATATGTATATGTGCATGTATAAAATAATGTAAATGAATGCACCTCTATTGGTTTTGACAATGAGTTGTTCAATTAACAGAACTACATCCTCATTTAATTACTCTGTAAATGGCTTTGTATTCTATAGGCACATGCCTTCTATTCTACACTACACTCTTAATATGATTTTCAAGAAGATTCAGCACGACACAGTGTGTGACAAGACTGGACCTTTGAAAATATAGGTACTCTTCATTCCCTGGGCTTCTAAACAGTTTCTGGCTAATTTCAATCATGAAGCTTTACTAAAAGATATCATAGAGTGATCAAACCGGGAACTTCATAATTGTGAAGTAAACTTTTTAAACATTCAGTCATGCCTGCATTTGTATAAAGCACAGATAACTGCTCAAATAGGTGCACACATCAATTCAATATGCTATGCTATAATGAAGAGCTATTGTAGAAGATTTAAAATGAAACTATAACTGTGGTTCATAGTTTTCTATGTTTGGAGATTTTACCTAAACACATGGTGTACAGTCTACTGAGCATAATGTTGAGGAAAGTAAAACTAAGAAAAGGGTTGTTGAGTAGAAAATGTATTTTGAGGCTTTATAGCATGTAGCATAGATTTTTCAATAACTTATAATTCCATTCACTTGACTCCAAATTGTATCTAGATACAACAGGAAATGGAAATTAAGATTATATAAAGAAGGAGTGTCATTCTGTCAAAGAACACCAACTCTAAGGGATTATACAAATATATAAACAGATGTGGTATATATCATTGTTATCATCTAAAGCGTGATGATAATGACAATGTACATATACCATAGGTTCCAGTAGAATCCCTATTGTGGTCTTAAGATTGTAAGAAAGAATTAAATTGGCTAACTATTCATGTTTTCAAAATATGATTTTTTTTTATAAACATAGTTTACTTGAAAGTCTTTGATTTATAATAAATATATATTTAAATTTAATTTTAAATTTAATTCATTTGTAAAATTGAAACTATAAAATCAATAGTGAAAGGGAACATTATCATTGGTCTTCCGTTTAGGTCATTCAACCAATCAGATTCTCACCAAAACATAGACAGAAATCACTAACAAAGAGAAACATTGACATTACTGATGTTATTAAACCAAACATGTTATGTTTAACTATATAGAATATTGTAGTTATTTAAATATATATCTATATATATGTAAATAGTTATTGATAACAGTAAACAAACATCATCTTTAAGGATAAATACATACACAATATTATTAGAGGGATGTACTGCCACAAACATAGAACTTCAATAACACACACAACCCTATCCTAGCAGCAGACTATCTGCCTGACGTGCTACACTACTCCATCAACATACAGCCATTGTCACACACCATTACAGCAGCACTTACAATGGAGCTTTCTACAACAATACGTCTTTCTATTCTCACTGAATAACCAATGATATAATTATTAAAGAGGTAAGTTTCTATTTAATCTCATTTTATAATCTCATTTTATATACTAAATCTTAGTAAATCTGTAAGATATTGTTCTAACATATTTAATATTAACTTGAGAACAAAGAGATTTACAATAATTTAGACATATTTTTTCAGTAATGTTGTCCATATTGTTTTATATCACAATTAATTGGCTGATGTTGGTTAAAATGTTTAATATTGAGACTGTATTCCATTGAAACAAAATTATTAATATCTAGATATATGTTACATATTTGGATTAGCAACGATGGAGAAAAGTCCATAGTATTGTTGTGTGTGTTTGGTTTTGTTGTAATGAATGTGTCTAGATGTTGTAGATGGTATAATGTTAAAATATAATGATACAAAATATGAATTAATATGCTACATTGTGATCATATGTAGTAACAGTGTAAAGAGCGTTAGCACTGATGAGCTAATGATGTGTTGTAGATTTGGGTTAATGAGAATGGTGGACATGGAAAAATGTAGAAATGACGCCATGTTGTAGAGAATAATATGACGTGAAAGACCATCTCTGGATTTTTTATAATATTGAATATATCATTTATACTCTGTGTTTCCTTTTAAAACATATCTGCATTTAAATAATTGTAATATGTACTATTAAGTTTATTTATTTCCATATAGCTTTAATTTAAATTTTTCTATCATATTTTTCAGTATTTTAATTTTTATTGGAAAAAGTGTTTATATTGCATTGTTGAAATATGGGCTTAATTTCAAATATATGGAAATTAAACTTAAGATTGGAGATTATAATTTACTTTACTTTAAGGTTGATTTCATATTTGCTGTTTACATTAATCTGTTTTGTTACTTTAAATATTCACTTGAACTGAACTATTACATTTACATCTGTTTCTCAGATTCCCCAACATTCACATTATATTATTCATCTTCATCTTTCTAATATAATCCCATTATTCCATATGCATTAAACAATGTCCATTTCTTCAGGCTGATAATATAAAACATGTTTTCATGCTTTAGAAATACATTCTAGAAATACATGGAGGTATTCATATTCATATATCAGTTGTTGTTTGTATTAAAGCTAAATACTTTGGATAACTATTTAACCCTTTAGCATTTACATTATTCTATATATACTATTATACTTTCATGGTAAAGGCTTTATCTCACATAATATCGAATCTATGAGATTTTGATATTTATTTTGAGAATAATACCTTAACATATGTATGAGCAGCTAGTTACAGCCGGTTTGAACAGAAAGAGGTGAGCGAATTCTGGCCGGCTACAGCCGGTTTAAATGCTAGAGGGTTAAAGCTGTTTATGTTAAAGTATTAATATTTATCTAAAAACCTTCCATCAAAATATGCTGTAAGGACTTTTAAGTTATATTTCACACACTAGCTTAAATATGAACTAGCTGGCGTACCCAGCTTCGCCCGGGTAAACAGATGATAAGAGAAGACAGGTAAAAGAGAAAATGACTGTATTGGATGTTTGTCTGGTTACAGTATGAGGCGATAGTGGAGACCATTAAATGTTAGGATGTTGTAACAGTGTCACCTTATATAGATGTGTTAGAAAAGACATTTGTGGAAACTAATAGTACTATTCTTGAGAGTAGATATAGCACTTTAAAACATTTCTAGAAGACCAAGTCTCCAATATGAGGTTGTCTGCTTTGTTTCCTGTAAGGGAATAATGTATGAGAACCTAAATGTCCAACACTGCAAGTAGCATTACAAATTATTCAGGGTAAGGACTTTCAAATCATAACATTACAGTTACATATAGTTTTCGAAAATGAACCATTGATTAATATTTTCTTAATTTTTATAATAATACAATTCTGAAACCATGCATATATTATTTTGTGTTACAATCTATTAAAATGTCTAATAATATATGTTTAATAGACATAAATTTCTGTTTCAGATTCAAACTTCAGCATAGCTCGACATCTTTCACCGGTATCAATTTATCCGGATATATTTAACAAGTACCATCACAATATCAACAACAATATGTTACTGTCATTATCTATTGTATTATCAATGGTCCACTGTGTTCTGACCATAGACCTTACCTACCATGTGGAAGAAGAGAGAAGTCCAGGAACATATGTAGCAGACATTGCTGCTGATTCTAAACTTTTAGACAATGTTAAACTATCTGACCAACAATTGATAACATTCAGTCAATTCAAACGAAAGGTGGCACACTTATTTAATATCACTAAAACAGGTAAACTGTACACTGCTCAGACACTGGATGCAGAGAAGCTCTGTACATTTAACAAAGAATGTTCTAGAACTGTTAAAATTATCATAAAGAAAGTGGAAACATTCACAAAAATCATAAAAATCAAAATAGTAATAGAAGACATCAATGACCATCAACCAGAGTTTCCTATAAAAAACATCAACATACAGTTTGGTGAAGATATTAGCAAAGGTACAAGAAGATCAATACCAAATGCCATGGACAAGGATGTAGGGTTTCAAAACTCATTAATACAGTATAAATTAAAATCCAAGAATGGAGAACCATTCTCTCTGTCAGTCTCTAAAAGAGCAGATGGTATTTCTTCTCTTAAAATAGTTTTAAAAGAATCATTAGATAGAGAAATCAAAGATACATATTTACTCCAGGTCATAGCTAAAGATGGAGGTTCACCATCAAAACAAGGTATTTTAAATATAAATATCTCTATAATAGATGAGAATGACAACCCACCAGTATTTTCTAAACCTCTATATAATATATCCATACAAAGTACACATCACAAATCTAAACCCATTATTGTTTTATCTGTAACAGATGCTGATTCTGGTGAAAATGGTAAAATTACTTTCCATTTCAGCCCAAAGACATCAGATCTAGCAAAAAGTTATTTCCAATTAAATGAAGCTACTGGAAACATTTTCTTAAATAAATATTCAAGTTTAGGAAAAAAGAAAACCTATGAATTATTTATTGAGGCCAGAGATGGAGGTAGCCCTCCTCATAGTTCTATAGCAACAGTTCTGGTAAATGTTATAAACCAACACAACAACCCTCCATCTATTGATATAGATTATGTTTCTGCAACCAATTATAACTCAGGAACCATTTCTGAGAAGATCAAAGTTGGTAGTTTCATTGCTTATGTGATGGTCACTGACAATGATGTTGGACAAAATGGAGAGGTCAGCTGTGATATCAAACATAATACATTCAAACTGCAGTCAATGGGATCTAAAGAATATAAAATAGTTCTAAACAAACCAGTAGACAGAGAAACACAAGGACACTATAACATTCCTGTCTCATGTCAAGATAAAGGATTACCACCTCTTAAAAGTGTTAAAACTCTCTCTATCCAAGTGACTGATATCAATGATGTACAACCACAGTTTACCAAAGATACATTCCAATTCCTGACCTATGAAAACAAAGATAAAGACTTCCCTATTGGTTTTGTCAATGCCACTGACCCTGACCTTGGATCTGCTGGACAACTCACATATTCTCTGATTCATAAAGAAAAATCAAATCTACCATTTCTGATCACCAGTTATGGCTTTATTTCAGCCACCATGTCATTAGACAGAGAGAAACTAGATGTGTATAAATTTGAAGTGTTTGTCAAAGATAATGGAAGTCCATCTCTAAATGACACAGCCAATGTTGTTGTTGAGATTTTAGATCAAAATGACAATGTTCCCTATTTCACCTTTCCTAGTGTTAACCCTTACACCCTAAATGTCCACTACCATCCCCAGAGTAAGAGTGACATCACAGTTTTGAGAGCATCTGATGGTGACAGTGGAAACAATGCTTTCCTCACATATGAAATCATACAAGGAAATAATAAACAGTTGTTTACTATGAACTCACACAGTGGTGCTTTATCATTCTCCAGACAAGTTTATCTAAATGATGCTGGAAGTTATGAACTAAAGTTTGTTGTAAAAGACAGTGGTAGTCCCGTTCAGTCATCAACAACTAGTGTGACTTTGGTATTGGCTGTTAGTAATGAGACATCACCAATGTTGAAAAGTGTACCTTTACAATCTTCAGGTAGAGTCCATATGACATGGGTTATTATCATTGTATCATCAGCAGTAATAGTATCAGTGGCTATTGTTGTTTCTATAACACTGTGTATAATGAAATGTATTAAACACAGAGATAACACAGCTACTACAACAAAGACTACAGCATACCAAGGTAGAACAGAGATGAAACAATTGTTGTATCAGTCTAACAATCCTGTTGCTATGTCAAGGAATACAGAAGAGATGATAAAAAGAAATATATATTCTGAGAGATCAAAGAGTGAATGTTATTCAGAAGGTCAGCTACAGAATAAATATGAAGCTTCAGTTCAGTCAAGGACTTTACCAAAACCTACCCCAGTAAGTGAAAAGATTAAAATTTTTTCTATCTTTACTTTAAACATAAAAGATAAACAATAAGATTATTTTAACAATGTTTTATCTTCAATAATATAGTCCAATATTAAATTGTAAACTACATGTTTATTGTAACTAGGATTATTTGATGTCTCCCCACATTTCTCTTGGTTTGTTTGTCAACAGAAATACTGTCAACCTGTTGTGGTGACATCAAGTGATGATGCTGTGGAAGATAATCCTCCTATAGTTTGTAACTATACATCAGATACAATGTCATCTAAGAGAAGTAGTAGACGTGTATTGAATGAAGGTGATATGAAACATTATGAAGAATTACCAGGAATATCAGGTTAATATCTACTTTGCTTATATTATATTTTGTTTTATTGTCTTAAATGTAGATAAATACAGCTATTTAAAATGAATATAATTCATAAGGGAGTTTTTTTTTATAAATACATTAATAAGTTTAATATATTGCCAAAAGTCTAATTTTGTATCTAAATTACAGATCAAAATATATATAAAAACAACGATACATCTACATCGAAAGATTCCAGTGAAGAAACACCAGTGAAACATGTATAATTATACTATTCAAGTGACATAACAAGCTCTCTGTATGTGAATATAAAATATAGATAAATCAGTAATGCATACACTATCAACATACATATTCTTTATTATATGGTCTGAACAGCAATATAAAAACAGGTGTCAACAAATGAGCAATGTTTCTTTAAGTAAACTAAGTTCTGGAAATTAGTACTTTTTTCCTTTGAGTCAATTAACCTTCTTTATTTTCTTTTTTAGTATGTTTAAAGTTCTATGCCTAACTAGATGAATACATCTATACTTCATGACACAGTGTCTATTTTTAAAACAAAAAAATGATTCTATTGTTGGTCAGATATTATTTTACAATTCTAACATAGGCACAACACTGCAATTCCTGGAAGAGAAGTAAAATCAATTTTATTAACTGCTTTCCTGAATGGTAATTTACTTATAAGGCATAAAAAGCAAAACCAAAATCTAACTAAGATCTACTGAGTGTTTCCTTTTATTGAGGCTGTTAAAATAAAGTACCAGTGACATAATGGGTGTGTATTTAATCAAACAGACCTGTCACAAAAGATCTCATCCAGCCTATGCAAGCATGGAAAAACACATGTAAAATGGATGATAATCACTCTTCCTTTAAATATTTCATATTGTACTAATGTTATAAATTATTATCTTTTGCTTATGCTTCCTTCTGTATGATTTTCCCCCAAGTCCCTACCTGAAGCATCAAAAGACTATAAACTCATTAGTATTAGGTGATATACCATGTAGTTGTAAGATTGGTAAAATAATCCAGAAGTTATTATTATTATTATTCACTTGTCACACAGCATTTGTTGGTGGTGATGCCAGTTGACTGCAGTGACACATTCAATTGTCAATCACTTTTCTAAATATTCTAGCAGTTCCAAGAAGTGTTGTTTTCTGTAAGGACCCCACCCCTGATATTGGCCTTGATTTTAAAAAAATAGTTTCAATTCTGGTGCTCACTGTACCAAGCGCCCTGTCTAAAACTGGGATGACCTTAACCATTTTCATTGCCCACAAATGTTTTATCTTCCATGCTAGTGGTTCGTATCTCATTTATTATTACTATTATGTCAGGAACCCTTTGATGTATTCGTTAAGCATGCTCACTTGTCATACGAGAGATGTGTAGTTTGATTCCTCACAGGCTTCTCTGTCCAATTTTTTCCTTTCCCATGATTTATTTTATTAAGTGCAGGGGATTGGTAGAATTGTTGAGTGCCAAACAAAATGTTTTAGTGACAGTTCATTATGTTCTGAGTTCATATCCTGCTGAGGTTAGGTTTGCTTTTTATCATTAGAGGGTTGATAAAATAAAATGTCAGTGGCGGTGTTTGGCTTACTGGTTATGATGTTCAGTTCAGGATTGTAAGGTCGTGAGTTTGATTTCTGCTTGCCCCAAGTGAAATGTTGTCTTTGAGCATGACACTTTATTTCACATTGTTCCATTGGTCTGAGGATTTATCTCTTTCTACTGTATTGACGGAATCAACAGAACAAAATAATCTGTTGCTGAGGCCACCTTGCATTTCTCCAAACCAGGATGAGACAGGTGTCTTCTTATTTTAACGCACTGGGATCGATTTAGCAGACTTTCCCCTCCCTTCAAATTGCTAGCCTTTTGTCGAATGTAGAAACAATTATTATTATTAAGTTGCTATTTGTGCCTAAGGTAGAAACAATTATTATGTTGCTATTTAAAGATATAAATATTTCACAAATATCAGTAATTATAGCTTTTTTATTTCATTTAATTTTAGCTATAAAAAACATTTCTAATTTAATCTGACATCACATTGTCAAATAGTTTCTTGTGACAAAATAGAACCATTCCAAGTAAAATATGAATATAGATAATTTTTAATAAGAAAACTGACATTGAAGTTTAGGGATGATATAATGGAATATAGAGATAATTATTATCAGTAATCTATATAAGAATGGATGAACATCATATAATCTCGCTTTGAATAAATTAAAGGTATTTTGGTATGTCAAATCAATATGAAAAGGAACATCTGTCATTGGTCTTCTGTTTAGGTAATTCAACCAATCAAATTCTCACTAAAACATAGACAGAAATCACTAACAAAGAAAAACATTGACATTACTGATGTTATTAAACCAAACATGTTATGTTTAACTATATAGAATATTGTAGCTATTTAAATATATATCTATATATATGTAAATAGTTATTGATAGCAGTAAACAAACATCATCTTTAAGGATAAATACATACACAATATTATTAGAGGGATGTACTGCCACAAACATACAACTTCAATAACACACACAACCCTATCCTAGCAGCAGACTATCTGCCTGACGTGCTACACTACTCCATCAACATACAGCCATTGTCACACACCGTTACAGCAGCACTTACAATGGAGCTTTCTACAACAATACATCTTTCTATTCTCACTGAATAACCAATGATATAATTATTAAAGAGGTAAGTTTCTGTTTAATCCCATTTTATAATCTCATTTTATATACTAAATCTCAGTAAATCTGTAAGATATTATTTTAACATATTTAATATTAACTTGAGAACAAAGAGATTGAACAATAATTCACATTTATTTTTCAGTGAAGTTGTGCATATTGTTTTAGATGATGTTGATTAAAATGATTCATTTTCAAACTTTATTTTATAAAAACAGTATTATCAGTGTCTGTATATTATTTGTTACATATATTGAACAGTAACAGTCTGTATAATGCTGTTTTAAAATGTGTGTTTGTTTTTGTTGTAAGTAAAATGTAATGTATCTATATTCTAGATGATATATAAAAGATATTATAATGTTTAGTATATGATATAAAGATATATGTCACAATGCATTGAAGTAGATTGTTGGCAGTGATAAGATAATGGTGTTTTATATATTGTATATATGGGTTAGGGATAATGGCGGACATGTTAGGATTTACAGCAGTCAGGATGAGAATAAAAACTTGGTGGCACGTTGTAGAAGACATTAAAATTAGAAGGACCTAGCCCATTTGGAGTTTTAAAAAATAGACAATATTAAGTCATCATCACAGTTTAACGTTTATTTTTCCATGCTTGCATAAATATACTTATAATTTATATTTTTATATTTGTCAACAAAATCAAATATTTAAAACGTATTTCAACTGCTTTCATAATTTATTTATTTCTATAATTTCTATGTAAATTTTTTATCATATTCTACACTGTATTATCTAATATTTTATGAGTCTTGAAGCATTTTTAAAGCTAATATTCTGGAGAAATTAAAGTTGAATTGTATTCTATATATAACTAAGTTGACAAATGAAATAAAAATACAATTCATCAAGCTTCATTTTTGCATAGTTAGATATGTTTCAATAATAATAATAATAATAATAATGATTTCTTTATTAACCACAAGGGTTTACATAAAGTAGACATTAAGGACAGTACAGGACAATACAGGACGGTACAAATGAGCATTTCTGCGTGTAAAAAACAAAAACAGAGGGTGTAACAAAAAAATAACAATGAAAAATTCCCCAATACGGGGTAGACTTCCGAGGGACATTCGTGGAGAAAGCCCATTAAAAGCCACAGTGACCCTGACCACCAGGGCAAGTGCCCTCTCCCAGTTTTCCACCTTTAATTTACAGACACATACTCAGAGTAGGCCCACTCACTCGGGCCATTCTTGCCTCTCTCACCCATCTTTTAACAACATGCTGGGAAGAGAACACTTCCCTCTCTACCCTGATTTTCCTTTTTAAATGAAATTTGAAAAAGTTAATCAGGGCATCACCTAAGAGGTAAGTACACGTCTTCAGCCCTTTCAAATGTGTCCACCATACTATCTCTTTTGCCATGGCCAGCAGACAGATAAAAACTGCCTGCCCTTCCCGGCTAAAGGAAGAGGACGGGGCAATCCTCACGATGGACTCAGCTGATAGCTGGATCCGCCCTACACGTGACAGCAGGTGTTCGACATAAACCCACAAGTCAGCAATGCTCGGACACTGGACGAGTGAGTGCAGGACGGTTTCGTCGCCCTGCGCGCATCTCGGACATGCCCGACTGATGGCACCTCCATGCCTGTAGAGTTTATCCCGAACTGGCAAAGCTACTCGGTAGCACCGCCAGGCCAGGGATTTCTGGAAGTTGTCCATAGGCCCCGGCCCGAAAGTTCTTCTGAAGAGATTGGCTAGTTGATTTTCGTCGACGCCTAGAGTTTCCCCAAGTACGTTGTCGCTCTTCCTCTCCACTAATCCTCTATAGAACGCCAAGGTGGAGTTTCCACCGATCACATTGCCCGATTGTGCCTAAAGTAGAAACAATTATTATTATTATTATTATGTACAGGTACACTACAATTCATCAAAAGTGTATGTATAGTACATAGTATAATGTACAAACGTTATGAAAGTGAACAGTGTATGTGTCATGATATACACACACCACACACGTGTGCATGTGTATGGAGGGGGAATATCAGGTGTAGTCTTGGTGAATTTCGAGAAGCATGGAGGTGTCAAAGGATGTAGTGTTGTTTTTTTTTTAATAATATACATAAACTTAATATTAATTATGATCAACATAGTCAACCAACTTTGCTAGTTACACTGAATGTCTTCTGAAACATTTTGCACTTTGTTTCTTATAGCATGTTCTATCTTTATATCAGTCAAATCATGTTACTTATTCTCTCCTGATCTGAGAGTCTGTCATCAGTTAATAGCAGTCATACTTCTCAGAAACAATTATATAATTACTTATATTTAGATTGACTATTGTAAACATACTTTAAACAATATGAAACTAGGTTACATTCTACAATTTAATTCTGGATTGACTTTTCAGAATATAGCTGGTATTCTGATTCTGAAAATGATTGTAACTAACATTTAGACCTAGTGCTGGTCATATTTTCAATTTAGATCTGCTGCTAGTTATATCTTTATTATTCCTATTGCTTGTCATATCTACTTTAGACATAATGTTGGTCATATCTTAATTGTTGTTTGTGCTAGTCATGTCTTCATTAGATCTTGTGCTTGTCAAATTTTCATTTTTCATAATGTTGGTCATATATTTATTTGCTGTGGTGCTAGTCATATCTTCATTAGATCAAGTGCTATTCATATCTTCACGAGATCTGGTGCTGAGCATATCTTTATTAGAAATAGTGCTTGTCACATTTTCATTAGATCTGGTGCTTTTTGTATCTTGGTGAAATCAAGTGTTTGTCATATCTTTATTAAATCTGGTACTAATAATCTCAGAGGAAAGTCTTATTCCTAAATATCAGTATTATACAAACTTCCTTGATCTCCAGGAATGATTGATGCAATGAATGACTATAACTTACATTTAATAGAAGTTTAGGTTTTTATTTTTTTTACAAAGGGTCTGAAGAAACAAATAATTACTTGTCAGATAAAGACTGCTTGTGTATCTTATGTAAGATGTGTAAAGAGAAAACTGATCTTACTGGGAAGAATTACCCCCTGTAAGATATAGTAAGCATTTTTTGGTGCACAAATGTGAATAGTTGAACTATTGAAGTAAACCTTATTGCCTCAAATATTTTCAACCACCAGTTTCATCTGTTGATCTAAGGCCTGTGGCTTAATGGTTAGGGTGTTGTACTTAAGATCATAAATGTTGTGGGTTTGATTCCAGGACTAGATGTGTGATATCTTTTTCAATAAATCACTTCATTTCTCGTTTCTCCAATACACTCAGCTGAAAATGAGTTCCAGCCGTAGCTGGGGATTTAACCCTGCAAAGAACTGGTGTCCTGTCTAGTGCGGAATCTTGTATTCAATTGATTAAGGAAACTAGGATAGGTATCAGCCAAAATGCGCCTTGAGGCTTGAGACAGAATTTTAGATCTAAGGGGCGTAACTCGTTTCTATCAAGTTATATAGAGCCACTATGCAACTTTGGCCACTTAATTAAGCCAATTACATTTTCTCTGCATCAATCATGCTTCAGCAGTTAAAGTCAAATATTCTTATGTCTACACTCATGCATCTCTTCAAACACCATCAGATGTCCACTGTAACAATGTGCCTAACGACTACACTACGCTTTCCTTCTTTCTCTTTCTAACTTTTATCATTTATGATGAAAAAGCATTAAAGTGATTAAAATAAGCAGCTTCTTTAACCTTGTATAATCATGGTTGCATTTTATATTTACCTTGCCTTGCAAGACATTAAAACATTTCCAATCGGGACCACCCCATAAAAGTTTACCTGCACTTGTTATACAATACTACTACTCTTTTCTAGTCTATATAGACTCTAGGGTGGTAAGAAATATCATTTTAATATATACTTTCCCTCTAATATCAAGACAAAGGTGTTGCTCTGTATTGCTCCATAAGGACAACTGTGGAATGTTAATGTCTCGATTGCATTATATGCCATGGTAGAGTGTTTTATAGAAACAACCTAGTATCCCCATTTTGTCTTAGCTAATTTATTAGGGGACAGGGACATTGTTGGGGTGTAATGGCAACTGATTGTATCAGGCATTGTCAGCCAGAGATAAGAGTGACCTTTCTACATTGCATCAACCTTTGTTACAGATGTAATAGTTATTTTACATATGGTTGTCCATGGCAGGCAGTTTGATACTGTCTCCATGGCAAATAGAAAACAGGCTGATTCTGTCTCCATCATCTTCCACTTTTACCACCCACACTGTGATTAATATCTGTATTTGAGTCTTTTAGCTATCATTCCTATTACGTTTCCCTGCCCCCAGCTATTTATTGTTCTCCCTTTCATCTTTACTCTCTCATAATCACATATCAATCACTCTCTCCCTCACATTACTCCTATTTCTTTCACTCATGACTGACATCTATCACATCCTCTTCCATCACCCTGTCACCCTTCTATCACTCTACCTCCCTTTCCATATCATGCTGTTATAGCAAAATATGAGCCAAACACATCATTGTTGAATATCTCCAGACTAGAATGTATAATGTTTGCACTTACATTTCCTCTTCTTATGTTGTTTCTATTTAATTTCCTTACCCACAGCTACCATGTGGCTACCTAACTCCCTTCCATCATGCTCTCATCCCTAACACTCTGTTTCTCTTTTCCTATCCCCACTACTCAGTATATTTAGTCATCTCATGAAATATCATTAATGATATAAAAGAACCAATTACGTTATTGGATATTATTTATATGACAATTAGCATGCTATGCTAATTTTTAGTGAAAGTAGTTCAGTGTTAAGGATATTTAATTCAGCATCATTGTGCTGGAGTAAAAAACTTTATTTCATGTTGCCCTAGTCCAAATGAGTTGTACATGTAAATCAAAGGACTAGGCTTGTCATATAATGTGTCCTGGAGAATATCCCTTTGAACTAAGTTAAGGAAACATGTGTTTCTGGAAAGCTCAGCCATTTCCACAAAGAATGTTCCACTTATCAAAATAATTTCACATTCACTGATTGGATTCACAGAGGTCCAAAATCAACAGCAACTAATTCTTCAGTGATAGCATGTTGAAACTAAACAATTAACTTGTGCTTTAATCAATACATTTTCTTTTCTTGTCTATATTTCTGATGTTTCAATTATTATTATATGTTTTAAACTTCTGTTTTAGATTCAATCCTTAACATATCTGGACGTCTTTAACCAAGACCAACACTTCAGCAACAATATGTTACTGTCATTGTCTATTGTATTATCAATGGTCCACTGTGTTCTGACCATAGATCTTACCTACCATGTGGAAGAAGAGAGAAGTCCAGGAACATATGTAGCAGACATTGCTGCTGATTCTAAACTTTTAGACAATGTTAAACCATCTGACCAACAATTGATAACATTCAGTCAATTTAAACGAAAGGTGGCACAGTTATTTAATATCACGAAAACAGGTAAACTGTACACTGCTCAGACACTGGATGCAGAGAAACTCTGTACATTTAACAAAGAATGTTCTAGAACTGTGAAGGTTGTTGTTAATAAAGGAACAAGTGTTACAAAAATACTAAAAATTAAAATAGTAATAGAAGACATCAATGATCATAAACCTGAGTTTCCTACGAAGCAAGTCAACATACAGTTTGGTGAAGATGATCGCAAAGGTTCAAAAAGATCGCTACCAAATGCCATAGACAAAGATGTTGGTTTTCAAAACTCATTAATACAATATAAATTAAAATCCAAGAATGGCGAACCATTCTCTCTGTCTGTCTCGAAAAGAGCTGATGGTATTTCTTCACTTAACATAGTTTTAAAAGAATCATTAGACAGAGAAATCAAAGATACATATTTACTACAGGTCATAGCTAAAGATGGAGGTTCACCATCAAAACAAGGTATTTTAAATATAAATATCTCTATAATAGATGTGAATGACAACCCACCAGTATTTTCTAAACCTCTATATAATATATCCATACAAAGTACACATCACAAATCTAAACCCATTATTATTTTATCTGTAACAGATTCTGATTCTGGTGAAAATGGTAAAATTACTTTCCATTTCAGTCCAAAGACATCGGATCTTGCAAAAAGTTATTTCCAATTAAATGAAACTAGTGGAAAGATTTTCTTAAATAAATATTCAAGTTTGGGAAAAAAGAAAACCTATGAATTATTTATAGAAGCCAGAGATGGAGGCAACCCTCCATTTAGTTCCATTGCAACAGTTCTGATAAATATTGTCAATCAACACAACAACCCTCCATCTATTGATATAGATTATGTTTCTGCTATCAATGACCACACAGCTACCATTTCTGAAGATATTAAAGTTGGTAGTTTCATTGCTTATGTGATGGTCACTGACAATGATGTTGGACAAAATGGAGAGGTCAGCTGTGATATCAAACATGATACATTCAAACTACATTCAATGGGATCTAAAGAATATAAAATAATTCTAAATAAACCAGTAGACAGAGAAACACAAGGACACTATAACATTCCTGTCTCCTGTCAAGATAAAGGATTACCTCCTCTTAAAAGTGTTAAAACTCTCTCTATCCAAGTGACTGATATCAATGATGTACAACCACAGTTTACCAAAGATACATTCCAATTCCTGACCTATGAAAACAAAGATAAAGACTTCCCTATTGGTTTTGTCAATGCCACTGACCCTGACCTTGGATCTGCTGGACAACTCACATATTCTCTGATACATAAAGAAAAATCAAATCTACCATTTCTGATCACCAGTTATGGCTTTATTTCAGCCACCATGTCATTAGACAGAGAGAAACTAGATGTGTATAAATTTGAGGTTTTTGTCAAAGATAATGGAAGTCCGTCTCTGAATGACACAGCCAATGTTGTTGTTGAGATTTTAGATCAAAATGACAATGTTCCATACTTCACCTTTCCTAGTGTTAACCCTTACACCCTAAATGTCCACTACCATCCCCAGAGTAAAAGTGACATCACAGTTTTGAGAGCATCTGATGGTGACAGTGGAAACAATGCTTTCCTCACATATGAAATCATACAAGGAAATAATAAACAGTTGTTTACTATGAACTCACACAGTGGTGCTTTATCATTCTCCAGACAAGTTTATCTAAATGATGCTGGAAGTTATGAACTAAAGTTTGTTGTAAAAGACAGTGGTAGTCCAGTTCAGTCATCAGCAACTAGTGTGACTTTGGTATTGGCTGTTAGTAATGAGACATCACCAATGTTGAAAAGTGTACCTTTACAATCTTCAGGTAGAGTCCATATGACATGGGTTATTATCATTGTATCATCAGCAGTAATAGTATCAGTGGCTATTGTTGTTTCTATAACACTGTGTATAATGAAATGTATTAAACACAGAGATAACACAGCTACTACAACAAAGACTACAGCATACCAAGGTAGAACAGAGATGAAACAATTGTTGTATCAGTCTAACAATCCTGTTGCTATGTCAAGGAATACAGAAGAGATGATAAAAAGAAATATATATTCTGAGAGATCAAAGAGTGAATGTTATTCAGAAGGTCAGCTACAGAATAAATATGAAGCTTCAGTTCAGTCAAGAACTTTACCAAAACCTACCCCAGTAAGTGAAAAGATTATATTTTCTATCTTTACTTTATATGTAAAAGATAAACAATAAGATTATTTTAACAATGCTTTATCTTCAATAATATAGTCCAATATTAAATTGTAAACTACATGTCTATTGTAACTAGGATTGTTTGATGTCTCCTCACATTTCTCTTGGTTTGTTTGTCAACAGAAATATTGTCAACCTGTTGTGGTGACATCAAGTGATGATGCTGTGGAAGATAATCCTCCTATAGTTTGTAACTATACATCAGATACAATGTCATCTAAGAGAAGTAGTAGACGTGTATTGAATGAAGGTGATATGAAACATTATGAAGAAATACCAGGAATATCAGGTTAATAACTACTTTCGCTATTTTATACTTTGCGGGGTCGATAAAATAAGGTATCAGTAATTCACTAAGGTAAGTGCTGGCCTTGTGGCAAAAGTAGAAACAATTATATTTTGATAACATCTCAAATGTACATTTTTCCTTGTATTGATATTTAGCAAATTTATAAAACTCTCTGTGGTTAAGAGTGAATCTTTCATTGGCCTATCTGATTATTAGGGAATCTGTCATGTTTATATACATATGGTCATTACGAATGCTTGCCTAATTTAATAGTAGAATGGTCTCCTTTATAATTGTGTAAGATATTATTTTCTATCTAAATTCCAGATCAAAATACATATAAAAACAACGATACATCTACATCAAAGGATTCCAGTGAAGAAACACCAGTGAAACATGTTTAATTACTTCATTGAATTGCCATAGCAAATAGAAGTTATATACTGTTCAGTATTACATGATCACAGACACAGACACCTTCTATATTAACTATACTTTGTAACAACATACATTATTTAAAACTAGAAGGCTTAATAAAGGAAACTATAGATCTCTTTAAATTAGTAGTTGAAATAATTTACTATGTGAGACTCTGAAAATGTCAGCATCACGAATGTAGAAAATAATTGTAATAACAGTCAACCAATAAATAATATTTGAGAAAATTGACTAAATTACCCTTAGAAATGGGAAAATGTGAATATCATTAGGGGTAATATACTCAGTTTTCTCAGCTATTATTCATAGTTATTAACCATTGTTACAGTTATCTACTGTTTTGGAGGCTCATGTTTTAAAATTACTAATATTTACAGTGGTTCAATAATAATTCATAAAGTTAATTGACTATAGGTTATGGAGTGTAATAAATAGGAATATTTTAAATGGGTTACCACATCCTTTAAAGATTTTATGTTTAAGGTGAAGATTTTATACTTAAGGTGAAGTGTAAAAATGCCAAAAGTAGATTTTTTATGTTTTAACAAGAAAATAATTTCTTTATATCATATTGGTTTCTGATTCATGCAGAAGGCCAACACTTTTGGAAGTGGATAAAGTCCATTAAATCAAATGCAGTTTATTTCTGTTACTTTATTTTATCAACCCCGTAAGGATGAAAGGCAGAGCTTATCTTAGAATTTGAACTCATTTAGTAGTAAATAATATTGGGAAAAATATTGTAATTAATTAATGTTATTAAATAGATATTGTAATTTATTAATTGTATTATTAGTTTGGGGATAGGCATGATTGTCAAACCATCTCTTTCCTAATAAATACGAGACCTTCCACCTCACAAAAGCTAATCAATACTTAAGCGAAAATGTCATTGGTCTTCTGTTTAGGTCATTCAGCCAATCAGATTCTCACTAAAACATAGACAGAATTCATTAACAAAGAGAAACATTGACATTACTGATGTTATTTAACCAAACATGTTATGTTTAACTATATAGAATTGTGTAGCTATTTTAATATATATCTATATATATGTAAATAGTTATTGATAACACTAAACAAACATCATCTTTAATTATAAATACATACACAATATTAGAGGGATGTACTGCCACAGACATACAACTTCAATAACACACACAACCCTATCCTAGCAGCAGACTATCTGCCTGACGTGCTACACTACTCTATCAACATACAGCCATTGTCACACACCATTACAGCAGCACTTACAATGGAGCTTTCTACAACAATACATCTTTCTATTCTCACTGAATAACCAATGATATAATTATTAAAAAGGTAAGTTTCTATTTAATCCCATTTTATAATCTCATTTTATATACTAAATCTTAGTAAATCTGTCAGATATTGTTTTAACATTTTTAATATTAACTTCAGAACAAAGAGATTGAACAATAATTTACATATATTTTTGAATAATATGCTGATTGTTTAATATTACAACTGATTACATGATGATGTTTAAAATGTTTAACATTGAGACTATATTTCATAGAAACAATATTATTTGTGTGTAAATAATATTTGTTAACATTATATTGAACAGTAACAATACAGAACAGTCTATATAATGTAGTGTTGCAGTGTATGTTTGTTTTTGTAGTAAGTAAAATGTAGTATGTTTATATAGTAGATAGTTATATGAAAGATATTTAAAGATGTTTGGTATAAAAGTATGAATAAATATTCTCTATTTTAGTCATAATATGTAGTTTTTTAGCAGTGATGAGGTAACAGTGTGTTAGAAATTTGGGTTTAGGATAATGGCGGACATGTTAAGATTTGTAGCAGTCAGTATCTGAATGGTAATAGTGGTATGGTATGACAGACGGTAAAATGAGAAGAGTTAGATTTTTTTTGGTGTTCACAAAATATTTAAAAAATACAATTTACTTTGTGTGTGTATTTACTTCTTAAGAAAATTTGAAAGTTATTGTAATATGTAATTTCTTTTTAAACATATCTTCCTTCTCTTGCTGCTTTCAGAATATATTTATTTGTATAAATTCAGTCTAAATTTTCTGTTATATTTTACACTATATTCTGCTTTATTTGGTTAAGAATTCTTTGGTGTGTTTTGATAAGATTTAAATTAACAATTTGCAGAGATTAAAGTCGTGTTTACTATTTAAATGGAAAGCTGTTCATCATCATATATGTCTTCCAATATTCTGTATCTATATATGTTTATTGTATAAATTATATACACTGCTACTCTAATCATTGAAATTTAATGTCTGCTCTGAATCTATATGTAAACTGTTATCCTTTAGTTTTTGTTTCTTGTAAGATGTTCATCATCATTATTTAACATCCACTTTCCCTGCTAGCAAGGTATGGAGTTCCAATTTTAAATTATCATATATTGATAGTCTTACTTCTCAGAAATAGTAATACAAACACACAGGCATGGATGTGTTGTTAAAAAGTTTGCTTTTCAACCACATGGTTTGGGGTTCAATCTAAACCCGCTGTCTGGTACGTACTAAAGCCTCAGGCTGACCTCTGCCTTAATACTGACCCAGTTTGTGACCAGTAGCATGAAAAACAGGCATTAAATGATTATGATGATTGTGTCTTTGGAGTCATTTAATAAGAAAAAGATACATGGTAATATAGCTGTAATAAACACAAGTGAAGAGTAAATTCTCATGTAATATAATTCTGTGGATATATTGTTGTAAATATTGGTTAGAAAGTGATATAGTAGTACTAGTCATATGAAACATAATGAGGCAGTGAAGGTTTCTATATCTACAAATGAGCCAAGAGAACAAAATTATCAATGCCCAGGGAAAGAGTTTCTCTTTTCTTTTAATGTCATCTAAATTGGGACAATTACCAGTTACATATTGTAATATAAATATAAACTCATCATTCTCCCAACTCTGATATATTTCCTCTATAATACATAACATAGTGGAAGACAACATTCATATTATGTAATGATTAAAAATAATCCACTGCAGTCAATTATTTGCTGTATATCTGTTGTTAAGAATCCTAACAAAAACTTTGTGTCAGTTTGACAAATATTAGGACTGTATTTTAGGATAGACAGACTTCAAAAAAGGTATTTTTGGAGCACAAATATGCAATAGGTACACTGTTAAATTGAGCCCTACTCCTGCCATTCTTTACCATACACAAATATATTGAACTAAGGAACGAACATAACTCGTATATACCTATATAGGTTGCAAATTAGAACACCGGACAGAATGCCTTCCAGTATTCATTCTGGTTCTCTACTCACTGAGTTCAAACCCTCTTGAGGATCAAATTTGTCATCTGTTTGAGGCTGATTCTTCCTCTATCCCCCCCCCCCCCTCTCATTTTCTAACCTTCTCCGGAAGAAATTTGCTGTATTCAGATCTGGAGATGAGATGGACTCTGCCAGGCTTAAAAATTGCCCAAGAAACACTATGTCAATACAGCCACATTACGACTCCACCAGGAGTTATGGGACCATTGTACATACATTCCTATATACATATTTATATAATCTTACTTCAAGTTTTATATGGATGTTATAGACCCAGAAAAACCTGTGCCGACTTGATAAATTCCAACCTCACACACTTACACCTCTCCAAGACAATGTCACTGGACCGAGATCTTTGGCGCTTCACAGTAATACAGAAGACCCGCCTTGCCTAAGTACAAAACGAAACCTACAGTCAGTAGGCACCTCTAACAAAAATACACCCCCACCCCATCCACACCACCCCTTCCAATCTAAATTTATGTTGGTACCACAACATCCAGTCCGCAACAAATGAGGTCGTGTAGGTGTCACGACAAAAAAACACACAGTCCACGCTGTAATGTGGTCGTGTAGGTAACACGGTAAAAACCTCCCAGTCCACACTGTAAACGTGGTTGGTGTTAGGAAGAGCATCCAGCCGTAGAAAACCCGCCAGACAGTCCTATACGAGCAAGACAACCAATCTTGCCTCAAGTGGGAAAATTCCCATCCAAACCCATGCAAGCGTGGAAGATGGACATTAAACGATGATGATGATGATGATAGTTGCATTGTTGCAACACAAGGCAAAATTATCTGAGGCAATCTATATCCACTCAATGATGGGAGAAACCAATTAATTCCCTCCATCAAAGTGGACCCAGCAAGGTGAGAGATGATGATGAGTATAGTGATGAATTTAGTGTGAAGTTGGGAATCTACTAGGGTTCAGTTATCAACTTCCTCCAGTTTATTATAGTCCTCAAAACCATTACAGAGAAATTCTGTGGGAGTTCCTGTATAGAGACAATCTAGCCATGAACGCTTAAACTATAAAAGAACTAGTGAAGAAGCTCCAGACAGAACAAAACCTGGAATTGAAGGGCCTCAAAATAAACATCAGCAATGACTAAAGATTTAATAAGTAGGAAATAAGATGAAATTCTGCTACATCAGGAAAATGGCCATGCTCAATATGCAAAATAGGGGTAGGTAGGAATTCTATAATGTGATACAAGTTTGTACAATGGATGCACAGGAGATGTAGTAGGATCACAGATAGGCTGATAAAGATGATAAACTTCACAGATGACAGGTGCACAGGAGCAGTCGACTGTCAGACTACCCATAAAAGGTACTGTGGAATACTCAACCACCTACTTATTAATTTCATGAGTGGCTACTGAAAATAAAGAATACAACATCCAAGGTAGAACAGAAATGAAACAATTGTATCAATCAAAATCCCGGCAAAAATTAGTTGCACCTGTATTTGAAAGTGGCAGCTTTGTCACACACTGACATGCTGAATCTTCCTGAAATCTTTTTTAGGGAGACTGTTTCAAAGTCCAAACAAATACAATCATTTTTGGAACCAATGGAGCTAAACAACAACAGCAATGGAGTTATTAGTCTCTCTAGTATGTTGTTTGAGCAATTACAGATTCTAGATCTTCAATCAGATCTTTAAGATTTAAAGGATATATTTTTTTAAATGTATACACTGATTTTTTCATATTCCAGTTTAGTATGTTATATTTCATTAAGGACATAATCCTTTAACTATTTCTATATTTTCCATTAGTACTCCCTTCCTTCTTTTGGTTGGAAACAGTAATTCTCCAACACAACTTGCCACATGTTATAGTACCTTATCTTCTTAATATTACATATTCTGAGATCAACCTTCATATATCTTCCCTTTTCGTTCTTAAGCTTTTCAATGAGCTTGCTTCAACTTAAACCAAAAGATTTTCTCTTCTACCTTTTTTTTTATGCGAAATTCATATAAAGAAAAGATAACATATCTTTCAGTTATCTTTTAATATGATTATTTCTGTGTATTTTTATGTAAAATTATAGCTTATAGTATGATTTCTGTTGATGTCTGATAAAATATATTTCTGTTTTAGATTCACTCCTTACCTAATCAGGACATTTTTAACCAGTACCAACACAACAACAACAATATGTTACTCTTATTGTCTATTGTATTATCAATGGTCCACTGTGTTCTGACCATAGACCTTACCTACCATGTGGAAGAAGAGAGAAGTCCAGGAACATATGTAGCAGACATTGCTGCTGATTCTAAACTTTTAGACAATGTTAAACCATCTGACCAACAATTGATAACATTCAGTCAATTTAAACAAAAGGTGGCACAGTTATTTAATATCACGAAAACAGGTAAACTGTACACTGCTCAGACACTGGATGCAGAGAAACTCTGTTCATTTAACAAAGAATGTTCTAGAACTGAGAAGGTTGTTGTCAATAAAGGAAGAAGTGTTACAAAAGTATTAAAAATTAAAATAGTAATAGAAGACATCAATGACCATCAACCTGAGTTTCCTCTAAAGAATGTTAATATGCAGTTTAGTGAAGATATTAGCAAAGGTTTAAAAAGATCACTACCAAATGCTATGGACAAAGATGTAGGTTTTCAGAACTCATTAATACAATATAAATTAAAATCCAAGAATGGTGAACCATTCTCTCTGTCAGTCTCGAAAAGAGCTGATGGTATTTCTTCACTTAACATAGTTTTAAAAGAATCATTAGACAGAGAAATCAAAGATACATATTTACTCCAGGTCATAGCTAAAGATGGAGGTTCACCATCAAAACAAGGTATTTTAAATATAAATATCTCTATAATAGATGTGAATGACAACCCACCAGTATTTTCTAAACCTCTATATAATATATCCATACAAAGTACACATCACAAATCTAAACCCATTATTATTTTATCTGTAACAGATTCTGATTCTGGAGAAAATGGTAAAATTACTTTCCATTTCAGTCCAAAGACATCGGATCTTGCAAAAAGTTATTTCCAATTAAATGAAACCATTGGAAAGATTTTCTTAAATAAATATTCAAGTTTAGGAAAAAAGAAAGCCTATGAATTATTTATAGAAGCCAGAGATGGAGGCAACCCTCCATTCAGTTCCATAGCAACAGTTCTGATAAATATTGTCAATCAACACAACAACCCTCCATCTATTGATATAGATTATGTTTCTGCTATCAATGACCACACAGCTACCATCTCTGAAGATATCAAAGTTGGTAGTTTCATTGCTTATGTGATGGTCACTGACAATGATGTTGGACAAAATGGAGAGATCAGCTGTGATATCAAACATGATACATTCAAACTACATTCAATGGGATCTAAAGAATATAAAATAGTTCTAAACAAACCAGTAGACAGAGAAACACAAGGACACTATAACATTCCTGTCTCATGTCAAGATAAAGGATTACCACCTCTTAAAAGTGTTAAAACTCTCTCTATCCAAGTGACTGATATCAATGATGTACAACCACAGTTTACCAAAGATACATTCCAATTCCTGACCTATGAAAACAAAGATAAAGACTTCCCTATTGGTTTTGTCAATGCCACTGACCCTGACCTTGGATCTGCTGGAGAACTGACATATTCTCTGATACATAAAGAAAAATCAAATCTACCATTTCTGATCACCAGTTATGGCTTTATTTCAGCCACCATGTCATTAGACAGAGAGAAACAAGATGTGTATAAATTTGAGGTTTTTGTCAAAGATAATGGAAGTCCATCTCTGAATGACACAGCCAATGTTGTTGTTGAGATTTTAGATCAAAATGACAATGTTCCATATTTCACCTTTCCTAGTGTTAACCCTTACACCCTAAATGTCCACTACCATCCCCAGAGTAAGAGTGACATCACAGTTTTGAGAGCATCTGATGGTGACAGTGGAAACAATGCTTTCCTCACATATGGAATCATACAAGGAAATAATAAACAGTTGTTTACTATGAACTCACACAGTGGTGCTTTATCATTCTCCAGACAAGTTTATCTAAATGATGCTGGAAGTTATGAACTAAAGTTTGTTGTAAAAGACAGTGGTAGTCCAGTTCAGTCATCAACAACTAGTGTGACTTTGGTATTGGCTGTTAGTAATGAGACATCACCAATGTTGAAAAGTGTACCTTTACAATCTTCAGGTAGAGTCCATATGACATGGGTTATTATCATTGTATCATCAGCAGTAATAGTATCAGTGGCTATTGTTGTTTCTATAACACTGTGTATAATGAAATGTATTAAACACAGAGATAACACAGCTACTACAACAAAGACTACAGCATACCAAGGTAGAACAGAGATGAAACAATTGTTGTATCAGTCTAACAATCCTGTTGCTATGTCAAGGAATACAGAAGAGATGATAAAAAGAAATATATATTCTGAGAGATCAAAGAGTGAATGTTATTCAGAAGGTCAGCTACAGAATAAATATGAAGCTTCAGTTCAGTCAAGAACTTTACCAAAACCTACTCCAGTAAGTGAAAAGATTAAAATATTTTCTCTTTACTTTATATGTAAAAGATAAACAATAAGATTATTTTAACAATGTTTTATCTTCAATAATATAGTCCAATATTAAATTGTAAACTACATGTTTATTGTAACTAGGATTGTTTAATGTCTCCTCACATTTCTCTTGGTTTGTTTGTCAACAGAAATACTGTCAACCTGTTGTGGTGACATCAAGTGATGATGCTGTAGAAGATAATCCTCCTATAGTTTGTAACTATACATCAGATACAATGTCATCTAAGAGAAGTAGTAGACGTGTATTGAATGAAGGTGATATGAAACATTATGAAGAAATACCAGGAATATCAGGTTAATATCTACTTTGGCTATATTATATTTTGCGGGGATGATAAAATAAGGTACCAGTAATTCACTGGCGTAATTGCTGACCTTGTGCAAAAGTAGAAACAATTATATTTTGATAACATCTCAAATGTACATTTTTCCTTATATTGATATTTAGCAAATTTATAAAACTCTCTGTGGTTAAGAGTGAATCTTTCATTGGCCCATCTGATTATTAATGAATTTGTCATGTTTATATACATATGGTCATTACGAATGCTTGCCTAATTTAATAATAGAATGGTCTCCTTTATAATTGTGTAAGATATTATTTTCTATCTAAATTCCAGATCAAAATATATATAAAAACAACGATACATCTACATCAAAGGATTCCAGTGAAGAAACACCAGTGAAACATGTATAATTACTTCATTGAATTGCCATAGCAAATAGAAGTTATATACTGTTCAGTATTACATGATCACAGACACAGACACCTTCTATATTAACTACACTTTGTAACAACATACATTATTTAAAACTAGAAGGCTTAATAAAGGAAACTATAGATCTCTTTAAATTAGTAGTTGAAATAATTTACTATGTGAGACTCTGAAAATGTCAGCATCACGAATGTAGAAAATAATTGTAATAACAGTCAACCAATAAATAATATTTGAAAAAATTGACTAAATTACCCTTAGAAATGGGAAAATGTGAATATCATTAGGGGTAATATACTCAGTTTTCCCAGCTATTATTCATAGTTATTAACCATTGTTGCAGTTATCTACTGTTTTGGATGCTCATGTTTTAAAATTACTAATATTTACAGTGGTTCAATAATAATTCATAAAGTTAATTGACTATAGGTTATGGAGTGTAATAAATAGGAATATTTTAAATGGGTTACCACATCCTTTAAAGATTTTATGTTTAAGGTGAAGATTTTATACTTAAGGTGAAGTGTAAAAATGCCAAAAGTAGATTTTTTATGTTTTAACAAGAAAATAATTTCTTTATATCATATTGGTTTCTGATTCATGCAGAAGGCCAACACTTTTGGAAGTGGATAAAGTCCATTAAATCAAATGCAGTTTATTTCTGTTACTTTATTTTATCAACCCCGTAAGGATGAAAGGCAGAGCTTAGAATTTGAACTTATTTAGTAGTAAATAATATTGGGAAAAATATTGTAATTAATTAATGTTATTAAATAGATATTGTAATTTATTAATTGTATTATTAGTTTGGGGATAGGCATGATTGTCAAACCATCTCTTTCCTAATAAATACGAGACTTTCCACCTCACAAAAGCTAATCAATACTTAAGCGAAAATGTCATTGGTCTTCTGTTTAGGTCATTTAGCCAATCAGATTCTCACTAAAACATAGTCAGAATTCATTAACAAAGAGAAACATTGACATTACTGATGTTATTAAACCAAACATGTTATGTTTAACTATAGAATATTGTAGCTATTTAAATATATATCTATATATATGTAAATAGTTATTGATAGCAGTAAACAAACATCATCTTTAAGGATAAATACATATACAATATTATTAGAGGGATGTACTGCCACAAACATACAACTTCAATAACACACACAACCCTATCCTAGCAGCAGACTATCTGCCTGACGTGCTACACTACTCCATCAACATACAGCCATTGTCACACACCATTACAGCAGCACTTACAATGGAGCTTTCTACAACAATACATCTTTCTATTCTCACTGAATAACCAAGGATATAATTATTAAAGAGGTAAGTTTCTATTTAATCCCAATTTATAATCTCATTTTATATACTAAATCTTAGTAAATCTGTAAGATATTGTTTTAACATATTTAATATTAACTTCAGAACAAAGAAATTGAACAATAATTTACATATATTTTTGAATAATATGCTGATTGTTTAATATTACAACTGATTACATGATGATGTTTAAAATGTTTAACATTGAGACTATATTTCATAGAAACAATATTATTTGTGTGTAAATAATATTTGTTAACATTATATTGTACAGTAACAATACAGAACAGTCTATATAATGTAGTGTTGCAGTGTATGTTTGTTTTTGTCGTAAGTATAATGTAGTATGTTTATATAGTAGATAGTTATATGAAAGATATTCTAAGATGTTTGATATAAAAGTATGAATAAATATTCTATATTTTAATCATAATATCTAGTTTTTTTAGCAGTGATGAGGTAACAGTGTGTTAGAAATTTGGGTTTAGGATAATGGCGGACATGTTAAGATTTGTAGCAGTCAGTATCTGAATGGTAATGGTGGTATGGTATGACAGACGGTAAAATGAGAAAAATTAGATTTTTTGGGGAGTTCACAAAATATTTAAAAAATACAATTTACTTCTTAAGAAAATTTGAAAGTTATTGTAATATGTAATTACTTTTTAAACATATCTTCCTTCTCTTGCTGCTTTCAGAATATATTTATTTGTATAAATTCAGTCTAAATTTTCTGTTATATTTTACACTATATTTTGCTTTATTTGGTTAAGAATTCTTTGGTGTGTTTTGATAAGATTTAAATTAACAATTTGCAGAGATTAAAGTTGTGTTTACTATTTAAATGGAAAGCTGTTCATCATCATATATCATCATCACCATCATCATCATCATCACCGTTTTACGTCCGTTCTTCCACGCTAGCATGGGTTAGACGGGTTGTCCTGTTGTGGGCAGTGTCTGGTCGGCTGACCATGCCTTGCTCATACAGGAACTGATTTGGCTTGTTTTCTACAGCTGGATGCCCTTCCTAACACCAACCTCATTTACAGTGAGTGCTGGGTGCTTTTTCGTGGCGCCTACACGTCCACTTTACAGTGTGGGCTGGGTGCTTTATTACCGTGGCACCTCCAGGACCACCTTGCGGGGGCGGGGGGGGGGGGGCATATTGTCTATATGCTTCAGCATGTACCCATGGGAGGTCGGGTACTCTGTATTACTGCGTGACGCCAGAAGTCACGGTCGTGTGTCATTGCCTTTGAGAGGTGTAATTGGGTAAGGTTGGCTTTTATCCCCTCATCCCAGGTCATCTTGGGTCTCCCCACTCCGCGGTTTCCATCAACTTCTAGTGCTCTGCACTTTTTTATGCAGCTGTCATCCTTCATACGCATCACATGTCCTTACCAGCGCAACCGCCTCTCCTGCACACAGCATTTGATTCCTCTTATGCTCAGTCTCTCTCTCAATTCATTTATGCTTTGTCGTTCACGTATATTACTGTTACACATCCATCGGAGCATGCAGGCTTCGTTTCTCTCTAATCTACGTAAGTCTTCCACCTTCAGCGCCCAGGTCTCACTACCATACAACATTGCTGTTCGGATACACGCATCATACAGTCTGCCTTTCATTCTGAGGGAGAATCTCTTCCAATATTCTGTATCTATATATGTTTATTGTATAAATTATATACACTGCTACTCTAATCATTGAAATTTAATGTCTGCTCTGAATCTATATGTAAACTGTTATCCTTTAGTTTTTGTTTCTTGTAAGATGTTCATCATCATTATTTAACATCCACTTTCACTGCTAGCAAGGTATGGAGTTCCAATTTTAAAGTTATCATATATTGATAGTCTTACTTCTCAGAAATAGTAATACAAACACACAGGCATGGATGTGTTGTTAAAAAGCTTGCTTTTCAACCACATGGTTTGGGGTTCAATCTTATCCCACTGTCTGGTACGTACTATAGCCTCAGGCTGACCAATGCCTTGTAAGAGGTCAGTAGCTCTGCCTTAATACTGGCCCAGTTTGTGACCACTAGCATGAAAAACAGACATTAAATGATTATGATGATTGTGTCTTTGGAGTCATTTAATAAGAAAAAGATACATGATAATATAGCTGTAATAAACACAAGTGAAGAGTAAATTCTCATGTAATATAATTCTGTGAATATATTGTTGTAAATATTGGTTAGAAAGTGATATAGTAGTACTTGTCATATGAAAAATAATGAGGCAGTGAAGGTTTCTATATCTACAAATGAGCCAAGAGAACAAAATTATCAATGCCCAGGGAAAGAGTTTCTCTTTTCTTTTAATGTCATCTAAATTGGGACAATTACCAGTTACATATTGTAATATAAATATAAACTCTTCATTCTACCAACTCTAATATATTTCCTCTATAATACATAACATAGTGGAAGACAACATTCATATTATGTAATGATTAAAAATAATCCACTGCAGTCAATTATTTGTATATCTGTTGTTAAGAATCCTAACAAAAACATTGTGTCAGTTTGACAAATATTAGGACTGTATTTTAGGATAGACAGACTTCAAAAAAGGTATTTTTGGAGCACAAATATGCAATAGGTACACTGTTAAATTGAGCCCTACTCCTGCCATTCTTTACCATACACAAATATATTAAACTAAGGAACGAACATAACTCGTATATACCTATATAGGTTGCAAATTAGAACACCGGACAGAATGCCTTCCAGTATTCATTCTGGTTCTCTACTCACTGAGTTCAAACCCTCTTGAGGATCAAATTTGTCATCTGTTTGAGGCTGATTCTTCCTCTATCCCCCCCCCCCCCTCTCATTTTCTAACCTTCTCCGGAAGAAATTTGCTGTATTCAGATCTGGAGATGAGATGGACTCTGCCAGGCTTAAAAATTGTCCAAGAATATGTCAATACAGCCACATTACGACTCCACCAGGAGTTATGGGGCCATCGTACATACATTCCTATATACATATTTATATAATCTTATTTCAAGTTTTATATGGATGTTATAGTTTCATTGTTGCAACACATGTTGAATTATCTGAGGTAATCTATATCCACTCAATGATGGGAGAAACCATCACAGTGGACCCAGCAATGTGAGAAATGGTGATGAGTATAGTAACAAATTTAGAGTGAAGGTGGGAATCCACTAGGGTTCAGTTATCAACTCCTTCCAGTTTATTATTGTCCTCTAAGTCATTACAGAGAAATTCATCACTGGTTGTCTATGGGGGTTACTGTATATTGACAATCTAGCCCTGAAAATGAAACTGTAAAAGAACTTGTGAAGAACCTCCAGATATAGAAACAAAATCTAGAATTGAAGAGCTTCAAAGTAAACATTGGCAAAGAGTAAAGTTTTCATAAGTAGGAAACAAGATGAAATTCTGCTACCAGTTCATACAATTGATGCACAGGAGTAGTAAGATGTAGTAAGATCATAGATAGGCTGATAACGATAATAAACTTCACAGATGATAGGTGCACAGGAGCAGTCAACTGTAAGACTACCCATAAAAGGTACGCGTCTCTGTGGAATACTCAACCACCTACTTATTAATTTCATGAGTGGCATATGGCTTAGTGGTTAGAGCATTGGCTTTGCAATCGAAAGGTTGTGAGTTCAATTCTCAGACCGGGTGATGTGTTGTTTCTTTGAGCAAGACACTTTATTTCAGATTACTCCAGTTTACTCAGCTGTAGAAATGAAATGATAAGACTGGGGTCCCTATCATTCCATTGCAAAGTGGTCGTGGAGGTGCCATGGCAAAAAAGCACCCAGCCCACACTGTAAAGTGGACGTGTAGGCGCAACGGGAAAAAAGCACCCAGCACTCACTGTAAATGAGGTTGGTGTTAGGAAGGGCATCCAGCTGTAGAAATCAAGCCAGAATCAGTTCCCGTCCCACCCTTGCAAGCAGGAAAAAACGGACATAAAATGAAATGATGATGATGATGATGGCTACTGCAATAAAGAATACAACATTCTAGGTAGAACAGAGATGAAACACTTGTATCAATCAAAAATCCCGGCAAAAATTAGTTGCACCTTTATTTGAAAGGGACAGCTTTGTCACACTGTGAATGCTGAATCTTCCTGAAATCTTTTTTAGGGATACTGTTTCAAAGTCCAAACAAATGCAACACTCATTGTTGGAACCAATGGAGCTAAACAACAACAGCAATGGAGTTATTAGTCTCTCTAGTATGTTGTTTGAGCAATTTCAGATTCTAGATCTTCAATCAGATCTTTAAGATTTTAAAGGATATATTTTTTTTAAATATATACAATGATTTTTTTCGATCCAAGTTTAGTATGTTATATTTTATTAGGAACATAATCCTTTAACCACTTCTATATGTTTATGTAATAGTATCTTTTTATAGATAATATAGCTTTGTGTGATTTATGTTGACGTCAGATGATGATAACTGATAAAATATATTTCTGTTTTAGATTCACTCCTTACCTAATCAGGACATTTTTATCCAGTACCAACACAACTGCTACAACAATATGTTACTATCGTCTATTGTATTATCAATGGTCCACTGTGTTCTGACCATAGACCTTACCTACCATGTGGAAGAAGAGAGAAGTCCAGGAACATATGTAGCAGACATTGCTGCTGATTCTAAACTTTTAGACAATGTTAAACCATCTGACCAACAATTGATAATATTCAGTCAATTTAAACGAAAGGTGGCACAGTTATTTAATATCACCAAAACAGGTAAATTGTACACTGCTCAGACACTGGATGCAGAGAAGCTCTGTACATTCAACAAAGAATGTTCTAGAACAGTGAAAATTATAATGAAGAAAGTGGAAACTTTTACAAAAATTATAAAAGTCAAAATAGTAATAGAAGACATTAACGACCATGAACCAGAGTTTCCAAAAAAACAAATCACTTTGCAATTTAGGGAAGGAGATGGAAAAGGAATGAAAAAGTCAATTCCAAATGCCATAGATAATGACATTAGTTACCAAAATTCTTTTATTGAATATAAACTTAAAAAATCCAATGATGCATTTTCTTTGTCAGTTTCTAAAAGAGCTGATGGTATTTCCTCATTAAATATTTTATTAAAAGAAAAATTAGACAGAGAGATAAAAGAGAAACACAATTTAGAAGTTATTGCTAAAGATGGAGGCTCCCCATCTAAACAGTGTGTGTTAAATGTTCTGATTATTGTGGAAGATGAGAATGATAATCCACCTGTATTTTCAAAACCACTTTATAATATTTCCATTAGAACCACTCATGATATAACCAAACCTATTCTTAATTTGTCAGTAACAGACAAAGATTTAGGACCGAACAGTAAAATTACTTTCCATTTCAGTCCCAAAACATCAGCTTTAGCACAGAAATATTTTGAATTAAATAAAAAAGATGGTAAAATATTTTTGTCCAGAATTTCTAGCTTAAATGAAAAAAATTCCTTTGAATTATTTATAGAAGCCAGAGACGGCGGTAACCCTCCATTCAGTTCCATAGCAACAGTTCTGATAAATGTTATCAATCAACACAACAACCCTCCATCTATTGATATAGATTATGTTTCTGCTCTTAATTATAACTCAGGAACCATGTCTGAAAAAATCAAAGTTGGTAGTTTCATTGCTTATGTGATGGTCACTGACAATGATGTTGGACAAAATGGAGAGGTCAGCTGTGATATCAAACATGATACATTCAAACTACAGTCAATGGGATCTAAAGAATATAAAATAATTCTAAACAAACCAGTAGACAGAGAAACACAAGGACACTATAACATTCCTGTCTCATGTCAAGATAAAGGATTACCACCTCTTAAAAGTGTTAAAACTCTCTCTATCCAAGTGACTGATATCAATGATGTACAACCACAATTTACCAAAGATACTTTCCAATTCCTGACCTATGAAAACAAAGATAAAGACTTCCCTATTGGTTTTGTCAATGCCACTGACCCTGACCTTGGATCTGCTGGACAACTCACATATTCTCTGATACATAAAGAAAAATCAAATCTACCATTTCTGATCACAAGTTATGGCTTTATTTCAGCCACCATGTCATTAGACAGAGAGAAACAAGATGTGTATAAATTTGAGGTTTTTGTCAAAGATAATGGAAGTCCATCTCTGAATGACACAGCCAATGTTGTTGTTGAGATTTTAGATCAAAATGACAATGTTCCATATTTCACCTTTCCTAGTGTTAACCCTTACACCCTAAATGTCCACTACCATCCCCAGAGTAAGAGTGACATCACAGTTTTGAGATCATCTGATGGTGACAGTGGAAACAATGCTTTCCTCACATATGGAATCATACAAGGAAATAATAAACAGTTGTTTACTATGAACTCACACAGTGGTGCTTTATCATTCTCCAGACAAGTTTATCTAAATGATGCTGGAAGTTATGAACTAAAGTTTGTTGTAAAAGACAGTGGTAGTCCAGTTCAGTCATCAACAACTAGTGTGACTTTGGTATTGGCTGTTAGTAATGAGACATCACCAATGTTGAAAAGTGTACCTTTACAATCTTCAGGTAGAGTCCATATGACATGGGTTATTATCATTGTGTCATCAGCAGTAATAGTATCAGTGGCTATTGTTGTTTCTATAACACTGTGTATAATGAAATGTATTAAACACAGAGATAACACAGCTACTACAACAAAGACTACAGCATACCAAGGTAGAACAGAGATGAAACAATTGTTGTATCAGTCTAACAATCCTGTTGCTATGTCAAGGAATACAGAAGAGATGATAAAAAGAAATATATATTCTGAGAGATCAAAGAGTGAATGTTATTCAGAAGGTCAGCTACAGAATAAATATGAAGCTTCAGTTCAGTCAAGAACTTTACCAAAACCTACCCCAGTAAGTGAAAAGATTATATTTTCTATCTCTACTTTATATGTAAAAGATAAACAATGTTTTATCTTCAATAATATAGTACAATATTAAATTGTAAACTACATGTTTATTGTAACTAGCATTGTTTGATGTCTCCTCACATTTCTCCTGGTTTGTTTGTCAACAGAAATATTGTCAACCTGTTGTGGTGACATCAAGTGATGATGCTGTGGAAGATAATCCTCCTATAGTTTGTAACTATACATCAGATACAATGTCATCTAAGAGAAGTAGTAGACGTGTATTGAATGAAGGTGATATGAAACATTATGAAGAATTACCAGGAATATCAGGTTAATAACTACTTTCGCTATTTTATACTTTCAGGGGTCGATAAAATAAAGTATCAGTAATTCACTGTGGTAATTGCTGACCTTGTGGCAAAAGTAGAAAAAATTATATTTTGATAACATCTAAAATGTACATTTTTCCTTATATTGATATTTAGCAAATTTATAAAACTCTCTGCGGTTAAGAATGAATCTTTCATTGGCCCATCTGATTATTAAGGAATTTGTCATGTTTATATATATATGGTCATTACGAATGCTTGCCTAATTTAATAATAGAATGGTCCCCTTTATAATTGTGTAAGATATTATTTTCTATCTAAATTCCAGATCAAAATATATATAAAAACAACGATACATCTACATCAAAGGATTCCAGTGAAGAAACACCAGTGAAACATGTATAATTACTTCATTGAATTGCCATAGCAAATAGAAGTTATATACTGTTCAGTATTACATGATCACAGACACAGACACCTTCTATATTAACTACACTTTGTAACAACATACATTATTTAAAACTAGAAGGCTTAATAAAGGAAACTATAGATCTCTTTAAATTAGTAGTTGAAATAATTTACTATGTGAGACTCTGAAAATGTCAGCATCACGAATGTAGAAAATAATTGTAATAACAGTCAACCAATAAATAATATTTGAGAAAATTGATTAAATTACCCTTAGAAATGGGAAAATGTGAATATCATTAGGGGTAATATACTCAGTTTTCTCAGCTATTATTCATAGTTATTAACCATTGTTGCAGTTATCTACTGTTTTGGAGGCTCATGTTTTAAAATTACTAATATTTACAGTGGTTCAATAATAATTCATAAAGTTAATTGTCTATAGGTTATGGAGTGTAATAAATAGGAGTATTTTAAATGGGTTACCATGTCCTTTAAAGATTTTATATTTAAGGTGAAGATTTTATACTTAAGGTGAAGTGTAAAAATGCCAAAAGTAGATTTTTTATGTTTTAACAAGAAAATAATTTCTTTATATCATTGGTTTCTGATTCATGCAGAAGGCCAACACTTTTGGAAGTGGATAAAGTCCATTAAATCAAATGCAGTTTATTTCTGTTACTTTATTTTATCAACCCCGTAAGGATGAAAGGCAGAGCTTAGAATTTGAACTTATTTAGTAGTAAATAATATTGGGAAAAATATTGTAATTAATTAATGTTATTAAATAGATATTGTAATTTATTAATTGTATTATTAGTTTGGGGATAGGCATGATTGTCAAACCATCTCTTTCCTAATAAATACGAGACCTTCCACCTCACAAAAGCTAATCAATACTTAAGAGAAAATGTCATTGGTCTTCTGTTTAGGTCATTTAGCCAATCAGATTCTCACTAAAACATAGTCAGAATTCATTAACAAAGAGAAGCATTGACATTACTGATGTTATTAAACCAAACATGTTATGTTTAACTATATAGAATATTGTAGCTATTTAAATATATATCTATATATATGTAAATAGTTATTGATAACAGTAAACAAACATCATATTTCAAGATAAATACATACACAATATTATTAGAGGGATGTACTGCCACAAACATACAACTTCAATAACACACACAACTCTATCCTAGCAGCAGACTATCTGCCTGACGTGCTACACTACTCTATCAACATACAGCCATTGTCACACACCATTACAGCAGCACTTACAATGGAGCTTTCTACACCAATACATCTTTCTATTCTCACTGAATAACCAATGATATAATTATTAAAGAGGTAAGTTTCTATTTAATCCCAATTTATAATCTCATTTTATATACTAAATCTCAGTAAATCTGTAAGATATTGTTTTAACATAATTAATATTAACTTCAGAACAAAGAGATTGAACAATAATTTACATATATTTTTGAATAATATGCTGATTGTTTTATTTTACAACTGATTACATGATGATGTTTAAAATGTTTAACATTGAGACTATATTTCATAGAAACAATATTATTTGTGTGTAAATAATATTTGTTAACATTATATTGAACAGTAACAATACAGAACAGTCTATATAATGTAGTGTTGCAGTGTATGTTTGTTTTTGTAGTAAGTAAAATGTAGTATGTTTATATAGTAGATAGTTATATGAAAGATATTTAAAGATGTTTGGTATAAAAGTATGAATAAATATTCTCTATTTTAGTCATAATATGTAGTTTTTTAGCAGTGATGAGGTAACAGTGTGTTAGAAATCTGGGTTTAGGATAATGGCAGACATGTTAAGATTTGTAGCAGTCAGTATCTGAATGGTAATGGTGGTATGGTATGACAGACGGTAAAATGAGAAGAGTTAGATTTTTTTTGGAGTTCACAAAATATTTAAAAAATACAATTTACTTTGTGTGTGTATTTACTTCTTAAGAAAATTTGAAAGTTATTGTAATATGTAATTTCTTTTTAAACATATCTTCCTTCTCTTGCTGCTTTCAGAATATATTTATTTGTATAAATTCAGTCTAAATTTTCTGTTATATTTTACACTATATTCTGCTTTATTTGGTTAAGAATTCTTTGGTGTGTTTTGATAAGATTTAAGTTAACAATTTGCAGAGATTAAAGTCGTGTTTACTATTTAAATGGAAAGCTGTTCATCATCATATATGTCTTCCAATATTCTGTATCTATATATGTTTATTGTATAAATTATATACACTGCTACTCTAATCATTGAAATTTAATGTCTGCTCTGAATCTATATGTAAACTGTTATCCTTTAGTTTTTGTTTCCTGTAAGATGTTCATCATCATTATTTAACATCCACTTTCCCTGCTAGCAAGGTATGGAGTTCCAATTTTAAAGTTATCATATATTGATAGTCTTACTTCTCAGAAATAGTAATACAAACACACAGGCATGGATGTGTTGTTAAAAAGTTTGCTTTTCAACCACATGGTTTGGGGTTCAATCTGAACCCACTGTCTGGTACGTACTATAGCCTCAGGCTGACCTCTGCCTTAATACTGACCCAGTTTGTGACCAGTAGCATGAAAAACAGACATTAAATGATTATGATGATCGTGTCTTTGGAGTCATTTAATAAGAAAAAGATACATGGTAATATAGCTGTAATAAACACAAGTGAAGAGTAAATTCTCATGTAATATAATGCTGTGAATATATTGTTGTAAATATTGGTTAGAAAGTGATATAGTAGTACTTGTCATATGAAACATAATGAGTCAGTGAAGTTTTCTATATCTACAAATGAGCCAAGAGAATAGAATTATCAATGCCCAGGGAAAGAGTTTCTCTTTTCTTTTAATGTCATCTAAATTGGGACAATTACCAGTTACATATTGTAATATAAATATAAACTCATCATTCTACCAACTCTAATATATTTCCTCTATAATACATAACATAGTGGAAGACAACATTCATATTATGTCATGATTAAAAATAATCCACTGCAGTCAATTATTTGTATATCTGTTGTTAAGAATCCTAACAAAAACATTGTGTCAGTTTGACAAACATTAGGACTGTATTTTAGGATAGACACTTCAAAAAAGGTATTTTTGGTACACAAATATGCAATAGGTACACTGTTAAATTGAGCCCTACTCCTGCCATTCTTTACCATACACAAATATATTGAACTAAGGAACGAACATAACTCGTATATACCTATATAGGTTGTGAATTAGAACACCGGACAGAATGCCTTCCAGTATTCATTCTGGTTCTCTACTCACTGAGTTCAAACCCTCTTGAGGATCAAATTTGTCGTTTATCAGTTTGAGGCTGATTCTTCCTCTATCCCCCCCCCCTCATTTTCTAACCTTCTCCGGAAGAAATTTGCTGTATTCAGATCTAGAGATGAGATGGACTCTGCCAGGCTTAAAAATTGTCCAAGAAACGCTGTATGTCAATACAGCCACATTACGACTCCACCTGGAGTTATGGGGCCATCGTACATACATTCCTATATACATATTTATATAATCTTATTTCAAGTTTTATATGGATGTTATAGTTTCATTGTTGCAACACATGTTGAATTATCTGAGGCAATCTATATCCACTCAATGATGGGAGAAACCAATTAATTCCCTCCATCACAGTGGACCCAACAAGGTGAGAAATGGTGATGAGTATAGTAACAAATTTAGAGTGAAGGTGGGAATCAACTAGGGTTCAGTTATCAACTCCTTCCAGTTTATTATTGTCCCCCAAGTCATTACAGAGAAATTCATCACTGGTTGTCTATGTGGGTTACTGTATATTGACAATCTAGCCCTGAAAATGAAACTGTAAAAGAACTTGTGAAGAACCTCCAGATATAGAAACAAAATCTAGAATTGAAGAGCTTCAAAGTAAACATTGGCAAAGAGTAAAGTTTTCATAAGTAGGAAACAAGATGAAATTCTGCTACCAGTTCATACAATTGATGCACAGGAAATGTAGTAAGATCACAGATAAGCTGATAACGATGATAAACTTCACAGATGACAGGTGCACAGGAGTAGTTAACTGTAAGACTACCCATAAAAGGTACACGTGTCTGTGGAATACTCAACCACTTACTTATTAATTTCATGAGTGGCTACTACAACAAAGAATACAACATCCAAGGTAGAACAGAGATGAAACAATTGTATCAATCTAAAATCCTGGCAAAAATTAGTTGCACCTGTATTTGAAAGGGACAGCTTTGTCACACACTGAATGCTGAAACTTCCTGAAATCTTTTTTAGGGATACTGTTTCAAAGTCCAAACAAATGCAACACTCATTGTTGGAACCAATGGAGCTAAACAACAACAGCAATGGAGTCTCTCTAGTATGTTGTTTGAACAATTTCAGATTCTAGATCTTCAATCAGATCTTTAAGAATTTAAAGGATATATTTTTTTAAATGTATACAAATATTTTTTCATATTCCAGTTTAGTATGTTATATTTCATTAGGAACATAATTCTATATTTTCCATTAGTACTCCCTTCCTTCTTTAGGTTGGAAACAGTAATTCTCCAACACAACTTGCCACATGTTTTCTTATTTTCTTCCTAATATTATTTTCCTCCTAATATTAAATATTCTGAGACCAGCCTACACACATCTTCCCTTTTCTTTCTTAAGTTTCTCCATAACCTTGCTTCAACTTAAACCAAAAGATTGTCTCTTCTGCCTTTTTTTTATGCAAAATTCATATTTTTCAGTTTACTTTTATGATAATTATTTCTGTAATAGTATCTTTATAAAGATAATATAGCTTTAAAGTGTGATTTATGTCGGATGATGATAACAGATAAAATATATTTCTGTTTTAGATTCTCTCCTTACCTAATCAGGACATCTTTAACCAGTACGAACACAACTACTACAACAATATGTTACTGTCGTCTATTGTATTATCAATGGTCCACTGTGTTCTGACCATAGACCTTACCTACCATGTGGAAGAAGAGAGAAGTCCAGGAACATATGTAGCAGACATTGCTGCTGATTCTAAACTTTTAGACAATGTTAAACCATCTGACCAACAATTGATAACATTCAGCCAATTTAAACGAAAGGTGGCACAGTTATTTAATATCACTAAAACAGGTAAACTGTACACTGCTCAGACACTGGATGCAGAAAATCTCTGTACATTCAACAAAGAATGTTCCAGAACTGTGAAAATTATAATGAAGAAAGTGGAAACTTTTACAAAAATCATAAAAATCAAAATAGTAATAGAAGACATTAACGACCATGAACCAGAGTTTCCAGAAAAACAAATCACTTTACAATTTAGGGAAGGAGATGGAAAAGGAAGGAAAAAGTCAATTCCAAATGCCATAGACAATGACATTAGTTACCAAAATTCTTTTATTGAATATAAACTTAAAAAATCCAATGATGCATTTTCTTTGTCAGTTTCTAAAAGAGCTGATGGTATTTCCTCATTAAAGATTGTTTTAAAAGATAAATTAGATAGAGAGATAGCAGAGAAATACAATTTAGAAGTTATTGCTAAAGATGGAGGCTCCCCATCTAAACAGTGTGTGTTAAATGTTCTGATTATTGTGGAAGATGAGAATGATAATCCACCTGTATTTTCAAAACCACTTTATAATATTTCCATTAGAACCACTCATGACAAAACCAAACCTATTCTTAATTTGTCAGTAACAGACAAAGATTTAGGACCTAACAGTAAAATTACTTTCCATTTCAGTCCCAAAACATCTGATCAAGCAAAGAAATATTTTGAATTAAATAAAAAAGATGGCAAAATATTTTTGTCGAGAATTTCTAGTTTAAATGAGAAAACATCTTTTGAATTATTTATAGAAGCCAGAGATGGAGGTAACCCTCCACTCAATTCCATAGCAACAGTTTTAGTAAATGTTATCAACCAACACAACAACCCTCCATCTATTGATATAGATTATGTTTCTGCTATCAATGACAACACAGCTACCATTTCTGAGAAGATCAAAGTTGGTAGTTTCATTGCTTATGTGATGGTCACTGACAATGATGTTGGACAAAATGGAGAGGTCAGCTGTGATATCAAACATGATACATTCAAACTACATTCAATGGGATCTAAAGAATATAAAATAGTTCTAAACAAACCAGTAGACAGAGAAACACAAGGACACTATAACATTCCTGTCTCCTGTCAAGATAAAGGATTACCACCTCTTAAAAGTGTTAAAACTCTCTCTATCCAAGTGACTGATATCAATGATGTACAACCACAGTTTACCAAAGATACATTCCAATTCCTGACCTATGAAAACAAAGATAAAGACTTCCCTATTGGTTTTGTCAATGCCACTGACCCTGACCTTCGATCTGCTGGACAACTCACATATTCTCTGATTCATAAAGAAAAATCAAATCTACCATTTCTGATCACCAGTTATGGCTTTATTTCAGCCACCATGTCATTAGACAGAGAGAAACAAGATGTGTATAAATTTGAGGTTTTTGTCAAAGATAATGGAAGTCCATCTCTGAATGACACAGCCAATGTTGTTGTTGAGATTTTAGATCAAAATGACAATGTTCCATATTTCACCTTTCCTAGTGTTGACCCTTACACCCTAAATGTCCACTACCATCCCCAGAGTAAAAGTGACATCACAGTTTTAAGAGCATCTGATGGTGACAGTGGAAACAATGCTTTCCTCACATATGGAATCATACAAGGAAATAATAAACAGTTGTTTACTATGAACTCACACAGTGGTGCTTTATCATTCTCCAGACAAGTTTATCTAAATGATGCTGGAAGTTATGAACTAAAGTTTGTTGTAAAAGACAGTGGTAGTCCAGTTCAGTCATCAACAACTAGTGTGACTTTGGTATTGGCTGTTAGTAATGAGACATCACCAATGTTGAAAAGTGTACCTATACAATCTTCAGGTAGAGTCCATATGACATGGGTTATTATCATTGTATCATCAGCAGTAATAGTATCAGTGGCTATTGTTGTTTCTATAACACTGTGTATAATGAAATGTATTAAACACAGAGATAACACAGCTACTACAACAAAGACTACAGCATACCAAGGTAGAACAGAGATGAAACAATTGTTGTATCAGTCTAACAATCCTGTTGCTATGTCAAGGAATACAGAAGAGATGATAAAAAGAAATATATATTCTGAGAGATCAAAGAGTGAATGTTATTCAGAAGGTCAGCTACAGAATAAATATGAAGCTTCAGTTCAGTCAAGAACTTTACCAAAACCTACCCCAGTAAGTGAAAAGATTAAAATATTTTCTCTTTACTTTATACATAAACTATAAGATTATTTTAACAATGCTTTATCTTCAATAATATAGTCCAATATTAAATTGTAAACTACATGTTTATTGTAACTAGGATTGTTTGATGTCTACTCACATTTCTCTTGGTTTGTTTGTCAACAGAAATATTGTCAACCTGTTGTGGTGACATCCAGTGATGATGCTGTGGAAGATAATCCTCCTATAGTTTGTAACTATACATCAGATACAATGTCATCTAAGAGAAGTAGTAGACGTGTATTGAATGAAGGTGATATGAAACATTATGAAGAATTACCAGGAATATCAGGTTAATATCTACTTTGGCTATATTATATTTTGCGGGGTTGATAAAATAAGGTACCAGTAATTCACTAAGGTAAGTGCTGACCTTGTGGCAAAAGTAGAAACAATTATATTTTGATAACATCTAAAATGTACATTTTTCCTTATATTGATATTTAGCAAATTTATAAAACTCTCTGTGGTTAAGAGTGAATCTTTCATTGACCCATCTGATTATTAGGGAATCTGTCATGTTTATATACATATGGTCATTACGAATGCTTGCCTAATTTAATAATAGAATGGTCTCCTTTATAATTGTGTAAGATATTATTTTCTATCTAAATTCCAGATCAAAATATATATAAAAACAACGATACATCTACATCAAAGGATTCCAGTGAAGAAACACCAGTGAAACATGTATAATTACTTCATTGAATTGCCATAGCAAATAGAAGTTATATACTGTTCAGTATTACATGATCACAGACACAGACACCTTCTATATTAACTACACTTTGTAACAACATACATTATTTAAAACTAGAAGGCTTAATAAAGGAAACTATAGATCTCTTTAAATTAGTAGTTGAAACAATTTACTATGTGAGACTCTGAAAATGTCAGCATCACGAATGTAGAAAATAATTGTAATAACAGTCAACCAATAAATAATATTTGAGAAAATTGACTAAATTACCCTTAGAAATGGGAAAATGTGAATATCATTAGGGGTAATATACTCAGTTTTCTCAGCTATTATTCATAGTTATTAACCATTGTTGCAGTTATCTACTGTTTTGGATGCTCATGTTTTAAAATTACTAATATTTACAGTGGTTCAATAATAATTCATAAAGTTAATTGACTATAGGTTATGGAGTGTAATAAATAGGAGTATTTTAAATGGGTTACCACGTCCTTTAAAGATTTTATGTTTAAGGTGAAGATTTTATACTTAAGGTGAAGTGTAAAAATGCCAAAAGTAGATTTTTTATGTTTTAACAAGAAAATAATTTCTTTATATCATTGGTTTCTGATTCATGCAGAAGGCCAACACTTTTGGAAGTGGATAAAGTCCATTAAATCAAATGCAGTTTATTTCTGTTACTTTATTTTATCAACCCCGTAAGGATGAAAGGCAGAGCTTATCTTAGAATTTGAACTCATTTAGTAGTAAATAATATTGGGAAAAATATTGTAATTAATTAATGTTATTAAATAGATATTGTAATTTATTAATTGTATTATTAGTTTGGGGATAGGCATGATTGTTAAACCATCTCTTTCCTAATAAATACGAGACCTTCCACCTCACAAAAGCTAATCAATACTTAAGCGAAAATGTCATTGGTCTTCTGTTTAGGTCATTCAGCCAATCAGATTCTCACTAAAACATAGACAGAATTCATTAACAAAGAGAAACATTGACATTACTGATGTTATTTAACCAAACATGTTATGTTTAACTATATAGAATTTTGTAGCTATTTTAATATATATCTATATATATGTAAATAGTTATTGATAACAGTAAACAAACATCATCTTTAATTATAAATACATACACAATATTAGAGGGATGTACTGCCACAAACATACAACTTCAATAACACACACAACCCTATCCTAGCAGCAGACTATCTGCCTGACGTGCTACACTACTCCATCAACATACAGCCATTGTCACACACCATTACAGCAGCACTTACAATGGAGCTTTCTACACCAATACATCTTTCTATTCTCACTGAATAACCAATGATATAATTATTAAAGAGGTAAGTTTCTATTTAATCCCATTTTATAATCTCATTTTATATACTAAATCTTAGTAAATCTGTCAGATATTGTTTTAACATTTTTAATATTAACTTCAGAACAAAGAGATTGAACAATAATTTACATATATTTTTGAATAATATGCTGATTGTTTAATATTACAACTGATTACATGATGATGTTTAAAATGTTTAACATTGAGACTATATTTCATAGAAACAATATTATTTGTGTGTAAATAATATTTGTTAACATTATATTGAACAGTAACAATACAGAACAGTCTATATAATGTAGTGTTGCAGTGTATGTATGTTTTTGTAGTAAGTAAAATGTAGTATGTTTATATAGTAGATAGTTATATGAAAGATATTTTAAGATGTTTGGTATAAAAGTATGAATAAATATTCTCTATTTTAGTCATAATATGTAGTTTTTTAGCAGTGATGAGGTAACAGTGTGTTAGAAATTTGGGTTTAGGATAATGGCGGACATGTTAAGATTTGTAGCAGTCAGTATGTGAATGGTAATGGTGGCATGGTATGACAGACGGTAAAATGAGAAGAGTTAGATTTTTTTTGGTGTTCACAAAATATTTAAAAAATACAATTTACTTTGTGTGTGTATTTACTTCTTAAGAAAATTTGAAAGTTATTGTAATATGTAATTTCTTTTTAAACATATCTTCCTTCTCTTGCTGCTTTCAGAATATATTTATTTGTATAAATTCAGTCTAAATTTTCTGTTATATTTTACACTATATTCTGCTTTATTTGGTTAAGAATTCTTTGGTGTGTTTTGATAAGATTTAAATTAACAATTTGCAGAGATTAAAGTCGTGTTTACTATTTAAATGGAAAGCTGTTCATCATCATATATGTCTTCCAATATTCTGTATCTATATATGTTTATTGTAAAAATTATATACACTGCTACTCTAATCATTGAAATTTAATGTCTGCTCTGAATCTATATGTAAACTGTTATCCTTTAGTTTTTGTTTCTTGTAAGATGTTCATCATCATTATTTAACATCCACTTTCCCTGCTAGCAAGGTATGGAGTTCCAATTTTAAATTATCATATATTGATAGTCTTACTTCTCAGAAATAGTAATACAAACACACAGGCATGGATGTGTTGTTAAAACGTTTGCTTTTCAACCACATGGTTTGGGGTTCAATCTGAACCCGCTGTCTGGTACGTACTAAAGCCTCAGGCTGACCTCTGCCTTAATACTGACCCAGTTTGTGACCAGTAGCATGAAAAACAGACATTAAATGATTATGATGATTGTGTCTTTGGAGTCATTTAATAAGAAAAAGATACATGGTAATATAGCTGTAATAAACACAAGTGAAGAGTAAATTCTCATGTAATATAATTCTGTGGATATATTGTTGTAAATATTGGTTAGAAAGTGATATAGTAGTACTAGTCATATGAAACATAATGAGGCAGTGAAGGTTTCTATATCTACAAATGAGCCAAGAGAACAAAATTATCAATGCCCATGGAAAGAGTTCTCTTTTCTTTTAATGTCATCTAAATTGGGACAATTACCAGTTACATATTGTAATATAAATATAAACTCTTCATTCTACCAACTCTGATATATTTCCTCTATAATACATAACATAGTGGAAGACAACATTCATATTATGTAATGATTAAAAATAATCCACTGCAGTCAATTATTTGTATATCTGTTGTTAAGAATCCTAACAAAAACATTGTGTCAGTTTGACAAACATTAGGACTGTATTTTAGGATAGACAGACTTCAAAAAAGGTATTTTTGGTACACAAATATGCAATAGGTACACTGTTAAATTGAGCCCTACTCCTGCCATTCTTTACCATACACAAATATATTGAACTAAGGAACGAACATAACTCGTATATACCTATATAGGTTGTGAATTAGAACACCGGACAGAATGCCTTCCAGTATTCATTCTGGTTCTCTACTCACTGAGTTCAAACCCTCTTGAGGATCAAATTTGTCGTTTATCAGTTTGAGGCTGATTCTTCCTCTATCCCCCCCCCCCCTCTCATTTTCTAACCTTCTCCGGAAGAAATTTGCTGTATTCAGATCTGGAGATGAGATGGACTCTGCCAGGCTTAAAAATTGTCCAAGAAACGCTGTATGTCAATACAGCCACATTACGACTCCACCTGGAGTTATGGGGCCATCGTACATACATTCCTATATACATATTTATATAATCTTATTTCAAGTTTTATATGGATGTTATAGTTTCATTGTTGCAACACATGTTGAATTATCTGAGGCAATCTATATCCATTCAATGATGGGAGAAACCAATTAATTCCCTCCATCACAGTGGACCCAACAAGGTGAGAAATGGTGATGAGTATAGTAACAAATTTAGAGTGAAGGTGGGAATCAATTAGGGTTCAGTTATCAACTCCTTCCAGTTTATTATTGTCCTCCAAGTCATTACAGAGAAATTCATCACTGGTTGTCTATGGGGGTTACTGTATATTGACAATCTAGCCCTGAAAATGAAACTGTAAAAGAACTTGTGAAGAACCTCCAGATATAGAAACAAAATCTAGAATTGAAGAGCTTCAAAGTAAACATTAGCAAAGAGTAAAGTTTTCATAAGTAGGAAACAAGATGGAATTCTGTTACCAGTTCATACAATTGATGCACAGGAGATGTAGTAAGATCACAGATAGGCTGATAACGATGATAAACTTCAGATGATAGGTGCACAGGAGCAGTCAACTGTAAGACTACCCATAAAAGGTACATGTGTCTGTGGAATACTCAACCACCTACTTATTAATTTCATGAATGGCATATGGCTTAGTGGTTAGAGCATTGGCTTTGCAATCGAAAGGTTGTGAGTTCAATTCTCAGACTGGGTGATGTGTTGTTTCTTTGAGCCAGACACTTTATTTCAGATTGCTCCAGTTTACTCAGCTGTAGAAATGAGATAATAAGACTGGGGTCCCTATCATTCCACTGCAAAGTGGTCGTGGAGGTGCCACAGCAAAAAAGCACCCAGCCCACACTGTAAAGTGGACGTATAGGCGCCACGGAAAAAAAGCACCCAGCATGAGGTTGGTGTTAGGAAGGGCATCCAGCTGTAGAAATCAAGCCAGAATCAGTTCCCGTCCCACCCTTGCAAGCAGGGAAAAACGGACGTAAAATGAAATGATGATAATGATGATGATGATGATGATGGCTACTGCAATATAGAATACATCCTAGGTAGAACAGAGATGAAACAATTGTATCAATCAAAAATCCCGGCAAAAATTAGTTGCACCTGTATTTGAAAGGGACAGCTTTGTCACACACTGTGAATGCTGAATCTTCCTGAAATCTTTTTTAGGGATACTGTTTCAAAGTCCAAACAAATGCAACACTCATTGTTGGAACCAATTGTTGGAACCAATGGAGCTAAACAACAACAGCAATGGAGTTATTAGTCTCTCTAGTATGTTGTTTGAGCAATTTCAGATTCTAGATCTTCAACCAGATCTTTAAGAATTTAAAGGATATGATTTTTTCCGATCCAGTTTAGTATGTTATATTTCATTAGGAACATAATCCTTTAACTACTTCTATATTTTCCATTAGTACTCCCTTCCTTCTTTAGGTTGGAAACAGTAATTCTCCAACACAACTTGCCACATGTTTTCTTATTTTCTTCCTAATATTATTTTCCTCCTAATATTAAATATTCTGAGACCAGCCTACACACATCTTCCCTTTTCTTTCTTAAGTTTCTCCATAACCTTGCTTCAACTTAAACCAAAAGATTGTCTCTTCTGCCCTTTTTTTATGCGAAATTCATATAAAGAAATAACATATTTTTCAGTTTACTTTTATGATAATTATTTCTGTAATAGTATCTTTATAAAGATAATATAGCTTTAAAGTCTGATTTATGTTGATGTCGGATGATGATAACTGATAAAATATATTTCTGTTTTAGATTCACTCCTTACCTAATCAGGACATCTGTAACCAGTACCAACACAATTACTACACCAATATGTTACTGTCGTCTATTGTATTATCAATGGTCCACTGTGTTCTGACCATAGACCTTACCTACCATGTGGAAGAAGAGAGAAGTCCAGGAACATATGTAGCAGACATTGCTGCTGATTCTAAACTTTTAGACAATGTTAAACCATCTGACCAACAATTGATAACATTCAGTCAATTTAAACGAAAGGTGGCACAGTTATTTAATATCACTGAAACAGGTAAACTGTACACTGCTCAGACACTCGATGCAGAGAAGCTCTGTACATTCAACAAAGAATGTTCTAGAACTGTGAAAATTATAATGAAGAAAGTGGAAACTTTTACAAAAATCATAAAAATCAAAATAGTAATAGAAGACATTAACGACCATGAACCAGAGTTTCCAGAAAAACAAATTACTCTACAATTTGGAGAAGGAGATGGAAAAGGAATGAAAAAGTCAATCCCAAATGCGATAGACAATGACATTAGTTACCAAAATTCTTTTATTGAGTATAAACTTAAAAAATCTATTGATTCATTTTCGCTGTCAGTTTCTAAAAGAGCTGATGGTATTTCCTCATTAAAGATTGTTTTAAAAGATAAATTAGATAGAGAGATAGCAGAGAAATACAATTTAGAAGTTATTGCTAAAGATGGAGGCTCCCCATCTAAACAGTGTGTGTTAAATGTTCTGATTATTGTGGAAGATGCGAATGATAATCCACCTGTATTTTCAAAACCACTATATAATATTTCCATTAGAACCACTCATGAGATAACCAAACCTATTCTTAATTTGTCAGTAACAGACAAAGATTTAGGAGCCAACAGTAAAATTACTTTCTATTTCAGCCCCAAAACTTCTGATCAAGCAAAGAAATATTTTGAATTAAATAAAAAAGATGGTAAAATATTTTTGTCCAGAATTTCTAGTTTAAATGAGAAAACATCTTTTGAATTATTTATAGAAGCCAGAGATGGAGGTAACCCTCCACTCAATTCCATAGCAACAGTTTTAGTAAATGTTATCAACCAACACAACAACCCCCCATCTATTGATATAGATTATGTTTCTGCTATCAATGACAACACAGCTACCATTTCTGAGAAGATCAAAGTTGGTAGTTTCATTGCTTATGTGATGGTCACTGACAATGATGTTGGACAAAATGGAGAGGTCAGCTGTGATATCAAACATGATACATTCAAACTACATTCAATGGGATCTAAAGAATATAAAATAGTTCTAAATAAACCAGTAGACAGAGAAACACAAGGACACTATAACATTCCTGTCTCCTGTCAAGATAAAGGATTACCTCCTCTTAAAAGTGTTAAAACTCTCTCTATCCAAGTGACTGATATCAATGATGTACAACCACAGTTTACCAAAGATACATTCCAATTCCTGACCTATGAAAACAAAGATAAAGACTTCCCTATTGGTTTTGTCAATGCCACTGACCCCGACCTTCGATCTGCTGGACAACTCACATATTCTCTGATTCATAAAGAAAAATCAAATCTACCATTTCTGATCACCAGTTATGGCTTTATTTCAGCCACCATGTCATTAGACAGAGAGAAACAAGATGTGTATAAATTTGAAGTTTTTGTCAAAGATAATGGAAGTCCATCTCTGAATGACACAGCTAATGTTGTTGTTGAGATTTTAGATCAAAATGACAATATTCCATATTTCACCTTTCCCAGTGTTAACCCTTACACCCTAAATGTCCACTACCATCCCCAGAGTAAGAGTGACATCACAGTTTTGAGAGCATCTGATGGTGACAGTGGAAACAATGCTTTCCTCACATATGAAATCATACAAGGAAATAATAAACAGTTGTTTACTATGAACTCACACAGTGGTGCTTTATCATTCTCCAGACAAGTTTATCTAAATGATGCTGGAAGTTATGAACTAAAGTTTGTTGTAAAAGACAGTGGTAGTCCAGTTCAGTCATCAACAACTAGTGTGACTTTGGTATTGGCTGTTAGTAATGAGACATCACCAATGTTAAAAAGTGTACCTATACAATCTTCAGGTAGAGTCCATATGACATGGGTTATTATCATTGTATCATCAGCAGTAATAGTATCAGTGGCTATTGTTGTTTCTATAACACTGTGTATAATGAAATGTATTAAACACAGAGATAACACAGCTACTACAACAAAGACTACAGCATACCAAGGTAGAACAGAGATGAAACAATTGTTGTATCAGTCTAACAATCCTGGTGCTATGTCAAGGAATACAGAAGAGATGATAAAAAGAAATATATATTCTGAGAGATCAAAGAGTGAATGTTATTCAGAAGGTCAGCTACAGAATAAATATGAAGCTTCAGTTCAGTCAAGAACTTTACCAAAACCTACCCCAGTAAGTGAAAAGATTAAAATATTTTCTATCTTTACTTTAAACATAAAAGATAAACAATAAGATTATTTTAACAATGTTTTATCTTCAATAATATAGTCCAATATTAAATTGTAAACTACATGTTTATTGTAACTAGGTTAGTTTCATGTCTCCTCACATTTCTTTTGGTTTGTTTGTCAACAGAAATACTGTCAACCTGTTGTGGTGACATCAAGTGATGATGCTGTGGAAGATAATCCTCCTATAGTTTGTAACTATACATCAGATACAATGTCATCTAAGAGAAGTAGTAGACGTGTATTGAACGAAGGTGATATGAAACATTATGAAGAATTACCAGGAATATCAGGTTAATAACTGCTTTGGTTATATTTTACTTTGATATCTTCAACATCAATATTTTTTAACATCTACATCTAACAATATATATAAGATTGTGTGAATAAGAAATATTTTACTCATGTGCCTAATTGATTCTTTGTTTTCAATATATTCATCTAATGATGTCATGGAATAAACTACTAGCATCAGTTGTTAGCTGTCGGGACACTGCCATTCTTCCCGAAATTCGCCAACACTACACCCGATATTCCTCCTCCATACTCATGCATGCATGTAACTGTGTATATCAAGAGTCATACACTGTTCACTTTCCTGACAGTTGTACATTAGTTTATGTACTATACATGCACCTTTGTTGCGTTGTAGTGCACCTGAGCACGGTACTCAATAATTTTCATTATAGTGCGGTGGATTGGCAGTATCGGTAGAGGGTCAGACGCCATGCTTTCCAGCATAGAGTTCCGTCCCTTTACGGACTGAGTTCAAATCCCGCCGAGGTTAACTTTGCCTTTCATCCTTATGGGGTCGATAAAATAAAGTACCAGTAATGCACTGGTTAATTGCTGGCCTTGTGCCAAAAGTAGAAACAATTATTATTGTTATAATGTCTTTTGTATTACATTCCAGATCAAAATATATATAAAAACAATGATACATCTACATCAAAAGATTCCAGTGAAGAAACACCAGTGAAACATGTATAATTATATTACTGAAGCTATATAACTATCTTTCTCTATGTAAATTCAGTACACCAACACACACATTACACATTTTTTTTATTAACTGTACTCTTTCTGAGATAAATTATAACTCTACATCACACAATTTACTATGTGTAATGGAGTGTAATAATTGGGGACATTTTGTTTGGTTTACTATGTTCTTTAAAGGTTTTATATATTTCACTTTATGGTGGGTGGAAAAATACCAAAAGAAATGCTTTTGTATGTTAATGAGACGACCGTTTCTCGCGTTTTAGGTGTAATAATAAAAATAAGGAATTAATCATATTTATTGTCTTTGGAAAGGCATGATGGTCACATTATCTCTTTCCTTTTTCTCTATCAATACGAGACCTTTTCTTTTCCCTATAAACATCCAGCGTCTGTATCAAAACTAATCAATATTAAAGGGAACATCTGCCATTGGTCTTCTGTTTAGGTCATTCAACCAATCAGATTCTCACTAAAACATAGCCAGAAATCACTAACAAAGAGAAACATTCACATTACTGATGTTATTTAACCAAACATGTTATGTTATGTTTAACTATAGAATATCATAGCTATTTAAATATATGTAAATAGTTTTTGATAACAGTAAATAAACATCATATTTAAGGATAAATACATACACAATATTATTAGAGGGATGTACTGTCACAAACATACAACTTCAATAACACACACAACCCTATCCTAGCAGCAGACTATCTGCCTGACGTGTTACACTACTCCATCAACATACAGCCATTGTCACACACCATTACAGCAGCACTTACAATGGAGCTTTCTACAACAATACAACTTTCTATTCTAACTGAATAACCAATGATATAATTATTAAAGAGGTAAGTTTCAATTTAATCTTTTATAATCTCATTTTACCTACTAAATCTTAGTAAATCTGTAAAATATTGTTCTAATATATTTAATATTAACTTAAGAACAAAGAGATTGAACAATAATTCTCACATTTTTCAATTATGTTGTCCATATTGTTTTATTTCACAACTAATTGCATGTTGCTGGTTAAAATGTTTAATTTTTAGACTTTAATCCATAGAAACTATATTATCTGTATCTATATAATATTTGTTACACATATTGAACAGTAACAATAGAGAACAGTCTATATAATGTAGCGTTTTAGTATATGTTTGTTTTTTATTGTAATTTTAAAATAACACTGTATCTGTTTTGTAGTTTATATACATGAAAGATATTTTAAGATGCTTTTGTATGAAATATTAATAAATATGCTCCAGTATATGTAAATAGTGTGTAGATTGTTAGCAGTAGATGGCTCCAGGTGTGTTATAGTTTTACGTTAGAAATAATGGCAGACATATTAGAATCTACAGCTGTCAAGAAGTGAACAGAAATGGAAGCATGTTGTAGAGAATAATTTATGTCTTTGTATAATTTTAGTCTGATTTTTTCCTATCTTATTTTCCAATATTCTAATTCATCTTGGAAAATTTGTGTTGTATATAATTCTATTTTTTATATTTTATTACTATTATATGAATTTAATTTCAAATATTTATTATATATATTTAAATTAAATTTTAAATTGGAAGTTATAGTTTGTTTGCATATTTGCTGTTTACATTTTGTTACTTTAAATGTTCACTTGAACTGAACTATTATATTTACATCTGTTTCTCAGATTCCCCAACATCTACATTATATTATTCATCTTCATCTCTCTAATATAATCCCCATTACTCCATAGGCAGTAAACAACGTCCTTCTCTTCAGGTCTGATAATATAAAACGTATTTATATGAAGAGGCTTTAGAAATACATGGAGGTATTCATATTCATATATTAGCTGTTGTTTGTATTGAAGCTAAATACTTTGGAAAACTATTTCTTAAAATATTTAGCCATTAAGATGAAGAGCTTGTTATACATGAATTACCTGCTTCATCTACCAATTATTAAATACTCTGTACAATTCTAAAATAAAGAAGTGAATGTCTAAATCTTAGAATCTTTATAGCTAGCTGCAAGCATCCAAATTAATAATTTAGGCATAAGGTCTGCAATTTGTAGGTATGGGAAAGTCAATTATATCAACCCTAGTGCTTGACTGGTACTTTATTTTATCGGCCCTGGAAGGTTGAAAGGCAAATTTGGCCTTGGCAGCATTTGAGCTTAGAATGTAGAAAGCCGGTACAAATGCTGCATAAAACTTTATGCATAGAGAAATGTGTGTGTGTGTATGTATACACACACTATATATATATATATATATATATGAAAAGGGAGTAAACTTCTATACAAAACAGGGGTTATAGAGAAAAGGTGGGATTGAAAATAGCATGGAAAATATATTTAAGGATCTGTTTTTCTTTTTTTCTTCTTTGATTCGTCAAAGTGACATTATTGAAAAAATGAGAGGGACAATTCTTTTACAAAAGAGGAGTTTTATAATGTATATAAACTATAACTGGTTTCGATGTATCAGTGTGAACCATCTTATCAAATGTTGAATATTACAATTAAAAAGAATAAACAATTTAAAATTAAGTGTTGAAAAGGTCTGCTCATCTTTCTTGTTGTGAAGACGGCCTAAAATGGAGCCTAATATATATATAGAGAGAGAGGTAGTCATAGTAGTAGTAGTAGCAGAAGTAGTGTTGGTAGTTGTGTTTTTCACTGAACAAAATTATTTTTAAAGGATTGTTAAAGTGTTAAAGGATTGGTCAAAAGTTCAGATGGGGGTGGCAAAGTGGGGAAATGTAAACTAGAGACAATTGCTATAGGGGAGAGAGATAAATGGGATTGTCAAAAAAATTCTATTTTAGAAATATGGTTTTAGAGAGTATGAGTGTGTATATAAACATATTTGTGTGTGTGTCTTATTGTAAGTGTGAAGGGATCAAAACTAAGAAATATTTTTGGGGACACATGTGTATGCATATATATATATATATTTGTTTGTTTTTGTTGTGCGGTGTGTGTGTTTGTGTGCTTTAGTTTGTTTGTCACAGGTCTTTTTGTGGTGGGAAATTAAAAAAACAGAGCAAAGCATCAGTGATGGCTTTCAATCAGGAATTTTTGGAAAATATGTGTATGAACAATTTCTTTTTTATTTTGTGGGTGTGTGTGTGTGTAGTTTTTCTTTATTTATTCTTTGTTGTTGTATGAAAGAATCTGAGCACTTATAAAGGGGGAACATTTTAAAGTTGGGTAGGGTCATTCCTGCACAATCTACAATGTAGCTACTTAAGGGGATTTTTCTTGTGTTTACGTCTCGGATTTGTTGGTGATGGATGGTCATTCTTTTGCATAATGACGCACCTGTCTGTCCTATGTAGTTATGTCGACAACCACCACATGTGATTACGTAGATCAGGTTCTCTGAGTTGCAAGTGAAGTTTTTAACTGTAAAAGTTTGGCCATCTTTAAATGTGAATTTTTGTCCTTCATTAAGTATAGGCATGTGCCACAGTTTGTTCTTCCGCATTTTGTTACCGTAAGGTTGGAGATTGGTTTGTGTATATTTGTTTCATTGAGAATGTGTTTTAGTGATTTGGGTTGCCTTTTACTTTTAATGATCTTGTGTGTTTCTAGGATTTTTTTCATTTTTTCATCTTTAAATAGAATGGGGAAGCTTTTATGCAGGTGGTTGAAAATTGTTCATGTTTCTGTGCTTTGTTAAGTTGATGAAAATGTGCGTGTCTTGCTCTGTCTATTCTATTATTAATTATGTCAAGTGGGAGGGCTCTTCAGGTAAGTGTGTTTTTTAGTTCATTTAGTCTTTGTTCCCGTTTAGTTGGGTCTGATACTATGGTGCATATACATTTATCTAAGTTAAAAGGAATGTTAAGTTTTATGTGTTTTGGGTGACTTGATGTGAAGCTGTTTGGAGTCTGTGGGTTTATAAAAGATGTCTGTTTCTATTTTCCCATCTGTTTTTAAAATAAGGATATCCAAGAAGGCTAATTCCTTGGAGTTGGATTCCATTGTGAATTGTATATTATTGTTAATGTTGTTTATCATTTTCTGTGCTATTTCCAATTCCCCCCTCTCTCTCTCTCCCCTCTCTCTCTCCCCCTCTCTCTCTCTCCCCTCTCTCTCTCTCCCCCCCTCTCTCTCTCTCTCTCTCTCTCTCTCTCTCATATATATATGTGTGTATATATATATATATATATATATATATATATACATACACACACCCCTTCCAGTAGCACTCCCTAACAGTTATTCTCAACTTCACAACCCCTCTATACATTCCTGGCAGCTACACCTCCCTGTGAAGTGGTTGGTGATAGGAAGGGCTTCCAGCCATGGAGATCTTGCCAAGCAAACAAACAAAGGGTCAGGAAGACCCTCCAGTTATGTCGAGGGCATGTCAAATTCGCTAGTGTTGGTAATGTACACAATAAAGGCACCCACTACACACTGTAAGGTGTCTGGTGATAGGAAGGGCATCCAGCCATAGAAATCTTGCCAAACAAAGGGTTGAGAGGACCCTCAGTTGTGTCAAAGGCATGACAAGCTCTCTTGAGCACTTGATGGAATGTGAGACCCTACGTAAGTGCACAGGTTCCTGACCTTCTCTTTTTCGTGCTCTGTCCCTCCTCTCAATTGCTTGCTGTTTCTTCTTCCCTTTCTACTTTGGACCCTCAAACAGTGTTCTCTAAGTTGATCTCTTTCAACTATTCCCTATTCATTTCAATATTCCCCTAGTGTTTTTAATGATCTCCATAACAGTTAAAGAAAATCTGTTTTTTTTTAAAATAATACCCTAAACTAAAAAATATATCTTCATTTTGTAGTGGATTTGTGAAACTATACTTTAAACAATACTTAAAACATTTTAAATATCAAAATATTAAAACTTCTTAAATATTTTCTTCACTCATTAAAATTTCGAAACTGTGCCATAATGTGTTGATTAGCTGCCTTGGCTTATAAACAGGATTTGGATTTTTGCCCATTTCTCAAACATAAAATAGGGGTCAACTTATATTCGAGTATATATATATATACATACAGCCGTCTAACCCATGCTAGTGTGGAAGATAGACGTTAAACGATAATGATGATGATGATACAGCCTTATGGTTAAGCATTTAACTTTACAACTATGTAACTCCCAAGTTCTTTCTTACTATGTAACACCTTAGGCAATGGCTTCTATTGTCTTCAGCCTGTAATTTTGCAGACTTTTATGTGTGTATTTATGTTTAAAACCAGTGTTATGTCAAGAACTAATTTAGGAATTTGACAAGTATAGATCAATAAAATAAGTATTAGTGTCAATATGATTAACAAAAACACCTTTAAAGAAGGTGCCCCAACAAAATAACGAAAATAAATAGTAAGTCTAAAATAAATTATAGAACACATCTACCATAAGAAAACCAGACACCAAGTTATAAAACAAAAGGAAAATGAAATTACTGAAAGCCAAAAAATAATGAAGAAACTGGATAAAGAATGGTTTGGGATACCCACTGCAGTTCCTAAAGAAATTCTTAAATTATGTTCAGAACCATATATATTGTTGAAGGGTTTGGGTGGAAGAGTGGGTGAGTAAAGTTAGGGCAGTGAAATTATGGTATGATTTAGATTTTAAAAGTGTCAGATCAATGTTGTAAGGGGAGGCAGACTAAAATGGAGAAGACGGGTTATGGCCAAGCAGGGGAAGGTAAATATTGAAAGGAGGGGGAGCCTTATAATTATTCTTATATATATTTTCATGTATGTTCAAATTAAATAATGGTAACTGAGGAAATATATATCTGTTTTAGGTGCAATCCGCAACACATCTGGATATCTTTAACTAATATCAACATATCAGGACAATTTTAACCAGTACCAACACATCAGCAACAATATGTTACTGCCATTGTCTATTGTATTATCAATGGTCCACTGTGTTCTGACCATAGACCTTACCTACCATGTGGAAGAAGAGAGAAGTCCAGGAACATATGTAGCAGACATTGCTGCTGATTCTAAACTTTTAGACAATGTTAAACCATCTGACCAACAATTGATAACATTCAGTCAATTTAAACGAAAGGTGGCACAGTTATTTAATATCACCAAAACAGGTAAACTGTACACTGCTCAGACACTGGATGCAGAGAAGCTCTGTACATTCAACAAAGAATGTTCTAGAACTGTGAAAATTATAATGAAGAAAGTGGAAACTTTTACAAAAATCATAAAAATCAAAATAGTAATAGAAGACATTAACGACCATGAACCAGAGTTTCCAGAAAAACAAATCACTCTACATTTTGGAGAAGGAGATGGAAAAGGAATGAAAAAGTCAATCCCAAATGCCATAGACAATGACATTAGTTACCAAAATTCTTTTATTGAGTATAAACTTAAAAAATCTATTGATTCATTTTCGCTGTCAGTTTCTAAAAGAGCTGATGGTATTTCCTCATTAAATATTCTTTTAAAAGATAAATTAGATAGAGAGATAAAAGAGAAATACAATGTGGAAGTTATTGCGAAAGATGGAGGCTCCCCATCTAAACAGTGTGTGTTAAATGTTCTGATTATTGTGGAAGATGCGAATGATAATCCACCTGTATTTTCAAAACCACTTTATAATATTTCCATTAGAACCACTCATGAGATAACCAAACCTATTCTTAATTTGTCAGTGACAGACAAAGATTTAGGACCCAACAGTAAAATTACTTTCCATTTCAGTCCCAAAACTTCTGATCAAGCAAAGAAATATTTTGAATTAAATAAAAAAGATGGCAAAATATTTTTGTCCAGAATTTCTAGCTTAAATGAAAAAACTTCTTTTGAATTATTTATAGAAGCCAGAGACGGCGGTAACCCTCCATTCAGTTCCATTGCAACAGTTCTGATAAATGTTATCAACCAACACAACAACCCCCCATCTATTGATATAGATTATGTTTCTGCTATCAATGACAACACAGCTACCATTTCTGAAAATATCAAAGTTGGTAGTTTCATTGCTTATGTGATGGTCACTGACAATGATGTTGGACAGAATGGAGAGGTCAGCTGTGATATCAAACATGATACATTCAAACTACAGTCAATGGGATCTAAAGAATATAAAATAGTTCTAAACAAACCAGTAGACAGAGAAACACAAGGACACTATAACATTCCTGTCTCATGTCAAGATAAAGGATTACCTCCTCTTAAAAGTGTTAAAACTCTCTCTATCCAAGTGACTGATATTAATGATGTACAACCACAATTTACCAAAGATACATTCCAATTCCTGACCTATGAAAACAAAGATAAAGACTTCCCTATTGGTTTTGTCAATGCCACTGACCCCGACCTTGGATCTGCTGGACAACTCACATATTCTCTGATACATAAAGAAAAATCAAATCTACCATTTCTGATCACCAGTTATGGCTTTATTTCAGCCACCATGTCATTAGACAGAGAGAAACAAGATGTGTATAAATTTGAGGTTTTTGTCAAAGATAATGGAAGTCCATCTCTGAATGACACAGCTAATGTTGTTGTTGAGATTTTAGATCAAAATGACAATGTTCCATATTTCACTTTTCCTAGTGTTAACCCTTACACCCTAAATGTCCACTACCATCCCCAGAGTAAGAGTGACATCACAGTTTTGAGAGCATCTGATGGTGACAGTGGAAACAATGCTTTCCTTACATATGGAATCATACAAGGAAATAATAAACAGTTGTTTACTATGAACTCACACAGTGGTGCTTTATCATTCTCCAGACAAGTTTATCTAAATGATGCTGGAAGTTATGAACTAAAGTTTGTTGTAAAAGACAGTGGTAGTCCAGTTCAGTCATCAACAACTAGTGTGACTTTGGTATTGGCTGTTAGTAATGAGACATCACCAATGTTGAAAAGTGTACCTATACAATCTTCAGGTAGAGTCCATATGACATGGGTTATTATCATTGTATCATCAGCAGTAATAGTATCAGTGGCTATTGTTGTTTCTATAACACTGTGTATAATGAAATGTATTAAACACAGAGATAACACAGCTACTACAACAAAGACTACAGCATACCAAGGTAGAACAGAGATGAAACAATTGTTGTATCAGTCTAACAATCCTGTTGCTATGTCAAGGAATACAGAAGAGATGATAAAAAGAAATATATATTCTGAGAGATCAAAGAGTGAATGTTATTCAGAAGGTCAGCTACAGAATAAATATGAAGCTTCAGTTCAGTCAAGAACTTTACCAAAACCTACCCCAGTAAGTGAAAAGATTAAAATATTTTCTATCTTCACTCTATATGTAAAAGATATACAATAAGATTATTTTAACAATATTTTATCTTCAATAATATAGTCCAATATTAAATTGTAAACTACATGTTTATTGTAACTAGGATTGTTTGATGTCTCCTCACATTTCTCTTGGTTTGTTTGTCAACAGAAATATTGTCAACCTGTTGTGGTGACATCAAGTGATGATGCTGTGGAAGATAATCCTCCTATAGTTTGTAACTATACATCAGATACAATGTCATCTAAGAGAAGTAGTAGACGTGTATTGAATGAAGGTGATATGAAACATTATGAAGAATTACCAGGAATATCAGGTTAATAATTACATTGGCTATATTTTACTTTGATATCTTCAACATCAATATTTTTTAACATCTACATCTAACAATATATATAAGATTGTGTGAATAAGAAATATTTTACTCAATTGCTCAATTGATTCTTTGTTTTCAATATATTCATCTAATCATGTCATGGAACAAACTAATAGCATCAGTTGTTAGCTGTCGGGACACTGCATCCTTCAAAACTTCCATACTTCCCGAAATTCACCAACACTACACCTGATATTCCTCCTCCATACTCATGCACGCATGTATCTCAAGACTTATACACTGTTCCTGACACTTGTACATAATTTTATGTACTATACATGCACCTTTGATGAGTTGTAGTGCACCTGAGCACACTACACAATCATTTTCATTATTATTTATTATAATGTATTTTCTATTACATTCCAGATCAAAATATATATAAAAACAATGATACATCTACATCAAAAGATTCCGGTGAAGAAACACCAGTGAAACATGTATAATTTTATTACTGAAGTGACATAACTACCTTTCTCTATGTAAATTCAGTGCACACATCAACATACACATTTTTTTTATTAACTGTACTCTTTCTGAAAAATAGTTTTATATCGATAGCAATAGATAAATTATAACTCTATATCACAGAATTTACTATGTGTGGTGGAGTGTAATAATTGGAGACATTTTGTTAGATTTACTATGTTCTTTAAAGGTTTTATATATTTCAATTTATGGTGGGTGGAAAAATACCAAAAGAAATGCTTTTGTATGTTAATGAGACGACTGTTTCTCGCGTTTTACGTGTAATAATAAAAATATGGAATTAATCATATTTATTGTTTTTGGAAAGGCATGATGGTCACAACATCTCTTTCCATAATCTCTATAAATCTGAGACTTTTTTTTTCCATATAAACATCCAAGGTCTGTATCAAAACTAATCAATGTTAAAGGGAACAATGTCATTGGTCTTCTGTTTCGGTCATTCAACCAATCAGATTCTCACTAAAACATAGTCAGAAATCACTAACAAAGAGAAACATTCACATTACTGATGTTATTTAACCAAACATTTATGTTATGTTTAACTATAGAATATTGTAGCTATTTAAATATATGTAAATAGTTATTGATAACAGTAAAGAAACATCATCTTTAAGGATAAATACATACACAATATTATTAGAGGGATGTACTGTCACAAACATACAACTTCAATAACACACACAACCCGAGCAGCAGACTATCTGCCTGACGTGCTACACTACTCCATCAACATACAGCCATTGTCACACACGTTACAGCAGCACTTACAATGGAGCTTTCTACAACAATACATCTTTCTATTCTAACTGAATAACCAATGATATAATTATTAAAGAGGTAAGTTTTTATTTAATCTTTTATAATCTCATTTTACCTACTAAATCTTAGTAAATCTGTAAGATATTGTTCTAATATATTTAATATTAACGAGAAGAACAAAGAGATTGACCAATAATTCTCACATTTTTCAATAATGTTGTCCATATTGTTTTATTTCACAACTAATTGCATGTTGCTGGTTAAAATGTTTAATATTTAGACTTAATAGAAACTATATTATCTGTATCTATATAATATGTGTTACATATATTGAACAGTAACAATAGAGAACAGTTTATATAATGTAGTGTTTTAGTATATGTTTGTTTTTCATTGTAATTTAAATGTAACACTATCTGTTTTGTAGTTTATATACATGAAAGATATTTTAAGATGTTTTTGTATGAAATATTAATAAATATGCTCCAGTATATTTAAATAGTGTGTAGATTGTTAGCAGTAGATTGTTAGCAGTAGATGGCTCCAGGTGTGTTATAGTTTTAGGTTAGAAATAATGGCGGACATATTAGAATCTACGGCTGTCAAAAAGTGAACAGAAATGGAAGCATGTTGTAGAGAATAATTTATGTATTTGTATAATTTTAGTCTGATTTTTTCCTGTCTTATTTTCCAGTATTCTAATTCATCTTGGAAAATTTGTGTTGTATATAATTCTATTTTTTATATTTTATTACTATTATATGAATTTAATTTCAAATATTTATTATATATATTTAAATTAAATTTTAAATTGGAAGTTATTGTTTGTTTGTAATTATTTTCATATTTGCTGTTTACATTAATCAGTTTTGTTACTTTAAATGTTCACTTGAATTGAACTATTACATTTACATCTGTTTCTTAGATTCCCCAACATCTACATTATATTATTCATCTTCATCTTTTTAATACAATCCCCATTACTCCATAGGCAGTAAACAATGTCCATCTCTTCAGGTCTGATAATATAAAACGTGTTTATATGAAGAGGCTTTAGAAATAAATGGAGGTATTCATATATTAGCTGTTGTTTGTATTGAAGCTAAATACTTTGGATAAAACTTTTTTTAAAAGAATTGTCCCTCTTATTTTTCCAATAATTTTAACTTTTCAATAATGTCACTTTGATGAATCAAAGAAAGGATAAAAAAAAAAGAAAAACAGACCCTAAAATATATTTTCTATGCTATTTCCAACTTCACCTTTTCTCTATATCCACTGTTTTGTATCGAACCTTACTTCCCTTTTCTAATATATATAGATGCTATAAGAAAGAAATCTTATTGGTAATAAGTTAACATATTTAACATCTTATTGTGATTAAAATTATCAACATTTTAAAACTGAAGCAGACTGTTGAAACCTCTTAATAAAACCTTAACTTCTGGAAATAAAATATATTTCATTGGTTCAAATCCTGCCAAATGCCATATCTGCCCACACCTAATTCCACTACTAACCTTAGCTCATTTGTTACCAAACTGCCTGAAACCACCCTAGTTTATCCAATACAAAGCTGTTTATGTAAAAGTGTTAATATTTATCTAAAAACCATCCATGAAAATATGATGTAAGAACTTTTAAGTTATGTTCCAAACACTAGCTTAAAAATGAGTAAGTTAGTTACATTACTTAATCTTTCCAAACTTTTTATTAGTTTCAAAATGGTTTGAAAATCGTTAGCAGTGTTTCATTAGAAATATGGTAATCTTGATGAAAATAGTTCCTTATCTTTTAATTCTAGTTTTATATTTACTATATTTACTATATTTTAGTTTTATATTTACTATATTTACTATATTTTAGTTTTATATTTACTATATTTGCAATATATGTTTTTCACCATTATAATTTCCATTCTGGACATATGGACGACTAACTGTACAAGTTCATGAAAATTGTTATAGCCATATGTCAGTGGTAAATACAGGATACATGAAAATACTGTATCCAGACACACTTTAGATGTGTTGGTGAACATTTAAAATTATCTTTTGCTTAAGACAATTGAAAAGTTGGTGTAGGCCAAATACTAAGTTGTAATAATGTCACCTTATGTATTATTGGGGGAAAAGAAATTTGGGGAAACTAATAATATTTTTCTGGGAGGGTCAATCACTTTAAAACATTCTTAGGAGTTCAGGTCTATTTGATTTGTTGTTTCCTAGCAATTAGCCCTTAAAAGTTCAAAGCTGCAGGTAAAAATGCCAATTATGCAGGGTAAGGGATTACAAGACATTTATCATTACATTTGGTTTCTTATAGAGATAACTCTCAGTAGGCATTCAGTGAGAATTTGGCAGATTATTGATATTATGACATGTTCAAGAAGCAATTTAGGATTTTTTCTCACAAATTATTCACATGCCTTGATGAATTTCAAAATGTTTAAATTGGATAAATTATAAGTTTCAAGAATGAATTATTAATATTTTATTTTTTTTTACAAGGTTCTGAAATCCTGCTTAATGTAATATTTTGTGTTACAATCTATTAAAATATCTGATAAAATATATTTAATGGACATATATTTCTGTTCAATCACCAGCAGATCTGGACACCTTTAACCTATACCAACTCACTGTACTAGTTAAAGATGATGTTTGAAAAATTTCAAATTCTAGATCTTGTAACAAATTCTCTTATATTCAGTTCATGATTCTTGCCATCCCAATTTAGTAAATCATATTTAGGTACATAGCTGTTCCTCCCTCAGTTCTTTAGCTACTTTCTCAATTGATGCCAGTTTTTCAATGCTTGTATAGGTTTGTGGGGTCTTCTCTAGTGCAATGTCTTGCCATATATTGCAGCCCCTTAACATCTCCTTCATGACATTTAACATTTTGAAATCAACCTTCTTACTTCTTCTGTCTTATTTGGTTTTCTTCTTTCTAACGTTCCTTCTACTTGAGCGAAAACTGGGGATAAATCCAAATTGCGAGGGCCGGATAAGACTGTGAGAGTTCCAGAAGTTCCAAAGTGTTTCTCTGACACAGGATTCCATCAGTTTGGCGATGCAACTAGTAAGACTGACTGGACGATAGTTCACAGGTGATGTGCGGTCACCCTTTTTGAACAGAGGAATTACACTGGCAGTTTTCCACTGTTCTGGAGTAGCACTGTTGTTCAGACAGAATTGGAAGAAGCGTGATAACTGGTGTAGAAGGAAGTACCCACCACGTTTAAGAAGCAGGTACGTAACACCATCAAGACCAGGAGAGGCATGGTTGCGTTTATTTTTTAGGTGACGTCACAGCATTGCAGGTGTAAATTCCATGGTTGTAATAGAGTCCGGTGTCATAGGTGGTGGAGATGGTACATTCTGGTCTTCAATGGTGAAAATGCCTGCATAGCATAGATCGTCCAACCACCTCAAACAGGTGACAAAAAAGGCAGTGCTTCAATTTGAGCAGCGCATAGCAACCAGCCCTGACAGTAAGGTGTTCTGGAAGTATGTTCACTCAAAACAGAGGCCTCACTCTCCAGTTGGTCCTCTTCGCAATCCCCACACAAGCCAGGTTACTGACGACCCCAAGGAATGCGCAGAGCTCATTGCTGAATGCTATGCAGGCATTTTCACCATTGAAGACCAGAATGTACCATCTCCACCACCTATGACACCGGACTCTATTACAACCATGGAATTTACACCTGCAATGCTGCGACGTCACCTAAAAAATAAACGCAACCATGCCTCTCCTGGTCTTGATGGTGTTACGTACCTGCTTCTTAAACGTGGTGGGTACTTCTTTCTACACCAGTTATCACGCTTCTTCCAATTCTGTCTGAACAACAGTGCTACTCCAGAACAGTGGAAAACTGCCAGTGTAATTCCTCTGTTCAAAAAGGGTGACCGCACATCACCTGTGAACTATCGTCCAGTCAGTCTTACTAGTTGCATCGCCAAACTGATGGAATCCTGTGTCAGAGAAACACTTTGGAACTTCTGGAACTCTCACAGTCTTATCCGGCCCTCGCAATTTGGATTTATCCCCAACTCCAGCTGCTGTGATCAACTTATAGAGTTTCTTGAGGACATCACCCGGATCACTGATGGCGGCTCATGGGTGGATGTTGTTTACCTTGACTTTGCGAAGGCCTTCAATTCTGTGCCACACAAAAGGCTTATGGCAAAACTCTCTGCAATGGGTGTGAAGGATGATCTTTTTAACTGGTTGAAGTCCTTCATTCTCAGTCGAAGAGAGGTAGTCACGGTTCTGGGACAGCATTCCTCACCATATGAGATGTCATCTGGTGTACCTCAGGGATCTGTTCTTGGCCCCCTTTTGTTTGTGGCATATATTAATGACATAGATGCCAACTTAAGGAATGCCACAGTACTAAAGTACGCAGACGACATCAAGCTGTACCTTGAGATAAAAAGGACAGATCCTGAACACTATAGATCTTGCTTGCAGTCTGACCTGGACACAATGCAACAGTGGATCTCAAACTGGCAACTCAAGCTAGCTGTGGACAAGTGCACCACCATGCATTTTGGGAGTAAAAACCCAGCGTCCACATACTCCCTCCACAGCACTAATATCAAGAAGTCTTCCTGTGAACGTGACCTGGGCATTACGGTCAGCAGCGATTTGCGTTGGACGAGGCACGTCTCTAAAATTGTCAAGAGGGCCGAGGGTGTCTTAGCATCACTCAGCAAGACTTTTGTCAGCCGCTCTCCAGATATCTATTTAAGGCTGTATACAGCTATGGTGCGACCACACTTAGAATTTGCATCACCAGTCTGGAACCCCTATCTTGCTCAGGACATTGACCGCCTGGAAACTGTTCAGAGACGTGCAACCAAGCGAATACCCTCCATCAGGCATCTACCATACTCTGAGCGCCTTGCTTCCCTGGGCATGGATTCATTGAAGCTCCGACGCCTGGCAACTGACTTGGTAAACACCCACAAAATTGTTAACCATGTTGCCAACAACAACCCTGAGTGCCTTTTCGATTTCCATGTGTCTAACACACGTGGACATGCCCACAAAGTAAGAAAACAGCACAGTTCCCATGACTTTCGGAAACATTTTTTCACGCTCAGAGTTGCTGAAGCATGGAACAAACTACCTGCATCAGTTGTTAGCTGTCGAGACACTGCATCCTTTAAGGCCTCCATGCTTCCCGAGATCCGCCAACACTACGGCTAACACATACAAACATGTACTTCCCTGGCATTTGTGTATTATTCTATGTACTATATTGACGAGTTGTAGTGCACCTGAGCACTTTACACAATAATTTCATTATTATTATAAAAAGAAAAGATAGCTTATTTCTAGGTTCATTTTTAAGCTATCGTCATCCTCATTGTTTTATATTTGTTTTTCATGGTGGCGTGAGATGGACAGGTTGTCACTTTCTTAGACTAGATAGATGAAATGACCAGATGAGCATGTCTTGCTCATAGATTTCATTTTGGTATGGTTTTTATAGCTTGATCCCCTTGACTGAATGTGCTTGATGCATTTTCTTGTTACACCAGCACCACCACTTCACAGAGTGTACTAGGTGAGTTTTATCATGACACCAGCATTACTACTTTATACTACTCTATGCATTTTATTGTGGCACAAACACTAGGGTGATCATGTGCTCAGCCAGACAGAGAGAAGCAGTGATGGGAGTGGCATGACAACTGTGGGTTGTAATGGCAGCTACATGCTGCCTGTCAATGGGGAAGGAGATGGAGTGAGGGCAAGTGTTGGGTTGTTGATGTGGTGGTGGCCTACGAGAAAGGGAGAATGATGACAAGTAGGTCATTGTTAGGTGTAGTGGGAAAGGAGTAGTTTCATACGATTTGCAGAAATATACATGATATTTCTCTTTATGTGTGGACAGCATCATCCAATAAGTATTGGGTGTTTGAATGTATATCAGTGGATGGAAGGGCTCCCAGAGAACCCAAGATATCTCCTAGTGGGTACTAAGTATGAGAGACTTAGGTTGGGAAAGACTTAGACAGTAATGAGTGTAGGATCAGTAATGTGAGGGGAAGACTGATGAGGTATGGACAAGAAGTGGGGAAGGTGAATATTGGTAGGAAGAGGAGGCATTATAATTATTCCTATATATTTTAATGTATGTTCAAATTAAATAATGTTAACTGAGGAAATGTATATCTATTTTAGGTTCAGTCCTCAACACATCTGGATATCTTTATCTAATACCAACATATCGGGACATCTTTAACCATTACCAACACAACATGTTACTGTCATTGTCTATTGTATTATCAATGGTCCACTGTGTTCTGACCATAGACCTTACCTACCATGTGGAAGAAGAGAGAAGTCCAGGAACATATGTAGCAGACATTGCTGCTGATTCTAAACTTTTAGACAATGTTCAACCATCTGACCAACAATTGATAACATTCAGTCAATTTAAACGAAAGGTGGCACAGTTATTTAATATCACTAAAACAGGTAAACTGTACACTGCTCAGACACTGGATGCAGAGAAGCTCTGTACATTCAACAAAGAATGTTCTAGAACTGTGAAAATTATAATGAAGAAAGTGGAAACTTTTACAAAAATCATAAAAATCAAAATAGTAATAGAAGACATTAACGACCATGAACCAGAGTTTCCAGAAAAACAAATCACTTTACATTTTTGGGAAATAGGGGGAAGAGGTATGAAGAAATCAATTCCTAACGCCATAGACAAAGATATTAGTTACCAAAATTCTTTTATTGAATATAAACTTAAAAAGTCTAATGATTTATTTTCTCTGTCAGTTTCTAAAAGAGCTGATGGTATTTCCTCTTTAAATATAGTTTTAAAAGATAAATTAGATAGAGAGATAAAAGAGAAATACAATTTAGAAGTTATTGCTAAAGATGGAGGCTCCCCATCTAAACAGTGTGTATTAAATGTTCTGATTATTGTAGAAGATGAGAATGATAATCCACCTGTATTTTCAAAACCACTTTATAATATTTCCATTAGAACCACTCATGACAAAACCAAACCTATTCTTAATTTATCAGTGACAGACAAAGATTTAGGACCCAACAGTAAAATTACTTTCCATTTCAGCCCCAAAACTTCAGCTCTAGCACAGAAATATTTTGAATTAAATAGAAAAGATGGCAAAATATTTTTGTCGAGAATTTCTAGTCTAAATGAAAAAACATCTTTTGAATTATTTATAGAAGCCAGAGATGGAGGCAGTCCTCCATTCAGTTCCATTGCAACAGTTCTGGTAAATGTTATAAACCAACACAACAACCCCCCATCTATTGATATAGATTATGTTTCTGCTATCAATGACAACACAGCTACCATTTCTGAAAAAATCAAAGTTGGTAGTTTCATTGCTTATGTGATGGTCACTGACAATGATGTTGGACAAAATGGAGAGGTCAGCTGTGATATCAAACATGATACATTCAAACTACAGTCAATGGGATCTAAAGAATATAAAATAATTCTAAACAAACCAGTAGACAGAGAAACACAAGGACACTATAACATTCCTGTCTCCTGTCAAGATAAAGGATTACCTCCTCTTAAAAGTGTTAAAACTCTCTCTATCCAAGTGACTGATATCAATGATGTACAACCACAGTTTACCAAAGATACATTCCAATTCCTGACCTATGAAAACAAAGATAAAGACTTCCCTATTGGTTTTGTCAATGCCACTGACCCTGACCTTGGATCTGCTGGACAACTCACATATTCTCTGATACATAAAGAAAAATCAAATCTACCATTTCTGATCACAAGTTATGGCTTTATTTCAGCCACCATGTCATTAGACAGAGAGAAACTAGATGTGTATAAATTTGAGGTTTTTGTCAAAGATAATGGAAGTCCATCTCTGAATGACACAGCTAATGTTGTTGTTGAGATTTTAGATCAAAATGACAATGTTCCATATTTCACCTTTCCTAGTGTTAACCCTTACACCCTAAATGTCCACTACCATCCCCAGAGTAAGAGTGACATCACAGTTTTGAGAGCATCTGATGGTGACAGTGGAAACAATGCTTTCCTCACATATGGAATCATACAAGGAAATAATAAACAGTTGTTTACTATGAACTCACACAGTGGTGCTTTATCATTCTCCAGACAGGTTTATCTAAATGATGCTGGAAGTTATGAACTAAAGTTTGTTGTAAAAGACAGTGGTAGTCCAGTTCAGTCATCAACAACTAGTGTGACTTTGGTATTGGCTGTTAGTAATGAGACATCACCAATGTTGAAAAGTGTACCTATACAATCTTCAGGTAGAGTCCATATGACATGGGTTATTATCATTGTATCATCAGCAGTAATAGTATCAGTGGCTATTGTTGTTTCTATAACACTGTGTATAATGAAATGTATTAAACACAGAGATAACACAGCTACTACAACAAAGACTACAGCATACCAAGGTAGAACAGAGATGAAACAATTGTTGTATCAGTCTAACAATCCTGTTGCTATGTCAAGGAATACAGAAGAGATGATAAAAAGAAATATATATTCTGAGAGATCAAAGAGTGAATGTTATTCAGAAGGTCAGCTACAGAATAAATATGAAGCTTCAGTTCAGTCAAGAACTTTACCAAAACCTACCCCAGTAAGTGAAAAGATTAACATATTTTCTATCTTCACTCTATATGCAAAAGATAAACATTAAGTGTTGAACAAAAGGGCAACGATGGTTGCCGAACACTGTATGCCTTAATTCGGGCTGTTTGTTTACAAACAAACCGAACATTATAATAAATGTTCAGTAAACCCATATATATATATGTGTGCATGTATGTATGTATATACATACTACTGTACGTCTGTATACATATACGTATGTACGTATACATACTTATAAACAATAAGATTATTTTTAAAATGCTTTATCTTCAATAATATAGTCCAATATTAAATTGTAAACTACATGTTTATTGTAACTAGGATTGTTTGATGTCTCCTCACATTTCTCTTGGTTTGTTTGTCAACAGAAGTATTGTCAACCTGTTGTGGTGACATCCAGTGATGATGCTGTGGAAGATAATCCTCCTATAGTTTGTAACTATACATCAGATACAATGTCATCTAAGAGAAGTAGTAGACGTGTATTGAATGAAGGTGATATGAAACATTATGAAGAATTACCAGGAATATCAGGTTAACAACTACTTTTGCTATATTGTACTTAGATATAATCTCACATTCAGATGCACATATATTTCTAACAATATTTAACTATATAAAATACTGTATAAGAAAGTGAAGAATGTATCTATTTACCTGTCCACTACTTTAAGCATTTGATCACTCTGCTTTTTCTGTCTTTATACACTATTTAATATGGGAATGTTCCCTGCTTTAATTTTGTAAAATATCATTTTTTCCTAAATTGCAGATCAAAATATATATAAAAACAATGATACATCTACATCAAAAGATTCCAGTGAAGAAACACCAGTAAAACATGTATAATTATATTATTGAAGTGACATACTTAACTTTCTCTATGTAAATATTATATAAACTTGACCATGTCTCAAAAATTCACATTCTTTATTATATTCTATATAGCAGTGTATATATGTAAAACCTGAAGTGTCAATCAGTTGTTCTTTTGATAAATAAACATTACTTTCTTTAGATTAGCTGGACTTCTTTTTAGTCAATGTATGTTTTATTACTGTAAACATGTTTTATTATATTCTAGAAATATATATTGTCTACTCAAGTTCGGTGTTCAAATCCTGCTGAGGTTGAATTTTACCTTAATTTATTCTGAGACATAAAATATTATATGTATTGATGTTGCTATCATTGATCCTCCTGTTCCCTTAAAATTGCTTGTATTGTATTTAAATTAGAAATTATTATTATTGTTTCCTTAGATATCTCTGCATTCACATACATCCAACCAGGTCTTAATCTCTATTTCAAGATCCTTGTAATTTGAAATATTTTCAAATATCTTAAAAAGCCCATTGAAATCAGCAGGTACTGTCATGGCTATCATGAAGCACATTTTGTTTTTTTAATCTTTTATTATGATATCTGGTCTATTGCTTTGATCTTACTGTCAGTGTATCTCAAAGTGTATTGTGAAATCTCACCGTATCATGACTTTACCAGTTTCTGTTATTGGATCTGGATGGTGTCGATAGCAGGTTTTCATTGTTTCTTTTCCATAGAATTTACTTATTTTCCACTGGATGTACTGCCCTACTCTGTCATGTATGTTTCTATATTCAGATGGTGCTAAGGTGGTGCAGCCAGATATTAGGCGAGCCACTGTTTTAGTATTTGTCACAGAACCCGTGTTTATAATCATTATATTTTCCCAATACGTTTGCCTGATAATTTTTTGTGGCAAGGCGTTGGTGTTGTGCAGCCAGTATGAAAAACCTTCTGACAGGTCAGGGTTTTCTTTTACATCAGCTTGCATGGTTCAAGTCAGATATGTAGAGGTGTATTTTGCCATTTTGTCTTCATCTGCTGAAGGTTTGCTTCCTTTATTCCTAATTTTGTGGCCTTTGCTGCCACTATTGGTGATAGAGTAGTTTCATGTGTCACAGCTGTGTTCAGATTTATTTCCTATTTATTTTTGGTGCTTTCTTTTATCACAGAGTGAAGCTTTTTGCTGGTTTCATGGGGTTTTACTACCTGCATCATCCAGTCATTGGTTGCTTCAAGATATTGGTGCAGGCCAATTGTTGTTGTAGGACAGTTCCAATTGAATTAAACCTCTGCCTCTTTCAGATCTGGGCAGGTAAAGTCGATAAACATCTGTCATTATTATTATTTTTTTTTTTTATTTTTACCTGAAGATAGTATAATAATCATTCATAAATATAACTAAGTATAGTTTCTAACAGCAAATGTTAATCAAAATCAAAATGTCACATTTTCCTGTGTCAATATGGAATTATTCTAATTAAAAAATAGATTTAAATGAGAATACTAACGTTGGATTTTAGGAATAATTTGATTGAACATAAATATTATTTATTAATGCAAGCAATCCTCATGAACATCACATAATCTCATGTTCTTGTATGAATCAAAGGTATTTTGCCAATTGAAATCAATATAAAAGAATGTTATCATTGGTCTTCTGTTTAGGTCATTCAACCAATCAGATTCTCACTAAAACATAGACAGAAATCACTAACAAAGAGAAACGTTCACATTACTGATGTTATTAAACCAAACATGTTATGTTTAACTATAGAATATTGTAGCTATTTAATATATATATCTATATATATGTAAATAGTTATTGATAACAGTAAACAAACATCATATTTAAGGATAAATACATACACAATATTATTAGAGAAATGTACTGTCACAATCATACAACTCCAATAACACGCAGCAGACTATCTGCCTGACGTGCTACACTACTCCATCAACATACAGCCATTGTCACACACCATTACAGCAGCACTTACAATGGAGCTTTCTACAACAATACATATTTCTATTCTCACTGAATAACCAAGGATATAATTATTAAAGAGGTAAGTTTCTATTAAATCTCATTTTATAATCTTATTTTATATACTAAATCTTAGTAAATCTATAAGATATTGTTCTAACATATTTAATATTTAAGATGTGAACAAAGAGATTGAACAATAATTCACACGTATTTTTCAGTAATGTTGCCTGTGTTGTTTTATGTTGCTTAAGATATTTAATATTTGAACTGTATTCCATTAAAACAACCTTATCTTTGTCTATATAATATGTATTACATATATAGTTCAATAATGATAGAGAACTGTTTGTATAACATAGTGGTGTAATGTGTGTTTGTGTTTAATTCCTGTTTTCTTTTTTTTTTTTGTACATAAGATGTAATTTCTGTCTATATGGTAGATGTTATTTGAAAAATATATTAAGATATGAATAAATTTGCTCTAATGTGTTTAAATATGGTATTAATGTGTAGATTATTATCAGTGATGAGCTAATGGTGGTTATAGATTTTGGTTAGGGATAACGATAAAAATAGTAGGATTTATAGCAATTAAGAAGTGAATAGAAATATGGTGGCATACAGGATTACAATACAAGAAGAATGTCTAGCTATGGAACTGAAAAAATAAGGTCAACACCATATATATTGTATATATTTACCATTAAATCACGTTTGTGAGTAAGTTATAATAAAATATAACTTTTTAAACATTTTCCTACACAACTGCTGTATAAATTCACTGTAAAGTTTCCATTGTATTTTACACTATATTTTGCTATATTTAGTTATGAATTCTTGTTTGTAGATTTTTATAATATTTTTGATATTTTTGATGGAGATCAAAGTTGAGTTGTATTTTAAATATGTGTTAGATTTACTGATTAAATTGAAAATAATTTACAATCATCATCACCATCTTTGTATTATCAATTATGATTTGTAATGTTCTCTATGCCTATATGTTATTGTTAATAATCTCTAATCATCACAATTTTGTTCACTTTCCTGATACTCTACTTAAACTGTTGCATTTTAGTCTTCATTTTTTCATAAAATGTTTGATCGTCATATTAAGATAATTGGCACTCGTGCCTCTCAGATACACTTATATTTGAAGTAGCCACTGTAAAAATGCTTTAAACTACACGGAAAGTTATATTGTGTCCTGCATAATCAAAAACTGGATGATGATGATGATGATGATTGATGATTTATTGTGATTCTTAAAATGACTATATCTTTATCAGATTTAGTGCTAGTTACATCTTTATCAGACCTGGTGCTAATCATATCTTCATTAGATCAGGTGCTAGTTATATCTTAATTATATCTAATGCTAATCATATCTTCATTAGGCCTGGTGTTAGTCATGTTTTTGTTAGACCTGGTGCTGGTCTTATCGTCATTAAACAAGGTGCTGTTCACATCTTCATTAGCTTTAGTGCTAGTCATACCTTCATTAGACCTAGAGCCAGTCATATCTTTACTAGATCTTCTTGTGCTAGTCATATCTTCAGTAAACCTGCTGCTGGTCATATCTTTATCACTGACTTGTTTCTTCAAACAATCATTGATAATACAAGTAATTACAAAATGAAGAGTTAATCTTTAATCTCAGAATTCAATGAGCTCCCTTGATCTAAATGAATGAATGAATGAATGAATCTTACATCTTATAGAGGTTTATAGGAATTGATAGAAATTACTTTTGAAAAAATACACGTAAAGAATGTTTCATATGTGTAAAATAGTTTGCTTTAAGTAATTAAATGGGAAAAATATTGGATTATAGAGCAAGAATGATCCTTACAGAATGTAACAAGAATTCTTTGTTGCACAAATGTGTCACAAGTACACTGTAGTAAAAGTAAACATCATACCTCCAGATATATATATAACAAACAATTTAGATTTGTTGATGTAAGGTTGTAATCCATATGTATTTAAAATTAATGTATTGGAACTGATCAAATTTCTCATATTCAACCAAGGCTGATGTAATAAGTCACTTAAATGGTATGTTAAATTAATCAATCATAAATTCTTTGCTCTTGTTTATATATAATATTTTAATATTCTTAAGTGGTTGTATTTTATTAAAAATATATTATATTTAATCATTATTATTAATATTTTAGTTTATCAATATGAGATATTAAGAAATATGAATGGAGCAAAGAAAGTCTACAGACAAGAATGGAGACAGCTTTAGAGATTAACTACATGTTTGTGGTCTGTGATTATGAATGAAATTATAGGATTTCTAGAAAGGTTACTGAAGTAGTGAAAACATAGTTGAGGGACAGCTTCAGATCTGCCATAACATCACTGAGAAGTGGATATTTCAGGCAATTAATGTTTATTACATTTTTATGGAAGAATTCTAAGATAACTGGTCTCATCTAGAATTGAGATATATAATATGATTCATGAGGTTTTTGTTTGTTTATCTCTAAGGTCAGCTCTGACTCGACATTCCTGTATTTTTTAGGAGTGAGTCAAATGACTAGGTTTGATTTATAAACCTCCTGCTTCAGATGTAAAGTCTCTGTCCCTGACTATACTTTTGTCTCAGATATACATAGATTTATCATATGGGGAGCAGTCTAGAAATGTTGATTTTTTTTCTTCTCATTAATGATGAGTAGCATGTAGCATATATTCAAATAATATCACAAAGACTACATTACATTCAGATAAATGTTTTAATATCAAAATAAGTGGCACTCTAAACTTATATCAGCCAAAAATTTAATCTGATTAAGAAAATAAATTATATGTTGTGTGCTGTTACATATAAGAACTAAGTATAAACTATAGCTAATTTCTGGAACATTTTTTAATGGTTTTAAATGTGAAAGTTTGTATCATATTAATTATTTTTCACTATTGTCATCTATTTGGTAAATCAGATATTCCATAGAGTACCAGGTTTTATATATTTATTTATTGTTTTATTTTATTTTTCAATTCTATAAATATGTTGAAATTAAGTTATTACCTTGTGCTTTAATCTTTAAATGTTCTGTTGTAAATAATACATGCATGTATTTTTGTTTCACTGTGTATTTTAAACCAACTCATTTCTTATAATTGTTCACAATGTATTTCCATTTTAGGTTCAACACTCAACTGATCTGGACATCTTTAACCAGTACCAACACAACTACAGCTACAACTACAACAATATGTTACTGTCATTGTCTATTGTATTATCAATGGTTCACTGTGTTCTGACCATAGACCTTACCTACCATGTGGAAGAAGAGAGAAGTCCAGGAACATATGTAGCAGACATTGCTGCTGATTCTAAACTTTTAGACAATGTTAAACCATCTGACCAACAATTGATAACATTCAGTCAATTTAAACGAAAGGTGGCACAGTTATTTAATATCACGAAAACAGGTAAACTGTACACTGCTCAGACACTGGATGCAGAGAAACTTTGTTCTTTCAATAAAGAATGTTCTAGAACTGTGAAGGTTGTTGTTAATAAAGGAACAAGTGTTACAAAAATACTAAAAATCAAAATAGTAATAGAAGACATCAATGATCATAAACCTGAGTTTCCTATGAACCAAGTCAACATACAGTTTGATGAAAATGATAGCAAAGGATCTAAAGTATCACTTCCAAATGCCATAGACAAAGATGTTGGATTTCAAAATTCATTAATACAGTATAAATTAAAATCCAAGAATGGTGAACCATTCTCTCTGTCAGTCTCTAAAAGAGCAGATGGTATTTCTTCTCTTAACATAATTTTAAAAGAATCATTAGACAGAGAAATCAAAGATACATATTTACTCCAGGTCATAGCTAAAGATGGAGGTTCACCATCAAAACAAGGTATTTTAAATATAAATATCTCTATAATAGATGTGAATGACAACCCACCAGAGTTTTCTAAACCTCTGTACAATATATCAATACAAAGTACATATCATAAGTCTAAACCTATCATTGTGTTATCTGTAACAGATGCTGATTCTGGGGAAAATGGTAAAATTACTTTCCATTTCAGCCCAAAGACATCAGACCTAACAAAAGGTTATTTCCAATTAAATGAAACCAGTGGAAACATTTTCTTAAATAAATATTCAAGTTTGGGAAAAAAGAAAACTTATGAATTGTTTATAGAGGCTAGAGATGGTGGTAAGCCTCCATTTAGTTCCATAGCAACAGTTTTAGTAAATGTTATCAACCAACACAACAACCCTCCATCTATTGATATAGATTATGTTTCTGCTATCAATGACAACACAGCTACCGTTTCTGAAGATATCAAAGTTGGTAGTTTCATTGCTTATGTGATGGTCACTGACAATGATGTTGGACAAAATGGAGAGATCAGCTGTGATATCAAACATGATACATTCAAACTACAGTCAATGGGATCTAAAGAATATAAAATAGTTCTAAACAAACCAGTAGACAGAGAAACACAAGGACATTATAACATTCCTGTCTCATGTCAAGATAAAGGATTACCTCCTCTTAAAAGTGTTAAAACTCTCTCTATCCAAGTGACTGATATCAATGATGTACAACCACAGTTTACCAAAGAGACATTCCAATTCCTGACCTATGAAAACAAAGATAAAGACTTCCCTATTGGTTTTGTCAATGCCACTGACCCTGACCTTGGATCTGCTGGACAACTCACATATTCTCTGCTACATAAAGAAAAATCAAATCTACCATTTCAGATCACCAGTTATGGCTTTATTTCAGCCACCATGTCATTAGATAGAGAGAAACAAGATGTGTATAAATTTGAAGTTTTTGTCAAAGATAATGGAAATCCATCTCTGAATGACACAGCCAATGTTGTTGTTGAGATTTTAGATCAAAATGACAATGTTCCATATTTCACCTTTCCTAGTGTTAACCCTTACACCCTAAATGTCCACTACCATCCCCAGAGTAAGAGTGACATCACAGTTTTGAGAGCATCTGATGGTGACAGTGGAAACAATGCTTTCCTCACATATGGAATCATACAAGGAAATAATAAACAGTTGTTTACTATGAACTCACACAGTGGTGCTTTATCCTTCTCCAGACAAGTTTATCTAAATGATGCTGGAAGTTATGAACTAAAGTTTGTTGTAAAAGACAGTGGTAGTCCAGTTCAGTCATCAACAACTAGTGTGACTTTGGTATTGGCTGTTAGTAATGAGACATCACCAATGTTGAAAAGTGTACCTATACAATCTTCCGGTAGAGTCCATATGACATGGGTTATTATCATTGTATCATCAGCAGTAATAGTATCAGTGGCTATTGTTGTTTCTATAACACTGTGTATAATGAAATGTATTAAACACAGAGATAACACAGCTACTACAACAAAGACTACAGCATACCAAGGTAGAACAGAGATGAAACAATTGTTGTATCAGTCTAACAATCCTGTTGCTATGTCAAGGAATACAGAAGAGATGATAAAAAGAAATATATATTCTGAGAGATCAAAGAGTGAATGTTATTCAGAAGGTCAGCTACAGAATAAATATGAAGCTTCAGTTCAGTCAAGGACTTTACCAAAACCTACCCCAGTAAGTGAAAAGATTAAAATATTTTCTTTCTTCACTTTATATGTAAAAGATATACAATGTTTTATCTTCAATAATTGTTTCTACTTTTGGCACAAGGCCAGCAAATACCCAGTACATTACTGGTACTTTATTTTATCGACCCCGTATGGATGAAAGGCAAAGTTAACCTCGGCGGGATTTGAACTCAGATCATAAAGGGACGTAACTATGCTGGAAAGCATGTCCGAGACTCTACCGATACTGCCAATTCACCGCCCTTTATCTTCAATAATATAGTCTAATATTTAATTGTAAACTACATGTTTATTGTAACTAGGATTGTTTGATATCTCCTCACATTTCTCTTGGTTTGTTTGTCAACAGAAATATTGTCAACCTGTTGTGGTGACATCAAGTGATGATGCTGTGGAAGATAATCCTCCTATAGTTTGTAACTATACATCAGATACAATGTCATCTAAGAGAAGTAGTAGACGTGTATTGAATGAAGGTGATATGAAACATTATGAAGAAATACCAGGAATATCAGGTTAACATCTACTTTGCTTATATTATATTTTGATATCATCTCACATTTATTCAGTTATTAACAACTGTTTATAGATATTTATTAACAATTCACCCATTAAATAGGAATGTTTCTCTTTCTGATAACAAACTCAGAATTATATCTTTTTTCTTTCTTTTCATATTGTTTACTAAATAACAGAATGGTCCATAATGATGTAAAATGAGTTTTGTGTTTAAATTCCAGATCAAAATATATACAAAAATAATGATACATCTACATCAAAGGATTCCAGTGAAGAAACACCAGTGAAACATGTGTAACTATCTTATTGATGTGGCATAGCTCAATTTTTCTATATGAATATATAATATCGACTGTACTTATAAATCAAACACACATACTAATATACACATTAGTTTTTAACTATACTCCAACTGAAATAGTGAATTCTTTAAATATCTATTGATATATTTAACTTTAGGTAAGATTCCCTTAATTGAAAAATAATTTTATATATTTCCATAAATAAATTATAACTATCTATACAAATTTATTTACTGTGTTCTGAAGCGTAATATTTCATATTAACAGTATATATAGATTTTGGTAAGGCATGACCATCACAGCATCTCTTTTCCTATAAATGAGATGTCTGCTTTACCTACAGAAATCAATATTAAAGAGAACATTGTCATTGGTCTTCTGTTTAGGTCATTCAACCAATCAGATTCTCACTAAAACATAGACGGAAATCACTAACAAAGAGAAACATTCTCATTACTGATGTTATTAAACCAAACATGTTATGTTTAACTATAGAATATTGTAGCTATTTAAATATATATAGCTATATATATGTAAATAGTTATTGATAACAGTAAACAAGCATCATAGTTAAGGATAAATACATACACAATATTATTAGAGAAATGTACTGTCACAATCATACAACTCCAATAACACACACAACCCTATCCTAGCAGCAGACTATCTGCCTGACGTGCTACACTACTCCATCAACATACAGCCATTGTCACACACCATTACAGCCGCACTTACAATGGAGCTTTCTACAACAATACATCTTTCTGTTCTCACTGAATAACCAATGATATAATTATTAAAGAGGTAAGTTTCTGTTTAATCTCATTTTATAATCTCATTTTATATACTAAATCTCAGTAAATCTGTAAGATATTGTTCTAACATATTTAATAATTCCATGAGAACAAAGATATTGAACTATAATTCAGACGTTTTTCAGTAATGTTGTCTGTATTGTTTTATATCACAATTGGATAATATTAGTGAACATCTTTAATATTTAGACTTTATTTCAAAGAAACCGTATGATCTGTGTGTATATAATATTTATTACGTATACTGAACACTAACCATAGAAAACAGTCTATATAGTGAGTGTTGTAATGTATGTTTGTTTTTGTTTGTAAGATGTAAGCTTGTGTTTTTATATAGAGAATAACTGAAAGATTTTTTAAAGATGTTTCATATGAAATAGATATTTTACAATGTATTATAATGTGATTATAGCATGTACATTGTTAGCAATGAGATAGTGGTGTGTTATAGATTTTGGTTAGGGATAATGGCAGACATATTAGGATTTACAGCTGTCAGTAAGTGAAGAGAAACATGATGGCATGTTGTAGAAGACATTATAAAGGCTAGCACTGTTAAACACATGTTAAATTATAAACGTTTTAAATTCTGTATATTTGTTTCTAAAGTTAATTTGTGTTAGTCATAGTGAAATATAAACTTTTTCAACATCTTCCTACTTCATTTCTTTCTATAAATTTTTCTATAAGTTCACTCTATTATTTCAACCATATTTCATACTATTTTCATCAATATTTCATTGACAATTTTTCTTTGATTTCCATTATTTATATACTTTTACTACTTTTTTGACTGCCTTATTTAATTAATTTTAAATCAATATTTTTTAACTGCCTTATTTAATTAATTTTAAATCAATATGATATGTAAAAGTTAAAATGTGAACTAATTGTCTACCTCTTTAACTCTCTATATTTTGTGATATTCTGTATCTATATTTTTGATAAATTTATATTAACTGCAACTATTACTGATGTCTGTTCTTCAAAACCTGCCTGCTTCTTTGTCCACTACTTTAACCCTTTAGCATTTGCATTGCTCTATATTTACTATTGTATTTTCTCAGTAAAGGCTTTATCTTACATAATTATCTCACATAATATCAAATCTATGAGATCTTGATATTATTTATTTTGAGAACAATATCTTAACATCAGTATGAATGGCCAGTTTGGACAGGAAGAGGTAAGAGAATTTCAATGCTAAAGGGATTAACCTAAATATGACATTTATTTCTGTTTCTTATCAACACTTTAAAACACCATCTTTCCACTTATTACTTTCCCATCCAGCTAATTTGAGAGGTTCCTATATTAAATACACAGTGCAGTCCTACTAAATAACTGATGTTATAAATGTTTCACATAGGGTGACTTGATAACACTTAAAAAATATGATAGCTAGCACCATGGAAATTTTCCGGTTTAGTTGGCAACTACCAAGTATTAAGTAATTCTCTCTTGCCACACTCCTACTAGCCCCTTTCCAATGTCACCTCTTTCTCTTTCACACACACTCTTACCACCCCCTTTCCTGCACGACAGACTTTTAATGCGATAGATGCAACAGCTTTAAATTAATAGAAGCTGGCCCAATGGAAGGTCTACATGTTAATAAGAAACAACCACAAAGTATTAATGTAATTGTTTTTATTCTCTTTCTGTCTCTCTCTCTAACACTCTGACCACCATCTTTCCATAGAGGCATGAGTTTAAAAAATTAAAAATTTCTGGTTTGCTACTGCCACCACTGCTCTTCTCTTTTTTTGGACACACACTCTTACCATCTCCTTTCGACCATCATCGCTTTCTTCTCTTTTTCTTACACTCATACCATTTCCTTTCCTCCACCACTGTTCTCTTCTTTCTTTCACACACATACTCTTACCATCTCCTATCCAATTGGACAAATTTTTTTATGCCACAGATGCAATGACATAACCCTTTAGCATTTAAACCAGCCGTATCCGGCCAGAGATCTCTCACCTCTTTCAGTTCAAACCGGCCATAACTCGCCGCTCATACAGACGTTACGGTTTTGGTCTCAAAATAAATAGCATTAAAATCTCATAGATTCAATATGTGAGATAATTATGTAAGATAAAGCCTTTACCACAAAAATACAATAGTAAATATAGAGTAATGTAAATGGTAATGGGTTAAACATAATACATGAAGTTTCCTCGTGTCCTCTAATATAGTTCTTCAATTTTTGTATAGAATAAAGAAGTTTTACAGATATGACTTGCATTCTTTACCTCAATCAGTGGTAGCTAGATTTAAATTTCAAAATTATATGTTTAGATACTAAACTTCAATAGATCAGCAAGAACATAAGTGTCTTAATTGGTACAGAAGCTACCATTGGATAGACATTTCTAGAAATAGAACTGTCCTATTAGATTTACTGAGAGGGAAGTATAATAGTTTTCCTTCTACATTAAATTCAGCTTTTAAGAACTTTCAACAAATGTTCCTTAGAATTTTTTTGAAACTTGAGGAATTAAAATGGCTATGGAATGAGGAAATAAAGAAAGTATGAAGGATTATTGGAAAGGGTAAAGTAAAACAAATGATAAGTATGCAAAACAACATCACAAAAATAAGATGTTTACTCAAGGAGAGCACTAAATTTGTCATTTTCTGAAGCTCTATTGATTTTCATGAGTGGAAATTGGTATGAAAAATTGGAACTTTTTAGCAGACCAAAAGACACAGGTAGACATTTATAAAGCAGAGTTGGTTTTGGAAAGAAATAATCTGTATATTACTAAGAAAGTAGTATAGTGAGGATAAGGAAATAAACAAAATAAAAGGCTGGGTCTAGAGGGAACCAGATAATCAGCTCAAAGGTTAACTCTTTTAGCTTACCCACTTTTCTCATAAGTGATGTAGGGTGTTCTTCTAAGGGACGTAACTCATTAATACATATGGCTAGATTTCAATTTATATACCATACTTAAAATGTAACGAATTTATATTGCTTCTAAAATACACAACAGTGTTTAATATAAAGGAAATTTGACTGCTATTTTTAGCAGGTTCAACAAACACATAGTGCCTCCTTTGTTGTCTCATTGACACACTTGAGATATCATCATCATCATCGTTTAATGTCTATCTTCCACGCTAGCATGGGTTTAGACGTCAATGTTTCCTATTAGTTCCTTTGCAAAACAGTTGAAAGTTTTGCTGATATCAAAGTATGCAACTGTCAATATGAGATCTTTAATATCTGAAAGAGAAGAGAGGGTCTGCAATAAATTTGGCTCAGCAAAAAAACATTGCTGATGAGTTAATATGGAAAGATATATGAGTTTGTAAAGTTGGAGTCAACATACATGATTATATTAAAATCATCTTTAAAATGTTAGGCATGTGATAAGTAAACTGTTGTCTGAGTCAGTGTAGTCTCTACTACTGAACCCACTTCTGTGTGTTTCTATATTGGATTATATATACTTAGAGACTGACCTGGTAGAGTATCTCTTTGGTAGAGTATTCACTTTGTTAGATACGTGATTAGTTACATCTGATATCTGTTAGTAAATTGCATCAAGATAATAGATTGAAATTCAACATTGATATTAAAATAATGAAATAAACTCTCAATTCTCTAATCTGATGTAGAAATTTAGAAATACTTTACATATTGTTAGGTGTACCATTTTTGAGAAGGGATGAATAATTTTTTAAATATTTATGAAAATATTTCAATATAGTCACTAATACCAGTTTGGCAAATAAAACAAAATTTCACAAACTACCTAGTAGTTTTTTTTTTTTTTAAAATCAATTCTGTAGATATGATAAGACATCAGCTGTTAACTTGTATATCTAAAATTTATTTTCTTTTGTTGTGAAAAGCTAGCATAATTCATATATTAACTATAAAATAATCAAATAAGTTGGGTAAATTACTTTTATAGGTGGAAAAAGTAGAGAAACTACAGTCTGCAATTGCTATAACACTAAAACACCATGGTCAATATTTCACTAGCAGTAGATTTGAAATGTAAATTAAACTGTGAAGTTTACAAAGAAATTAAGCAGGTGTGAAAATTTGAAATGTACTTGTTTTTTGTTGAAAAAAGCTGCTACTGTTCATTTATTTATTATTAAATGGTCAAATAGGTCAGATTAATTCATCTTGAAAACAGGAAATATTAGATACAGTTGACGACGGTGAAAGATTGACCAAGACACTTTAGTCTATTGGCTGTCACAACCATCCAGCATACAGAAGATATATGGTTTGATTCCTGCAAGCATCTCTGTCCAACTTTTTCCAGTTCCATTTGACGATTTTATAAATAAATGAATTGTCGTGGCTTTACAAGAAAAAAAAGACACAAATTTCAAATTTTATAACTTGCTCAATTTCATTGTAAACTTACGGTTTATTAAATTGTATTTTGATCTATAAAAGTTCTGTTGTAAAATAATAGCTTTATGTTTTTCAAATGTTTTAGTGACAATTTTGTAATTTAAACTTCTATTTCAGGTTCAATCTTCAACATATCTGGACATCTTTAACCCAGTACCAACACAACAACAACAATATGTTACTCCTATTGTCTATTGTAATATCAATGGTCCACTGTGTTCTAACCATAGACCTTACCTACCATGTGGAAGAAGAGAGAAGTCCAGGAACATATGTAGCAGACATTGCTGCTGATTCTAAACTTTTAGACAATGTTCAACCATCTGACCAACAATTGATAACATTCAGTCAATTTAAACGAAAGGTGGCACAGTTATTTAATATCACCAAAACAGGTAAACTGTACACTGCTCAGACACTGGATGCAGAGAAGCTCTGTACATTCAACAAAGAATGTTCTAGAACAGTGAAAGTTGTTGTCAATAAAGGAATAAGTGTTACAAAGATATTAAAAATCAAAATAGTAATAGAAGACATCAATGACCATCAACCTGAGTTTCCTACAAAGAATGTCAACATACAATTATATGAAAATATTGGTAAAGGTGCCAAACAATCAGTACCAAATGCCATAGACAAAGATGTAGGTTTTCAGAACTCATTAATACAATATAAATTAAAATCCAAGAATGGAGAACCATTCTTACTGTCAGTTGCTAAAAGAGCAGATGGTATTTCTTCTCTTAACATAATTTTGAAAGAATCATTAGACAGAGAAATCAAAGATACATATTTACTCCAGGTCATAGCTAAAGATGGAGGTTCACCAGCAAAAGAAGGTATTTTAAATATAAATATCTCTATAATAGATGTGAATGACAACCCACCAGTATTTTCTAAACCTCTATTCAATATATCCATACAAAGTACACATCACAAATCTAAACCTATCATTATTTTATCTGTAACAGATGCTGATTTTGGTGAAAATGGTAAAATTACTTTCCATTTCAGTCCAAAGACATCAGATCTTGCAAAACGCTATTTCCAATTAAATGAAACCAGTGGAAATATTTTCTTAAATAAATATTCAAGTTTAGGAAAAAAGAAAACCTATGAACTGTTTATCGAGGCTAGAGATGGAGGCAACCCTCCCTTTAGTTCCATAGCAACAGTTTTGATAAATATTGTCAATCAACCCAACAACCCTCCATCTATTGATATAGATTATGTTTCTGCTATCAATGACCACACAGCTACCATTTCTGAGAAGATCAAAGTTGGTAGTTTCATTGCTTATGTGATGGTCACTGACAATGATGTTGGACAAAATGGAGAGATCAGCTGTGATATCAAACATGATACATTCAAACTACAGTCAATGGGATCTAAAGAATATAAAATAGTTCTAAATAAACCAGTAGACAGAGAAACACAAGGACACTATAACATTCCTGTCTCATGTCAAGATAAAGGATTACCACCTCTTAAAAGTGTTAAAACTCTCTCTATCCAAGTGACTGATATCAATGATGTACAACCACAGTTTACCAAAGATACATTCCAATTCCTGACCTATGAAAACAAAGATAAAGACTTCCCTATTGGTTTTGTCAATGCCACTGACCCTGACCTTGGATCTGCTGGACAACTCACATATTCTCTGATACATAAAGAAAAATCAAATCTACCATTTCTGATCACAAGTTATGGCTTTATTTCAGCCACCATGTCATTAGACAGAGAGAAACAAGATGTGTATAAATTTGAAGTTTTTGTCAAAGATAATGGAAGTCCATCTCTAAATGACACAGCTAATGTTGTTGTTGAGATTTTAGATCAAAATGACAATGTTCCCTATTTCACCTTTCCTAGTGTTAACCCTTACACCCTAAATGTCCACTACCATCCCCAGAGTAAAAGTGACATCACAGTTTTGAGAGCATCTGATGGTGACAGTGGAAACAATGCTTTCCTCACATATGAAATCATACAAGGAAATAATAAACAGTTGTTTACTATGAACTCACACAGTGGTGCTTTATCATTCTCCAGACAAGTTTATCTAAATGATGCTGGAAGTTATGAACTAAAATTTGTTGTAAAAGACAGTGGTAGTCCAGTTCAGTCATCAACAACTAGTGTGACTTTGGTATTGGCTGTTAGTAATGAGACATCACCAATGTTGAAAAGTGTACCTTTACAATCTTCAGGTAGAGTCCATATGACATGGGTTATTATCATTGTATCATCAGCAGTAATAGTATCAGTGGCTATTGTTGTTTCTATAACACTGTGTATAATGAAATGTATTAAACACAGAGATAACACAGCTACTACAACAAAGACTACAGCATACCAAGGTAGAACAGAGATGAAACAATTGTTGTATCAGTCTAACAATCCTGTTGCTATGTCAAGGAATACAGAAGAGATGATAAAAAGAAATATATATTCTGAGAGATCAAAGAGTGAATGTTATTCAGAAGGTCAGCTACAGAATAAATATGAAGCTTCAGTTCAGTCAAGAACTTTACCAAAACCTACCCCAGTAAGTGAAAAGATTAAAATATTTTCTATCTTCACTTTATATGTAAAAGATAAACAATAAGATTATTTTAACAATGTTTTATCTTCAATAATATAGTCCAATATTAAATTGTAAACTACATGTTTATTGTAACTATGATTGTTTGATGTCTCCTCACATTTCTCTTGGTTTGTTTGTCAACAGAAATATTGTCAACCTGTTGTGGTGACATCAAGTGATGATGCTGTGGAAGATAATCCTCCTATAGTTTGTAACTATACATCAGATACAATGTCATCTAAGAGAAGTAGTAGACGTGTATTGAATGAAGGTGATATGAAACATTATGAAGAAATACCAGGAATATCAGGTTAATAACTATATTGGTTATATTATATTTCAATATCATCAACATTGAATTTTTAACAACTATATTTAACACATCTGTCATTAAATAAGAATTCATTTTGTTTTATTTTTACTCATCTGATCCTTCACATCCTACAATATGTACATTTTATAAAAATATCTTTTTTCTCTCTTTTCATTACATAATTTAATACCAAAAGGATGCCCACAAAAGTCTTTAATCACATCTTGAATGTAGAAGTACTTTTCTTTTTCTAATGATATTTTACTATATAATACTATTTGTGTATAGAAATTTAGTTTTTTTATTTTTTCATCCACTACTTTGAGTATTTAATCATTATGCCTTTCCTGTCTTTGAACATTATTTATAAAGGAAATGTTCCCTCCTCTAATTTTGTAAAATGTCATTTTTTTCCTAAATTCCAGATCAAAATATATATAAAAATAATGATACATCTACATCAAAAGCTTCCAGTGAAGAAACACCAGTGAAACATGTATAATGACATTATTGAAGTGACATAACTACCATTGTCCATGTAAATATGAAATATTTGCTGTACATATGAATACACACAGAAAGATATACATTGAATGTTAACTATACTCTGTGGCAACATATATTAATCAAACGTCTTATAAATGGGAAAAGTTTACTATAAGCGACTATAGATCTGTTAAGATTAGTTAAGTTTCTCCTGAAAAATCATTGTATATATATATTACAATAAATTAATTATTACCCTATATAACACACAATCCACTGTTATGATTTCATAATATTTGGGGACATTTTGTATTGTGAACCCTGTTTAAAGGATTTATGTAATTTTAATTAAGGTGAATGTAAAATGGTTTATATTAATGAGAATAAATTTCTTGATATTTTAGGAATAATAATATAGAAAATTATTGTAAATATAATAATATAGAAAATTATTGTAACATGTTAATGATATTACTGGTTTTGAGGAATGTATGATGTTCACCACATTGTTTTCCCTGTTCACTTGAAATATAGGACTTTCTGCATCATCAACACAAATCAATATTAAAGAGAACAGTGTCATTGGTCTTCTGTTTAGGTCATTCAACCAATCAGATTCTCACCAAAACATAGACAGAAATCACTAACAAAGAGAAACATTCACATTACTGATGTTATTTAACCAAACATTTATGTTATGTTTAACTATAGAATATTGTAGCTATTTAAATATATATCTATATAAATATGTAAATAGTTATTGATAACAGTAAACAAACATCATAATTATGGATAAATACATCCACAATATTATTAGAGAGATGTACTGCCACGAACATACAACTTCAATAACACACACAACCCTATCCTAGCAGCAGACTATCTGCCTGACGTGCTACACTACTCCATCAACATACAGCCATTGTCACACACCATTACAGCAGCACTTACAATGGAGCTTTCTACAACAATACATCTTTCTATTCTCACTGAATAACCAATGATATAATTATTAAAGAGGTAAGTTTCTATTTAATCTTATTTTATATACTAAATCTCAGTAAATCTATAAGATAAGTTTCTAACATATTTAATATTAACATGAGAACAAAGAGATTGAACAATAATTCACACATTTTTCCGTAATGTTGTCCATATTGTTTTATATCAGAATTAAGTAGCTGATGTTGGTTAAAATGTTTAATATTTAGATTTTATTCTATCAAAACAATTTTGTGTGTGTCTGTAATATTTGTTATATATATTTATCAGTAACAATAGAAAGCAATGTATACAATATATAATACTCATGTTTCTTATTTGTTTTGATTTTGTTTTGTTAAATGTAATGTAATATATGAAAGATTTATTCAAATGTTTAGTATAGACGAAATATTCTATTTGTTAAAATCTGGTTATAGTTTATAGACTCTAAGTAGTAATGGTGGGTTACAGATTTTGGTTGAGGATAATGGCAGACATGTTGATATTTACTGAATAGAAAATTTGTGGCATGTTGTAGAAGGCAATAGAAGTACCAGCCCCACTTGGTGTTGATAAAATATAGACACTATCATTTATATTATATATGTTTACTTATATGTCAAAGTTGTAATTAAATCCAAATAAAATGTAATTTATTTTGTATATCTTCCTTCTTGCTGCTTTTATGATTTAATTTTATAAATTCAGTGTAAATTTTCTATCCTATTTTACACTTTATTTTCCTATATTTAGTTAGGGAATTTTTGTTTGTAGATTTTAATAACATTTTTAAAGCTAATATATTACATAATTTTTAGTAGGATTGTATTTTATGTATAATTTAAATTTACTGATTAAAATAAAAGAATTCATCATTATCTCAAAATAGTAATCTGTGTTTTATTATGTTTATATACGTTTTTGTATTAGTCACATAAACTCTTTTCAAGAATTTGTAGTCATCAGAATTTTCATTCTGGTCTGTATCTCTGTCACATTCACAAATATTTCAGACTTCATTTTAGCAATCTCATGCAACTTATTCTTTCACCATTCTTCTAATCCTAGATTCCTCAGTAATTTACAATCCTACATTTCAGAAACAATGATATAATCACTCATAATGAATAGCCATTGTAAACATACCTTAAACTACCTTAAACTAGATTGGATTCAACAATTTATTTATTGATTGTCTTTCCTAAAGACTTAACTTTTGTTATTATTCTTAAAATGATTCCGACTTAGACTTGATGCTAGTGATATCTTTAATTTAGGCCTGATACTAGTCATATCATCATTAAACATGGTGCTTATCATATTTTTGTTAGACCTGGTGTTAGTCATAACTTCATTAGACGTGGTGCTAGTCATATCTTCATTAGACCTAATACCAATCATATCTCCATAAGATCTGGTGCTAGTCATTTTTTAATTAGACTTAGTCTTACTCATACCTTAATTAGACAAGGCGCTGGTAATATCTTAATTATGTTTGGATCTGGTCTGGTCTGGTCATACCTTCATTAGATCTGGCACTAATCATTTCTTCATTACACCTGGTGCTGTTCATACCTTGATTATATCTGGAAACTAGTCATATCTTAATTAAATTTTGTGCTAGTTACATCTTCATTAGATTTGGGGCTAATCATATTTTAATTAGATCTGGGGCTGTTAATACCTAACATAAATTTGGTGCTAATCATATCTTTATTGATTTATCTTTCCAAACTTGAGTCAAACAACTTCAAAATAAAGAGGTAATCTTCAATCTCAGAATTATAGGAACCTATTTGATTGGTAGTATCATTGAATTACTAAAATGATGATTGTCTATGTTTTATGTTTAGTATGGGATTCTTGAAGTCACACACACAAACACACACTGTGAAGTGGTAGTGTTGGTGCCACAACAAAAAGCACCCAGTCCACTCTGTAAAGTAGTAGTGCTGGTACCATGAAAAATACTCCAGTTTATGCTGTTAAGTGGTTGGCATTGGAAAGAGTATCCAACCATAGAAACAAAGGTATAAACGGAATGTATCAGCAGGACATGGTTACCTGACCCATCTAGCCTCAGAACATGACAGCCTGAGATGTTAAATAATAATTGTTTCTACTTTTGGCACAAGGCCAGCAATTACCCAGTGCATTACTGGTACTTTATTTTATCGACCCCGTAAGGATGAAAGACAAAGTTAACCTCGGTGGGATTTGAACTCGGGACGTAACTATGCTAGAAAGCATGGCGTCCGACCCTATAATAATAATGATGATGATGACCTCTGTGTTTGTGTGTATATACAAACACACACACACATTGTTATAATTTGGGGAGCCATGTTGCCTATAAAAATGCTTGCACCAGTTGAGTTTCCCTTCAGTTTTATTATTAGTTTACTAACTAATCCATTCCTTGATTAGTTTAGTAACCGGGTAGTTATTTAATTGTCATTTAATTTTCAAAGTTCTTTCATCAACCTTTTATTTTTACCTCCTCAATGACTATTCTTCCTCTGTGCCACCTCTTTTACTCCATATTATCTTTCTCCCTCTCTCTCTCTCTCTACCTACACACACACATAAAGATACTTTGTGTAATATATGTGAAAAGAAAAAGTCAGGCTTATAGAGAAGAATTCTTGGTGTAGAATGTAATGAGTATTCTTTGGTGCACAGATGTGAATAACTGCTGTTAAACTAAACCTTATTCCTATCAATATTTGTATATTGGTCTAAGGGACGTAACTTGCATGTATAAAACGTACTGTAATTTTTTTTTTTCATATCTTCAACTAAAGTAGTTACTCCTAATAATAAGTCAGCTGATATGTTAAATTAATCTCTATTTTAATCATCTTCATTTTACATCTGGTTTCTGCACTGCCATTAGACAGCGCTTGTCATGGTCTGAGTTAATTCTGACGTACTAACTACCTAGACAGGGGAAGAGGGGGCTATGACTTGTTCATCCATTCCATTTTTTTATGCTTTCTTTAGCTGGATACTCTTACTACTACCTCACATGCTAGAGTTTGCTGGCTGCATTTTGTTATTGTTTTGTCTCATCTCTTTTAAGGCTTAGACATCATCTTTACCTTATTTTGTCTTTGTTCATTCATTGGCACCAATGAGGTTGCCTTGATCCTCAGAAAGACAAAAGAGATTCCATTCCTCCTTGTACTGTGTTTGTTGACTGATCCTTTCTTTTCCATATAACTAGGTGTGAAAAATGTGTCCGGGTTTGTCTGTGATTGTGCTAAAGAGCCTCTTCCTCTTTGCATCAGTTAGGGTTAAAGTGTGCCTTGTCACGGTTTTAGTTACTATTCTTATTGTTCATACATTAACATGTTAGGCTTGATCAAAAAAGGGAAGGGTAGCTATCTAGGGGTTCATAGCAGCAATATAGACTACTAGATATGAGAATTGCCTGGTATGGTACACTGTTTTATAGAGTGATAGCTTAGTATCCCCTCTAATATTATGGCTAGAAAATAGTGAAGACCTGTGGATATATAAAGTGTTGCCTCAATAATAGTTCTTGTGGACAGTCAGATATTGTTGATGTCTCTATGGCACTAAGTACTATGATAGGCACTTTTATACATAGCCTAGTAGCTCCTCTTTCATACCTAGTTTTTCAGAGGAATATCTTTGATTGTGTTGTAACTGAAATGTTATCTGAGACACTGTCTGGCAGAAGTAAGAGGTTCCCCTTTACACTATACTAGTCATTTATGCAGATGCATTTTAAACATTATTCATTGTCCTGTAAATATTCCAATTTCAGGTTCAATCTTCGACAAAACTGAACATCTTTAACCAATCACTACCAACGCAACTACAACAATATGTTACTGTCATTGTCTATTGTATTATCAATGGTCCACTGTGTTCTGACCATAGACCTTACCTACCATGTGGAAGAAGAGAGAAGTCCAGGAACATATGTAGCAGACATTGCTGCTGATTCTAAACTTTTAGACAATGTTAAACCATCTGACCAACAATTGATAACATTCAGTCAATTTAAACGAAAGGTGGCACAGTTATTTAATATCACGAAAACAGGTAAACTGTACACTGCTCAGACACTGGATGCAGAGAAGCTCTGTACATTCAACAAAGAATGTTCTAGAACTGTGAAGGTTGTTGTTAACAAAGGAAGAAGTGTTACTAAAATATTAAAAATTAAAATAGTAATAGAAGACATCAATGATCATATACCTGAGTTTCCTCTGAAGAATGTTAATATACAGTTTGATGAGGATATTGGTAAAAGTGCCAAAAGGTCAATACCTAATGCCATAGACAAAGATGTAGGTTTTCAGAACTCATTAATACAATATAAATTAAAATCCGAGAATGGCGAACCATTCTCCCTGTCTGTCTCTAAAAGAGCTGATGGTATTTCTTCTCTTAGAATAGTTTTAAAAGAATCATTAGACAGAGAAATCAAAGATACATATATACTACAAGTCATAGCTAAAGATGGAGGTTCACCATCAAAACAAGGTATTTTAAATATAAATATCTCTATAATAGATGTGAATGACAACCCACCAGTATTTTCTAAACCTCTATATAATATATCTATTCAAAGTACACATCACAAATCTAAACCTATCATTGTTTTATCTGTAACAGATTCTGATTCTGGTGAAAATGGTAAAATTACTTTCCATTTCAGTCCAAAGACATCAGATCTTGCTAAGAGCAATTTCCAATTAAATGAAACTAGTGGAAACATTTTCTTAAATAAATATTCAAGTTTAGGAAAAAGGAAAACCTATGAATTGTTTATAGAAGCTAGAGATGGGGGTAACCCCCCTCTTAATTCTATAGCAACAGTTCTGGTAAATGTTATCAACCAACACAACAACCCTCCATCTATTGATATAGATTATGTTTCTGCTATCAATGACAACACAGCTACCATTTCTGAAGATATCAAAGCTGGGAGTTTCATTGCTTATGTGATGGTCACTGACAATGATGTTGGACAAAATGGAGAGGTCAGCTGTGATATCAAACATGATACATTCAAACTACAGTCAATGGGATCTAAAGAATATAAAATAGTTCTAAACAAACCAGTAGACAGAGAAACACAAGGACACTATAACATTCCTGTTTCATGTCAAGATAAAGGATTACCACCTCTTAAAAGTGTTAAAACTCTCTCTATCCAAGTGACTGATATCAATGATGTACAACCACAGTTTACCAAAGATACATTCCAATTCCTGACCTATGAAAACAAAGATAAAGACTTCCCTATTGGTTTTGTCAATGCCACTGACCCTGACCTTGGATCTGCTGGACAACTCACATATTCTCTGATACATAAAGAAAAATCAAATCTACCATTTCTGATCACAAGTTATGGCTTTATTTCAGCCACCATGTCATTAGACAGAGAGAAACAAGATGTGTATAAATTTGAAGTTTTTGTCAAAGATAATGGAAGTCCATCTCTGAATGACACGGCCAACGTTGTTGTTGAGATTTTAGATCAAAATGACAATATTCCATATTTCACCTTTCCTAGTGTTGACCCTTATACCCTAAATGTCCACTACCATCCCCAGAGTAAAAGTGACATCACAGTTTTCAGAGCATCTGATGGTGACAGTGGAAACAATGCTTTCCTCACATATGAAATCATACAAGGAAATAATAAACAGTTGTTTACTATGAACTCACACAGTGGTGCTTTATCCTTCTCCAGACAAGTTTATCTAAATGATGCTGGAAGTTATGAACTAAAGTTTGTTGTAAAAGACAGTGGTAGTCCAGTTCAGTCATCAACAACTAGTGTGACTTTGGTATTGGCTGTTAGTAATGAGACATCACCAATGTTGAAAAGTGTACCTATACAATCTTCAGGTAGAGTCCATATGACATGGGTTATTATCATTGTATCATCAGCAGTAATAGTATCAGTGGCTATTGTTGTTTCTATAACACTGTGTATAATGAAATGTATTAAACACAGAGATAACACAGCTACTACAACAAAGACTACAGCATACCAAGGTAGAACAGAGATGAAACAATTGTTGTATCAGTCTAACAATCCTGTTGCTATGTCAAGGAATACAGAAGAGATGATAAAAAGAAATATATATTCTGAGAGATCAAAGAGTGAATGTTATTCAGAAGGTCAGCTACAGAATAAATATGAAGCTTCAGTTCAGTCAAGAACTTTACCAAAACCTACCCCAGTAAGTGAAAAGATTAAAATATTTTCTATCTTTACTTTATATGTAAAAGATAAACAATAAGATTATTTTAACGATGTTTTATCTTCAATAATATAGTCCAATATTTAATTGTAAACTACATGTTTATTGTGACTTGGATTGTTTGATGTCTCCTCACATTTCTCTTGGTTTATTTGTCAACAGAAATACTGTCAACCTGTTGTAGTGACATCAAGTGATGATGCTGTGGAAGATAATCCTCCTATAGTTTGTAACTATACATCAGATACAATGTCATCTAAGAGAAGTAGTAGACGTGTATTGAATGAAGGTGATATGAAACATTATGAAGAATTACCAGGAATATCAGGTTAATATCTACTTTACTTATATTATATTTTGATATCATCTCACATTTATTTAGTTATTAACAACTGTTTATAGATATTTATTAACCATTCACCCATTAAATAGGAATGTTTCTCTTCTGTCTGATAACAAACTCAGAATTATATCTTTTTTATTTCTTTTCATATTGTTTACTAAATAACAAAATGGTCCATAATGATGTAAAATGTGTTTCATGTTTAAATTTCAGATCAAAATATATACAAAAATAATGATACATCTACATCAAAGGATTCCAGTGAAGAAACACCAGTGAAACATGTGTAATTATGTTATTGATGTGGCATAGCTCAATTTTCCAATATGAATATATAGACTGTACCATACTCGTAAATCAAACACACATACTAATATACACATTCGTTTTTAACTCTAGTCCATCTGAAAAAGTGAATCATTGATATATTTAAATTTAGGTAAGTTTCCTTTAATTGAAAAATAGTTTTAAATATGTTACAGTAAATAAATTATAACTCTCTATTATGTAGCATAATATTTGATATTTTATATAATTTTCCATGTTCTTTAAAGGTTGTATGTATTAAATTATAGTGGGTGGCGTGAAAATAGAGTAAGATTTCTTTTATATTTTAGGAGCAATATCATAAAAAATATTGATTGTTTCTTAATATATATTGATATGAGAAAGGCATAATCATCACAGCATCTCTTTTCCTATAAATATGAGATGTCTGCTTCACTAACATTAATCAATATTAAAGAGAACATCTGTCATTGGTCTTCGGTTTAGGTCATTTGACCAATCAGATTCTCACTAAAACATAGATAGAAATCACTAACAAAGAGAAATATTCACATTACTGATGTTATTAAACTAAACATTTATGTTATGTTTAACTATAGAATATTGTAGCTATTTAAACATATATATCTATATATATGTAAATAGTTATTGATAATAGTAAACAAACATCATCTTTAAGGATAAATACATATACAATATTAGAGAGAGGTACTGTCACAAGCATAGAACTCCAATAACACACACAACCCTATCCTAGCAGCAGACTATCTGCCTGACGTGCTACACTACTCCATCAACATACAGCCATTGTCACACACCATTACAGCAGCACTTACAATGGAGCTTTCTATAACAATACATCTTTCTATTCTCACTGCATAACCAATGATATAAATATTAAAGAGGTAAGTTTCTATTTAATCTAATTTTATATACTAAATCTTAGTAAATCTGTAAGATATTCTAACATATTTAATATTAACCTGAGAACAAAGATATTAAATAATAATTCACATATTTTACATTAGTATTGTCCATATTGTTTTATATCACACTCGGATGATGTTGGTGAAAATGTTTAATATTTAGGTTTTATTGCATTGAAACTATATTATCTGTATCTATATAATATTTGTTACGTATACAGAACAGTAACAATAGAAAACAGTCTATTTAATGTTGTGTCTGTATATAGAGAATATATGAAGGGTATGTTAAGATATTTGGTATAAAATAGATATACATATTTTACAATGTGCTTAAATGTGATTAAAGCATGTACATTGTTAGCAATGAGATAGTTGTGTGTTACAGATTTTGGTTAGGGATAATGGCGGACATATTACGATTTACAGCTGTCAGCAAGAGAATAGAAACAATGTGGTACGTTATAGAAGACCTTAAAATAAAAACTAGCCCTATTTCATGTTAAATTATAAACATTTTAAATTCTGTGTATTTGTTTCTAACGTTTCTTTGTAATAATCATAGTAAAATATAATTTTTTTCAACTTCCTACTTTATTTCTTTATAAACATTTTTTCTTTAATTTAATTTTAACAAATTTAAAACTATATTTATCTATATTTTACATACTTCTATTATTTTTATCTGAATGATTAAATTAGTTTTAAATGTATATGATATACAAAAGTTAAATTCAGAACTAGAAATCTATTTCTTTAACTCTTTTTTTATATATTCTCTATGTATGTTTTTGATAAATTTATATTAACTGCTATTAATGATCTCTGTTCTTCAAAACATCCTGGCCTCTCTGAGCCACCACTTTAAGCTAAATATTACATATGTCTCTGATTCTTAGTAATATTTTGAAACATTCACTTTTCACTTGTTCTTTCCTTGGTTTATAATTTGAGGAGTTCCTATATACATTATACTCCTAGTAAATAACACTGATGTTATAAGTGTTCATAAAGATAGACTTGATAACAGTTTATAAATATATGTAGTTTCCTCATGCTCTATAATATGGGTCCTTAGTTTCTGTACAGAGGTTATTTTTTTCTCTTTTGCTTCTTTAAACAGTTTACTGCTTATAACAAATGTCACTGGCATTGTTTAGTTCAACCAGTGGAATATCATATAGATATGTCTAAATCTCAGAATTGTAAGTTTAGATAGTAAAATAAACTTCAATAGAACTACAAAGTATTTGGCATTATTGAACTAATCTATATATATAAAACTGTGGTTGTCTGTCTGTCTATCGATTTTTGGCACACATCTCCTCTTAGAATCTCTCACGGAATTGCACCGAAATTGCTATACTTGTACATTGAGCCCTAGCGAAGACATCGGAAAAAAAAAAATTTCAAATTGACCCACCCTATGTGACGAAATCGAATATAATGTATCGATTTTTGAGCGTAAGTTATCAGTTATTTCCCTTTGTTCTGTTTACATTGAGCGTCTTACGTAAAAAATTACGCTGGCTTTAACAGTTGTCGAGCCAGCAAAATATTGACCTGCAAAATTCATCAGTTCGAACACTAAGCTTCCGTTTTGCTTCATTTCCATTTAAAAGCATTTTAAAACAATATTTTTACTTGAAAACAAGTCTATTTAAAGACTACGTAAAACAAGCAAATATTTCGTCGTTAGGCGTGCAGACAGACAGTCGTGCAGAGAGGTGATATACGCGTGCAGACAGACAGTCGTGCAGAGAGGTGATATAGGCGTGCAGACAGACAGTCGTGCAGAGAGGTGATATAGGCGTGCAGACAGACAGTCGTGCAGAGAGGTGATATAGGCGTGCAGACAGACAGTCGTGCAGAGAGGTGATATAGGCGTGCAGACAGACAGTCGTGCAGAGAGGTGATATAGGCGTGCAGACAGACATAACTGATAATTTGGTTACGCTAATGTTTTTCTCTGCGTTGCAGTGTTTACATTTTCGATCTTTGTTAATAAATAACCAGTGCAGTTTCTATCCCCAGCATCATCATCATCATCATCATCATCAGGTTTAGCGTCCGTGTTCCACGCTTGCATGGGTTTGGACGGGGGTTTTCCCACTTGAGACAAGAGTGGTTGTCTTGCTCGCATAGGACTGTCTGGCGGGTTTTCTACAGTTGGATGCCCTCCTCTTTTGTTATAACATTCGGGTTATCGTTATGTTTTCTTAACTTCATAAGGCATATTGTTGGTTGAGGGAATATTAATCAAAAACACCACATGCAAGTCTGCACAGTAGACACTACAGTTTTTAAGCCAAGAAAGAAACTTAACATTGTAACTTTAACACAGCTACTGAGCGACCCCGAGCAACGCCGGGCTTTACTGCTAGTGATTGATAAAGTCTACCTCTGGATAGAACTTTCTAGAAGTGTTTACAATTTTCCCTTTTACATAAAACTTTCTTTTAAGTAACTCCTTTGGTGAATATTCCTTAAAACATCTTTAAAACCTGAGGAATTTAATGATCTATGGCATGAGGAAATAAACAAGGGTGAGAGATTAATTGTAGATGTGAAATAAAGCAGATCAGTTTTATCTCTGTTAAAAAGCTTTTCAGAAATAATATTTAAAAATATTAATATTATTTTAAAAAAAGAATGCACTACTCATTTTTTAAAACTTTGTTGATTTTCATAAATGAGAATTTCTATGAATCTGATGTAGTTGATATTATCTTTGAAGAATTATAACTTTGTTAAATACTAACAGGCGTAGCTAGTGAGTAATTTCTAGAGCAGTGTAGTTCTTAGGAAGAAGAAATTTACATATTAGCAACAAAGTGATGTAATAAAGATGAGGAATTTATAAAAAATGTTGTGAAAGTTTTATTTCTTATTTTAAAGATTGACTAGAAAGTAAAAATGTTAGTTTAAAGAACTTTTAGAAGCAATGAATTGTTAATTAAGAAACATGTTGCTTAATTACTTTGAATTTATACCCCCTCTCCTTAATTACTTCTGTTAAAGTACATGATCATGTTCATTAGGTTCTAAACAACAAACTAAGAGGTCTGTATAACTTATCAGCTAAGCCTGCCTAGGTTTAATTGATCTAACTCACTACTCACTACAATAGGTAATAATATCAAAGAGGTGAAATATTGGTTGGCTAACAGAGCTGCATTCAATTCTTCCTATGGGGAAAATTATCTACATCAGATCACTCTGTAATATAGAAGATGTGTCTTTCGTCCACTTGACACTACAGAATCTAGAATTAATGACCATTATTTTATGCTGATTTTCCATGCTTGACTGGATGAGACATTTCAAAACATTTTGAGACTAGGTGGGTCATAGAACCATTTTTTTATTTTTACATTCCATATGTTGGGTGGTTTCTACAGCTGGATGACCTTCCTAATGTCAACCACTTTATAGATTACTAGCAGTGGTACCCGGCGTTGCACGGGATAATGTATTTTGGAACACGGGCCGCCAACAGACCTAATCGTGGAAAAACTGCATGCCTGGACAATATGTAAAGAAAATAAACCGAATACTCTGATGGCTGGATAATCTTTAAGATTTTCCTCGATGAAGCAGGAAAAATGGGATCAAGAAAATGAATTTTTTTTATGTGCATAATATGCCTTGAAATTTCGGGAAAATCAGCTAGATGTAACGCCTCCAAAATGCCCTAAGAAGCTGAAAAAATGAAGTTTTTCACCTAATGCAGGCCCTAGGCCATAAGAAAGTTGGATTTTCTTTGCTTACGGTATGAAGAAGAGACGGGAAATCGGTCTGACGTAACGCCACAAAAAACCCGTAAAAATGTTTTAAAACGCAGTTTTTCACCTAATGTAGGAGATAAAAAAGTTGAATTTTGTATGTGCATAACACTCCCTGAAATATAAGTAATACACATGTAAAGTTTGAAAAAAGTCGGTTGGGTATTTCTCGAGTTTTAGGAATTCAAATTCACAGACAGACATTCTCAGGGAAGTGACGTAATACAGACAGATATTATAAGGGCATGGTGGATTGGCAGTATCGGTAAGGGTCGGACGCCATGCTTTGAAGCATAGAGTTACCTCCCTTTATGATCTGAGTTCAAATCCCGCCGAGGTTAACTTTGCCTTTCATCCTTACGGGGTCGATAAAATAAAGTGCCAGTAATGCACTGGGATAATTGCTTGCCTTGTGCTAAAAGTAGAAACAATTATAAGGGCGCGACGTTATATGTATGTATCTATCTAAAAAGAGAAAAACTAAGAATTATAGAGAGAGATCGCTAAATCGTCTAATGCAGTCCCTAGGGCCTAGAAAATTTGAAATTTAGTTTGCTCAGAACACTCCCCGAAACAAGTATTACATGTGTAAAGTTTTAAAACAGTCGGTTGGGTGGTTCTCGAGTTTTAGGGATTCGAACTCACACACTCACAGACAGACATCTTCAATTTTATATATATAGATGATGGGGGAATGTTATCATGGCATCATCACTACCACTTTACAGAGTGTATCGGATGCAATGTATTGTTTCATGAGCTCTAGCACTTTTACAGCATGTGCTGGGTGTATTTTATTGTGTTCCCAGCATGAGAGAGGTTGTCATGTATTTAGCAAGATTGAAGAGTTCTCCCCACTTTATATTATCTCCATTCGATGTCAACTATATTGCAGGATGTACTGGGCATCTTTTATCATGTTAGCAACACTGGAAAGATTGCCAAGTCCTCAGCAGGACCAAAAGGTACTCTCTACCTTACATTGACTGAGTATGTTTCTCCACTGAGAGAAGTTGTCTCATCCACTATAGGTGCTTTCTACTCCATGCAGTCTCCAATCTTTCATTACATTTACTTTTAACTTTGCAATTCTTGTCTGAGTGGATGGGTCTATTTTAGTACAACAAATTGCCAGTCATCACAATCCTGGGTCATCTTCTTCATGAGGCTCTGTTTCTTGGGATCATTTTTCAGAACTTCATCTCATGTCTTTCTTGGTCTCTCTTTTCCACAGCTTCTATCTACTTCAAATGCTTGGTACTAAATTCATAAAACTTTCCTTCAGCATCAAATAAACAAGCCAGCCCAATTGTTTCTCTTGCAAAAGATAAAATCTGTCTATTATATAATGGGTAACCTTCATAATCTGATCCCATAATTTGATGTTTCTGTAATTGCCTCTTCCTAATGTATCTATTAATTCTTGTAACTCAGAAAATTGGCTATTTTCTCTCATATCAACTGTTGACTCCACCACAAATAACATCATTCATGTTTGGGGTCTAAATGTATTAATTCATTTTTTTTCACTTATGAAACACATTGAAATATAGTGAATAAAATAGTTAATGAAGCCTTCAAAATTATATAGACATAACAGGATGAAAGTTTTGTGAGATTGCTGTATTGAAGTTAAATCTCTTATGCTATAGATTGCTTATAATCTGTCAAAATATGATAATTGATGAAATGTATATCTGTTTCAGATTCAATCCTCAGCATATCTGGACATCTTTAACCAGTACCAACACAACAACAACTACAACAATATGTTACTGTCATTGTCTATTGTATTATCAATGGTACACTGTGTTCTGACCATAGACCTTACCTACCATGTGGAAGAAGAAAGAAGTCCAGGAACATATGTAGCAGACATTGCTGCTGATTCTAAACTTTTAGACAATGTTAAACCATCTGACCAACAATTGATAACATTCAGTCAATTTAAACGAAAGGTGGCACAGTTATTTAATATCACGAAAACAGGTAAACTGTACACTGCTCAGACACTGGATGCAGAGAAACTTTGTTCTTTCAACAAAGAATGTTCTAGAACTGTGAAAATTATTATAAAGAAAGTGGAAACTTTTACAAAAATATTAAAAGTCAAAATAGTAATAGAAGACATCAATGACCATCAACCAGAGTTTCCTATAAAGAATGTCAACATACAATTTGGTGAAGATGATCGCAAAGGTTCAAAGAGATCGCTACCAAATGCCATAGACAAAGATGTAGGTTTTCAGAACTCATTAATACAATATAAATTAAAATCCAAGAATGGAGAACCATTCTCTCTGTCTGTCTCTAAAAGAGCAGATGGTATTTCTTCACTTAAAATAGTTTTAAAAGAATCATTAGATAGAGAAATCAAAGATACATATTTACTACAAGTCATAGCTAAAGATGGAGGTTCACCATCTAAACAAGGTATTTTAAATATAAATATCTCTATAATAGATGTGAATGACAACCCACCAGTATTTTCTAAACCTCTATATAATATATCCATACAAAGTACACATCACAAATCTAAACCTATCATTGTTTTATCTGTAACAGATTCTGATTCTGGTGAAAATGGTAAAATTACTTTCCATTTTAGCCCCAAAACATCAGATCTAACAAAAAGTTATTTTCAGTTAAATGAAACCAGTGGAAACATTTTCTTAAGTAAATATTCAAGTTTGGGAAAAAAGAAAACCTATGAACTGTTTATCGAGGCCAGAGATGGGGGTAACCCTCCCTTCAGTTCCATAGCAACAGTTCTGGTAAATGTTATCAACCAACACAACAACCCTCCATCTATTGATATAGATTATGTTTCTGCAACCAATTATAACTCAGGAACCATTTCTGAGAAGATCAAAGTTGGCAGTTTCATTGCTTATGTGATGGTCACTGACAATGATGTTGGACAAAATGGAGAGGTCAGCTGTGATATCAAACATGATACATTCAAACTACAGTCAATGGGATCTAAAGAATATAAAATAGTTCTAAACAAACCAGTAGACAGAGAAACACAAGGACACTATAACATTCCTGTCTCATGTCAAGATAAAGGATTACCACCTCTTAAAAGTGTTAAAACTCTCTCTATCCAAGTGACTGATATCAATGATGTACAACCACAGTTTACCAAAGATACATTCCAATTCCTAACCTATGAAAACAAAGATAAAGACTTCCCTATTGGTTTTGTCAATGCCACTGACCCTGACCTTGGATCTGCTGGACAACTCACATATTCTCTGATACATAAAGAAAAATCAAATCTACCATTTCTGATCACCAGTTATGGCTTTATTTCAGCCACCATGTCATTAGACAGAGAGAAACAAGATGTGTATAAATTTGAAGTTTTTGTCAAAGATAATGGAAGTCCATCTCTAAATGACACAGCCAATGTTGTTGTTGAGATTTTAGATCAAAATGACAATGTTCCATATTTCACCTTTCCTAGTGTTGACCCTTACACCCTAAATGTCCACTACCATCCCCAGAGTAAAAGTGACATCACAGTTTTCAGAGCATCTGATGGTGACAGTGGAAACAATGCTTTCCTCACATATGAAATCATACAAGGAAATAATAAACAGTTGTTTACTATGAACTCACACAGTGGTGCTTTATCATTCTCCAGACAAGTTTATCTAAATGATGCTGGAAGTTATGAACTAAAGTTTGTTGTAAAAGACAGTGGTAGTCCAGTTCAGTCATCAACAACTAGTGTGACTTTGGTATTGGCTGTTAGTAATGAGACATCACCAATGTTGAAAAGTGTACCTTTACAATCTTCAGGTAGAGTCCATATGACATGGGTTATTATCATTGTATCATCAGCAGTAATAGTATCAGTGGCTATTGTTGTTTCTATAACACTGTGTATAATGAAATGTATTAAACACAGAGATAACACAGCTACTACAACAAACACTACAGCATACCAAGGTAGAACAGAGATGAAACAATTGTTGTATCAGTCTAACAATCCTGTTGCTATGTCAAGGAATACAGAAGAGATGATAAAAAGAAATATATATTCTGAGAGATCAAAGAGTGAATGTTATTCAGAAGGTCAGCTACAGAATAAATATGAAGCTTCAGTTCAGTCAAGAACTTTACCAAAACCTACCCCAGTAAGTGAAAAGATTAAAATATTTTCTATCTTTACTTTATATGTAAAAGATAAACAATAAGATTATTTTAACAATGTTTTATCTTCAATAATATAGTCCATTATTAAATTGTAAACTTGATGTTTATTGTAACTAGGATTGTTTGATGTCTCCTCACATTTCTCTTGGTTTATTTGTCAACAGAAATACTGTCAACCTGTTGTGGTGACATCAACTGATGATGCTGTGGAAGATAATCCTCCTATAGTTTGTAACTATACATCAGATACAATGTCATCTAAGAGAAGTAGTAGACGTGTATTGAATGAAGGTGATATGAAACATTATGAAGAAATACCAGGAATATCAGGTCAATATCTACTTTGCTTATATTATATTTTGATATCATCAAGGGCGGTGGATTGGTAGTATTGGTAGAGGGTCAGACGCCATGCTTTGACGTATAGAGTTACGGCCCTTGCTATTCTGACTTTAAATCCCGCTGAGGTTAACTTTGCCTTTCATCCTTACGGGGTCGATAAAATAAAGTACCAGTAATGCACTGGGTAATTGCTGGCCTTGTGCCTAACGTAGAAACAATTATATTTTGATATCATCTCACATTTATTCAGTTAACAACTGTTTATAGATATTTATTAACCATTCAATAGCAATTTTCTCTTCTGTCTGATAACAAACTCAGAATTATATCTTTTTTATTTCTTTTCATATTGTTTACTAAATAACAGAATGGTCTATTATGATGTAAAATGTGTTTCATGTTTAAATTCCAGATCAAAATATATACAAAAACAATGATACGTCTACATCAAAGGATTCCAGTGAAGAAACACCAGTGAAACATGTGTAATTATCTTATTGATGTGGCATAGCTCAATTTTTCTATATGAATATATAATATCGACTGTACTGTACTCATAAATCAAACACACATACTAATATACACATTCGTTTTTAACTATAGTCCATCTGAAAAAGTGAATCATTGATATATTTAAATTTAGGTAAGTTTCCTTTAATTGAAAAATAGTTTTAAATATGTTACAGTAAATAAATTATAACTCTCTATTATGTAGCATAATATTTGATACTTTATATAATTTTCCATGTTCTTTAAAGGTTGTAAGATTTCTTTTATATTTTAGGATTAATATAAATAAATTTTGATTGTTTCTTAATAGTATATATATTGATATGAGAAAGGCATGATCATCGCAGCATCTCTTTTCCTATAAATATGAGATGTCTGCTTCACTAACATTAATCAATATTAATGAGAATATCTGTCATTGGTCTTCGGATTAGGTCATTTGACCAATCAGATTCTCACTAAAACATAGACAGAAATCACTAACAAAGAGAAATATACACATTACTGATGTTATTAAACTATACATTCATGTCATGTTATATACAATATTGTAGCTATTTAAATATATATCTAGATAAATATGTAAATAGTTAATGATAACAGTAAACAAACATCATCTTTAAGGATAAATACATACACAATATTATTACAGAGATGTACTGCTACAAACATAGAACTTCAATAACACACACAACCCTATCCTAGCAGCAGACTATCTGCCTGACGTGCTACACTACTCCATCAACATACAGCCATTGTCACACACCATTACAGTAGCACTTACAATGGAGCTTTCTACAACAATACATCTTTCTCTTCTCACTGAATAACCAATGATATAATTATTAAAGAGGTAAGTTTCTATTTAATCTCATTTTTTAATATCATCTTATATACTAAATCTCAGTAAATATGTAAGATATTTTTCTAACATATTTAATATCAACATGAGAACAAAGAGTTTGAACAATAATTCATATATATTTCATTAATATTGTCCATATTGTTTGATATCACAATTGGATGATGTAGGTGAAAATGCTTTATATTTAGGTTTTATTTCATAGAAAGAATATTATCTGTGTGTCTATAATATTTGTTACGTATACTGAACAGTAACAATAGAGGACAGTCTATATAGTATAGTGTTGTAGTGTGTGTTTCTTTTTGTTGTAAGATATAATGATGTGTGTGTATAAAGAAAAGATATAAAGCATATGTTAAAATGTTTGGTATAAAATAGATATACATATTTTACAATGTGCTTTAATGTGATTATAGCATGTACATTGTGATTATAACATGTACAATGAGATAGTGGTGTGTTATAGATTTTGGTTAGGGATAATGGCGGACATATTACAATTTACAGCTGTCAGTAAGTGAATAGAAACATGGTGGTACGTTATAGAAGACCTTAAAATAAAGACTAGCCCTATTTCATGTTAAATTATAAACATTTTAAATTCTGTGTATTTGTTTCTAACGTTTCTTTGTAGTAGTAAAATATAATTTTTTTCAACAACTTTCTACTTTATTTCTTTAATTTAATTTTGCCATATTTAAAACTATATTAATCAATAGTTTTTTATTTACAACCTTCTATTATTTTTTATCTGAATGATTAAATTAGTTTTAAATGTATACGAAAGTTAAATTAAGAACTAGAAATCTATTTCTTTAACTCTTTTTTTATATATTCTCTATGTATGTTTTTGATAAATTTATACTAACTGCTATTAATGATCTCTGTTCTTCAAAACATCCTGGCCTCTCTGAACCACCACTTTAAGCTAAATATTACATATGTCTCTGTTTCTTTATAATATTTTGAAACATTCACTTTTCACTTGTTCCTTCCTTGGTTTATAATTTGAGGAGTTCCTATATACATTATACTCCTAGTAAATAACACTGATGTTATAAGTGTTCATAAAGATAGACTTGATAACAGTTTATAAATATATGAAGTTTCCTCATGCTCTATAATATGGGTCCTTAGTTTCTGTACAGAGGTTATTTTTTTCCCTTTTGCTTCTTTAAACAGTTTACTGCTTATAACAAATGTCACTGGCATTGTTTAGTTCAACCAGTGGAATATCATATAGATATGTCTAAATCTCAGAATTATAAGTTTAGATAGTAAAATAAACTTAAATAGAGCTACAAAGGTATTTGGCATTATTGAACTAATGATTGATAAAGTCTACCTCTGGATAGAACTTTCTAGAAGTGTTTACAAGTTTACCTTTTACATAAAACTTTCTTTTAAGTAACTCCTTTGGTGAATATTCCTTAAAATATTTTTGAAACTTGAGGAATTTAACCCTGTAGGATTTAAATCAGCCGTGTCCAGTCACAATTCTCTCACCTCTTTCTGTTCAAACCGGCTGCAACCAGCTGCTCATATTTATGTTAAGGTATTGTTCTCAAAATAAATAATATCAGAATCTTGTAGATTCGATATTATATGAGATACTTATGTGAGATGAAGGTTAAACATCTATGGCATGAGGAAATTAACAAGGAATGAGAGATTAATTGAAGACATGAAATAAATCAGTTTTATGTGTTAAAAAACATCTCAGAAATTATGTTTATTGATTTTCATAAATGAGAATTTCTATGAATCTGATGTAGTTGATATTATCTTTGAAGAATTATAACTTTGTTAAATACTAACAGGCGTAGCTAGTGAGTAATTTCTAGAGCAGTGTAGTTCTTAGGAAGAAGGAATTTACATATTAACGACAAAGTGCTGTGATGAGGATGAGGAAATTATCAAATATATATTGTGAAAGTTTTATTTCTTATTTTAAAGATTGAATTGAGAGTAAAAATGTTAGTTTAAAGAACTTTTAGAAGCAATGAATTGTTAATTAAGAAACATGTTGTATACCCCCTCTCCTGCCTAGATTTAACTGGTCTAACTCACTACAATAATATCAAAGAGGTGAAATATTGGTTGGCTAACAGAGCTACGTTCAATTCTTCCTACGGGGAAAATTACCTACATCAGATCACTCTGTAATATAGAAGGAGATGAGTCTTTCATCCACTTGACACTACAGAAACCAGAATTAATGTCAATCATCATTTTATGCTGATTTTCCAAGCTTGACTGGATGAGACAGTACAACACTTTTTGAGACTAGGTGTGTCATAGAACCACTTTTATTTGCTTTTACATTCTATATGTTTGGTGGTTTCTACAGCTGGATGTCCTCCCTAATGCCAACTACTTTACAGATTATATTGGGTGAATTTTATCATGGCATCACCACTACCACTTTACAGAATGTATCGGATGCAATGTATTGTTTCATGAGCTCTCGCACTTTTACAGCATGTGCTGGGTGTATTTTATTGTATCGCCAACATGAGAGAGGTTGTCATGTATTTGGCAAGATTGAAGAGTTCTCCCTACCCTGTATTGCCTCCATTTTATTACAACCATATTATGGGATATACTGGGCCTATTTTATCATGTCAGCAGGACCAATAGGTACTCTCTACACTACATTGACACATTGTTTTTCCACTACTTTACAGAGTGTCTATTGTGAGACCAACATTAGAGAAGTCTCATCCACTCTAGGTGCTTTACACTCCTTGTAGTCTCCAATCTCTCATTACATTTACTTTTAACTTTGCAATTCTTGTCTGTGTGGATGGGTCTTTTTTAGTACAACAAATTGCCAGTCATCACAATCCTGGGTCATCTTCTTCATGAGGCTCTGTTTCTTGGGATCATTTTTCAGAACTTCATCCCATTTCTTTCTTGGTCTTTCTTTTCCACAGCTTCTATCTACTTCAAATGCTTGACACTAAGTTCATAAAACTTTCCTTCAGCATCAAATAAATAAGCCAGCCCAATTGTTTCTCTTGCAAAAGATAAAATCTGTCTATTATATATTGGGTAACCTTCATAATCTGATCCCATAATTTGATGTTTCTGTAATTGCCTCTTTCTAATGTATCTATTAATTCTTGTGACTCAGAAAATTAGCTATTTTTTCTCATATCAGCTGTTGACTACACGACAAGTAACATCATGTTTGTTGATTTACATTTATTAATTCATTTTTCTTCATATATTAAACATGCATTGAAATATAGTAAATAAAATAGTTAATGAAGCCTTCAAAATAATATAGGCATTACAAGATGTAATTGGTGGAAATTTTGTTAAATTGTTGTATTGAAGTTAAATCTCCTTATGCTATAGGATTGCTTTGTTATTCAGAAGTCTCTCTCATTTCTTAATATGTTATTCACCTAATTGTGTTTCCAGTGAAGGGTTCTCTTAGCTGTACTTAGATACTGTAGTGAGGTACAATCCACTAATATGTAAATACATAAGTCATTGAAGTCTGGCTACAAGTAGGTTCCATGGCAAAGAGCAATCCATTTACCACTTACATCTATAAGCAGGTTCGACAATATGATACAGTCCACTGATATTACATTTATTCTCTGTCAGTCCAGTTACTGACTTTTATTCCTTTCCTGATGATCTATTTTTTCTTTTCTTCACCCACTTATTCCAGTTGGGGTAGTGGGGTTAGTCCTTAAACACTCTTTCCAGAGGGTCTTATCAGAAGTAACCACCTCCACATAATCTGGCTGGATTCCCAAGCGAGACCAACCAATCTTATGAGTGTTATCCAACCATCTTGTTTGTGGCCTTTCTCTGTAAAATCTATCCCTCAATTCTTTTCCTAAACACTCATTTACCTTTTATTATGAATCTTATGTAATGAAAGAAAGAATGTGATTGCAAATACAAGCAATTAAAACGGGGTTCCTCTGAATGGCCTTTTAAGTATTGTTACTCTATAGAGTGCGTAGCTTTGAGATTAGAGCTACTATTCCTCTGCATTGAGAGATTAGAAGTCAAAATATTTATTTCTTATATACAGGACACAACAGCATCTGGAGATAATCCTCTTGTTCTAAGGATATTGACGATTTGGGAAATATTTAGCTTTTCATTTGAACAATCTTCAACTAAGCATATCAGTGATGAATGGACAGAGTGGTTAGAGCATGATATAGAATGTCTTGCAGTATTTGTTCAGTTTGTTTCCGTTCTGAGTTCAAAGACTGCAGAATAAATTTTTCTTCCAAGGTTGATAAAATACCATTCAACTACTGAAGTTAGTTTCATTTTCTACCTCCCTCTGTCTGACTCTCCTCCTATCTCTGTATCTCTCCCTATCTCTGTATCTGTCTGACTCTCCCCCAATCTCTGTATCTCTCCTTCTGTCTCTGTATCTCTCCCTATCTCTGTATCTGTCTGTCTCTCTCTGAATTGGATATGTTGTGCTGCGATAATGGTTATGGTGTACTTCTTGCGAAATCATTTGATACCTCAGATTTGAACTCAGTTTATACATCATATGCAATAACTCTCCCTCTTTGTCTTTTGTACATCTAGAACATTCTAGAAAGAAGCAATAGTTCAACTCTACATTTTCTTTCATGATAATTGTTTACTGACATTTTCATCTAAAATTAATTGCATATTACAGAAATTATCAGTCAAAGCAACATAATTGATGAAATGTATTTCTCTTTTAGGTTCAGTCCTCAAAATATCAGAACAACTTTAACCAGTATCAACACTTCAACAACAATATGTTACTGTCATTGTCTATTGTATTATCAATGGTCCACTGTGTTCTGACCATAGACCTTACCTACCATGTGGAAGAAGAGAGAAGTCCAGGAACATATGTAGCAGACATTGCTGCTGATTCTAAACTTTTAGACAATGTTAAACCATCTGACCAACAATTGATAACATTCAGTCAATTCAAACGAAAGGTGGCACATGTATTTAATATCACCAAAACAGGTAAACTGTACACTGCTCAGACACTGGATGCAGAGAAGCTCTGTACATTCAACAAAGAGTGTTCTAGAACTATTAAAATTATAATCACAAAAGTGGAAACTTTCACTAAAATCATAAAAGTCAAAATAGTAATAGAAGACATCAATGATCATCAACCAGTCTTTCCCATGTATAGTGTCAATATACAGTTTAGCGAAAATGATCGCAAAGATTCTAAGATGTCAATACCAAATGCCATAGACAAGGATGTAGGCTTTCAAAACTCATTAATACAATATCAATTGAAATCGAAGAATGGAGAACCATTCTCTCTGTCAGTTGCTAAAAGAGCAGATGGTATTTCTTCACTTAAAATAGTTTTAAAAGAATCATTAGATAGAGAAATCAAAGATACATATTTACTACAGGTCATAGCTAAAGATGGAGGTTCACCATCAAAAGAAGGTATTTTAAATATAAATATTTCTATAATAGATGTGAATGACAACCAACCAGTGTTTTCTAAACCTCTATACAATATATCCATACAAAGTACACATCACAAATCTAAACCTATCATTATTTTATCTGTAACAGATTCTGATTTTGGTGAAAATGGTAAAATTACTTTCCATTTCAGTCCAAAGACATCAGATCTAGCAAAAAGTTATTTTCAATTAAATGAAACGAGTGGAAACATTTTCTTAAATAAATATTCAAGTTTGGGAAAAAAGAAAACCTATGAGCTGTTTATTGAGGCTAGAGATGGAGGCAGCCCTCCTCTCAGTTCCATAGCAACAGTTCTGGTAAATGTTATCAACCAACACAACAACCCTCCATCTATTGATATAGATTATGTTTCTGCTATCAATGACCACACAGCTACCATTTCTGAGAAGATCAAAGTTGGTAGTTTCATTGCTTATGTGATGGTCACTGACAATGATGTTGGACAAAATGGAGAGATCAGCTGTGATATCAAACATGATACATTCAAACTACAGTCAATGGGATCTAAAGAATATAAAATAGTTCTAAACAAACCAGTAGACAGAGAAACACAAGGACACTATAACATTCCTGTCTCATGTCAAGATAAAGGATTACCTCCTCTTAAAAGTGTTAAAACTCTCTCTATCCAAGTGACTGATATCAATGATGTACAACCACAGTTTACCAAAGATACATTCCAATTCCTGACCTATGAAAACAAAGATAAAGACTTCCCTATTGGTTTTGTCAATGCCACTGACCCTGACCTTGGATCTGCTGGACAACTCACATATTCTCTGATACATAAAGAAAAATCAAATCTACCATTTCTGATCACCAGTTATGGCTTTATTTCAGCCACCATGTCATTAGACAGAGAGAAACAAGATGTGTATAAATTTGAGGTTTTTGTCAAAGATAATGGAAGTCCATCTCTGAATGACACAGCTAATGTTGTTGTTGAGATTTTAGATCAAAATGACAATGTTCCATATTTCACCTTTCCTAGTGTTAACCGTTACACCCTAAATGTCCACTACCATCCCCAGAGTAAGAGTGACATCACAGTTTTGAGAGCATCTGATGGTGACAGTGGAAACAATGCTTTCCTCACATATGGAATCATACAAGGAAATAATAAACAGTTGTTTACTATGAACTCACACAGTGGTGCTTTATCATTCTCCAGACAAGTTTATCTAAATGATGCTGGAAGTTATGAACTAAAGTTTGTTGTAAAAGACAGTGGTAGTCCAGTTCAGTCATCAACAACTAGTGTGACTTTGGTATTGGCTGTTAGTAATGAGACATCACCAATGTTGAAAAGTGTACCTATACAATCTTCAGGTAGAGTCCATATGACATGGGTTATTATCATTGTATCATCAGCAGTAATAGTATCAGTGGCTATTGTTGTTTCTATAACACTGTGTATAATGAAATGTATTAAACACAGAGATAACACAGCTACTACAACAAAGACTACAGCATACCAAGGTAGAACAGAGATGAAACAATTGTTGTATCAGTCTAACAATCCTGTTGCTATGTCAAGGAATACAGAAGAGATGATAAAAAGAAATATATATTCTGAGAGATCAAAGAGTGAATGTTATTCAGAAGGTCAGCTACAGAATAAATATGAAGCTTCAGTTCAGTCAAGAACTTTACCAAAACCTACCCCAGTAAGTGAAAAGATTAAAATATTTTCTCTTTACTTTGTAAAGATAAACAATAACATTATTTTAACAATGCTTTATCTTCAATAATATAGTCCAATATTAAATTGTAAACTACATGTTTATTGTAACTAGCATTGTTTGATGTCTCCTCACATTTTTCTTGGTTTGTTTGTCAACAGAAGTATTGTCAACCTGTTGTGGTGACATCAAGTGATGATGCTGTGGAAGATAATCCTCCTATAGTTTGTAACTATACATCAGATACAATGTCATCTAAGAGAAGTAGTAGACGTGTATTGAATGAAGGTGATATGAAACATTATGAAGAATTACCAGGAATATCAGGTTAATAACTACTTTGGCTTTATTATATTTTGTGGATTGGCAGTATCGGTAGGGGGTCGGACACCATGCTTTGACGCATAGAGTTACGTCCCTTGCCATTCTTAGTTCAAATCCCGCTGAGGTTAACTTTCCTTTTCATCCTTACGGGGTCTATAAAATAAAGTACCAGTAATGCACTGGGTGTTTGCTGGCCTTGTTCCAAAAGTAGAAACAATTATATTTTGTTTTATCATCTCAAGTAGATATTCATTACAAACTATATTTAACAATATAAAACACTGCCAGTCTAAAACAATAAATTTATTTATTTGCTCATTCAATTCTTAGAGAATCTGACTGTTACACCATTGCCTGTCTTTCAATATGACTTATTAAATAATGAAATGGTCCCGTCTCTAATTTTCTAAAATGTCATTACAGCTACATCAAAAGTTTACAAACTACATTAGCAATATATGATCTTTATATCACATCATATTATCTATTAAGAACTGTTTTTGATGATTTTGTCATTCAATAAGAATTAACTTTCTAATTTGCCCAGTGAGGTTTTGAAGAATCTGTTGTGCTAGTAATCTTTAGAACATTGTATCATTTCATTGCCCTATTTAATAGCAGATTTATCCCCTCCATATAAAGTGTATTTTGTATCTAAATTACAGATCAAAATATATATAAAAACAATGATACATCTACATCGAAAGATTCCAGTGAAGAAACACCAGTGAAACATGTATAATGATATTAGTAAAGTGACATAACTATCTTCCTCTATGTAAATATGAAATATAGATAGACTGTGCAATACACACATGAACACATATATATCGACATACACATTCTTTATTAACTGTACTCTAATTAAAAAATAAGTGTAGGTATTAACATACATTATCAGAAATATATACAAGCAGTGCTTCCGATAAGGAACCACAGATCTATTTGGTCTAATTAGTTCAGTTTCCGTTGGTTAGAAAATATTACAATATATTTTAAAATAAATGAATTATAAATCCTTATAACATATACTTTGGTGTATTATTTTCGGACTTTCTATATAGTTTACCATGTTCTTTAAAGGATTTATGTAATTCTACTTAAGGTGGGGGTAAAAATCCCAACAGATTTTTTGTTAATGAGTAAACAATTCCATACATTATAGAAGTAATAATAATATTAAAAAGAAATAAGTAATGATGTTAATAGTTTTGGGAAATGCATCATGGTCATTGCATCTCTTTACCTTTTCCTGTAAATATGAAACATCTGTATCACCTTTAGAAATCAATATTAAAGAGAAAATTGTCATTGGTCTTCTGTTTCGGTCATTCAACCAATCAGATTCTCACTAAAACATAGACAGAAATCACTAACAAAGAGAAACATTCACATTACTGATGTTATTTAACCAAACATTTATGTTATGTTTAACTATAGAATATTGTAGCTATTTAAATATATGTAAATAGTTATTGATAACAGTAAACAAACATCATAATTAAGGATAAACACATACACAATATTATTAGAAAGATGTACTGCCACAAGCATACAACTTCAATAACACACACAACCTTATCCTAGCAGCAGACTATCTGCCTGACGTGCTACACTACTCCATCAACATACAGCCATTGTCACACACCATGACAGCAGCACTTACAATGGAGCTTTCTACAACAATACATCTTTCTATTCTCACTGAATAACCAAGGATATAATTATTAAAGTGGTAAGTTTTTATTTAATCTTATATAATCTCATTTTATATACTAAATCTTAGTAAATCTGTAAATATATTGTTCTAACATATTTAATATTAATATGTGAACAAAAAAATTGAACAATAATTCAGGCATATTTTTCAGTAATGTTGTCCATATTGTTTTATATCACAATTAATTAGATGATGTTAATTAGAATGTTTAATATTCAGACTTTATTCCATATAAACAGTATTATCTGTATATAAATACTATATATTACATATAATGATCATTTAAAAAAAAGTTAAATGTAATGTAAAATATGTTTTGATGTAATGAAAGATATGTTTAATGATAGTTGTAATTTTGTCCATACACATGAAAGATATGTTAAGATGTTTGATATAAAATGTAAATGTATATATTACAATGTGTTTAAATCTGGTTATAGTGTGTAGATTGTTAGTAGTGTTCAAGTAATGGTGTGTCAGAGATTTTGGTTAGGGCTAACGGCAGACATATTAGAATTCACAACTGCCATGGCATAAATAGAAACATGGTGGCATGTTTTAGAGACAAAGGAAATGAGATGATAGTTCTGTTTGGAATTATCACAGTATAAACAACATGAAGTATATTGAATATGATTACTTATATATCATATCTGTGAATAAGACAGAATAAAATATAATTTTTAATCAAATCTTCATTCTCTGCTTCTTTTCATTTTTTAATATATTTTTATAACTTCAGTCTAAATTTAACATAGTATTTTACACTATATTTTCATATATCTAGTTATGAATTTGAATTTCTGGATTTTGGTAATATTTTAAATATTTTTCAGTGATTATATTCAATACATATATTTGATTTACAGATGAAAGCAAAAACAATTCATTATCATTATAACCATCATAATCAGATTCATTTCATAATATTCTCTGTGTCCAGTTAAACTGCAACTATTATCAATAATCTGTAGTCATTAGAATTTGATTCTGCTCTGTATCTTTCCTTAAGCTGTTATATTTTAGTTTTCCTTTCTCACAAACTTTTCATTCTTTTTATTAACCAACCGACATCACTTAATCTTTTGTCAGTCTTCTAATCTGGGATTCTTTTATCATTACTTCTCAGAAACAATAATACAAACAACTCATATATTTAGAATAGCCATTGTAAACATATTTTAAAATACATGAAACTATGTTAAATTCAATTCTTTATTGTCTTTTCTGAAAATATTAGCATTTTTGATTTTTAAAATGATTCTACTTCAATCTAGACCTGATGTTAGTTATATACTGCTTGTCATATCTTCATGAACTTATTATCAGTCATATAATCCTCAAATTGGCTGCTAGCCATATCAACATCATATTTGGTGCTTATCATAATTTAATTAGATCTGGTACTGGTTATCATCATCATCATTTTACGTCCGCTTTTCCCTGCTTGCAAGGGTGGGATGGGAACTGATTCTGGCTTGATTTCTACAGCTGGATACCCTTCCTATCACCAACCTCATTTACAGTGAGTGCTGGGTGCTTTTTGCCGTGGCACATCCACGACCACTTTGCAGTGGAATGATATGGACCCCCAGTCCCTATCATCTCATTTCTACAGCTGAGTAAACTGGAGCAATGTGAAATATAGTGCTCAATGAAACAACACATCACCCGGTCTGATGATTGAACTCACAACCTTTCGATTGCAAAGCCAATTCTCTAACCATTAAGCCATGTGCCTCCATGGTTATATCTTCTTTAAATCCGGTGCTAGTCATAGTTTCATTAAATCTGCTGCTAGTCATAACATCATTAGATTTTGTGCTAGTCATAACATCATTAGACCTTGTGCTAGTCATAACGTCATTAGACCTTGTGCTAGTCATATTATCATTAGATCTGTTGATAGTCATATCTTTATCAGACCTTGTGCTTATCATCCCTTCATTAGACCAAGTGTTAGTAACAAGTTAATTAGACCCAATATAAGTTATAGCATCAATTTAGGTCTGGTGGCAGTCATATCTTAATTATTTATTTGTCTTTCCAAATATAATCAATAGTTTTAGAACAAAATGTTATACTTTTGATCTCAGAAATCTATGAGCCTCTTTGACTTGAAATAACTTTGAAAGATTATTTGAATTATTGAAATATATAGAAGTTGGTATTGGTTTCTTTGGAAAAAAAATATAAACAATGTCACATATGTGTAAAATAGTGTGATAGGGGTCACTAAATTTGTCATAGAATGAAGATTTTCCATGTTAACTGTTCTTTTTATATTCTTACATTACATCATTTCAATACTGGACATTGTGTCATTTACTGTTGCTTTGAAAATAGAGTAAAGGGAGTTGAAGAAATGTTATTTCAGTACTGAATTTACCATAATCCAGGAGTTCAATAAACGATGTTTGAAAGAGATTGAAATGATTCAAATAATCATTTTTTCAATACTGTACACAATGCTATCTATTGTTGCTTTGAAAATAGAGCAATGTTTGAATAGATATTTTAGGAAGTACATAGATGTTGATTTGTTTTTCAGTTCTGTAGATACAATAAAAGATAAGCTATTAACATTTGCTTTAATCTATAAATTTTCTGCTAAAAAGTAATAAATTCATATATATTTTTAATGGTTTAATGATAATTGCATAATTTAAACTTCTATTTTAGGTTCAATCCTCAGAATATCTGGATACCTTTAACCAGTACCAACACATCAACAATAATATGTTACTGTCATTGTCTATTGTATTATCAATGGTCCACTGTGTTCTGACCATAGACCTTACCTACCATGTGGAAGAAGAGAGAAGTCCAGGAACATATGTAGCAGACATTGCTGCTGATTCTAAACTTTTAGACAATGTTAAACCATCTGACCAACAATTGATAACATTCAGTCAATTTAAACGAAAGGTGGCACAGTTATTTAATGTCACCAAAACAGGTAAACTGTACACTGCTCAGACACTGGATGCAGAGAAGCTCTGTTCTTTCAACAAAGAATGTTCTAGAACTGTGAAGGTTGTTGTCAATAAAGGTGTAAGTGTTACTAAAATACTGAAAATTAAAATAGTAATAGAAGACATCAATGACCATGAACCGGAGTTTCCTAGGAAAACTGTAAATATGTTGTTTGGAGAAGATGCACGTATCAGTTCGAAAAGAACTCTACCAAATGCCATAGACAAGGATGTAGGTTTTCAAAACTCATTAATACAATATCAATTAAAATCCAAGAATGGTGAACCATTCTCTCTGTCAGTCTCTAAAAGAGCAGATGGTATTTCTTCTCTTAAAATAGTATTGAAAGAATCATTAGACAGAGAAATCAAAGATAGATATTTACTACAAGTCACAGCTAAAGATGGAGGTTCACCATCAAAACAGAGTATTTTAAATATAAATATCTCTATAACAGATTTAAATGATAACCCACCAGTATTTTCTAAACCTCTATATAATATATCCATACAAAGTACACATCACAAATCTAAACCTATCATTGTTTTATCTGTAACAGATTCTGATTCTGGTGAAAATGGTAAAATTACTTTCCATTTCAGCCCAAAGACATCAGATCTGGCAAAACGTTATTTCCAATTAAATGAAACTAGTGGAAACATTTTGTTAAGTAAATATTCAAGTTTAGGAAAAAAGAAAACTTATGAATTGTTTATAGAAGCCAGAGATGGGGGTAGCCGTCCTCATAGTTCTATAGCAACAGTACTAGTAAATGTTATCAACCAACACAACAACCCTCCATCTATTGATATAGATTATGTTTCTACATTCAATGATAACACAGCTACTATTTCTGAGAAGATCAAAGTTGGTAGTTTCATTGCTTATGTGATGGTCACTGACAATGATGTTGGACAAAATGGAGAGGTCAGCTGTGATATCAAACATGATACATTCAAACTACATTCAATGGGATCTAAAGAATATAAAATAGTTCTAAACAAACCAGTAGACAGAGAAACACAAGGACACTATAACATTCCTGTCTCATGTCAAGATAAAGGATTACCACCTCTTAAAAGTGTTAAAACTCTCTCTATCCAAGTGACTGATATCAATGATGTACAACCACAGTTTACCAAAGATACATTCCAATTCCTGACCTATGAAAACAAAGATAAAGACTTCCCTATTGGTTTTGTCAATGCCACTGACCCTGACCTTGGATCTGCTGGACAACTCACATATTCTCTGATACATAACGAAAAATCAAATCTACCATTTCAGATCACCAGTTATGGCTTTATTTCAGCTACCATGTCATTAGACAGAGAGAAACAAGATGTGTATAAATTTGAAGTTTTTGTCAAAGATAATGGAAGTCCATCTCTAAATGACACAGCCAATGTTGTTGTTGAGATTTTAGATCAAAATGACAATATTCCATATTTCACCTTTCCTAGTGTTAACCCTTACACCCTAAATGTCCACTACCATCCCCAGAGTAAGAGTGACATCACAGTTTTGAGAGCATCTGATGGTGACAGTGGAAACAATGCTTTCCTCACATATGAAATCATACAAGGAAATAATAAACAGTTGTTTACTATGAACTCACACAGTGGTGCTTTATCATTCTCCAGACAAATTTATCTAAATGATGCTGGAAGTTATGAACTAAAGTTTGTTGTAAAAGACAGTGGTAGTCCAGTTCAGTCATCAACAACTAGTGTGACTTTGGTATTGGCTGTTAGTAATGAGACATCACCAATGTTGAAAAGTGTACCTTTACAATCTTCAGGTAGAGTCCATATGACATGGGTTATTATCATTGTATCATCAGCAGTAATAGTATCAGTGGCTATTGTTGTTTCTATAACACTGTGTATAATGAAATGTATTAAACACAGAGATAACACAACTACTACAACAAAGACTACAGCATACCAAGGTAGAACAGAGATGAAACAATTGTTGTATCAGTCTAACAATCCTGTTGCTATGTCAAGGAATACAGAAGAGATGATAAAAAGAAATATATATTCTGAGAGATCAAAGAGTGAATGTTATTCAGAAGGTCAGCTACAGAATAAATATGAAGCTTCAGTTCAGTCAAGAACTTTACCAAAACCTACCCCAGTAAGTGAAAAGATTAAAATATTTTCTCTTTACTTTGTAAAGATAAACAATAACATTATTTTAACAATGCTTTATCTTCAATAATATAGTCCAATATTAAATTGTAAACTACATGTTTATTGTAACTAGCATTGTTTGATGTCTCCTCACATTTTTCTTGGTTTGTTTGTCAACAGAAGTATTGTCAACCTGTTGTGGTGACATCAAGTGATGATGCTGTGGAAGATAATCCTCCTATAGTTTGTAACTATACATCAGATACAATGTCATCTAAGAGAAGTAGTAGACGTGTATTGAATGAAGGTGATATGAAACATTATGAAGAATTACCAGGAATATCAGGTTAATAACTACTTTGGCTTTATTATATTTTGTGGATTGGCAGTATCGGTAGGGGGTCGGACACCATGCTTTGACGCATAGAGTTACGTCCCTTGCCATTCTTAGTTCAAATCCCGCTGAGGTTAACTTTCCTTTTCATCCTTACGGGGTCTATAAAATAAAGTACCAGTAATGCACTGGGTGTTTGCTGGCCTTGTTCCAAAAGTAGAAACAATTATATTTTGTTTTATCATCTCAAGTAGATATTCATTACAAACTATATTTAACAATATAAAACATTGCCAGTCTAAAACAATAAATTTATTTATTTGCTCATTCAATTCTTAGAGAATCTGACTGTTACACCATTGCCTGTCTTTCAATATAACTTATTAAATAATGAAATGGTCCCGTCTCTAATTTTCTAAAATGTCATTACAGCTACATCAAAAGTTTACAAACTACATTAGCAATATATGATCTTTATATCACATCATATTATCTATTAAGAACTGTTTTTGATGATTTTGTCATTCAATAAGAATTAACTTTCTAATTTGCCCAGTGAGGTTTTGAAGAATCTGTTGTGCTAGTAATCTTTAGAACATTGTATCATTTCATTGCCCTATTTAATAGCAGATTTATCCCCTCCATATAAAGTGTATTTTGTATCTAAATTACAGATCAAAATATATATAAAAACAATGATACATCTACATCGAAAGATTCCAGTGAAGAAACACCAGTGAAACATGTATAATGATATTAGTAAAGTGACATAACTATCTTCCTCTATGTAAATATGAAATATAGATAGACTGTGCAATACACACATGAACACATATATATCGACATACACATTCTTTATTAACTGTACTCTAATTAAAAATAAGTGTAGGTATCAACATACATTATCAGAAATAGGAGGTGGGTTCTTCATATATACAAGCAGTGCTTCCGATAAGGAACCACAGATCTATTTGGTCTAATTAGTTCAGTTTCCGTTGGTTAGAAAATATTACAATATATTTTAAAATAAATGAATTATAAATCCTTATAACATATACTTTGGTGTATTATTTTCGGACTTTCTATATAATTTACCATGTTCTTTAAAGGATTTATGTAATTCTACTTAAGGTGGGGGGTAAAAATACCAACAGATTTTTTGTTAATGTGAAGACAATTCCATACATTATAGAAGTAATAATAATATTAAAAAGAAATAAGTAATGATGTTAATAGTTTTGGGAAATGCATGATGATCATTGCATCTCTTTACCTTTTCCTGTAAATATGAAACATCTGTATCACCTTTAGAAATCAATATTAAAGAGAAAATTGTCATTGGTCTTCTGTTTCGGTCATTCAACCAATCAGATTCTCACTAAAACATAGACAGAAATCACTAACAAAGAGAAACATTCACATTACTGATGTTATTTAACCAAACATTTATGTTATGTTTAACTATAGAATATTGTAGCTATTTAAATATATGTAAATAGTTATTGATAACAGTAAACAAACATCATAATTAAGGATAAACACATACACAATATTATTAGAAAGATGTACTGCCACGAACATACAACTTCAATAACACACACAACCCTATCCTAGCAGCAGACTATCTGCCTGACGTGCTACACTACTCCATCAACATACAGCCATTGTCACACACCATTACAGCAGCACTTACAATGGAGCTTTCTACAACAATACGTCTTTCTATTCTCACTGAATAACCAAGGATATAATTATTAAAGTGGTAAGTTTTTATTTAATCTTATATAATCTCATTTTATATACTAAATCTTAGTAAATCTGTAAATATATTGTTCTAACATATTTAATATTAATATGTGAACAAAGAAATTGAACAATAATTCAGAGATATTTTTCAGTAATGTTGTCCATATTGTTTTCTATCACAATTAATTAGATGATGTTAATTAGAATGTTTAATATTCAGACTTTATTCCATATAAACAGTATTATCTGTATATAAATACTATATATTACATATAATGATCATTTAAAAAAAAGTTAAATGTAATGTAAAATATGTTTTGATGTAATGAAAGATATGTTTAATGATAGTTGTAATTTTGTCCATACACATGAAAGATATGTTAAGATGTTTGATATAAAATGTAAATGTATATATTACAATGTGTTTAAATCTGGTTATAGTGTGTAGATTGTTAGTAGTGTTCAAGTAATGGTGTGTCAGAGATTTTGGTTAGGGCTAACGGCAGACATATTAGAATTCACAACTGCCATGGCATAAATAGAAACATGGTGGCATGTTTTAGAGACAAAGGAAATGAGATGATAGTTCTGTTTGGAATTATCACAGTATAAACAACATGAAGTATATTGAATATGATTACTTATATATCATATCTGTGAATAAGACAGAATAAAATATAATTTTTAATCAAATCTTCATTCTCTGCTTCTTTTCATTTTTTAATATATTTTTATAACTTCAGTCTAAATTTAACATAGTATTTTACACTATATTTTCATATATCTAGTTATGAATTTGAATTTCTGGATTTTGGTAATATTTTAAATATTTTTCAGTGATTATATTCAATACATATATTTGATTTACAGATGAAAGCAAAAACAATTCATTATCATTATAATCATCATAATCAGATTCATTTCATAATATTCTGTGTCCAGTTAAACTGCAACTATTATCAATAATCTGTAGTCATTAGAATTTGATTCTGCTCTGTATCTTTCCTTAAGCTGTTACATTTTAGTTTTCCTTTCTCACAAACTTAATCTTTTGTCAGTCTTCTAATCTGGGATTCTTTTATCGTTACTTCTCAGAAACAATAATATAAACAACTTATATATTTAGAATAGCCATTGTAAACATATTTTAAAATAAATGAAACTATGTTAAATTCTACAATTCAATTCTTTATTGTCTTTTCTGAAAATATTACCATTTTTGATTTTTATAATGATTCTACTTCAATCTAGACCTGATGTTAGTTATATACTGCTTGTCATATCTTCATGAACTTATTATCAGTCATATCATCCTCAAATTTGCTGCTAGCCATATCAACAGCATATTTGGTGCTTATCATAATTTAATTAGATCTGGTACTGGTTATATCTTCTTTAAATCTGGTGCTAGTCATATCAGACCTTGTGCTTGTCATCCCTTCATTAGACCAAGTGTTAGTAACAAGTTAATTAGACCCAATATAAGTTATAGCATCAATTTAGGTCTGGTGGCAGTCATATCTTAATTATTGATTTGTCTTTCCAAATATAATCAATAGTTTTAGAACAAAATGTTATACTTTTGTTCTCAGAAATCTATGAGCCTCTTTGACTTGAAATAACATTGAAAGATTATTTGAATTATTGAAATATATGGAAGTTGGTATTGGTTTCTTTTGAAAAAAATTATGAACAATGTCACGTATGTGTAAAATAGTGTGATAGGGGTCACTAAATTTGTCATAGAATGAACATTTTCCATGTTAACTGTTCTTTTTATATTCTTACATTACATCATTTCAATACTGGACATTGTGTCATTTACTGTTCCTTTGAAAATAGAGTAAAGGGAGTTGAAGAAATGTTATTTCAGTACTGAATTTACCATAATCCAGGAGTTCAATAAACGATGTTTGAAAGAGATTGAAATTATTCAAATAATCATTTTTTTCAATACTGTACACAGTGCTATCTATTGTTGCTTTGAAAATAGAGCAATGTGGTTTGAAGAAACATTATTGCTATACTGTACATACTGTCATCCATGATATGAAGAAACATCTCAAAATTGGTGTGTTTGAGTAAAGAGAATATTTTGATATTTGGCAGTGGTATTCCTACTTTTTTATGATGGTGTAGGAATCTTGAATAATATTACATATTGAGAGCTGTTAGAGATAATAACTGAGCATAAATTGTACACCATTCTTTAGTTTTAGAGTTACACATATGGTTTGTTAATAAAAGACTATTTACTGTTGTTATACTGCTTTGTTGAATAGATATTTTAGGAAGTACATAGATGTTGATTTGTTTTTCAGTTCTGTACATACAATGAAAGATAAGCTATTAACATTTGCTTTAATCTATAGATTTTCTGCTATAAATTCATATATTTTTAATGGTTTAATGATAATTGCATAATTTAAACTTCTATTTTAGGTTCAATCCTCAGAATATCTGGATACCTTTAACCAGTACCAACACATCAACAATATGTTACTGTCATTGTCTATTGTATTATCAATGGTCCACTGTGTTCTGACCATAGACCTTACCTACCATGTGGAAGAAGAGAGAAGTCCAGGAACATATGTAGCAGACATTGCTGCTGATTCTAAACTTTTAGACAATGTTAAACCATCTGACCAACAATTGATAACATTTAGTCAATTTAAACGAAAGGTGGCACAGTTATTTAATATCACCAAAACAGGTAAACTGTACACTGCTCAGACACTGGATGCAGAGAAACTTTGTACATTTAACAAAGAATGTTCTAGAACTGTGAAGGTTGTTGTCAATAAAGGAGTAAGTGTTACTAAAATATTAAAAATTAAAATAGTAATAGAAGACATCAATGACCATGAACCGGAGTTTCCTAGGAAAACTGTAAATATCTTGTTTGGAGAAGATGATCGTATCAGTTCAAAACGATCACTACCAAATGCCATAGACAAAGATGTTGGGTTTCAAAACTCCTTAATACAATATAAATTAAAATCAAAGAATGGCGAACCATTCTCTCTGTCTGTTTCTAAAAGAGCAGATGGTATTTCTTCTCTTAAAATAGTTTTGAAAGAATCATTAGATAGAGAAATCAAAGATAGATATTTACTACAAGTCATAGCTAAAGATGGAGGTTCACCATCAAAACAGGGTGTGTTAAATATAAATATCTCTATAACAGATTTAAATGACAACCCACCAGTATTTTCTAAACCTCTATATAATATATCAGTACAAAGTACACATCACAAATCTAAACCTATCATTGTTTTATCTGTAACAGATTCTGATTCTGGTCTAAATGGTAAAATTACTTTCCATTTCAGTCCAAAGACATCGGATCTAGCAAAACGTTATTTCCACTTAAATGAAACGAGTGGAAACATTTTCTTAAATAAATATTCAAGTTTAGGAAAAAAGAAAACCTATGAGCTGTTTATTGAGGCTAGAGATGGAGGGAGCCCTCCTCTCAGTTCCATAGCAACAGTTCTGGTAAATGTTATCAATCAACGCAACAACCCTCCATCTATTGATATAGATTATGTTTCTGCTATCAATGATCACACAGCTACCATTTCTGAGAAGATCAAAGTTGGTAGTTTCATTGCTTATGTGATGGTCACTGACAATGATGTTGGACAAAATGGAGAGGTCAGCTGTGATATCAAACATGATACATTCAAACTACAGTCAATGGGATCTAAAGAATATAAAATAGTTCTAAATAAACCAGTAGACAGAGAAACACAAGGACACTATAACATTCCTGTCTCATGTCAAGATAAAGGATTACCACCTCTTAAAAGTGTTAAAACTCTCTCTATCCAAGTGACTGATATCAATGATGTACAACCACAGTTTACCAAAGATACATTCCAATTCCTGACCTATGAAAACAAAGATAAAGACTTCCCTATTGGTTTTGTCAATGCCACTGACCCTGACCTTGGATCTGCTGGACAACTCACATATTCTCTGATACATAAAGAAAAATCAAATCTACCATTTCTGATCACCAGTTATGGCTTTATTTCAGCCACCATGTCATTAGACAGAGAGAAACAAGATGTGTATAAATTTGAAGTTTTTGTCAAAGATAATGGAAGTCCATCTCTGAATGACACAGCTAATGTTGTTGTTGAGATTTTAGATCAAAATGACAATGTTCCATATTTCACCTTTCCTAGTGTTAACCCTTACACCCTAAATGTCCACTACCATCCCCAGAGTAAGAGTGACATCACAGTTTTGAGAGCATCTGATGGTGACAGTGGAAACAATGCTTTCCTCACATATGAAATCATACAAGGAAATAATAAACAGTTGTTTACTATGAACTCACACAGTGGTGCTTTATCATTCTCCAGACTAGTTTATCTAAATGATGCTGGAAGTTATGAACTAAAGTTTGTTGTAAAAGACAGTGGTAGTCCCGTTCAGTCATCAACAACTAGTGTGACTTTGGTATTGGCTGTTAGTAATGAGACATCACCAATGTTGAAAAGTGTACCTATACAATCTTCAGGTAGAGTCCATATGACATGGGTTATTATCATTGTATCATCAGCAGTAATAGTATCAGTGGCTATTGTTGTTTCTATAACACTGTGTATAATGAAATGTATTAAACACAGAGATAACACAGCTACTACAACAAAGACTACAGCATACCAAGGTAGAACAGAGATGAAACAATTGTTGTATCAGTCTAACAATCCTGTTGCTATGTCAAGGAATACAGAAGAGATGATAAAAAGAAATATATATTCTGAGAGATCAAAGAGTGAATGTTATTCAGAAGGTCAGCTACAGAATAAATATGAAGCTTCAGTTCAGTCAAAAACTTTACCAAAACCTACCCCAGTAAGTGAAAAGATTAAAATATTTTCTTTCTTCACTTTATATGTAAAAGATAAACTATAAGATTATTTTAACAATGTTTTATCTTCAATAATATAGTCCAATATTAAATTGTAAACTACATGTTTATTGTAACTAGGATTGTTTGATGTCTCCTCACATTTCTCTTGGTTTGTTTGTCAACAGAAATATTGTCAACCTGTTGTGGTGACATCAAGTGATGATGCTGTGGAAGATAATCCTCCTATAGTTTGTAACTATACATCAGATACAATGTCATCTAAGAGAAGTAGTAGACGTGTATTGAATGAAGGTGATATGAAACATTATGAAGAAATACCAGGAATATCAGGTTAATAATTACATTGGCTATATTTGTCTTTAATAACATCTCCACTTATATTTCACTATATAATACTCTCACGATATTTAACTATATAATACTGTCTGTGTATAGAAATGAATTTTTACATTTTCCCATCTAATACTTTGAGTATCTGATCATTATGCCTTTACTTTCTTTGAATATTATTTAAAAAGGAAATTGCCTTTCATCCTTACGGGGTCGATAAAATAAAGTACCAGTAGTGTACTGGGTAATTGCTGGCCTTGTGCCAAAAGTAGAAACAATTATTTAAAAAGGAAATGTTCCCTGCTTTAATTTTGTAAAATGTAATTTTTTCCTAAATTGCAGATCAAAATATATATAAAAACAACAATACATCATCATCAAAAGATTCCAGTGAAGAAACACCAGTGAAACATGTCTAATTATACTATTGAAGTGACATAAATTTCTCAATGCAAAAATAAAATATAGTCTCTAGAATACACAAATGAACACATACACCAATTTTATATTAAATACCCATTGTATATTAAATAGAAGTTGCCACAGTGTACATTATCAAACAGTGGAGGGTTTCTAATTGAAAAATGTTTCCTAAAATTAACTAGGTCTTCAAAAATAGTTATCATCATCATCATCATTGTCATTTTTAACATCTGCTTTCCTTGCTAGCACGGGTTATATATTACCATACATAGAACATAGCTTACTATAACACACATTTTATATGCTTTACTATATTCTTTGAAAGATTTATGTAATTCTCATGAAGGTGTTTGTAAAAATACATAAGGAATATTATTAGATAAATGAGAAATTTCTTTACATTTTAGGAGGGATTTTTTTCAAAAGTAGATAGTGTAACTTATTGCAGTTATTTATAGATTTGGAAACGGCATGAGTGTCACAGAATCCCTTTCACTGTTCCCTATAAATATCAGACGTCTGTGTCACCCTAACTAATCAATATTAAAGGGAACATCTGCCATTGGTCTTCTGTTTAGGTCATTCAACCAATCAGATTCTCACTAAAATATAGACAGAAATCACTAACAAAGAGAAACATTGACATTACTGATGTTATTAAACCAAACATTTATGTTATGTTTAACTATAGAATATTGTAGCTATTTAAATATATGTAAATAGTTATTGATAACAGTAAACAAACATCATAATTAAGGATAAATACATACACAATATTATTAGAGAAATGTACTGTCACAATCATACAACTCCAATAACACACACAACCCTATCCTAGCAGCAGACTATCTGCCTGACGTGCTACACTACTCCATCAACATACAGCCATTGTCACACACGTTACAGCAGCACTTACAATGGAGCTTTCTACTACAATACATCTTTCTATTCTCACTGACTAACCAAGGATATAATTATTAAAGAGGTAAGTTTCTATTTAATCTCATTTTATATACTAAATCTCAGTAAATCTGTAAGAAATTGTTTTAACATATTTAATATTAAGATCTTGAAAGAAGAAAGTGAAGCCATATCTGTAATGTTGTCCGTATTTCTTTAAATCGCATTTGGCTGATGTTGGTTAAAATGTTCAATATTTAGACTTTATTCCATAGAAACAACATTATGTATGTATGTATATAATATTTGTTATATATATTGATCTATGACAATAGAGAACAGTCTATATAATGTAGTGCTCTAGTGTGTGTTTATTGTAAGTAAAATATAATAGGTTTATATTGTCGATGTTATATGAAACATATATTAAGATGTTTGGTATGAAAGAATGAATAAATATTCTCTAATTTAGTCATGATATGTAGTTTATTTTAGCAGTGATGAGGTAATGGTGTGTTAGAGATTTGGGCTTAGGATAATGGCAGACATGTTAAGATTCACAGCTGTCAGTATGTGAATGGTAATGGTGGTATGGGCTAACAGACTGTATATTGTGACAGCTCTTTTTGAAGTTGATAAAATATAAATAATACAATTTACATTGCATGTATATTTGCTTCTAAAGACTATTTCAAAGTTATTGTATAATGTAATATCTTTTTAAACATATCTTTTTTATACTTCTGCTTTCATAATTTATTTGTATAAATTCAGTCTAAATTCTTGAATATAACTTACATTATATTTTGCTTTATTTAGTTGAATAATTTTTATCACATTAAAACAAACATTTTACAGAAATTTAAGTTGATGTGTATTTAACATATTAATCAGGGTAACAGTTTAAATTGAAAACCATTCATCATAGTCATCATCATCACCATAGTAAAGTAGCTTTCCCAATATTCTGTATCTATATGTATGTTTATTGTATAAATTATATACACTGCTACTCTTAATAATCTCTAATCATTGAAATTTAATGTCTGCCCTGAATCTTTACGTTATCTTTTAGTTTTTGTTTCTCATAAAATGTTCAATTTCTAATAATAACAAACATAAAACCTATGTTACTCTTTTGCTATTCTTCTAATATGAAATTCTCTCATCATTTATTGATAGTCTTACTTCTCAGAAATCGTGATATAAACCCACAGGCATAGATGTGTTGTTAAAAAGTTTGCTTTGCAATCACATGGTTTTGGTTTTAATTCCACCATGTGGTATCTTCTACTATAACCTTGGTCTAACCAACATCTTGTGAATGAAATTGATAGATGGAAACAGTTTAAACCCATCATGTATCTATGTATGTATGTATATATGCAAGTGTGTTTGTCCATGTGTCTTCTCATTGATGCCCCTTGAGTAGCTAGTGATGATCATGATGACTCATATTCATATAACATTGTCATAGTAAACATTTAAAACTATATTAAACTAGGTTAGGCTCTACAATTTACTTCTGGATTGTCTGTGACTCTACTGAAGAGCACTCTTTGGGTTTGGGGGAGGTTGGGCCTCAAAGTAAACCTAATAAAGAGTAAAGTTTTAGGAAGAAGTATGCAGAAAAAGAGTAAATAGAAACTCCATATGGTGTGCCCATTGTGTATAGTGGGAACATAAGAGATGTAATGTGATCATAGGTATGCTGACAGAGAAGGTAAACTTCATATTTGACAGGTGCACAGGAATAGTCAACATTAAGAGTACTCATGAAGTGAACTCCTTCAAATATTCAAAATGTTCACTAGAAGTAGAACATAACTTTTCTATCTAGGTGACTTCATTAGCACTGAAGCTGGATAAACTGAAAGTGTTTTAGCCAGAGTGAGAATGGGATGGAATAAATTTAGGAAGCTGTTACCTCTGCTAATAACAATGGGCTGATCTCTTAGTGTGAAGGGCAGGTTATACAATGCTTGTGTTGGAAGTGCTATGTTACATGGTAGTGAGACATTTTTTTAAATGCAGCAAATTTGCAATGACTGTAAAGGAATGAAGTATATATACTCTGCTGGATGTGTAATTTTAGTGTGCATGAACAACCGAGCACAAGTGACCTGAGAGAAAAACCTGAGTATAATAGGAATCAGATATAATCTGCAAGAGAGACAATTGCACTGGTATGGACATGTGATGTGTAAGGAGTGTGATAATTATATAAAGAAATGCTGATGCTTGAAGTAAATAAAAAACATAAAAGAGAGAGACCCAGGACACACAGGTTGAAGGCGCAAAGAATAACCTCAAGAAACTGAAACTCGTGAAGATGACAGAGAATTGTGATGATTGGTGATTAACTATACTAGAAAAGACTTGCCTTCCTGGATAAGCTTGACAAGGCTAAAGTTAAATATAGTGATAGATGAGACTGCATGGAGTGGTGAAGTCTTTTCTAGCCAGTAGTGGGTGGGTTAATTTCACTAGTGTAGCTAGCATTATGGAATTCACATGCTTTCCCCTGTAAAGTAGCTGACAAAGGAATCAAGACAATGTAGGATAGAGAAAGCTCTTTGGTCTTGTCAAGGTCTTGACAATAGCTCTAGTCCTGAACCCATAATAAAATATACCCAGTATACTTTGTAAGGCGGTTAGTGATGAAATGGAGACAATATAGGGTAGAGAAGACTCATCAAAAACCTAAGCATGTGGCAATTTCTCTAGTGTTGGTGCCACTATAAAATACATCTAGTGCATTCTAAAATATTAAACATATGAGCCAGATGTGGTTATATGAGCAATCTTGTCACAGACAATGACGACCTTACAACTTATGCAAGCATGGAAAACAAACATAAAATTATGAAGATAATGAGGACGATGTATGTTATTTTATTTTATCAATCTGATAGTCTTACATTATCATGTCTCTATGTTTTGAGTGCATCGTTACAGATGTTTATGTAAGCAAATTTGAACTTTGTCTATTGTCAGTGTCTATTCAAACATACATTTTTGGAGTTTTGAGCAAAAGAAACACTTATCTAGTGATAGCACAGACTATATGGTATGTCGGTTTACTATGAATTGACATCATAGCTTTTCAGGTTTAATATATATAGAGTGTATTTTGTTGTGTGTACTATGTATTAAAAGGGGTAGGTGAAGGTATTCGTCTCTCTTGGTATGCTGTTTGAGAAATTTCAGATTTGAGATCAAGGACCAAATTTTTGTAATTTAAATGATTATGTACCATTCATGATTTTGTAAATCATATTTGATTAAAAATAGCTGCTTTTTCCTTGGTTCTTTAGCTACTCTCTCCTTTTGCATGTTTTTCAATATTTGCTTAAGGATGGGGGGGGGGGGGGGGGGGGTATATTTAGCGGTGGCTTGCTATGTGTTCCTTTTCATCTCCTTCATAAGATTCAATGTTCTAAGAACAACATTCTCGTTTCATCCCCTAACTTCTTAGGTCTTCTTAAAACAAATATATCCTTCTGCTTCATAAAAAGTAAAGATAGCTTATTTCTAAATTAACTTTTAAGAAAATTATTCAAATATATTTATCTATTTTCAAATCAGAAATTGATAACTGATAAAATGTATATCTGTTTTAGATTCAATCCTCAAGATATCTGGCCATCTTTAACTGGTACCAACACATCAACAACACCAATATGTTACTGTCATTATCTATTGTATTATCAATGGTCCACTGTGTTCTGACCATTGACCTTACCTACCATGTGGAAGAAGAGAGAAGTCCAGGAACATATGTAGCAGACATTGCTGCTGATTCTAAACTTTTAGACAGTGTTAAACCATCTGACCAACAATTGATAACATTCAGTCAATTTAAACGAAAGGTGGCACAGTTATTTAATATCACCAAAACAGGTAAACTGTACACTGCTCAGACACTGGATGCAGAGAAACTCTGTACATTCAACAAAGAATGTTCTAGAACTGTGAAAATTATAATGAAGAAAGTAGAAACGTTCACAAAAATTATAAAAGTCAAAATAGTAATAGAAGACATTAACGACCATGAACCAGAGTTTCCAGAAAGACAAATCACTTTACAATTTGGGGAAGGAGATCGGGAAGGTATGAAAAAGTCAATCCCAAATGCCATAGACAATGACATTAGTTACCAAAATTCTTTTATTGAATATAAACTTAAAAAATCTAATGACTTATTTTCTTTGTCAGTTTCTAAAAGAGCTGATGGTATTTCCTCATTAAAGATTGTTTTAAAAGATAAATTAGATAGAGAGATAAAAGAGAAATACAATGTGGAAGTTATCGCTAAAGATGGAGGTTCCCCATCTAAACAATGTGTGTTAAATGTTCTGATTATTGTGGAAGATGAGAATGATAATCCACCTGTATTTTCAAAACCACTTTATAATATTTCCATTAGAACTACACATGACAAAACCAAACCTATTCTTAATTTGTCAGTGACAGACAAAGATTTAGGATCCAACAGTAAAATTACTTTCCATTTCAGCCCCAAAACTTCTGATCAAGCAAAGAAATATTTTGAATTAAATAAAAAAGATGGCAAAATATTTTTGTCCAGAATTTCTAGTTTAAATGAGAAAACATCTTTTGAATTATTTATAGAAGCCAGAGATGGAGGTAAGCCTCCACTCAGTTCCATTGCAACAGTTCTGCTAAATGTTATCAACCAACACAACAACCCTCCGTCTATTGATATAGATTATGTTTCTTCTATCAATGAAAACACAGCTACCATTTCTGAGAAGATCAAAGTTGGTAGTTTCATTGCTTATGTGATGGTCACTGACAATGATGTTGGACAAAATGGAGAGGTCAGCTGTGATATCAAACATGATACATTCAAACTACAGTCAATGGGATCTAAAGAATATAAAATAGTTCTAAACAAACCAGTAGACAGAGAAACACAAGGACACTATAACATTCCTGTCTCATGTCAAGATAAAGGATTACCTCCTCTTAAAAGTGTTAAAACTCTCTCTATCCAAGTGACTGATATCAATGATGTACAACCACAGTTTACCAAAGATACATTCCAATTCCTGACCTATGAAAACAAAGATAAAGACTTCCCTATTGGTTTTGTCAATGCCACTGACCCTGACCTTGGATCTGCTGGACAACTCACATATTCTCTGATACATAAAGAAAAATCAAATCTACCATTTCTGATCACCGGTTATGGCTTTATTTCAGCCACCATGTCATTAGACAGAGAGAAACAAGATGTGTATAAATTTGAAGTTTTTGTCAAAGATAATGGAAGTCCATCTCTAAATGACACAGCTAATGTTGTTGTTGAGATTTTAGATCAAAATGACAATGTTCCATATTTCACCTTTCCTAGTGTTAACCCTTACATCCTAAATGTTCACTACCATCCCCAGAGTAAAAGTGACATCACAGTTTTCAGAGCATCTGATGGTGACAGTGGAAACAATGCTTTCCTCACATATGGAATCATACAAGGAAATAATAAACAGTTGTTTACTATGAACTCACACAGTGGTGCTTTATCATTCTCCAGACAAGTTTATCTAAATGATGCTGGAAGTTATGAACTAAAGTTTGTTGTAAAAGACAGTGGTAGTCCAGTTCAGTCATCAACAACTAGTGTGACTTTGGTATTGGCTGTTAGTAATGAGACATCACCAATGTTGAAAAGTGTACCTATACAATCTTCAGGTAGAGTCCATATGACATGGGTTATTATCATTGTATCATCAGCAGTAATAGTATCAGTGGCTATTGTTGTTTCTATAACACTGTGTATAATGAAATGTATTAAACACAGAGATAACACAGCTACTACAACAAAGACTACAGCATACCAAGGTAGAACAGAGATGAAACAATTGTTGTATCAGTCTAACAATCCTGTTGCTATGTCAAGGAATACAGAAGAGATGATAAAAAGAAATATATATTCTGAGAGATCAAAGAGTGAATGTTATTCAGAAGGTCAGCTACAGAATAAATATGAAGCTTCAGTTCAGGCAAGAACTTTACCAAAACCTACCCCAGTAAGTGAAAAGATTAAAATATTTTATATCTTTACTTTATATGTAAAAGATAAACAATAAGATTATTTTAACAATGTTTTATCTTCAATAATTGTTTCTACCTTTGGCACAAGGCCAGCAATTACCCAGTACATTACTGGTACTTTATTTTATCGACCCCGCAAGGATGAAAGGCAAAGTCAACCTCGGCGGGATTTGAACTCAGATCGTAAAGGGACTTAACTATGCTGGAAAGCATGGCGTCCGACCCTCTACCGATACTGCCAATCCACCGCCTTTATCTTCAATAATATAGTCCAATATTAAATTGTAAATTACATGTTTATTGTAACTAGCATTGTTTGATGTCTCCTCACATTTCTCTTGGTTTGTTTGTCAACAGAAATACTGTCAACCTGTTGTGGTGACATCCAGTGATGATGCTGTGGAAGATAATCCTCCTATAGTTTGTAACTATACATCAGATACAATGTCATCTAAGAGAAGTAGTAGACGTGTATTGAATGAAGGTGATATGAAACATTATGAAGAATTACCAGGAATATCAGGTTAATAACTACTTTGGTTATATTAATTTGATTTTATCTCAAGTAGATATTTATTAACAGCTATTAAGAAACATAAATGTCGGTAGCTAATGATAAATTTTCTTGTTTGCCCATCTGTTACTTAGAGAATCTATGATGATAACAAATGTTGGAGTGCATATTTCTTACTGTGTACTTTATTTTTGTTTTTTAATATATTTGACTAATTGAATAACAGAATTAAATAACAAAATGTTCTAAACGTGTCATTTTTTACTCTAAATAATGAATGAAACATTATGAAGAAATACCTGGAATATCAGGTTAATAACTACGTTGACAATATTATTTTATTTTGGCATCATCTTAAATGTAGACATTTATTTACAATCACTTTAAAGAAATGCATAATAGTCAGTTGATTAAAATGAATTGACTTAGAGAAACCTTTCTGATAACAAACTCTGGAAAACATGTTTTGTCTCATTATATGCCTCACTAATGAAATAATAGTATGGACAACTCTAAAATTTTGTAAATCCTATATTTTGTATCTGAATTTCAGATCAAAACATATATAAAAACAACGATACATCTACATCAAAAGATTCCAGTGAAGAAACACCAGTGAAACATGTTTAATTATATTACTACAGTGAGATCACTAATGTTTTACATATATTTATAAAATAGAGACTGTACATTACACATATGATCACACACCCACATACACATTCAAAATTAACTATACTCTGACTGAACATAGTTTTATAAATATTACAGTAAATAAATTATTACTCTGTGACAAGGTTTCCTATCTGTTATAGAGTTTAATAAGTGGCTACATCTTAAATGTTTTACAATGGTCTATAAAGGTTCTGTGTAATCCGATTTAAGGTGTGCAGAATATACCAAAAGATTATTTGATATTAATGAGAAAAAATTCTTTATACTTTAGAAATAATATTATCAAAAATTGGATTGTAATATTGTAAGTTATTAATGTTATTAATAGATTTGGGAAAGGCATTATTGTCATACAATCACTTTTGCTTTTCCCTGTAAATAAGGGGCGTCTGCTTCAGCAACTGAAATCAATATTAAAGAGAACATTGTCATTGGTCTTCTGTTTAGGTCATTCAACCAATCAGATTCTCACTAAAACATAGATAGAAATCACTAACAAAGAGAAACATTCTTATTACTGATGTTATTTAACCAAACATGTTATGTTTAACGAGAGAATATTATAGCTATTTAAATATATATCTAGATAAATATGTAAATAGTTATTGATAACAGTAAACAAACATCATAATTAAGGATAAACACATACACAATATTATTAGAAAGATGTACTGCCACGAACATACAACTTCAATAACACACACAACCCTATCCTAGCAGCAGACTATCTGCCTGACGTGCTACACTACTCCATCAACATACAGCCATTGTCACACACCATTACAGCAGCACTTACAATGGAGCTTTCTACAACAATACATCTTTCTGTTCTCACTGGAAAACCAATGATATAATTATTAAAGAGGTAAGTTTCTATTTAATCTCATTTTATAATCTCATTTTATATACTAAATCTCAGTAAATCTGTAAGATATTGTTGTAACATATTTAATATTAACATGAGAACAAAGAGATTAAACAATAATTCAGACATATTTTTCAATATTGTTGTCCATATTGTTTTATATGACAATTAATTGCATCATGTTAGTTAAAATGTTTTATATTGAGATTGTATTCCACAGAAACAATATTATGTATGTCTAATATTTGTTACACATATTGATCTGTAACAATAGAGAACAGTTGATTTAATGCAGTTTTGTAGTGTGTCTATTTTTGTGCCAAGTAAAATGTAATGTGTCTATATAATAGATGATATATGAAAGATATATTAATGTGTTTGGTAGAAGATTAAATGAATATGTTACAATATGTTAAAATATAGTAAGACTGCGTAGATTTTTGCCAGTAATGAAGTAATTGTCTATTAGAGAGTTGGGTTAGGGTTAATGGTAGACATAGGTTTCACAGCTGCTAGGACGTGAATAGAAACATGGTGGCATGTTGTAGGAGACAATAAAATGCGAAGGACCAGCTCCATTTGGATTTGGCAAAATGTAGGCAACATCATATATATTTTGCATGTTTATAAATCACATTTGTGAGTAAATCAGAATAAAGTATATTTTTTTAAGCAACCTATCTTCCTACTCTTCTTCCTTTCATTATTTATTTCTATAATTTTAGTCTAAATTTACTACAGTATTTCACACAATAATATGAATTTTGTTACGAAGTATCATTTCTCTAATTTGATAACATTTTTTAAGGTTTTCTTTTTACAGGGATTTAAGTTGAGTTGTATTTAATATGAAAATTAGATTTAAAGATGGAATTTTATATATAAATTGCATAATCTGCAACTATAAATTATCTGCAGTCATTAACATTTTTCTGGCTGCTCCGAATCTCCACTTAAACTATCTTTGAGTCTATTTTTCTTCACAAACTTTTCAATCTTCATTTTAATCAACCTGTGTATTTTATTATCCTGTTCTTATATTTTGAGATTCTCACTTCATTAATTGACAATCCTACTTCTCAGAGATAACTTTGTAAGCTCTAATATTTCAAATAGCTTCAAATATTTATAAATTTACCATTTAAATATGCTATGCCAATTCCTTATAGAATGTTAGTAGAAGTATATTATATTTTGTAAATATTAATAACATTTTAATTAATCTATATAAAATATTAAGAAATATGAATGGAACAAGGAAAGACTACTTCCAACTAAACAGACAAGAATGGAGACAGCTTGAGAAATTAGCAACATTGTTAGTGTTCTCTTTGATTATGAATGAAGCTATGTGGTCTTGGAGTGATTATTCAAATGGTGAAAATATTTCAATATTACAATATTACATCTTTAAATATGCCATAGTAACATCACTTGGAAGAGGGAAAAACATTGAAATGGGGATGTTACAGCTAATTAAAGTTTATTGTCATTTTACAGACAATAATAGAGAGTTATAAGATTGAGTAATATAGAATTAATGATAAGTATAATGTGATTTTTTGTACAAAAGATTAGAAACCCTAGTTTCTAATCTATGTACATTTTACTATGTTTAGTATGTACACATTCAGGTAACCAGACATTTAACAATTCATAGACTAAAAAAATCAAAATGCTGTGTAGATATAAATATTACAAATTACCACTTTGACAAAGATGAAGTCAATACTCTGAAAAATGATTTATCATCATCATCATTTTATGTCTGCTTTTCCCTGCTTGCAAGGGTGGGACTATTACCTTATAAATATCCTATGATGTCATATTTCCACATTAAAACTATTAGCTAAAGTGTTTAGAAAAAACTAACAATTTAATCTGTTTCCTCATCATCATTTTGCATCCATTTACATGCTACATTCTGGCATGGGTCAGATAAGTTGCTACAGTCCTTGACTAGATGGGTCAGAGAAACATATTTTGGCATGGTTTCCATGGCTAGATTGTACTGACCGTAATTTATTTAGGCACCACTACTAGAAAGGCTATCATATATTTGGCAAGACTGAAGAATCATTTTTCTGGTTGATAGCCAACCTATTTACAGAATGTCCTGGGTGCATTTTATCATGACACCAACACTAGAGAGGTTGTCAAGACTTTAACATGACCAAAATTTCCTCTCTACTCTCCATTATCTTATTTTGTCAACCATTTTATAGAGAATACTAAAAGTATTTTATTGTGACACCCATACTAGAAAGGTTCATTGGAGGCTAAAATGAACCTATCCACTCCATGCAGACTCCAATCTCTCAGTGCATTAACTTTAATGTTGCATTACTTGTGTTGATGGACATGTATTTTCTAGCATGACAAGCTGCCAATCACCCTAATCCTGTATCACCTTCTTTGTGGGATTCAGTTTTTTGGGGTCATTTTTTACAACTTTCTCCCATATTTTTCTTGGTCTTCTTCCACAAATTCCATCTTCTTCAAGCATTCAGCACTTGTTTATACAACTCCTGCTCTCCTCATACATCACTTGTCTGTATCAACACAATCATCTTTTTTGCACACTATATCTGATTCATTTTATACTCAACTTATCTCTAAGCTGACATGTATGCCATCATTCATGAACACTAACATTATACATCCAGCAGAAGATGCATCCGTTTCCTGTGTATGTTGGCGATTGTTTCAAGATCTGAGGCTTTTGATATCTGGGATTTCCCTAATGTTTTTCTATTAATAGTGTGAAGATTAGCGAGTAACCTACATTGAGGTATATGACATTTGATAATGTTAGGGTTAGAGACTAGCCTATCCAGAGTTACACATGGGTTGGTATAAAGAGTGTTGTAGTGCAGCCTACCCTGAAGTGCACAACATATTTGAATCCAGATTACTGGAGATGTGTTATTATTTAGTGCGAAGACAACCCTGTTTGAGTAGACCTATGATAAAAGAGATTCCAGCTTTAAGAATCCAGTCTTTATTTATATATTCAGGACTGTACATAATCCACTGTGTTTTTTTTTAAAGACAGTAGGATGTAATGTGAAGGAAGTATGGCTACATTTCTAGCAGGTTCAGCAATCATATAGCTGATCTTTCATTGTTCTGTTGGTACACTGGTGGTGAAATGTATAGTTCATAGGTAGTCAACATTTCTTATAGGTTCTCTTACCAAACAGATTTGAAAATTTTACTGATATTAAAGTCAATACAGGAGACCTGATATGTTAAAAAGAAGAGAGGGTTTCCAATAGATCTGACTCTTCAGAAAACATATAGCTGATTATTGAGTGAATATGGTAAGAGAGAGGAGTTTGTAAAAATAGCCAGCATACATAATCACTTCCATTATCATAGAAATGTTACAGGTGTGAACTGTAAATACATTTTTGACTGAGCCACAGGGGTCAACTTATCTGTGAATTCATTGTTGTATGTTTCTATAGCTTGGGTTACATAAACTTAGAGATTAAACTGGTAGAGTTCCACATTCTCTTGGTAAGCTAGCTAGATAGCACATAATATGTGTATTTATCCAAATAATAGTTTGAATATCAAAATAAGAGATGTTTCTTATACCAGTTCTCATTTCATTAGTCTGATGTAGATATGTAGAAATAATTTAGTTATTGTTTCAAATCAGAACTGAGTATAAACTCAGTTTCATTTTGGGAATATTTTATGGTATTTAGAATGAAAGATATTTTCTTATATCAAAGAAACATTTTCTAAGTTTTTTAATCATGACCTTTTATTTTCTTAGAAATGAAAATTGAAAATGGTTCTACATGTCATAATTGTTTTAATGCCATTATACCACACAGTCTATATGCTGTCACAGTAATGGCATTTCAGGTTCTGCTGTCTTAAACATTAAACCAGCAATTCTCAAACTGACTAATACCAGGGTGCCATTTCCCCTTAAAATATTAGCGAAATACTTCCTCTCCCTTTTCTTGATGTGAAGTCAAAATAGAGTTATGCAATATGATAGTGTGAAGGGTCCAAATGTATGTGACAAAGTGAATTTTACTAAAGGTATCCTAGGAGCAGATTATAATTATAAACCAGATGACGAGTTAAGTCAACTGTTGTGCTTTAATGTCCTGTTGCAAAATAATAAAATCATATAATTCTAATGTTTCATAATTGTATATTTAATACTTCTCTTTTATGTTCAGTACTCGGCACCTCAAAAACTTTAACCAGTTGCAACATATCTGGACATCTTTAACTCAGTACCAACTCATCAACAATATGTTCCTGTCATTGACTATTGTATTATCAATGGTTCACTGTGTTTTGACCATAGACCTTACCTACCATGTGGAAGAAGAGAGAAGTCCAGGAACATATGTAGCAGACATTGCTGTTGATTCTAAACTTTTAGACAATGTTAAACCATCTGACCAACAATTGATAACATTCAGTCAATTTAAACGAAAGGTGGCACAGTTATTTAATATCACGAAAACAGGAAAACTGTACACTGCTGAAATACTGGATGCAGAGAAACTCTGTACATTTAACAAAGAATGTTCTAGAACTGTGAAGGTTGTTGTCAATAAAGGAACAAGTGTCACAAAAATATTGAAAATTAAAATAATAATAGAAGATGTCAATGACCATCTACCTGAATTTCCTAAGAAGAATGTCAATATGGAACTTGGAGAAGATATTTCAAAAGGTTCAAAGAGGACAATACCAAATGCCATAGACAAAGATGTTGGTTTTCAAAACTCATTAATACAATATAAACTAAAATCAAAGAATGGCGAGCCATTCTCTCTGTCAGTCTCTAAAAGAGCAGATGGTATTTCTTCTCTTAAAATAGTTTTAAAAGAATCATTAGACAGAGAAATCAAAGATACATATTTACTACAGGTCATAGCTAAAGATGGAGGTTCACCATCAAAAGAAGGTATTTTAAATATAAATATCTCTATAATAGATGTGAATGACAACCCACCAGTATTTTCTAAACCTCTATATAATATATCCATACAAAGTACACATCACAAATCTAAACCTATCATTGCTTTATCTGTAACAGATTCTGATTCTGGTGAAAATGGTAAAATTACTTTCCATTTCAGTCCAAAGACATCAGATCTAGCAAAAAGTTATTTCCATTTAAATGAAACTAATGGAAACATTTTCTTAAATAAATATTCAAGTTTGGGAAAAAAGAAAACCTATGAATTATTTATTGAAGCCAGAGATAGGGGTGACCCACCTCACAGTTCTATAGCAACAGTTCTGGTAAATGTTATCAACCAACACAACAACCCTCCATCTATTGATATAGATTATGTTTCTGCTATCAATGACAACACAGCTACCATTTCTGAAGATATCAAAGTTGGTAGTTTCATTGCTTATGTGATGGTCACTGACAATGATGTTGGACAAAATGGAGAGGTCAGCTGTGATATCAAACATGATACATTCAAATTACAGTCAATGGGATCTAAAGAATATAAAATAGTTCTAAACAAACCAGTAGACAGAGAATCACAAGGACATTATAACATTCCTGTTTCATGTCAAGATAAAGGATTACCACCTCTTAAAAGTGTTAAAACTCTCTCTATCCAAGTGACTGATATTAATGATGTACAACCACAGTTTACCAAAGATACATTCCAATTCCTGACCTATGAAAACAAAGATAAAGACTTCCCTATTGGTTTTGTCAATGCCACTGACCCTGACCTTGGATCTGCTGGACAACTCACATATTCTTTGCTACATAAAGAAAAATCAAATCTACCATTTCTAATCACCAGTTATGGCTTTATTTCAGCCACCATGTCATTAGACAGAGAGAAACAAGATGTGTATAAATTTGAAGTTTTTGTCAAAGATAATGGAAGTCCATCTCTGAATGACACGGCCAATGTTGTTGTTGAGATTTTAGATCAAAATGACAATGTTCCATATTTCACCTTTCCTAGTGTTAACCCTTACACCCTAAATGTCCACTACCATCCCCAGAGTAAGAGTGACATCACAGTTTTCAGAGCATCTGATGGTGACAGTGGAAACAATGCTTTCCTCACATATGGAATCATACAAGGAAATAATAAACAGTTGTTTACTATGAACTCACACAGTGGTGCTTTATCATTCTCCAGACAAGTTTATCTAAATGATGCTGGAAGTTATGAACTAAAGTTTGTTGTAAAAGACAGTGGTAATCCAGTTCAATCATCAACAACTAGTGTGACTTTGGTATTGGCTGTTAGTAATGAGACATCACCAATGTTGAAAAGTGTACCTTTACAATCTTCAGGTAGAGTCCATATGACATGGGTTATTATCATTGTATCATCAGCAGTAATAGTATCAGTGGCTATTGTTGTTTCTATAACACTGTGTATAATGAAATGTATTAAACACAGAGATAACACAGCTACTACAACAAAGACTACAGCATACCAAGGTAGAACAGAGATGAAACAATTGTTGTATCAGTCTAACAATCCTGTTGCTATGTCAAGGAATACAGAAGAGATGATAAAAAGAAATATATATTCTGAGAGATCAAAGAGTGAATGTTATTCAGAAGGTCAGCTACAGAATAAATATGAAGCTTCAGTTCAGTCAAAAACTTTACCAAAACCTACCCCAGTAAGTGAAAAGATTAAATATTTTCTATCTTCACTTTTTATGTAAAAGATAAACAATAAGATTATTTTAACAATGTTCTATCTTCAATAATATAGTCCAATATTAAATTGTATACTACATGTTTATTGTAACTAGGATTGTTTGATGTCTCCTCACATTTCTCTTGGTTTATTTGTCAACAGAAATATTGTCAACCTGTTGTGGTGACATCAAGTGATGATGCTGTGGAAGATAATCCTCCTATAGTTTGTAACTATACATCAGATACAATGTCATCTAAGAGAAGTAGTAGACGTGTATTGAATGAAGGTGATATGAAACATTATGAAGAAATACCTGGAATATCAGGTTAATAACTACTTTGGTTATGTTATATTATATTATCATTTTATCTCAAGTAGATATTTATTAACTGCTATTAAGAAACATAAATATCAGTAACTAATGAATTTTCTTGTTTGCCCATCTGTTACTTAGAGGATCTGCTGTGATAACAAATTTTGGAATGTATAGTTTTATCGGTGTGTCCTTTGTTTTTGTTTTTTAATATATTTGAGTAATTAAATTACAAAATTTTGTAAACTCTATAATTTTGTAAAACCTATATTTTATCTCTAAATTCCAGATCAAAATATATATAAAAACAACGATACATCTACATCAAAAGATTCCAGTGAAGAAACACCAGTGAAACATGTTTAAGGATATTAACATAGGGACATAACTAACTTTCTCTCTGTAAATATAAAATAACATACACACACCTACGTTGACATTCTATATTAACTATACCTGGTAGCAATGTACAGCATCAAAGATGGGAGGGTCTTAATAATGAACAGTTTCCTATTAAGTATCCATTACTTTGATTGAAAAATAATTTTATGTATGTTACTATGAATAAATTTTAATTCACTATAACACATAATTTACTATTTGTTATGGAGTGTAATCTTTGATGACATTATTTATAGTTTATCGTTTTTTTTAAAGGTTGTATGTATTAAATTAAAGTGGATGGCATGAAAATAGAGAAAGATTTTTAAAAATATATTTATAAATAATATTATAAATATTAAATATTATTTCTTATTAATAATATATACAGATATGGGAAAGGCATGACCATCACAGTTCCTCTTTCCCTATAAATAAATATGAAACATCTGCTTTACCAACAGAAATCAATATAAAAGAGAATGTTATCATTGGTCTTCTGTTTAGGTCATTCAACCAATCAGATTCTCACTAAAACATACAGAAATCACTAATAAAGAGAATTACTGATGTTATTAAACCAAACATGTTTGTTTAACTATAGATTATTGTAGCTATTTAAATATATATATCTAAATATATGTAAATAGTTTTTGATAACAGTAAACAAACATCATATTTAAGGATAAATACATACACAATATTATTAGAGAGATGTACTGCCACAAACATACAACTCCAATAACACACACAACCCTATCCTAGCAGCAGACTATCTGCCTGACGTGCTACACTACTCCATCAACATACAGCCATTGTCACACACCATTACAGCAGCACTTGCAATGGAGCTTTCTACAACAATACGTCTTTCTATTCTCACTGAATAACCAATGATATAATTATTAAAGAGGTAAGTTTCTATTTAAATTCATTTTATAATCTCATTTTATATACTAAATCTTAGTAAATCTGTAAGATATTGTTCTAACATATTTAATATTAACATGAGAACAAAGAAATTGAACAATAATTCACATATTTTTCAGTAATGTTGTCCATATTGCTTTATATCACAATTAATGAAAAATGAAATATTTAATACCTAGACTATTTTCCTTAGAAGGAATATTATGTGTGTCTGTTTATTATTTGTTACATATATTGACCAGTAACAATAGTGAACTGTCTATATAATGTAGTGTTGTAATGTGTGTTTGTTTTTGTTGTATAGAAGATATAATGTGTCTGTATAGTAGATGGCATATGAAAGATGTTTTAAGATTTTATATATAAAATTTAAATATGTATGTTACAATTTGTTAAAATCTTGTTATAATATATAGTTTGTTAGCAGTAATGAGTTAATGGTGTGTTACTGATTTTAGCTTGGGAAATTGGCATAAAATTTAAGGTTTACAGCTGTCAGGAGGTGAATAGTAATATAATGCCATGTTGTAAAATACAAAATGAAATGGATTAGCACTGAAGTTGCTGAAATATAGACTATATCTTTTATTTTGTGGATATTCGTTTTTAAACATATTTGTAAGTCAGTAATATATAATTTTCTTTTTTTAATATCTTCCTACTTTATTTCCTTTCATTGTTATTTTTTCATAACTTTAGTCTAAATTTTCTATCATGCACTATATTTTACACTATATTTTGCTATGTTTACTTAGGAATTTTTGTTTGATTTTGAAAACATTTAATTTTATTAATTCATATAAATCAAAGTTGAAATGCATATTAAATAAATATAAATTAAGTTTACTGATCAAATTAAAAAAAACTATCAACATCACCAGCATCATCATCCTCATCATCATCTCAGTATCATTAGATATGTCTCAATATTCTGTATGTAAGTAGTTATTTTTTGAATAAATAACATAATCTGCAACCATTAATAAACTATAGTCATTGAAAGTTGCTAAGTGCTCTGATACTCTTCATCAATTGTTTCTTATAAGATATTCAATCCTTATATTAACTTTTAAGACCAGGTACCTCATGAAACCACATGAACAAAAAATTCTTGATGAGTATAAACAGCACTGTAACTGCATCACATAAAAACATTGAAGTATTATTCTCTCTGCCTTGTTCAACACATCTTAATACTGTCACTGTAGAAACTGAAATTCTTAAAGATTGAGCATTTCACTTTTTAATTATTCCCTCTATATAATTATATCCTTATTGAAATTATGTTGTGTCAATCGATTTGTTATCAGATATATATATACACACACAAATATATACAGAACAAATTAAAATGACAGAAAGATGAAAGGATTTACAAACTTCTTTCTGTCATTTTAATTTGTTTTATATGCTGTGTTAAAATTGTAACTTTTCTTCTACCCTTAAAATTCTTCTCTATGTTTGTATCTGTAACTGCATAAACACATTGAGATTAAATCTTCTCCCTTACAATTTCTCTTCTTGTAACTCAAGGTGTATTATTTTCTTATACTAGATGTATGTTTCAACGTGTGTGTATGTGTAAATCTACATACACTCGTGTGTTTGCATGGGATTGATACAACCATATAGTTACTTCTTACTTGTGATATATATATGGGACGAGGTGATAAAAACTGACCTTGCTCACTACACCTCTCTAAGGCAATGCCACTGGATCGAGATCTTTGGTGCTATGCAGTAATACAGAAGATCCGCCTTCTCTTACGTACAAACTTAAATTTACAGTCAGTAGGCACCTCTTAACCCAATATACAACCCACCCCCACACTCCCACTCCATCCTCCCACTTCTGTCCACACCACCCTTTCTCTGTAAAGTTATGTTGGTACCACAGAACATCCAGTCCACACTAAAGTGGTTGTGTAGGTGACACGACAAAAAACACCCAGTCTACACTCTAAAGTGGTTGTGTAGGAGACATGGTAAAAAGGCTCCCAGTCCACACTGTAAATGTGGTTGATGGTAGGAAGAGCAGCCAGCCGTAGAAAACCTGCCAGAAACTTCTATACGAGTGAGACACGGTCACCCGATCAATCTTGCCTCAAGTTAGACAAACCCGTCCAACCCATGCTAGCGTGGAAGATGGACGTGAAATGATGATGTGATAAGGATGATGTTATTAATGCCATGTTGAGAACTAATTAAATTGTTGAATATGCTTAAATGTTCCATTTACATATGCTGTACCAATTTTAAATGACTGTATTTTATTAGAAATATGTTATATTCAGTAAATATTATTGTCATTTTAATTAACCAATATAAAATTCGAAGAAATATGACTAGAACAGGGAAAGTCTACTTTCAACTTTACAATCAAGAATGGAGGCAGCTTTAGAGATTAACTACATGTCAATGGTTTTGTGATTATGTTTAAAACCATAGGAAGCATGCACAGTGCACTGTACATGTAAGTGTAGCTTCACTGAAGTATGTGAAGTTTCAGTATCTCAGGACCATTTTCATGAATTATGGAGAGCAGGAGGCTGAATTAAATACAAGAATAGCAAGAGCTTTTGCAGTAATGTGCCAACTTTAGCATATGGTCATCAGAAAAAGTGAGGTAGGTGTAAAAACCAAACTCACTATCTTCAATTCAGTGTTCATGCCTACCCTTACCTATGGTCATAAATCCTACGAATACAAATGGCCAAAATGGGATTCATCTGATTGGTCTTTGGAGTAACGTTACTTGATAGAGTGCATAGCTCGGCGATCAAGGAGTCGCTCCAAGTAGAGCCGTTACTTTTCCAAATCGAGTGATCACAACTCCGATAGAATGTCTAAGGAAAGAATCACTAGACAGATTTTATGGGCAAAAACCTACCAGCAGGAGATCCAGAGGCAGACCATGAGTTAGATGGTTGGATAACATCCATAAGCTTGGCTGGTCTCACTTGGGGATCTTGCCGGATTAATTGGAGACAGATACCTATAATAGGACCCTCTGGAAGGGGTGTCTGAGGTTTCTGTTCTCACAACCCTCTCAGGAATAAGTGGGCAAAGAAGAAGACTATGGGATATTTGGAATGATTACTGAAATAATGAAACCCTATTATTGCTTTGAGTAACATGAAGAACATATGACAGTCTTAATGTCTATCATAACAATATCACTAGGAAGAAGATACTTTGGGGGAAATATGCAGAGAATTAAAGTTTATTGTACTGTGATAGAAGATAAGATAAATTATGTATATCTTGGAATTGCTATCATTATACATTGATTTATTCAAATTAGAGACCTCATTTAGGTTCTTATAGTCAAATCTTTTCAGCCATTGTTCCCTCCAGTCTTCTTCGGGTACCTGTTATATTTTGAAATATTCTTAGAAGATTGTTCTCATTGCATTGAACATGCCCTAGATATCTTTGTATTAGTTATTACTTATTGGCAATGCTGTTTTCTTGTTTTACATAACACCGTGTAACATTTTTTGTTCCCCGGTTCTAAGTGTCATTTCCTGGTTTGTTATATCCCATTATTATAAAAAAAACACTATTATTTAATCAGAAGTTTGGGTTTGTGGTCAGGAATTTGATATTTCGAAATTTTCATATTTTTCAAGAAAAAACACATTTTTTTTAAATTTATCAGTTCATATCATCATCATCATCAAGGTTTAGCGTCCGTGTTCCATGCTTGCATGGGTTTGGATGGGAGTTTTCCCACTGTAGGCAAGAGTGGTTGTCTTGCTCGCATAGGACTGTCTGGCGGGTTTTCTACAGCTGGATGCCCTTCCTAACACCAACCACATTTTCAGGGTGGGGCTGGGAGGTTTTTACCGTGTTGCCTACACGGTCACATTACAGCGTGGACTGTGTGTTTTTTTGTCGTGACACCTACACGATCTCATTTGTTTCGGCCTGGATTTTGTGGCACCAACATAACTTTACATTGAAAGGGGCGGTGTGGATGGGGTGGGGGTGGTGGGACGGGGGTGTATTTTGTTAGAGATGCCTACTGACTGTAGTAGGTTTTACTTTGTATTTAGGTAACGCGGGTCTTCTCTATTACTGAGTACCGCCAAAGATCTCGGTCCAGTAACATTGTCTTGGAGAGGTGTAAGTGTGTGAGGTCGGAATTTATCAGCTCGTCCCAGGTTTTTCTGGGTCTGCCTACTCCGTGGCTACCATCTATCTTTATTGCCCTGCACTTTGTTATACAGCTGTCGTCTTTCATGCGCATCACGTGACCATACCAACGTAGCCTTCTCTCGAGTAAACAACATCTGATCCCTCTTATTTCTAATTTTTTCCTTAGTTCGTTTATACTTTGCCGTTCGCGTATATTACTATTACACATCCAGCGGAGCATGCAAGCTTCGTTCCTCTCTAGTCTGCGTATATCCTCTGCACACAATGCCCAGGTCTCACTGCCATGCAACATTGCTGTTCGTATGCAGGCATCGTACAACCTGCCTTTCACTTTTAGGGAGAACCCTTTAGCGGCTAATAGTGGTATAAGCTCTCTGAACTTTTTCCATCCAGTTCTGACTTTAGCTACTGTACTTTCGGAGCACCCTCCCCCACTGCTGATTTTGTCACCCAGGTAACGGAAGCTGTCCACTATTTCTATAGAACCCTCTGCGCAGTTGAAAGAGCTAGTATTTTGTGGGCACTTGCTGCTACTTATTGCACCAGAGCACCGGCCACATGTAAAATCTGTGTTCTTAGTTAGCTTACCTGTGATCCCACTACATCTTTTATGCACCCATACTTTGCATTTGGGACATAAAATGGAGTTTCTACCTACGCCTTTCCTACACACTGAGCATGGCCATTTCCCGGAAGGGACCGGCGCCTTATTTTCTTTCCTACAAACTAGAACTTTAGTCTTATCCATGTTAATTTTAAGGCCTTTTGATTCTAGGCCGTGCTTCCATGTTTGGAATTTCTTCTCTAGCTCGGCCATTGATTCATATAATTAAATCAACAGAGTATATATTTATTTTATTACACAAGCTTATCAAAAGCAAACAAGTAAAAACAAATAACATTATAAAGCAACTTATACACGTCAGAAATGACTGGATTTCCTGGATTTGCAGTTGTAGTCCAGGTCACATTCCCGCACTAGCCCCCAGATATAGTCCCCCATCATTTTTTCATTGTAGTGGCCCTGGTACCTCCGCTCTATCTCTTTCACATCTTAGTGGAATCATTCGCCTTGTTCTTCTGAGTAGGCGCCCATATTGTCCTTGAATTTTTCCAGGTGAGCATCCAGCATATGGAGTTTAAGCGACATCCTGCATCCCATGGCGCCAAAAGCCTTTATCAGATCCTGCACCAGTTGCTGATAGTTTTCAGCTCTGGAAGCCCTTAACAACTGCCTTGAAACAGTTCCATGCTGTTCTCTCAATCCTATTGAGCTTATTGGAGAACTCGGTAGACTCAAAGGCCTTCTTTTTCTGAGGTCCAACAAAAATTCCACCTTTGATTTTGGCCTCAGATAACTTGGGGAAGAACTCAAGAAGGTACTTAAAAGCGGCTGATTCTTGGTTGAGAGCCTTCACAAACTGCTTCATCAAGCCCAACTTAATGTGCAGTGGCGGCATGAGCACAATCCTGGGATCAATCAGTGGCTCCCACATGACGTTCCGGATCCCAACTACAAATTCTGTTCGCTGCTCCCAGTTCTTTATTTTGTAGTGGTCAGAGGTGGCTCTGCTGTCCCAAAGGCAGAGGAAGCATTGGAATTTGATAAAGCCTCCTTGGAGTCCAAGCAGGAAAGCCACCATCTTGAAGTCTCCAATGATTTCCCAATTGTACTGGTTGTATTGCAGAGCTTCCAAGAGGACTTTCACACTGTAGTTATCTTCCTTCAGCCAGACTGAATGAGCTAGGGGCAGTGTCAGGAACTTGTTTCCATTGTGGAGGAGGACAGCCTTCAAACTTGTGGTGGAGCTGTCTATAAATAGCCACCACTCCTTGGGCATAAACGGCACCCCAATAACGTCAAACAGTCCAGGGACGTCATAGCAGAGGCCATCCCTAAGAGTGTAAAAGCCTGAGAAAGATTTGTGTTGACTTCTCTGACTTGTCACCTGCACTTCCTCCTTGACCAAGTTCCATTGCTTCATCCTGGAGACGAATAGCTCTGCATTAGACTTGGTCAGACCCATATCCCTGACCAAGTCATTGACTTCTTTTTGGTTTGGGAAGTGAGGAACTTTTTCTGGTACCCCAGTATCAATAAATCTCTTTAATCCACTTTTTAACAATTTGATACTTTATTGCACTTTTATAATTTTCTTTAGGTATTACTCTTTATTTTATAATTTTAATTTAACTGAAACATATATAAAAAAAAATCATTTAACATAAGCAAATTAAACTTACATACAACATAAAATCCAGCATACAAATAATTCTAGTGAATAGCTTAGAATTTTTACAAACCCAAACTTTTAACTGTTTAATAGCACTTTTTTTTATTTATTTGGGACCTAAGCAACACAAAAAAAAATGATTACAAGCCAGGAACAGAGAAAAAAAATTTTTTGTTACACGGTGTATATGTATAGCTGAAGATAGACTAACTTGGGGTTTGAATCCACTCTCTCAAGGTAAACTCGGATCTAGTTATTTGTTCAATAAAGCTATATAATACCAGTTTGATTAACCACAATTAAAACATGTTCTGTGTACAGTAATAGATTCCTATAATTCAATTGTTTCACAGATAATTGTAATTCATTTTTGATAATTGTTCAAGATGTATTTCTCTTTTAGGTTTAATCCTCAACATATCTGAACATCTTTAACCAGTACCAACACAACAACTACTACAACAACAATGTTACTGTCATTGTCTATTGTATTATCAATGGTCCACTGTGTTCTGACCATAGACCTTACCTACCATGTGGAAGAAGAGAGAAGTCCAGGAACATATGTAGCAGACATTGCTGCTGATTCTAAACTTTTAGACAATGTTAAACCATCTGACCAACAATTGATAACATTCAGTCAATTTAAACGAAAGGTGGCACAGTTATTTAATATCACTAAAACAGGTAAACTACACACTGCTCAGACACTGGATGCAGAGAAACTCTGTACATTCAACAAAGAATGTTCTAGAACTATGAAGGTTGTTGTAAACAAAGGAAGAAGTGTGACTAAAATATTAAAAATCAAAATTGTAATTGAAGATATCAATGATCATCAACCTGAGTTTCCTATAAAAGCAGTGAATATTGTGTTTGGTGAACATGATCGCAAAGGTTCGGACAGATCAATACCAAATGCCATGGATAAAGATGTGGGTTTTCAAAACTCATTAATACAATATAAATTGAAATCTAAGAATGGAGAACCGTTCACTTTGTCGGTCGCTAAAAGAGCAGATGGTATTTCTTCTCTTAAAATAGTATTGAAAGAATCATTAGACAGAGAAATCAAAGATACATATTTATTACAGGTCATAGCTAAAGATGGAGGTTCACCATCAAAACAAGGTATTTTAAATATAAATATCTCTATAACAGATTTAAATGACAACCCACCAGTATTTTCTAAACCTCTATATAATATATCCATACAAAGTACACATCACAAATCTAAACCTATCATTGTTTTATCTGTAACAGATTCTGATTCTGGAGAAAATGGCAAAATTACTTTCCATTTCAGTCCAAAGACATCAGATCTAGCAAAAAGTTATTTCCAATTAAATGAAACCAGTGGAAACATTTTCTTAAATAAATATTCAAGTTTGGGAAAAAAGAAAACATATGAGCTGTTTATTGAGGCTAGAGATGGAGGTAGCCCTCCTCACAGTTCCATAGCAACAGTTCTGGTAAATATTATCAACCAACACAACAACCCTCCATCTATTGATATAGATTATGTTTCTGCTATCAATGACCACACAGCTACCATTTCTGAAGATATCAAAGTTGGTAGTTTCATTGCTTATGTGATGGTCACTGACAATGATGTTGGACAAAATGGAGAGATCAGCTGTGATATCAAACATGATACATTCAAACTACAATCAATGGGATCTAAAGAATATAAAATAGTTCTAAACAAACCAGTAGACAGAGAAACACAAGGACACTATAACATTCCTGTCTCATGTCAAGATAAAGGATTACCTCCTCTTAAAAGTGTTAAAACTCTCTCTATCCAAGTGACTGATATCAATGATGTACAACCACAGTTTACCAAAGATACATTCCAATTCCTGACCTATGAAAACAAAGATAAAGACTTCCCTATTGGTTTTGTCAATGCCACTGACCCTGACCTTGGATCTGCTGGACAACTCACATATTCTCTGCGACATAAAGAAAAATCAAATCTACCATTTCTGATCACCAGTTATGGCTTTATTTCAGCCACCATGTCATTAGACAGAGAGAAACAAGATGTGTATAAATTTGAGGTTTTTGTCAAAGATAATGGAAGTCCATCTCTGAATGACACAGCTAATGTTGTTGTTGAGATTTTAGATCAAAATGACAATGTTCCATATTTCACCTTTCCTAGTGTTAACCCTTACACCCTAAATGTTCACTACCATCCCCAGAGTAAAAGTGACATCACAGTTTTGAGAGCATCTGATGGTGACAGTGGAAACAATGCTTTCCTCACATATGAAATCATACAAGGAAATAATAAACAGTTGTTTACTATGAACTCACACAGTGGTGCTTTATCATTCTCTAGACAAGTTTATCTAAATGATGCTGGAAGTTATGAACTAAAGTTTGTTGTAAAAGACAGTGGTAGTCCAGTTCAGTCATCAACAACTAGTGTGACTTTGGTATTGGCTGTTAGTAATGAGACATCACCAATGTTGAAAAGTGTACCTTTACAATCTTCAGGTAGAGTCCATATGACATGGGTTATTATCATTGTATCATCAGCAGTAATAGTATCAGTGGCTATTGTTGTTTCTATAACACTGTGTATAATGAAATGTATTAAACACAGAGATAACACAGCTACTACAACAAAGACTACAGCATACCAAGGTAGAACAGAGATGAAACAATTGTTGTATCAGTCTAACAATCCTGTTGCTATGTCAAGGAATACAGAAGAGATGATAAAAAGAAATATATATTCTGAGAGATCAAAGAGTGAATGTTATTCAGAAGGTCAGCTACAGAATAAATATGATTCTTCAGTTCAGTCAAGAACTTTACCAAAACCTACCCCAGTAAGTGAAAAGATTAAAATATTTTCTATCTTCACTCTATATGTAAAAGATAAACAATACGATTATTTTAACAATGTTTTATCTTCAATAATATAGTCCAATATTAAATTGTAAACTACATTTTTATTGTAACAAGGATTGTTTGATGTCTCCTCACATTTCTTTTGGTTTGTTTGTCAACAGAAATACTGTCAACCTGTTGTGGTGACATCAAGTGATGATGCTGTGGAAGATAATCCTCCTATGGTTTGTAACTATACATCAGATACAATGTCATCTAAGAGAAGTAGTAGACGTGTATTGAATGAAGGTGATATGAAACATTATGAAGAATTACCAGGAATATCAGGTTAATAACTACAGACAATATTATGTTATGTTGGTAGCTTTCAGAGAGATATATATATTTACAGCTGCTTTTAAGAAATATTTTTTTTAAATGTGTATTTCAGCTATTTTTTCTGTTGCATTATTTTCTTGTCTTATTAAATAACATAATGGTGTTTTTCATAATTTTGTAAATTTACATTTTGTATCTAAATTATCATTTTGATAATTTTGTTAAACTATATTCTGTTCCAATATTTCAGATCAAAATATATACAAAAACAATGATACATGTACATCAAAAGATTCCAGTGAAGAAACACCAATAAAACATGTATAATTATATAAGTGCATTTGCATAGTGGCAGAAGGAAATTTGTACATGTAAATATAAGGTATAGACTGTGCATTACACACATAAAGAATCCCCCACAAATATTATATTCTGTATTAACTATACTCTAACGATTTACAATGTATTCTAGAGTGTAATAACTGAGAAGATTTTATATAGTTTAACACGTTCTTTAAAAGTGTATTTCTACTTAAGTTTGGGTGAAAAACACCAAATGTAGACTTTTAGCGTTAATGGTTAATGAGAAATTATCTCTCTACATTTTAGAAATAATATTAACCAATTTTGTAAGTTATTAAGGTTCTTAATAGATTTGAGGAAAGGCATGACTTTCACACCATCTCTTTACCTTTTCTCATATATATACATATATATACATATATATATATATATATATATATATATATATATGAGACGTGCTTTGCCAATAGAAATCAATATTAAAGAAAACAATGCCATTGGTCTTCTGTTTAGGTTATTCAACCAATCAGATTCTCACTAAAACATAGACAGAAATCACTAACAAAGTGAAGCATTCACATTACTGATGTTATTAAACCAAACATGTTATGTTTAACTAGAGAATATTGTAGCTATTTAAATATATATATCTATATATGTACATAGTTTTTGGTAACAGTAAACAAACATCATATTTAAGGATAAATACATACACAATATTAATAGAGGGATGTACTGCCACAAACATAGAACTTCAATAACACACAACCCTATCCTAGCAGCAGACTATCTGCCTGACGTGCTACACTACTCCATCAACATACAGCCATTGTCACACACCATTACAGCAGCACTTACAATGGAGCTTTTGACAATAATACATCTCTCTATTCTCACTGGATAACCAATGATATAATTATTAAAGAGGTAAGTTTCTATTTAATCTTTTATAATCTCATTTTATATACTAAATCTCAGTAAATCTATAAGATATAGTTTTAACATATTTAATATTAACTTGAGAACAAAGAGATTGAACAATAATTCACTCTTTTTTCAGTAATGTTATCCATATTGTTTTATATCACTGATTAGATGATGATTAAAATGTTTAATATTTAGACTTTATTCCATATAAACAGTATTATTGATGTCTATATTATATTTGTTATATATATAGTGAGACGTAACAGTAAAGAACAAGCTATATAATATTTTGCTATAGTGTGTGTGTTTTGTAAGAAAGATTTAATGTTGTGTCTAAACATGTTGATGGGTTATGAAAGATATGTTAAAATGTTAGAAAAGGTGTAAAGAAATAGTTTACAGTGTGTTTAGATGTGGTCATAGTGTGTTGTTTGTTAGCAGTGATGAGGTAATTGTGTGTAATGGATAATGGCTGACAGACAAAGGTTTAATACTGCCAGGAAGTGAATGGAGTTGGCAGAATATTGTAGAAAATCTTTCATTAATCTGATGTAGATATTTATTTTTTACTGCTAGTAAAATATTGAAGTAAAATTTTGAAAATATATTTATATAATTTCAAAATTTTATTTTGTTGCATTTTAATCATTATCAAGCTATAAATAGAAATGTATTTTTATTTCTTTACACATTTGATCTAACTTTTTTATGTAATATCTTTCAGCATAATTTTGGATCAGCTTTCCTTAATATTTTCGTTTATGACATTTTTCCTTTTATTTATATTATATTGACAACTAAATTTTGAAGTGAAAATGTTTAAAACCAAATATATTTTATTTAGGATACTTTTTTCTTTTTTTCTTTTCTTTACTAAAAGATACAGACATATTCTTAAAAACTTTAGTTTCCCTATGTTGAATGTTCCCAAACATATTTTAGTGATTAGATACTTCACTGTGAATTTAATGCAAGTAGAGAGATGGAATATAGTTGAAAGAAAGGGGAAGGGCCCGTAAATTGAAGTATGCTTCTCTCTGAGCTATCTGCCATAAAATACTAACAAATGTATGTATGAATAGATAACTCGTAGTATATAGATGGGAACTGGGTGTACCCTTGAGAGCTGGCTGCAGACCACTGACCAATTTTAAGGATGGTTCAGAGACTCAATTAAAAATTTGACAATATGATTGAATAATGTTGCTACTGCAACTATAAAAGATAAGTAATAGGTTTGATCAGAGTAGATGGAATAGTAAGGAATAATGCTTTTCAACTTAAAAAAAAATACATGTTGCTTTGACTAAAGCAGAGTATAAGAAGTTTGCCAGGAGGATGAGAAATAGGAAATATTTAACACTTTTGTGATCATATCTATAAAGAAATATACTCTATTTCAATTAATTAATGAAGAATTTTGAGGGATTTACTAAACTTATCAATTACTAAGATAGTAAATTAATGTAAGGTTTGTATATAAAATCATGCTAGAAGATTTTAATTTAAATTGGAAACCTTTAAAATGGGTGATTTTATTTCATAGATCAGAGCCGAGTTGTTATCAAAGGGGTTAAGATTAAGAGAAAATGTATCAGAGTGCTATAGGAGAGAGGTGTTTCTGAAATGGATTGAAATGTCACTACAAATAGGTATTGAACAAGGGGAATCATCATCATCATCAATTAACGTTCAATTTTCCTGCTAGTAAGGATTGGGTGGATTTTCTCAGGACTTCAGGAGGGGGGATGGATAATGGAGTGCAGTGGTAGTGAGGATAGCTGCTGGAAAGCGGGGGACACCGAAATGGGTCAGGTAACATTGTATACTTCTGTCTGAGTCTTTCCCAGCACAGCATAGCGCCAGCCTTTGCAGCCCTGTTATGAGGCTTAGTTTCTTAAGGTCGGTCTTTATCGCCTCTTCCACAGGTCCCAGCCACTGGGATTTTTCTGCATTTTTTTATGCAACTGCTATCTTCCATATGCATCAGTTGTCTCTCTTGCACACTACATCCAATTCCTCTTATGCTGAAATTTTCTCTCAGTTCGCTTATGTTACAACATTCATGCATACTAACATTACACATCCAGCAGAGCATACTCGCTTCATTTCTTTCCAGCCTTCACAGCTCTTATGTAGTCAAGGCCCAGGTTTCACTGTCATGTAGCATTACAGTTCATATGCAGTCATCATACAATCTGCCCTTCACTCTGAGAGAGAAACCTTTTCTTGTCAGCAGAAGTATCATCTTTCTAAACTTCTTCTAGCCTGTTCTGATCCTAGTTATCACACTTTTAGTGCATCCTCCCCAACTACTAATTATATCACCTTGGTAACAAAAGATGTCAGCAACCTCTAATGAGTCTCCCTGTCAACTGAAAGAATGTGTTTCCCATGTGCTTGCTTCTGTGCATTTGCCACATTCAAAGTCTGTCTTTTCTGTTAGCCTGCCTGCATTCCTACTACATCTCTTGTGTGTCCATAGATCATACTGTATGCACCTTATAGAATTTCTGCCCACCCTTTCTGACATATTGAATATGGCTACATTACTGAGGGTACTTATTAAAACTTACATCTTTGCTAAGTTTACTTTTATGTCTTTCAACTCTCCGTTCTTCTTCCATGCTTCTAACTCTCCTATAAAGACTAGGTCACCAGCATATAGGAGTTCCCATGGAGTGCCAGTTTTAAACTGATCAGTGATGGCTTGAAGGACAATGATAAACAGAAGTGGACTGAGGACTGAGCCCTGGTGGACCCCACTTGCACTTCAAATTTATCACTGTATTCAGTGCCAATTCTCACTATACATAACCTGTGCAGCTCTCACAAGCTATTTGTCTACACATTGTACCCACCAAATTACAGAGCCTGGAACCTTGACAAAGGCCTTCTCCATTCCTACAAAAGCCAGATACAGTGGCTTACTCTAAGCTAAGTACCTCTCCTACAGTTATCTTATGGTAAAGAGGGTATCAGTAGTACCTCTGCCTGGCATATATCCAAACCACATTTCATTTAAGTTGATTCTGTCTCTAATTAGTTGTGGTATAATCCTTTCAGCAAATTTCATGATCTAGCTGATACCTCTGTTGTTACTTCTCTCTAGTGTACCTCCTTTGAACTTGTAGCAGTTTTCAATGATACTGCAGCACCAGTCATTGGGTATTACATCTTTCTTTACTACTTGATTAACTATGCGACTGACTATCTCATATCCTATCATGCCAGTTGCTTATAGCATCTTGAAACAATAACAGATAGTCCAGCTGCCATACCTACCATCATGCCTTTAATTGCTTTATATACCATACTGCTGTCAACTTTTATAGTTAGTCGCTCAGTTGGGTCTGCAAGGGGTAGGCCATTGCTGTCCCATTTATACTCTCCATTCAGCAGCCTCTCATAGGTCTTCCATGCTTCTTTCTTTTTAGCATCAGATAGGACAAGTGCTCCACTATCATATCAAACACACTTTTACCCAACCCCATCATGATTTTCTCTAGTAAATTGTCTCACAATCCAGAATACTTCACTCCTCTGAACTGCACGGCACTGGACATGTGCAAACTTCTTCTTTTCTGCCTCTCCTTTTGCTAGGTATACTTCACTAAAATATAAAAAAGCTTACCTCAGTAGAACCCAGAGCAAGGTATGGCATAGTGATGGAGAGAAAATGGCAGAAGACATAAAGATGAGGTGTTGCTAAATTAATTAGACTCTGCAGAAGTCATTATCATCAATGAGAAGTGTGACATTATCATCATTATCATCAGTTGCTATAAATAAAACTAAATTACTTCTCAAGGGAAAATAACAAGAATCTCAAATTAAACATCAACCTTGTTTGTAGAAAGAGTCATTGTTCTGACAATCAACCATAATAATACACCATGTGTGTGTGTGTGTGTATATATATATATATATATGTGTGTGTGCCGATAACGCTTGGAAATTTATACACACAATTATAAACACAATGCATTTCCTAAGTCATTTTGCTACAATAAGAAATTTACTTCTAAACACAAAACCCTAGTTTCAAACATTTGCTCCTGTAAATAGTTGTTCCTCCAAAGTTATTTATCCATTTAATCCTGTATGTCATTTGCACATATATGTTATGTAATTATATCCCAGTAAATAAATTATTAAAATAACATTCTCATCTTTAGTTCCCTCTACATGTCAGTAATCCACATAAACTATGCATATCATGAAGTTATCAAAGTACAAATTTCCCAGTTTGTTTCATTGTTCATATATCTAGTAATCCTGGTATATCAGGCATACCAATCTTGGATTTATAAAATTGAATTATATTGCAGGATAAAAAAATAATGGAGGGATGTGGTAAATATTTTACAATATCAATGTATTTAAAACTTTGATCAATGTCTCATAATAATAATTGATAAAAATGTATTCCAGTTTCAGGTTCAATCATCAACATATCAGGACATCGTTAAATATTACCAATAAATTGGAACATCTTTAATCAACACCATCACATCAGGACATCTTTAATCAGTACCAATACAACAACAATATGTTACTACCATTGTCTATTGTATTATCAATGGTTCACTGTGTTCTGACCATAGACCTTACCTACCATGTGGAAGAAGAGAGAAGTCCAGGAACATATGTAGCAGACATTGCTGCTGATTCTAAACTTTTAGACAATGTTAAACCATCTGACCAACAATTGATAACATTCAGTCAATTTAAACGAAAGGTGGCACAGTTATTTAATATCACCAAAACAGGTAAACTGTACACTGCTCAGACACTGGATGCAGAGAAACTCTGTACATTCAACAAAGAATGTTCTAGAACTGTTAAAATTATAATTAAAAAAGTGGAAACTTTCACAAAAATCATAAAAGTTAAAATAGTAATAGAAGACATTAACGACCATGAACCAGAGTTTCCAGAAAAACAAATCATTCTACAATTTGAGGAAATAGGTGGAAGAGGTCTGACAAAGTCAATTCCAAATGCCATAGACAAAGATATTAGTTACCAAAATTCTTTTATTGAATATAAACTTAAAAAATCTAATGATTTATTTTCTCTATCAGTTTCTAAAAGAGCTGATGGTATTTCCTCATTAAAGATCGTTTTAAAGGATAAATTAGACCGGGAGATAAAAGAGAAATACAATTTAGAAGTTATTGCTAAAGATGGAGGCTCCCCATCTAAACAGTGTGTGTTAAATGTTCTGATTGTTGTGGAAGATGCGAATGATAATCCACCTGTATTTTCAAAACCACTTTATAATATTTCCATTAGAACCACTCATGATATAACCAAACCTATTCTTAATTTGTCAGTAACAGATAAAGATTTAGGACCCAACAGTAAAATTACTTTCCATTTCAGTCCCAAAACTTCTGATCAAGCTAGGAAATATTTTGAATTAAATAGAAAAGATGGCAAAATATTTTTGTCCAGAATTTCTAGCTTAAATGAAAAAAGCTCTTTTGAATTATTCATAGAAGCTAGAGATGGAGGCAACCCTCCACTCAGTTCCATAGCAACAGTTCTGCTAAATGTTATCAACCAACACAACAACCCTCCATCTATTGATATAGATTATGTTTCTGCTATCAATGACAACACAGCTACCATTTCTGAGAAGATCAAAGTTGGTAGTTTCATTGCTTATGTGATGGTCACTGACAATGATGTTGGACAAAATGGAGAGGTCAGCTGTGATATCAAACATGATACATTCAAACTACAGTCAATGGGATCTAAAGAATATAAAATAGTTCTAAACAAACCAGTAGACAGAGAAACACAAGGACACTATAACATTCCTGTCTCATGTCAAGATAAAGGATTACCACCTCTTAAAAGTGTTAAAACTCTCTCTATCCAAGTGACTGATATCAATGATGTACAACCACAGTTTACCAAAGATACATTCCAATTCATGACCTATGAAAACAAAGATAAAGACTTCCCTATTGGTTTTGTCAATGCCACTGACCCTGACCTTGGATCTGCTGGACAACTCACATATTCTCTGCTACATAAAGAAAAATCAAATCTACCATTTCTGATCACCAGTTATGGCTTTATTTCAGCCACCATGTCATTAGACAGAGAGAAACAAGATGTGTATAAATTTCAGGTTTTTGTCAAAGATAATGGAAGTCCATCTCTGAATGACACAGCTAATGTTGTTGTTGAGATTTTAGATCAAAATGACAATGTTCCATATTTCACCTTTCCTAGTGTTGACCCTTACACCCTAAATGTCCACTACCATCCCCAGAGTAAGAGTGACATCACAGTTTTGAGAGCATCTGATGGTGACAGTGGAAACAATGCTTTCCTCACATATGAAATCATACAAGGAAATAATAAACAGTTGTTTACTATGAACTCACACAGTGGTGCTTTATCATTCTCCAGACAAGTTTATCTAAATGATGCTGGAAGTTATGAACTAAAGTTTGTTGTAAAAGACAGTGGTAGTCCAGTTCAGTCATCAACAACTAGTGTGACTTTGGTATTGGCTGTTAGTAATGAGACATCACCAATGTTGAAAATTGTACCTTTACAATCTTCAGGTAGAGTCCATATGACATGGGTTATTATCATTGTATCATCAGCAGTAATAGTATCAGTGGCTATTGTTGTTTCTATAACACTGTGTATAATGAAATGTATTAAACACAGAGATAACACAGCTACTACAACAAAGACTACAGCATACCAAGGTAGAACAGAGATGAAACAATTGTTGTATCAGTCTAACAATCCTGTTGCTATGTCAAGGAATACAGAAGAGATGATAAAAAGAAATATATATTCTGAGAGATCAAAGAGTGAATGTTATTCAGAAGGTCAGCTACAGAATAAATATGAAGCTTCAGTTCAGGCAAGAACTTTACCAAAAACTACCCCAGTAAGTGAAAAGATTAAAATATTTTCTATCTTCATTCTATATGTAAAACATAAACAATAAGATTATTTTAACAATGTTTTATCTTCAATAATATAGTCCAATATTTAATTGTAAACTACATGTTTATTGTAACTAGGATTGTTTGATGTCTCCTCACATTTCTCTTGGTTTATTTGTCAACAGAAATATTGTCAACCTGTTGTGGTGACATCAAGTGATGATGCTGTGGAAGATAATCCTCCTATAGTTTGTAACTATACATCAGATACAATGTCATCTAAGAGAAGCAGTAGACGTGTATTGAATGAAGGTGATATGAAACATTATGAAGAATTACCAGGAATATCAGGTTAATACTTACATTGGCTATATTTTACTTTGATATCATCTTAAATGCAAATATTGATTCTGAATTCTTTTCAACATTTATTGTTCTCATTGATATTTCCATTGATTCAAGAACAACTGTCCTCAGGAGATAATGTCAGTAGATCCACATGCATCTATCTTGGCTGATGTGAATCTACTTGTCTAGTTACAGATTAGGTATTTTGCTCCTTGTAGGAAAAGTGGTTCTTTATTATTCATTTCACGCAGCTTTCTATTCTTACATTTTTTGGTGTGATGCTCTGTTTACATGTCTTGTAACATTGGATTCCATCTTAGATAATCTGTGTTCACTTGAGTCGATTATTTACCAACAATTCCCAATCATTCACATTGATTTTACCCGTTTACAAATTTTGTTTTGGTACATATTTTGAACTGCTTCATTTGTCTCCCTAGCATGTACATTCATTCATTCAGCTGAGAGTAAAATTGTTTAAGTAAACTTCTGTACACATATGCCACAATTGGTACAACTTGAACAGAAGAACTACAAACATTTTTTCTACAAAAACATATTTTACAAGGTATTTAAGAAATTGGATCTGTCTCAACATGAGCAAAATATGTCTTGCATCAACAAACATTCAATAAACTGCAACCTAGTCAAGCAGTTATGGTATAAGGACAGTTTGTAGAAGATTTAGAGCACTTCTAATACCTAAGTAGTCAGTTGTTACCTCTCAAAATAAACAGATTTTAACGAAAGGATGCACACCATATAAATTGTGCCATGGCAACCTTTGATTGGCTGAGAACGCAGTCGTAACAACCATGAGCAGAGTCAAAGAACCAAACTGATGGTGTATAAGATATTTGTATTGATTCTTCAATATGACTCTGAAACCTGGACAAGTTATAGGCAACATCTTCATTAGAGTGAAAATATAACAACAGAGATGTCTGAGGAAAATCATTTTCATCCAGGGGCAGAACAGATGGGAAAATGTCAGTGTACTTGAACAATATCTCTTGCATTGAAATAATTGTTTCTACTTTTAGCACAAGGCCAGCAATTACCCAGTACATTACTGGTACTTTATTTTATCGACCCCGTAAGGATGAAAGGCAAAGTTAACCTCGGCGGGATTTGAACTCAGAATGGCAAGGGCAGTAACTCTATGCGTCAAAGCATGGCGTCCAACTCTCTACCGATACTGCCAGAAATAATGATAAACAAATATAATATTCTCATAATAAGAACTATCATCATCATCAACACCATTTTACATTTGCTTTCCATGCTGGCATGAGTTGGATGGGTCACCACAGTTCCATCCAAGACAAGTCAGATGCCATGCCTTGTTCCATATTTTAGCATGGATTGTATTGTCTTATCCACTATAAGCTAAAAGGAGCCTTTTACTTTTAGTGATGATGAGGATGATGATGATTATCACTGTGCCTGTACTGGTGAGAGAGTCTTCTCTAGTGACACATCACCACAATCTTGTGTCATCTTCATGGGATTTCTTGAGGTCATTCTTCACTACTTTGTTCTACGTCTTCCTTGATCTCTCTCTTTCACAAGTTCCATCTACTTCTAACACTTGGCACTTCTTTACGCATCACATACCCATTCCAGTATAATCATCTTTCTTGAACATTAAATTGTTTCCTATTATACTCAGCTTTTCTGCCGGTTCACTTCTGCTCTGCTGTTCATGCACACTAACATTACACGTCCAGCAGAGCATGCATGTTTCATTTCTCTCCACTCATCACAAATCTCCTCCATTCATGGCTCATATTTCGCTATCACATAGTATAGGAGTTAAGACACAGACATTATACAATCTACCCTTCACTCTGAGAGAGAACCCCTTTGTTGCCAGACACAACAACTTCCTGAACTTCTCCCACAATGTTCTCACTCTGGCTACAACATATTCAGCACATCTACCTCCATTGCTAATGAGATCACCTAGCTGTCAATAGATTATAATCTGTTTACATTTACATTTTAACTTATTTAAATTTATTTTAGCTCAGTATTCATTTTATGTTAGAGGCATGTCTTAATGTGATCTTGACAAAATCAATTGTTTGAAATATTTTGTAAAACTCTTATTTTGTATCTAAATTCCAGAGCAAAATATATATAAAAACAATGATACATCTACATCAAAAGATTCCAGTGAAGAAACACCAGTGAAACATGTATAATTATGTTAGTGAAGTGATTAAACAATTTCTCTTTGAATATAAAATATAGATAGATCAGTACACATACACTCTCAACATACATATTCTTTATTATGTTCTATATAGCAGTGTATATATGTAAAGGCAGACCTGTCACTAACTGAGCATTGGTTTCAATAAGTTAACATGAAGTTCTGTAAATTAATAGAGTTTCCTTTAAGTCATTATAAGATTCTGTACAACAATTGTCTTATATTCATTTTTCATGAATGCCTATATATATACACACACACACATATATATATAGATGTAAATATATGTGCACACACATACATAAATATATAATTTATCATTACCATTAGTAATCAATAACGCTGTACCAGCCATAAACTAGATTTCATTAAGTTAGCTATGCCCAGCTATGCAAATTTGTATTTTTGTAATGGAGTTGAATTGACCCCCAATACTTGGCTTGTACTTTATTTTTTCATCCTTCCTGGCTCAATGCAATAGAGTCTCTTCCAAGTACTAGGGTCAATTTGATCCTACTAAATTTCTGGTTTTATTAGAAACAATTATTATTATTATTATTATTTAGATTGATGGATTGTCAGAATTAGTTGACCAATCAACAAAATGCCCAGTATTTAGTTACATCCCTTTACTATCTCAATTCCAATCTCCCTGCAGCTGATTTAACATTGAGGTTGATGAAATAAGTATTGGTCTAATATTGAAGTTGATAAAACCAACTAAACCACAGACTAAAATTCTGAAGCCTTGTGTCTCAATTAGTAAACATTATTGAAGTGGTGGATTGGCAGAATCAGTAGTACATCAGGACAAGATGCCTTGTGATATTTAGTTGCTGCCTTTTATATACTGAATTTCAATTTTGCCAGAGTCAAATTTTCCTTAAATTGTTCTTGAAATAATTTAAGTATCAGTTAAGTTCTTAGGTCAAAGTAATTAAATTTTTCCTATCCAAAAATCAATAGACTAAAATAGATATTATTCATATTCAGTAGATATGTCTTCAAATGAAATTATGGTTCACAAATATTACTAATTACAGCTTCATTTTTAAATTAAATTCTAATTATAAACAATATTTCTAGGTTAAATGAGAAATAGTGTTACATATTTTCTGAAAATATGGAAACATTCTAATTAAAATAATAAATAAATATTATTTTAAATGATACTGACATTGAATTTTAGGAATATATTTCAGCATAAATATAGTTATCAATGTCAGTAAGTCTAGTGAAAAATGATGAACATCACATAATCTCAAGTTCTTCCTCATATAAATTTAAGGTATTTTGCCTTGTCAAATCAATATTAATGAGAACATCGTCATTGGTCTTCTGTTTAGGTCATTCAACCAATCAGATTCTCACTAAAATATAGACAGAAATCACTAACAAAGAGAAACATTCTCATTACTGATGTTATTAAACCAAACATGTTATGTTTAACTATAGAATATTGTAGCTATTTAAATATATATCTATATATATGTAAATAGTTATTGATAACAGTAAACAAACATCATAATTAAGGATAAATACATACACAATATTATTAGCGGGATGTAGTGCCACAAACATACAACTTCAATAATATACACAACCCTATCCTAGCAGCAGACTATCTGCCTGACGTGCTACACTACTCCATCAACATACAGCCATTGTCACACACCATTACAGCACCACTTACAATGGAGCTTTCTACAACACTGGTCTCACTGGATAACCAATGATATAATTATTAAAAAGGTAAGTCTCTATTTAATCTCATTTTTAATCATTTTATAATCCCATTTTATATACTAAATCTCAGTAAATCTGTAAGATATTTTTGTAACATATTTGATATTAATATTAGAACAATTATTCACACGTATTTTCCAATAATATCCATATTGATATTATTGATATATATTACAATTAATTAAAGGATGTTTCAATTGAGGCTTTATTTCATAGAAACAAATCATCTGTGTGTATATATTATTTATTACAGAGTTGAACAGTAACAATAGAGAACAGTCTGTATAATGTAGTGTTATAGTATATGTTTGTTTTTGTTGTTAGATATAATGTTGTGTGTATATAATAGATTAGATATGTTAAGATGTTAGATATAAAATATAAATAAGTATGTTACAATCTTGTTATAATGTAGAGTTTTTTCGCAGTGATGAGGTAATAATGTTTTATAGATTTTAGTTAAGGGATAATGGCAGACAGACTAGGGATTTACAGCTGTCAGGAAGTGAATAGCAACATGGCGACATGTAGAAGACAATACAATAAGAAGGAACAGCTCTGTTTGGAGTTGGCAGAATATGAACATATTAGAATAAAACATAGTCAAAATAAAATGTAATATTTAAAAAATTTATTTTCTTTTGTCATTTAATTATATAACTTCAGAACAATTTTTCAGTTATATTTTACATTGTAATTTGCACTATTTATGAGAAATAACATAACATTTAAAGCTTTTTTTCTTTTATAAAAGTTAAAGTGAAATTGTATTTTAACTATGAAATAGGTTTACTGAACAAATAGGAAATAATCTATTGTCATCATTTTGGTATAGTCAGAAATATTTCATAATGTTCTATGCCCATATACGTTTTTGTATAAATTACATAAACTGTTACCATAACTAATTTCTAATCATCAAATTTTGCTGGCTGACTTGAATCAGCCAGCAAAATTATATCTCTATATATATATATATATATATATATATATATATATATATATTAAAATACAAATATTAATAAAATAGATGTTCTTTTGATCAATTAAATTTTATTATACATATTTCGGAGGTACAACAGTACGTCCTCATCAGACAAAATATAATGATACATGGCATACCCTGAGATGTTAAATGGTTGTATTTTAATATTAATAATTCTGGAAAATTATAATCTGTAGAGTGCTTCCAATCTACTGTAAAACTCATTCTTTGATATACTCATTGAATATATATATATAAAGCAGAGGATGTCTACTTTTTAATATATATATATAAAGCAGAGGATGTCTGTCTGTCTGTGTAAATCCCTAAAACTCGAGAAGTACCTGACCGATTTTTTTCAAACTTTACACATACGTTGCTTATATTTCTTGAAGTGCAATGTGCTAAAAAAATGTTAACTTTTCTGCCCTAGGGCCAGTATTAGACGAAAAACTGCATTTTTAAGCTTTTTTGAGGCGTAACTTAAATTTAATCCAGCCAATTTCCTCCAAATTTGCAGCACACATTAGTTAGTCCCCTTGCATTGCTGTGGACAAAAAATTTCTGATTCCATTAATGGTTTCTAGGAAATTTACGAATTAACATTGGGTATTACATGCCATTTTCATTTTTAATATAAACGCTACTTAAACATCGTAAGTAGCTTATAATATTTCGTTAAAAATTTGGTTTATTTAACAGAGGACACAACACTTACTGTTAAGCAGGACCATTTTCGGGGGATTGAGGGAATGAGGAGGAGCTTAAAATTTTTGTCGGTGCCCTGTTGATGCTTCATGCTTTCATCACACACAAATCCAGACCCTGTGTACGTTGCAGTGTTATTGACACCGTAAAACTCACGTCTGTGCTACTTCTACTAAGACCCCTTTTGTTGCAGCTACACCACAGTATGAACGCCCTGCGCAAGTATGCCGAACAGTGGTTGTGCTAATTCTGCAGTGACCCCAATAAAACTCCGAAGCGTTCGGCATCTGATATAATAGTTCGGTCTATATCAGATTGGGTAGATTTACGAAGAGGCTATGGGCTCCTGTGGGGAAGGCCCAACATGCTGTTCGGTTGCATGACATGTCTTACTCAAGCATTGCAGGCTTTACTCTGTACAGTATGCATGCAGGTGCAATAGACATAACTGCTGATGTCTGTCCGGATGGCTGGGTGCGAATCTATAAAACTCGAAAAGTACCTAACCGATTTTCTCCAAATGGAAGAAAAATCATACTCTAAGATTTAGTACGTTTAAACATGCATGCAGATGTTTCACGATTCGGGTCTGCTGGTGTTCTACGTTTCCAGTAGATGAACAATCATTCCCTGAGAATAAGGGAATTCAAAAAGTACACAGCTACATTCCTCAATCTTTGCATATGCGTGTTGCTATTTCACGTTTCCTACCCCATGCAACACCGGGTCCTGCTGCTAGTTTCTCATAAAATTTTCAATCTTCATATTAACCAAACCATGGTCACATATTCTTTCACCATTTCTCTGATCTTAGAGTCTGTCATCATCAATTCACAATCTTCTCAAAAATAATGAAATAAACATTTATATTTAAAATGGCCTTTGTAAACAAATCTTAAGCTTCATGAAATTAGGTTAGTTTCTACAGTTTAATTCTTCGTTGTCTTTTCTGAAGACACTAAAATTTATTGTGCTTTGAAAATGATTATGACATCAATTTATACCTGGTGCTAGTCATATCTTCATTATTCTTAATACTGGTCATATTATCATTATACCTAGTGCTAGTCATATCTTCATTATTCTTAATACTGGTCATATTATCATTATACCTAGTGCTAGTCATATCATTATTCTTAGTGCTAGTCATATCTTCATTATTCTTAATACTGGTCATATTATCATTATACCTAGTGCTAGTCATATCTTCATTATTCTTAATACTGGTCATATTATCATTATACCTAGTGCCAGTCATATCTTCATTATTCTTAATACTGGTCATATTATCATTATACCTAGTGCTAGTCATATTATCATTATTCTTAGTGCTAGTCATATCTTCATTATTCTTAATACTGGTCATATTATCATTATACCTAGTGCTAGTCATATTATCATTATACCTAGTTCTAGTCATATCTTCATTATTCTTAATACTGGTCATATTATCATTATACCTAGTGCTAGTCATATCTTCATTATTCTTAATACTGGTCATATTATCATTATACCTAGTGCTAGTCATATCTTTATTCTTAGTGCTAGTCATATCTTCATTATTCTTAATACTGGTCATATTATCATTATACCTAGTGCTAGTCATATCTTCATTATTCTTAATACTGGTCATATTATCATTATACCTAGTGCTAGTCATAACTTCATTATTCTTAATACTGGTCATATTATCATTATACCTAGTGCTAGTCATATCTTCATTATTCTTAATACTGGTCATATTATCATTATACCTAGTGCTAGTCATATCTTCATTATTCTTAATACTGGTCATATTATCATTATACCTAGTGCTAGTCATATCTTCATTATTCTTAATACTGGTCATATTATCATTATACCTAGTGCTAGTCATATCTTCATTATTCTTAATACTGGTCATATTATCATTATACCTAGTGCTAGTCATATCATTATTCTTAGTGCTAGTCATATCTTCATTATTCTTAATACTGGTCATATTATCATTATACCTAGTGCTAGTCATATCTTCATTATTCTTAATACTGGTCATATTATCATTATACCTAGTGCTAGTCATATTATCATTATTCTTAGTGCTAGTCATATCTTCATTATTCTTAATACTGGTCATATTATCATTATACCTAGTGCTAGTCATATCTTCATTATTCTTAATACTGGTCATATTATCATTATACCTAGTGCTAGTCATATCTTCATTATTCTTAATACTGGTCATATTATCATTATACCTAGTGCTAGTCATATTATCATTATTCTTAGTGCTAGTCATATCTTCATTATTCTTAATACTGGTCATATTATCATTATACCTAGTGCTAGTCATATCTTCATTATTCTTAATACTGGTCATATTATCATTATACCTAGTGCTAGTCATATTATCATTATTCTTAGTGCTAGTCATATCTTCATTATTCTTAATACTGGTCATATTATCATTATACCTAGTGCTAGTCATATTATCATTATTCTTAGTGCTAGTCATATCTTCATTAGACCTGGTACTAGTCATATTTTCACTATCCCTAGTGCTTGCTTGTCATATCTTGCTTTCCAGCATAGTTACGTCCCTTTACGATCTGAGTTCAAATCCCGCCGAGGTTGACTTTGCCTTTCATCCTTACGGGGTCGATAAAATAAAGTACCAGTAATGCACTGGGTAATTGCTGGCCTTGTGCCTAAAGTAGAAACAATTATTCTTAATACTGGTCATATTATCATTATTCTTAGTGCTGGTCATATCTTCATTAGATCTGGTGCTAGTCATATCTTCATGACTGATTTATTTTTCCAAACATTATTATTGATAACACAAGCAATTATGAAAAGTAGTGATGACACAAAATGTTATGCTTTAATCTCAGAATTCTATTGACTTCTTAGATCTACAAGAACACTGAAGAAATAATGGGATGATTGGTTATTTGTATATTTAGTAGTTCTTTTTACATATATATATATAGTAACACAAAAGGTTTTCTTTCATATCAAAGAAATTAGCTATTAACATTTTTTTAACCAATATTTCTCAGATGTGTCTTGAAAGTTAAGGAGTATTGGACAATGTCTGCTTTAAAGAAGAGATGTGTGTGTGTGTGTATGACAGAAGTGAGGTTAACAAGGAAATAAATGCTTTTGATCCCCTACTAATATAAAAAAATTAGTAAAGGCTGGTATGGGTGTTTTTGAAAAAGCATCCTTTTCCCATGTAGAATTTAAGCAAGCTGCCCAAAATGCACATTTTGTGAAATGGATGAGGTAAACTTAGGCTGTGATATTTATTTTCATATGTCATTCCCAATGAAAGCTCACTTTCTACATATTCAACACCTGTGTGATTTTAACAAGTTGAAAATATAGAAAACTGACATAGAATATCCCAATGTAAGATAGTGTAAAACTGGAAATTTGAGAAGACTGGTGTTAATCTATGTTAGCAACAATTAATCCCTAATGGAATTTTTAGAAGTGTTACATAACTTTACAATTGATCTTATCAATGTCTTGAAGGGTTAAAGTAGTGTGTTACATGTCATTTGTGAAAACAAAAATTGGGTGAATATTTATTTACAGACACAGATCAAAACTAAGTAAATTCTTTGGGATATATGGCTGTCAATATTGGTTAGTCAGGACCATTAGAATGTCAGGTAAACCATCTTGCATTATTTTTTTTACAACCCTTTAGGTTCTATGCTCAATTCCCATCTGTCATTGAATATGGAAATAGATATGAGGTTGTAAAGGAGTGTATCATATATAATTATTTAAATTATCTTAGATATGTTTGAGTTTTGAACTAGAGGTAAACTGTTGACAGAGTCAGGGAGGTTTCCTTAGTAAGGGAAATCATTGTTTCATATTTCTGGTTACGTTCATTTAGGGGTTGCAATTGAAATTTAATTTAGTGTTTTCTGCATATAAATTGAACCTTTGGCATGCTTGGCCTAGCTAGCTTGTGAAAAGGTTTCATTAGTTTGCATGAGATGTAACTTTGTGTTAGTGATTTTATAAAAACAAAAATAAAAAATATAAAATAGCAGTAACCTTTAATTTAGCTACCACATCAAGAGTGGCTGCATGTGCCTTAATATTGAATAGTACAGGGCTTTAAGATAGTGAGCCGTCATTGTATTCAAGTGTCAATAAATATGTGTGTGAGTATATCATCATCATCATTTTACGTTCGCTTTTCCTTGCTTGCAAGGGTGGGACAGGTCCTATTCAGCACAGCACCTCTCCACTTGTCACGGTCCTTCGTCGTCATCTCCATGAGTTTCAGCGATCTGAGGTCTGCTCTCATCACCTCCGCCCATGTTTTTCGTGGTCTTCCTCTACTGCGTCTTTCTTCTACTGGGATTTCTAGGCACTTCTTTACCCAGCGGTCATCCTCCATGCACATCACATGTCCATACCATCTCATTCTTCTCTCCTGCACACCACAACTTATCCCTATATATATATATATATATATATATATATATATACACATATACAGAGAGAAAGATACACACACACACATACTTTGATCTGTGAATTTAAAGGTATTGCTTGTGATTAACATTGGCATTGAAGATTTTAAACAGATTTCATTAAGAATGCTTTCAAGTATTTGGTTTTGTTTCTCTATAAAATAATTTGTAATATTCAAATTCTGTATTGTGTAGTACTTGTCACTGGCTGCTCACAAACTCTCATGGGCATGAAGGTTAAATTTGAGATTAATAGGAGATTATTACCCATGTGGCCAGACAGTTTCAAAAAGGGTTGCCATCCCTGTAATACATAATAGACAAGATTCTTCTAGTTTTATAGGTGGTAGATTTTGTCATATTAAATGAAAGTTAGGAACTTAACTCCTTTAATAAAGTTATCTAATATCAGTTTGGCAATTCAAATGTTTCAGTGCATTTTTCCTATCTTTTTTATATATTTTTTAAATCCTTGTTTTTATCATAGATATGATTTTCCTAAAAGTGATTGATGTATAATAATTACTGTTAAAAAATATGTATTTCTGTTTCAGGTTTAACCCTCAACATATCTGAAGATATTTAATCAATACCAACATATCTGGACATCTTTAACCAGTACCAATACAACAACAACAATATGTTACTGCCATTGGCTGTTGTATTATCAATGGTCCACTGTGTTCTGACCATAGACCTTACCTACCATGTGGAAGAAGAGAGAAGTCCAGGAACATATGTAGCAGACATTGCTGCTGATTCTAAACTTTTAGACAATGTTAAACCATCTGACCAACAATTGATAACATTCAGTCAATTTAAACGAAAGGTGGCACAGTTATTTAATATCACCAAAACAGGTAAACTATACACTGCTCAGACACTGGATGCAGAGAAGCTCTGTACATTTAACAAAGAATGTTCTAGAACTGTGAAGGTTGTTGTGAATAAAGGAACAAGTGTTACAAAAATATTGAAAATTAAAATAGTAATAGAAGACATCAATGACCATCTACCTGAATTTCCAAAGGAAAAAGCCGATATACAGTTTGGTGAAAATGATCGCAAAGGGTCTAAGGTAACACTACCAAATGCCATAGACAAAGATGTAGGTTTTCAAAACTCGTTAATACAATATAAATTGAAATCCAAGAATGGCGAACCATTCTCTCTGTCAGTTTCTAAAAGAGCTGATGGTATTTCTTCTCTTAAAATAGTATTGAAAGAATCATTAGACAGAGAAATCAAAGATGCATATTTACTACAGGTCATAGCTAAAGATGGAGGTTCACCATCAAAAGAAGGTATTTTAAATATAAATATCTCTATAACAGATTTAAATGACAACCCACCAGTATTTTCTAAACCTCTATATAATATATCCATACAAAGTACACATCACAAATCTAAACCTATCATTGTTTTATCTGTAACAGATTCTGATTCTGGTGAAAATGGTAAAATTACTTTCCATTTCAGTCCAAAGACATCAGATCTAGCAAAAAGTTATTTCCAATTAAATGAAACCAGTGGAAACATTTTCTTAAATAAATATTCAAGTTTGGGAAAAAAGAAAACCTATGAATTATTTATAGAGGCCAGAGATGGAGGGAGCCCTCCACAAAGTTCTATAGCAACAGTTCTGGTAAATGTTATCAACCAACACAACAACCCTCCATCTATTGATATAGATTATGTTTCTGCTATCAATGACCACACAGCTACCATCTCTGAAGATATCAAAGTTGGTAGTTTCATTGCTTATGTGATGGTCACTGACAATGATGTTGGACAAAATGGAGAGGTCAGCTGTGATATCAAACATGATACATTCAAACTACAGTCAATGGGATCTAAAGAATATAAAATAGTTCTAAACAAACCAGTAGACAGAGAAACACAAGGACATTATAACATTCCTGTCTCATGTCAAGATAAAGGATTACCACCGCTTAAAAGTGTTAAAACTCTCTCTATCCAAGTGACTGATATCAATGATGTACAACCACAATTTACCAAAGATACATTCCAATTCCTGACCTATGAAAACAAAGATAAAGACTTCCCTATTGGTTTTGTCAATGCCACTGACCCTGACCTTGGATCTGCTGGACAACTCACATATTCTCTGATACATAAAGAAAAATCAAATCTACCATTTCTGATCACCAGTTATGGCTTTATTTCAGCCACCATGTCATTAGACAGAGAGAAACAAGATGTGTATAAATTTGAAGTTTTTGCCAAAGATAATGGAAGTCCATCTCTAAATGACACAGCCAATGTTGTTGTTGAGATTTTAGATCAAAATGACAATGTTCCATATTTCACCTTTCCTAGTGTTAACCCTTACACCCTAAATGTCCACTACCATCCCCAGAGTAAGAGTGACATCACAGTTTTGAGAGCATCTGATGGTGACAGTGGAAACAATGCTTTCCTCACATATGGAATTATACAAGGAAATAATAAACAGTTGTTTACTATGAACTCACACAGTGGTGCTTTATCATTCTCCAGACAAGTTTATCTAAATGATGCTGGAAGTTATGAACTAAAGTTTGTTGTAAAAGACAGTGGTAGTCCAGTTCAGTCATCAACAACTCGTGTGACTTTGGTATTGGCTGTTAGTAATGAGACATCACCAATGTTGAAAAGTGTACCTTTACAATCTTCCGGTAGAGTCCATATGACATGGGTTATTATCATTGTATCATCAGCAGTAATAGTATCAGTGGCTATTGTTGTTTCTATAACACTGTGTATAATGAAATGTATTAAACACAGAGATAACACAGCTACTACAACAAAGACTACAGCATACCAAGGTAGAACAGAGATGAAACAATTGTTGTATCAGTCTAACAATCCTGTTGCTATGTCAAGGAATACAGAAGAGATGATAAAAAGAAATATATATTCTGAGAGATCAAAGAGTGAATGTTATTCAGAAGGTCAGCTACAGAATAAATATGAAGCTTCAGTTCAGTCAAGGACTTTACCAAAACCTACCCCAGTAAGTGAAAATATTAACATATTTTTTCTTCACTCTATATGTAAAAGATAAACAATAAGATTATTTTAACAATGTTTTATCTTCAATAATATAGTCCAATATTAAATTGTAAACTACATGTTTATTGTAACTAGCATTGTTTGATGTCTCCTCACATTTTTCTTGGTTTGTTTGTCAACAGAAATATTGTCAACCTGTTGTGGTGACATCAAGTGATGATGCTGTGGAAGATAATCCTCCTATAGTTTGTAACTATACATCAGATACAATGTCATCTAAGAGAAGTTGTAGACGTGTATTGAATGAAGGTGATATGAAACATTATGAAGAAATACCAGGAATATCAGGTTAATAACTACTTTGGCAATATTTTACTTTGATACCATATGAAATATATTTATTTATTTCTGAAAATTCTGACATTAAATAGTTGTTGATTTTCTCATGTGCCCGTTAGATTCTTAGAAGCCCTGCAGTCGAAACATACTCTTTAGTATCATTATCATCATCATCATCGTTTAACGTCCATCTTCCACGCTAGCATGGGTTTGGACGGGGATTGTCCCACTTGAGACAAGATTGGTTGTCTTGCACGTATAGGACTGTCTGGCGGCTTTTCTACGGCTGGATGCCCTTCCTAACACCAACCACGTTTACAGTGTGGACTGGGAGGTTTTTACCGTGTTACCTACACGGTCACATTACAGCGTGGACTGTGTTTTTTTTGTCATGCCACTTACGCGACCTCATTTATTTAGGACTGGATGTTGTGGTACCAACATAACTTTACATCAAAAGGGGTGGGGGTAGGAGTTGTGGGACGGGGGTGTATTTTGGTTAAGAGGTGCCTACTGACTGTAGGCACCTCTTAACCAAAATACACCCCCGTCCCAGGTTTCGCTTTGTACTTAGGCAAGGCGGGGCCTCTGTATTACTGCGTAGCGCCAAAGATCTCGGTCCAGTGACATTGTCTTGGAGAGGTGTAAGTGTGTGAGGTCGGAATTTATCAAGTCGTCCCAGGTTTTTCTGGGTTTCCCCACTCCATAGCTACTGTCTATTTTGATCGCCCTACACTTCTTCATACAGCTGCCGTCCCTCATGCGCACCACGTGACCACACCAACGTAGTCCTCTCTCGAGTAAACAGCATCTGATCCCTCTTATTCCTAATTTCTCACTTAGTCCATCCATGCTTTGCCGCTCATGCACAATACCATTACACATCCAACAGAGCATGCAAGCCCCGTTCCTCTCCAGTCCACGTAGATCCTCTGCACACAATGCCCATGTCTCACTGCCATGCAACACCGCTGTTCGTACGCAGGCATCATACAGCCTGCCTTTCATTTTTAGAGAGAAACCTTTAGCGGCCAATAGTGGTATGTGCTCTCTGAACCTTTTCCATCCCGTTCTGACTCTAGCTACTGTACTTTCAGAGCACCCTCCACCACTGCTGATTCTATCACCCAGGTAACGGAAGGTGTCCACCACTTCTATAGAACCAGCTGGGCAATGGATTGCGCTAGTATTCTGTGGGCATTTGCTGCTACTTATTGCACCTGAGCACCGACCACATATAAAATCTATATTCTTAGTTAGCTTACCTGTGATCCCACCACATCTCATATGCACCCATACTTTGCATTTGGGACATAAAACAGAGCTTCTACCTACTCCCCGCCCTACACACCGAGCATGGCCATTTCCCAGATGGGACCAGTGCCCTATTTTCCTTCCTACATATTAGAACTCTAGTCTTAGACAAGTTAATTTTAAGGCCTTTTGATTCCAGGCCATGCTTCCATGTTTGGAATTCCTTCTCCAGCTCAGCCACTAACTCAGCTATGAGCATCAGATCATCTGCGTATAGAAGCTCCCACGGGTAGCCGGTCCCAAACTCCTCCGTTATAGCCTGGAGGGCAATAATAAACAGGAGGGGCCCAAGGACTGAGCCCTCCTTGTGCATTTTGTCTAATTAAAGAACAAAAAGTCATATCCAATATTCTATAAAAATATATTTTGTATCTAAATTTCAGATCAAAGTATATATGAACCCTTTTTTTTTTTTTTTGTGATATCTTAATTTTGTTCAATAAATGATCATTTTGATAATTTTGTTAAACTATATTCTGTTCCAAAATTCCAGATCAAAATATGTATAAAAACAACGATACATCTACATCAAAAGATTCCAGTGAAGAAACACCAGTGAAACATGTATAATTATATTAGTGCAATAATATAACTTCCTTTCTCAATGCAAATATAAAATATTGACTAAAATATACATATGAACATGCAAACACACATTCTATATTAAATAGCCTTTGCCACAATCTACACTATCAAAAACAGGAAAGCCTTATTAAATGATGAATGTGTCCTATAAGTAGCTATAGACCTGTTTCTATTTGTTAAGTTTACCTTGATTGAAAAATTATTATATGTTTTATAAATATTACTATATGTAATGAGATGAATTAATTCAGGACATTTTCTATAGTTTAACATTCTTTAAAGGATTTATGTAATTCTATTTAAGGTGGTATGTAAAAATACCAAATGTTTATTTCTGTGTTAGAAAACATTTTCCACATGTCTTAGTAGTAATATTAAAAATGTGTATCTTATGGTATGAATAATTTTGGGGAAAGGCATGACTGTCACACCATCTCTTTCTTCTTTCCCTATATATGAGACCCTCTGTGCTACCAAAAGAAATCAATATTAGGGGAACATCTGTCATTGGTCTTCTGTTTAGGTCATTCAACCAATCAGATTCTCACTAAAACATAGACAGAATCATTAACAAAGAGAAACATTCACATTACTGATGTTATTAAACCAAACATTTATGTTATGTTTAACTATAGAATATTGTAGCTATTTAAATATATGTAAATACTTTTTGATAACAGTAAATACACTTCATAATTAAGGATAAATACATCCACAATATTATTAGAGGGATGTACTGTCACAAACATACAACTTCAATAACACACACAACCCTATCCTAGCAGCAGACTATCTGCCTGACGTGCTACACTACTCCATCAACATACAGCCATTATCACACACCATTACAGCAGCACTTACAATGGAGCTTTCTACAATACATCTTTCTGTTCTCACTGAATAACCAATGATATAATTATTAAAGAGGTAAGTTTCTATTTAATCTTTTATAATCTCATTTTATATACTAAATATCAGTAAATCTGTAAGATATTCTTCTAACATATTTAATATTTACTTGAGAACAAAGAGATTGAACAATAATTCAGACATATTTTTCAGACATATTTTTCAGACATATTTTTCATTAGTATTGTCCATATTGTTTTATATCACAATTAGATGATGCTGGTTAAAATGTTTCCTATTTAGACTTTATTCCATAGAAGCTATATTATCTGTGTCTATATTATATTTGTTACATATATTGATCTCTAACAATTGAGAACATTTGATGGTGTATTGTTGTACTGTAATGTTTGTTTTTTGTTGTAAGTAAAATGTAATGTTGCATCTGTATAGTAGATGGTATAGGAAAGTTATGTTAAGATGTTTGGTATAAAATATAAATAAATATTTTAGAAGGTATTTAAATATGGTTAGTGTGTTTATTGTCGTTAATGATGAGATAATGGTGTGTTATAGATTTGGGTTAGGGATAACGGCAGACATATTACGATTTACAATTGTCACAATAATGGCATATTGTATAAGACAATAAAATGAAAAGCACTAGCACTTTTTGCTGTTATGAAAATATAGACAATATATATATATTGTATGTTTGTTTATAAAATATATTTATACAGTATGTTTATTTCTGAAATTTATGTAAGTCGTAGTGAAATATAATTATTTCAACATGTCTTCCTCTTTCTATAATTTTCTATATAATTTCTGTATAAAATTTTCAAATTTCCCAATACTTAGTAGTTAATCTTTCTTTAACATTTATTGTGAATGATTAAATTAATTTGAAATGTATATGATTTATAAAATTTAAATTGAGAACTACAAATCTATCTCTTTAACTTTCTATATATTTGTGATATTCTGTATCTCTATGTTTTTGGTAAATTTATATTAACTACTACTATCTCTGTTCTTTAAAACTTGCTGGCTTCTCTGAACCATTGCTTTAACCTAAATGATAAATTTATCTCTGTTTCTTACCAACATTTTGAAACACCAAATTTCTCTTTATACTTTTTCCATCCATCTAATTTGAGAGGTTCATATATTAAATACACAATACACTCCTACTATAAAACAGTGATGTTATAAACGTTCATATAGAGAGACTTGATAACACTTTTAAAATATATGGCGTTTCTTCATGTTCTACTCCTAAGTTTATCTACAGAAGTTATTAGTTTTTCTTTGGTTCCTTTAAATGATTACAGAACTCTTAAGGATTAAGGCATTACCATTTTTACAGATATGATTTATGTTCTTTAGCCCAGTCAGTGGCATGTGCTATAGTTATGTCTAAATCTCAAAATTTTACATTTAGATAGTAAACATCAATAGATTTACAATAACATTGGAAGTATGAATGATAAAGGCTTTCACTCGGCAAAGGTTTCTAGAGTGGTTAGACCATTATTTCTATATTTACTAATGACAAAGTACAGCAGTTTACCTTTTATATAACAATCAGCTTTTAAGAACTTCCATGATAAATGTTCTACAGAACTGTTTTGAAATTTGAGGGAGTTAAAATCTTAGGTATGAAGAAATACAAGGGGCAATGGATTAACTGAAGTAAAACATTGATTCTATGTGTATAAAATATCTCTGAATAATTAACATATAATAATATTTTTTTAATGATATTTCTATGAATCTGATGTGGTTGATATTATCTCTATAGAATTAGAACTTTGCTAAATACCAGAAGGCATTTCTAAAGCAGTGTAGTTCTTAGAAAGAAAGAAAAATATCTACAGATTAGCGACAAAGTGATGTAATTAGGATGAGAAAATTAGCAAAATCTGTTCTAAAAGTCTTATTTCTTATTTGAACTATTGAATTGAGAGAAAAAATGTTAGTTTAAAGAACTTTTTAGAAGCAATGAATTGTTAATTAAGATACACATTTCTTCATTACTTTGAATTATTTTATGGCACCTCTCCTGTAATTTCTTCTGCAACCCCTTTGATAGCAAACTATCTGAAACTGCCCCTGGTTTTAAAGTGTTTATATTTATCTAAAACCCTTCCATCATAATTTTATTTAAGAACTTTGTTCTAAACACAAACTTGATAATGAGAAAGTTAACTTATATTAATAAATCCCTCCAAATTTGAAAATCCTAAGCAGTGTCTTTCATTAGAAGTTTGTGGTACTTTTCACCAGCTAGATGCATGTGGCTTAAGTCACTGTTATAAGCAATGGCAATGATATCAAGCTGATGAGTTAATTATTGGCTTGAAGGGTTGATTTCAATTCCACCCATAGAAAGGATTAGTTACATCAGATCATCATGTTATCAAGGAGGAAATCAATGTCTCTCATCCACTTTACACTACAGTAATCAGAATTAATGACTACACCTATCAATTCTTATGAATCAGATAAAATAAAATGAATTCTGGAGTTGTATTTATCTGGCAAGTGACTTGATCTGAGACATGTGTCTCAGATCTAAAGCAATTACATCATGGAAGAGTCATTTTAGCCATTCAAAATATCACACAAAAGCTATTAACTTCACTTTACATTTATTTATTTTCTGGCTTCCAAATTTTCATCACACTGTTTGCAACCTGGTCATCGACACAGTTCCATGAACAGGGCAATTAACATTTTGACCCCAGGAAATAAATGTAAAGTGAAGTTAACAGATTTTATGTGTATTTTAATGTAAAAACATGACTCTTTTATAATATGATTACTAAAAAGATGAATTGCTCTTTCATTTGTTTAACATTCATTGAAATCTGAATAAAATATTTAATGAAGACCATCATAATTATGTAGACATTAAAGGGCTACTGTGGAATTGTTAAGAATTTTGTTGCATTGCTGTGATGGGATCAAATCTGCTCATGCTATAGATTGTTGCGTTATCCAGTGGAAGAAATCTTTCTTAATACTTCATGCCCTTAAACTTTAGTATGCATCAGTACATAATTACATATTCCAATAATAAAGATGATTAAAATATTTATGAAGTTGTATTATAACACTCTCTGTATAAACTAGCCATGCTATCAACTGTAATATATTTCATGTTATATGTATCACCCTGGAAAATAACAATGTTTGTATTGTGTAATCATTTAAAATGAACTACATAAGGTTAACAGTTGCTGTGTATCTGTTGTTAAGATATCTAACAAAAAAGTTGTGTTAATTAGAAAAGACATTAGGGCCATCTTTAGTATAAACAAAGAATTATTGAAAGTAGGATATCATTTGAACATTTCTCTAACACAAATTGGTAAAACATAGTATAAATTGGCATAGTCAATAAAGGACCAGATAATCAATTGAAAGTGCAATACATCATAGACTGACATCCATGCTTTGCTGTTATTTTTTCGTGTCCATAATACCATACTCACTTAGTTGTATGTACCTCAGTCTTGCAACTTAAAAGAAATAGTTAGAAAATCTTCCTTAAACTACACCTTACTGCCTTAAAAAAGGGAAAGTAACATTGGATAATATGGTTTTAGATATGCTATCTGATAGAATGACAGTCATCACAAACTTGAATAATTTTGATAACAGGTATCTACAATCAGGGCTGACCTGGAGTTAAACCACATCAACAGTCCATCTAGCTGTGATTAAGTAACACTGTGAAGTACAGTCTATATTGTTGTATGTAGACAACCCTGAAGTATGAATCATGTGGTTCTAATTATATGTCACAGTGACATATATATACAGCCTAGCTGTAAGTAGGTACCACTGAATTACTGCCTACAAGCATTTAAGTAGGTATCACAAGATGGTACAGTTACAATAAGTTACAGTTAGGTAATATATTGAATTTGCATCTTCGTGACTAGGGGCTGAGGGTTTATCCTTTTACCACCCCTAGGTGTTGGGTACAGCGTTGCGCGTGTTGTAATATTCGGTCTCCTTTCGGATTAACAGGGGCACCACAGGTTGAACAAATCATGCCAGATGATCACCGGAACATTATAAGCAACTCCCCTTCCAGCCATATACACTCTTGCCGGCATTCCACCACCCCACATACGACGAGAGGTCAATGCAAAAACTAAACGGTACAAACAACAACACAATCCCAGGCATCCACTCTATGGCCACCAGGAAATAAGAAGACGATTAAAATCTCTAAAAAGCTTCTTTACCGTGGAAAGCCTGGAGCATGCACAATCGGCGGCTTACAGGTTGGAAAGGTGGAGGGAGAGTGACCGCCGCCCACCCGACGCGGCCTTACCAAGCACAAATGAAAGCCTTCCCAATGGAACATCTCTTAGCAGAAAGGACTGGGTAACCCTAAACAGGGCCAGAGCCAAAATGGGCAAAACTGGAGACAACCTCCACAAGTGGGGATTGGCCACCTGCGCTGAGTGCCCCTGCAGCAAGACCTCCCAGACCATAGCCCACCTCCTCCATGGGTGCTCACTGGGACCCACATGCTCCGACCAAGACCTGATGGAAGCAAACGACACTGCACTTCAATGGATATGGCACTGTCGCGACAAGATATGATGATGATGATGATGATATTGAATTACAATCTGCCAAGTTGTTAGGTACTACAATGGCATGCAATCAATTTAATCTGTAGGTGACAGGTGGGCAATAGCCCATATGGATGAGGTGTCATGGCGAGGTAAACTTCACCTTACTAAAAGTAGATACAACAATGGGTAAAGAACACCTACATGGTGAGCTAGAGTTCATGTAGCTCTATGTAAGGACCACAATACCATGGTTGGGTACAGTACTCATTGCTGTAAATAGATACCCCAGTGTGATACAGTATGTCTAGCTCTAAGTAGGTACTAATGTGTGTGTGTTATAGTCCACTTAGCTGCAGCTAGCAACACTTTACAAATATCCCATTGACTTCTAGCCAGTTTAGTTATATAGAAAGCTGCATGTTATGTCATATTCCTTTCAAAGAGAAGATTTATTTTGAATTTACAAAACACCACAACAATGTGAGCGAAATCTGATCAAAAGATTCCTTATTATTTTGAAAATTAGCTTTTCTTTTTAACAGAAACTCAGCTAATATCTCGGGTTTAAACTCACTTTATACATTATGTGCAATAAATTGTCTTGTCTTTTTTTTTTATACTAAACATTCTAAAAAGTAAGGATAGTCTATCTTTAGGTTTTTCTTCAAGATAATTGTTTCCAGATATTTTCATCTAGAAAGTTTTACTCATATATATCAGAGATGATATACTTTTATGTATTTTAAACTATATTGAAATAAAATGATAGTAATTGATAAAATGTTTTTGTTTCAGGTTCAATCCTCAAGATATCTGGCCATCTTTAACCAGTACCAACAACAATATGTTATTGTCATTGTCTATTGTATTATCAATGGTCCACTGTGTTCTGACCATAGACCTTACCTACCATGTGGAAGAAGAGAGAAGTCCAGGAACATATGTAGCAGACATTGCTGCTGATTCTAAACTTTTAGACAATGTTAAACCATCTGACCAACAATTGATAACATTCAGTCAATTTAAACGAAAGGTGGCACAATTATTTAATATCACCAAATCAGGTAAACTGTACACTGCTCAGACACTGGATGCAGAGAAACTCTGTACATTTAACAAAGAATGTTCTAGAACTGTGAAGGTTGTTGTGAATAAAGGAACAAGTGTTACAAAGATAATAAAAATCAAAATAATTATACAAGACATCAATGACCATGAGCCACAGTTTCTTATGAAGAAAATTGATATACAGTTATCTGAGAATATTGCTAAAGGTGCAAAACAAACAATACCAAATGCTATAGACAAAGATGTAGGTTTTCAGAACTCATTAATACAATATAAATTAAAATCCAAGAATGGCGAACCATTCTCTCTGTCAGTAACAAAAAGAGCAGATGGTATTTCTTCTCTTAAAATAGTTTTAAAAGAATCATTAGACAGAGAAATCAAAGATACATATTTACTACAGGTCATAGCTAAAGATGGAGGTTCACCATCAAAACAAGGTATTTTAAATATAAATATCTCTATAATAGATGTGAATGACAACCCACCAGTATTTTCTAAACCTCTATATAATATATCGATACAAAGTACACATCACAAATCTAAACCTATCATTGTTTTATCTGTAACAGATTCTGATTCTGGTGAAAATGGTAAAATTACTTTCCATTTCAGCCCAAAGACATCATATCTGGCAAAAGATTACTTCCAGTTAAACAAAACTACTGGAAATATTTTCTTAAGTAAATATTCAAGTTTAGGAAAAAAGAAAACCTATGAGCTGTTTATTGAGGCCAGGGATGGAGGCAGTCCACCTCACAGTTCTATAGCAACAGTTCTAGTAAATGTTATCAACCAACACAACAACCCTCCATCTATTGATATAGATTATGTTTCTGCTATCAATGACCACACAGCTACCATTTCTGAAGATATTAAAGTTGGTAGTTTCATTGCTTATGTGATGGTCTCTGACAATGATGTTGGACAAAATGGAGAGATCAGCTGTGATATCAAACATGATACATTCAAACTACAGTCAATGGGATCTAAAGAATATAAAATAGTTCTAAACAAACCAGTAGACAGAGAAACACAAGGACACTATAACATTCCTGTCTCATGTCAAGATAAAGGATTACCTCCTCTTAAAAGTGTTAAAACTCTCTCTATCCAAGTGACTGATATTAATGATGTACAACCACAGTTTACCAAAGATACATTCCAATTTCTAACCTATGAAAACAAAGATAAAGACTTCCCTATTGGTTTTGTCAATGCCACTGACCCTGACCTTGGATCTGCTGGACAACTCACATATTCTCTGATACATAAAGAAAAATCAAATCTACCATTTCTGATCACCAGTTATGGCTTTATTTCAGCCACCATGTCATTAGACAGAGAGAAACAAGATGTGTATAAATTTGAAGTTTTTGTCAAAGATAATGGAAATCCATCTCTGAATGACACAGCCAATGTTGTTGTTGAGATTTTAGATCAAAATGACAATGTTCCCTATTTCACCTTTCCTAGTGTTAACCCTTACACCCTAAATGTCCACTACCATCCCCAGAGTAAGAGTGACATCACAGTTTTGAGAGCATCTGATGGTGACAGTGGAAACAATGCTTTCCTCACATATGGAATCATACAAGGAAATAATAAACAGTTGTTTACTATGAACTCACACAGTGGTGCTTTATCCTTCTCCAGACAAGTTTATCTAAATGATGCTGGAAGTTATGAACTAAAGTTTGTTGTAAAAGACAGTGGTAGTCCAGTTCAGTCATCAACAACTAGTGTGACTTTGGTATTGGCTGTTAGTAATGAGACATCACCAATGTTGAAAAGTGTACCTTTACAATCTTCAGGTAGAGTCCATATGACATGGGTTATTATCATTGTATCATCAGCAGTAATAGTATCAGTGGCTATTGTTGTTTCTATAACACTGTGTATAATGAAATGTATTAAACACAGAGATAACACAGCTACTACAACAAAGACTACAGCATACCAAGGTAGAACAGAGATGAAACAATTGTTGTATCAGTCTAACAATCCTGTTGCTATGTCAAGGAATACAGAAGAGATGATAAAAAGAAATATATATTCTGAGAGATCAAAGAGTGAATGTTATTCAGAAGGTCAGCTACAGAATAAATATGAAGCTTCAGTTCAGTCAAGAACTTTACCAAAACCTACCCCAGTAAGTGAAAAGATTAACATATTTTCTATCTTTACTTTATATGTAAAAGATAAACAATAAGATTATTTTAACGATGTTTTATCTTCAATAATATAGTCCAATATTAAATTGTATACTACATGTTTATTGTAACTAGGATTGTTTGATGTCTCCTCACATTTCTCTTGGTTTATTTGTCAACAGAAATATTGTCAACCTGTTGTGGTGACATCAAGTGATGATGCTGTTGAAGATAATCCTCCTATGGTTTGTAACTATACATCAGATACAATGTCATCTAAAAGAAGTAGTAGACGTGTATTGAATGAAGGTGATATGAAACATTATGAAGAATTACCAGGAATATCAGGTTAATAACTTCTTTGGTTATATTTTATTATAACATTAGTTAAAAACTATATTTTATTATAACATTATTTTAGATGTAGACGTTTTTTAAAGAAAGTATGTATGGATGTATACGTACATACATATATGTATACAGACGTACAGTAGTATGTATATTTATACATACATGCACGTATCGGTTTACCGAAGACTTATTATAATGCTCGGTTTGTTTGTTTGTAAACAAACAAACAGTCCGAATTAAGCCGTACAATGTTTAGCAACAATCTTTGTCAGTGTTCAACACTGACACAGGAACGATGTACTAGTTTCAAGCTTATTAGCTATCGTCAGCATCGTATTCCTTCCTGCCAGCTGATTGAACGTCTGAAAGTATATACTTTCCTTATGCATATTAACGGCTGAGCAGCCTAATTTGCATATCGAGTATATACTTTCAGACGTTCAACCATCTGGCAGGAAGGTATACGATGCTGACGATAGCTAATAAGCTTGAAACTAGTACATCGTTCCTGTGTCAGTGTTGAACAAAAAGTTGACGTGGTTGCTTAAACACTGTACGGCGTAATTCGGGCTGTTTGTTTGTTTACAAACAAACAAACCGAGCATTATAATAAATGTTTGATAAACCGATACGTGCATATATATATGTGTGCATATATCATCATCATCATCATCCTCGTTTAACGTCCATTTTCCACGCTAGCATGGGTTAGACGGGAGTTGTCCCACTTGAGGCAAGGTTGGTCGGGTGACCGTATCTCGCTCATATAGGACTGCTGGCAGGTTTTCTACGGCTGGATGCCCTTCCTAACACCAACCACATTTACAGTGTGGAACTGGGAACTTTTACCGTGTTACCTACACAACCACATTACAGCGTAGACTGTGTTTTTTTTCTCGTGACACCTACACGATCTCGATCTCATTCATCTCATTTATTTGGACTGGATGTTGTGGTACCAACTTTATAGAGAGGGGGTGGTGTTGGTGGTAGTGGGAGGATAGGGTAGGGGTAGTGGATTGGGGTGTATATTAGGTTAAGAGGTGCCTACTTGCTGTAGGTTTCGCTTTGTACATAGGCAAGGCAGGTCTTCTGTATTACTGTGTTGCGCCAAAGATCTCGGTCCAGTGACATTGTCTTAGAGAGGTGCAAGTGTGTAAAGTCGGAATTTATCAGATTGTCCCAGGTTTTTCTGGGCTACCTACTCCGTAACTACCATCAATTTTGATCGCCCTGCACTTTTTTTATACAGCTGTCATCTTTCATGCACATCACGTGGCCATACCAATGTAGTCTTCTCTCGAGTAAACAGCATCTGATCCCTCTTATTCCTAATTTCACACTTAGTTCATTTATGCTTTGCCGTTCACGTATGTTACTATTACACATCCGACGGAGCATGGATGCTTCGTTCCTTTCCAGTCTATGCAGGTCCTCTGCACGCAATGCCCATGTCTCACTGCCATGTTGCATTGCTGTTCGTATACAAGCATCATACAATTTTAGAGAGAAACCTGTTGTGGCCAACAGCGGTATAAGCTCTCTGAACTTTTTCCATCCCGTTCTGACTCTGGCTACTGTACTTTCAGAACACCCTCCACAACTGCTGATTTTGTCATTCAGGTAACAGAAAGTGTCTACTATTTCTATAGAACCATCTGGGCAATAGAAGGGGCTAGTATCCTGTGGGCACTTGATACTTATCGCACCTGATCATCGGCCACATATAAAGTCTACGTTCTTAGATAGTTTACCTGTGTTCCCACTACATCTTTTATGTACCCATACTTTGCATTTGGGACATAAAATTGAATTTCTGCCTACTCCTTTCCTACACACTGAGCAAGGCCATTTCCCTGAGGGTACCTGTGCCTTATCTTCCTTTCTACAAACTAGGACTTTAGTCTTAGACAAGTTAACTTTAAGGCCTTTTGATTCTAAGCCATGCTTCCATGTATATATATATACATACTACTGTACGTCTGTATACATATATGTATGAACATATACATACATACTTACATTTAAGTAACTGCCGTACTAAGAGTGAGAAATGAAATTTCGTTTCATTCTATTCCATTTATCGTTTTCGGTGCGCCCAGCCGACTAAACTCACTCGATATGCAAATTAGGCTGCTCAGTCGTTAATATGCATAAGGAAAGTATATACTTTCAGACGTTCAACCACCTGGCAGGAAGGTATACGATGCTGATGATAGCTAATAAGCTTGAAACTAGTACATCGTTCCTGTGTCAGTGTTGAATAAAAAGGTGACGTGGTTGCCTAAACACTGTACGGCGTAATTCGGGCTGTTTGTTTGTTTGTTTACAAACAAACAAACTGAGCATTATAATAAATGTTCGGTAAACCGATACGTGCATATATATATGTGTGCATGTATGTATATACATACTACTGTACGTCTGTATACATATATGTATGTACATATACATACATACTTACTTACATTTAAGTAACTGCCGTACTAAGAGTGAGCAATGAAATTTTGTTTCATTCTATTCCATTTAATTTTTAAAGAATATTTCCTCACAGTTCTAAGAAAGAGGACATAATTTACTTCTTTGCCCATCAGATTATTCAAGAACAGTTTTTATGATTACCAAATCTGCAATATTTATATTTTATCCTTTTTATGTGTTTGTTAATTAGATAATAGAATTATTAATGATGGTTTCGATAATTTTGTTATTCTGTTAAACTATATTCTATTCCAAAATTTCAGATCAAAATATATATAAAAACAACGATACATCTACAGCAAAAGATTCCAGTGAAGAAACACCAGTGAAACATGTATAATTATATTAGTGTAATAATATAACTCTTTTGTCTATTTAATTTTATAATATTGATTGTACAGTATACAAATGAACACATACACAAACCAACAATCACACAGTATAGTAAATAGACTTTGCTACAGTGTACATTATGAGAGATAGGAGGGTTTTATAAAGGAACAATGTTACCTAAAAGTGTCTATAGGTCTGTTTAAAATAGTTACGTTTATCTTGTTTGAAAAATACCTTTAGATATACTACAATAAAAAAAAAACTTGTACCTTTCTATGATGCACTTTAATGTTTAATGAGATGAATTAATTGACAACATTTTATATAGTTTACCATGTTTTTTAAGGGATTTATGTAATTCTACTTAAGGTGGTATTTAGAATACCAAAGGATTTTTTTGTTAATGCGAAAAAAATGTCCTCATATTTTAGTAGTTATAATATTAAAAATTTAGTGTAACTTATGGTAATAATAGCTTTGGGGAAAGGCATGATTGACACACCATCTCTTTCTTCTTTTCCTATAAATATGAAACGTCTGCTTTACCTACAAAATCAATATTAAAGAGAACATCTGCCATTGGTCTTGTGTTTAGGTCATTTAACCAATCAGATTCTCATTAAAACATAGACAGAAATCACTAACAAAGAGAAATATTCACATTACTGATGTTATTAAACCAAACATTTATGCTGTTTAACTATAGAATATTGTAGCTATTTAAATATATATATCTATATATATGTAAATAGTTATTGATAACAGTAAACAAACATCATATTTCAGGATTAATACTTATACAATATTATGAGAGAGACGTACTGTCACAAACATAGAACTTCAATAACACACACAACCCTATCCTAGCAGCAGACTATCTGCCTGACGTGCTACACTACTCCATCAACATACAGCCATTGTCACACACCATTACAGCAGCACTTACAATGGAGCTTTCTACAACAATACATCTTTCTATTCTCACTGGATAACCAATGATATAATTATTAAAGAGGTAAGTTTCTATTTAATCTTTTATAATCTCATTTTATATACTAAATGTCAGTAAATCTGTAAGATATTGTTTTAACATATTTAATATTACCACGAGAACAAAGAAATTGAACAATAATTCAGACATATTTTTCAGTAATGTTGTTTATATTGTTTTATATCACAACTATCTGGTGTTGGTTAAAATGTTTAATATTGAGACTCTATTTCATAGAAACAGTATTATTGTGTATACATAGAATATTTGTGACGTATATCAATCAGTAACAATAGAAAACAGTCTGTAGTGTTGTAGTGTATGTTTGATTTTGTTTGAAGATGTAATATTGTGTAGATGGTATATGAAAGATATGTTAAAATGTTTGGTACATTATATTCTACAATATATTAAAATATGGTTTCATTGCATAGGTTGTTATCAACAAAGAGTTGAAGATGTATTATAGATTTGGGTTAAGGATAATTGCAGACAATGTCAGGATGTGAAAAACATGGTGGCATGTTTCAAAAGACTATAAAATGAGAAGGACCAGCTCTGTATGGAGTTGGCAAAATATAGTCTGCATCACATATTGTATATGTTTACTTATACTTGAGAATATTCAGAATAAAATATAATTTTAAAATGTATCTTCCTACTTTACTTCCTTTCATTATATATTTCATTAAATTCTGATAACATTTTCTACTTTACTTCATACTCCATCTTCCTATAGGTAGTTAAGAATATTTGTTTCTGTATTTTCATTATGTTTTTAAAGTTACTTCTTACCAAGTTTGAAGTTGAATTAAATAAATATATTAATGATAAAGATGAGTTTAAAAACCATTTATCATCACCATCTTTATCATTTCAGTATTTTCAGATACATTTCATAATGTATGTATGTATGTATGTGTGTGTGTGTGTGTGTGTGTGTGTGTGTGTGTGTGTATAGTCCTATGCAAGCGAGACATGGTCACCCAACCAAACTTGCCTCAAATGGGACAAACCCGTCTAACCCATACTAGTGTGGAAGATAGACGTTAAATGATGATGATGATGATTATGATATTGCATAAATTAATTGTTACAATTCTTTCTTTCTCACAAACTTTTCAATCTTCATGTTAACCAACCCACATATTCTTTTGTCAATCTTCTAATCGGAGAGTCTGTCATCATTACTCTATGATCTTAGCTTTCAGAAACAACTCATATGTTTAAAAGAACCATTGTAAACATATTTTAAACTACAGGAAACTAGGTTAAATTCCACGATTTAATTCTTAATTGTCATTTTTTAAGACATTAGCATTTATTGTTTCGTGAAATGATTGTGACTCTAATTTAGACCTGCTGTTTGTCATATCTTCATTAAACCTGGTACTCATCATACCATCATAGATCTGGTGCTAGTCATAACCTTGTTCGACTTAATACTAGTCATATCTTCTTTAGATCTGGTGCTAATTATATTATTAGGTCTGGTGCTGGTCATATCTTCATCAGACCTTGTGCTTGTCATGTCTTCATTACTGACTTATCTTTCCAAACGTTAGTCATTGATGACACAACTAGTTTCAGAATAAAGTGTTAATCATTGAAAGATTAAAGGAATGAATCACAAGGCTTTTGTCTTATTTAGGTTCATAGAACTTGGTATTAATGTATTAATTTTGTTTAACTTTTGAATAAACATGAAGAAGGTTCCTTATGTGTAAAATTGTGTGATAGAAGTTACTCGATAAGAAAAATATTAGCTTATATGGTAAGGGTGCTCCCCACAGAAAGTCACAAGTGTTCTTTGTGGCACAATCATGCAATAGATGTACTGTAAATGTAAACCTGATACTTCCAAATATTTACAACAAATGATTTAATGATGTTCATCTTAGAGATGTAGCTGATGTATATTTATAATACATATAAAAGTTTTTTCATGCATTCAACCAAAACAGCTATAGTAATAACTAACTCACTTGGTATGTTGAATTACCATGTATACTCATATAGAAGTTGAGAAATATGTATTGCAAAAGTTGATGGTGGCTTATATTTGACGTCAATATTTTGCTGATTTTCACCTACTTCGAAATTCTGCGTAAATGAGGTGCTAAAATATTTTTTGCTTTTGAAGTGAATATTACAAGTTTGACTTTGTAGGTGAAATTTGTTTCTATGTGTTTTGAATGAATATGGCCTTCAAAGCGATTGGAAATTGATAAAAAATTGTTACATAATACAGTTGTTAAAAAAAGACTTAATGACATTTAAAACCTTTTAAATATCCAAATATTAAAACTTCATAAACATATTCTCTACTCATGAGAATTTCAAAACTGCATCTAAACTTAATGCATTGATTAGCTCTCAACTTATACATGGGGTTTAGATTTTTGCCCATTTCTCAGACATAAAATAGGGGGTCAACTTACATTCAGATCAACTTATATTTGAGTGTACATAGTACTCATTCTTTTTATTCTATTATATATCATATTTTAATATTAGTGTGGTAGAAACTGAAATTGTGTTAGAGTAAAAACATTTTAATTGGTTCTTTTATATTATTTTTGTTTTTGTATGTCATTATTTAGATTATTGAACATTCATAAATGTACCATTCAAATTTGCTATGTCAATTCTTAAATGATTGTGTTTTATGAGAAATATATTATATTTGGTAAAAATGCTTCATAACATTTCAATTAATCCTTATGAAAAGCTAGTGTATATGGATGGGACAAAGGAAGACTACTTCCAACTGAATAGATAAGATTGGATACAACTTTAGAAATTAGCTACATTATTGGTGATCTCTTTGATTATTGAAGCTATGTCATTTTTGGAATGATCATTGAAATGATGAAAACATCATTACTCTGATGTCTTCAGATCTGCTATAGCAATACCACGTGCTAGAAGATATTTCAAGAAACGTACTGAAGTGGGAATATTAAAGACAATTGAATTTCAATACACTGTTATCCCTTTAGCATTCAAACTGGATGTATTCAGCCAGAATTCTCTTACTTCTTTCTGTTCAAACCAGCCAAATCAACTGATGTTAAGGTAATAATATCAAAATCTCATAGATTCGATATTATGTGAGATAATAATATGAGGTAAAGCCTTTAAAGTGAAAATATAATAGCAAATATAGATTAATGTAAATGCTAAAGGGTTATGGAAGAATTTTAAGACAACTGGTATCATATAGACTTGAGATATATAATGTGATTCATATGTTGTTTTGTTTGTTTATCTCTAAGGTCACTCTGATTAAACATTCCTATATCTTTTAGTAGTGAATCAAATGACTAGGTGTGATTGACTGTGTAAGTTTGACCATTCTGTACTTTCAAGCTTATTCCAGTTTATCATATTAGTTACAATATGGCAGTCTGGAAACATGGATTCTTTTCCACTGATGAGTATGGAGCCTGCCATAGAGCATGTGAGTCTAACTCCCCCTTTAGCAAGGAAAATGACTTTAAAAATGCCTGTTGTGTTGTATAGTAACATATGATAGCTGTTCAAATAATATATCACAGTAAATAAATTATATTGAGATAATAATTTTCATATCACAATAGGGATACTCTTCATCTCAGTTATCATTTTAATCTGATGTAGAAATCTATAAATAAATTACAGTATTAAGTATGAATTTTACAACAAACATTATTCAATGTAGTTATCGAATACCAGCTTCATTAATCATATATTTTGTGGAGCAGTTACTTGGAAGTGCTCTAAAAATTGAAGTTTAGTTATGAACTTATGCTTTAATCTATAAATGTGCTGTTGTAAAATAATGCAATCATATATTTTTGTTTCACAGATAATTGTGTATTTTAAACTGATTCATTTCTTAAAATTGTTCATGGATATGTATTTCTATTATAGATTTATTCCCTAACATACCTGGACATCTTTAACTTGTACCAGCTAAGCTGGGCATCTTTAACGGGTGCCAACACATCAACACCAATATGTTACTGTCGTCTATTGTATTATCAATGGTCCACTGTGTTCTGACCATAGACCTTACCTACCATGTGGAAGAAGAGAGAAGTCCAGGAACATATGTAGCAGACATTGCTGCTGATTCTAAACTTTTAGACAATGTTAAACCATCTGACCAACAATTGATAATATTCAGTCAATTTAAACGAAAGGTGGCACAGTTATTTAATGTCACCAAAACAGGTAAACTGTACACTGCTCAGACACTGGATGCAGAAAATCTCTGTACATTCAACAAAGAATGTTCTAGAACTGTTAAAATTATAATGAAGAAAGTGGAAACCTTTACTAAAATCATAAAAGTCAAAATAGTAATAGAAGACATTAACGACCATGAACCAGAGTTTCCAGAAAAACAAATCACTTTACAATTTAGAGAAGGAGATCGGGAAGGTATGAAGAAGTCAATCCCAAATGCTATAGACAATGACATTAGTTACCAAAATTCTTTTATTGAGTATAAACTTAAAAAATCTATTGATTCATTTTCGCTGTCAGTTTCTAAAAGAGCTGATGGTATTTCCTCATTAAATATTCTTTTAAAAGATAAATTAGACAGAGAGATAAAAGAGAAATTCAATTTAGAAGTTATTGCTAAAGATGGAGGCTCCCCATCTAAACAGTGTGTATTAAATGTTCTGATTATTGTAGAAGATGAGAATGATAATCCACCTGTATTTTCAAAACCACTTTATAATATTTCCATTAGAACCACTCATGACAAAACCAAACCTATTCTTAATTTGTCAGTAACAGATAAAGATTTAGGACCCAACAGTAAAATTACTTTCCATTTCAGTCCCAAAACTTCTGATCAAGCTAGGAAATATTTTGAATTAAATAGAAAAGATGGCAAAATATTTTTGTCCAGAATTTCTAGTTTAAACGAAAAAACATCTTTTGAATTATTTATAGAAGCTAGAGATGGAGGTAGACCTCCCTTTAGTTCCATAGCAACAGTTTTGATAAATGTTATCAACCAACACAACAACCCTCCATCTATTGATATAGATTATGTTTCTGCTATCAATGACCACACAGCTACCATTTCTGAGAAGATCAAAGTTGGTAGTTTCATTGCTTATGTGATGGTCACTGACAATGATGTTGGACAAAATGGAGAGGTCAGCTGTGATATCAAACATGATACATTCAAACTACAGTCAATGGGATCTAAAGAATATAAAATAGTTCTAAATAAACCAGTAGACAGAGAAACACAAGGACACTATAACATTCCTGTCTCCTGTCAAGATAAAGGATTACCACCTCTTAAAAATGTTAAAACTCTCTCTATCCAAGTGACTGATATCAATGATGTACAACCACAATTTACCAAAGATACATTCCAATTCCTGACCTATGAAAACAAAGATAAAGACTTCCCTATTGGTTTTGTCAATGCCACTGACCCTGACCTTGGATCTGCTGGACAACTCACATATTCTCTGCTACATAAAGAAAAATCAAATCTACCATTTCTGATCACCAGTTATGGCTTTATTTCAGCCACCATGTCATTAGACAGAGAGAAACAAGATGTGTATAAATTTGAAGTTTTTGTCAAAGATAATGGAAATCCATCTCTGAATGACACAGCCAATGTTGTTGTTGAGATTTTAGATCAAAATGACAATGTTCCATATTTCACCTTTCCTAGTGTTAACCCTTACACCCTAAATGTCCACTACCATCCCCAGAGTAAGAGTGACATCACAGTTTTGAGAGCATCTGATGGTGACAGTGGAAACAATGCTTTCCTCACATATGGAATCATACAAGGAAATAATAAACAGTTGTTTACTATGAACTCACACAGTGGTGCTTTATCATTCTCCAGACAAGTTTATCTAAATGATGCTGGAAGTTATGAACTAAAATTTGTTGTAAAAGACAGTGGTAGTCCAGTTCAGTCATCAACAACTAGTGTGACTTTGGTATTGGCTGTTAGTAATGAGACATTACCAATGTTGAAAAGTGTACCTATACAATCTTCAGGTAGAGTCCATATGACATGGGTTATTATCATTGTATCATCAGCAGTAATAGTATCAGTGGCTATTGTTGTTTCTATAACACTGTGTATAATGAAATGTATTAAACACAGAGATAACACAGCTACTACAACAAAGACTACAGCATACCAAGGTAGAACAGAGATGAAACAATTGTTGTATCAGTCTAATAATCCTGTTGCTATGTCAAGGAATACAGAAGAGATGATAAAAAGAAATATATATTCTGAGAGATCAAAGAGTGAATGTTATTCAGAAGGTCAGCTACAGAATAAATATGAAGCTTCAGTTCAGTCAAGAACTTTACCAAAACCTACCCCAGTAAGTGAAAAGATTAAAATATTTTCTATCTTTACTTTATATGTAAAAGATAAACAATAAGATTATTTTAACAATGTTTTATCTTCAATAATATAGTCCAATATTAAATTGTAAACTACATGTTTATTGTAACTAGCATTGTTTGATGTCTCCTCACATTTCTCTTGGTTTGTTTGTCAACAGAAATATTGTCAACCTGTGGTGGTGACATCAAGTGATGATGCTGTGGAAGATAATCCTCCTATAGTTTGTAACTATACATCAGATACAATGTCATCTAAGAGAAGTAGTAGACGTGTATTGAATGAAGGTGATATGAAACATTATGAAGAAATACCAGGAATATCAGGTTAATACCTCCATTTGTTATATTTGACTTTCATATCTCGTATTGAAATTTGTTTTAAAAGCTCTTTCTATCATATATTATATTGTTAATAATTCATAGAATTATAAGATTTATTTATAATTGAACACATATTTTCCATTGCATATTGTCATGAATTAAATGTATACATGTCTCTCATTCATAATATTCTAAAATATTATTTTCTATATAAATTCTAGATCAAAATATATATAAAAACAATGATACATCTACATCAAAAGATTCCAGTGAAGAAACACCTGTGAAACATGTATAATTATATTGAAGTGACATAAACAACATTCTCTATTTGAATATGCTCAACACACATATCAATATATACCTTCTTTATTATCTGAAATGTGTTCATAAGATAGGGTGTTTCTATAAATCATCATTCTTTCTACAGACATGAATTTTTACCAATAAATAAATATTTTCTGCCTTAATATTATTAAGTTAGTTTAAATTTAAATACAGAAATATCATCCGCACTTGATGGTTTTATTTGAGAAAATTGCATCAACATAGCTTTATAATTTATATGAAATACACTTTAGAATATATCTAGTTACAATTATTAATAATGTTCAGAAGGAAAGGCATAAATACACAAATCCAACCCTTACTTTAAATATGAAGCCTCTAAAAAAAAAGAAAAAATCAATATTAAAGAGAACAGTGTCATTGGTCTTCTGTTTAGGTCATTCAACCAATCAGATTCTCACTAAAACATAGACAGAAATCACTAACAAAGAGAAACGTTCACATTACTGATGTTATTAAACCAAACATGTTATGTTTAACTATAGAATATTGTAGCTATTTAATATATATATCTATATATATGTAAATAGTTATTGATAACAGTAAACAACCATCATCTTTAAGGATAAATACATACACAATATTATTAGAGAAATGTACTGTCACAAACATACAATTTCAATAACACACACAACCCTATCCTAGCAGCAGACGATCTGCCTGACGTGCTACACTACTCCATCAACATACAGCCATTGTCACACACCATTACAGCAGCACTTACAATGGAGCTTTCTACAACAATACATCTTTCTGTTCTCACTGAATAACCAATGATATAATTATTAAAAAGGTAAGTTTCTATTTAATCTTTTATAATCTCAGTAAATCTGTAAGATATTCTTCTAACATATTTAATATTAACATGTGAACAAAGAGATTGAACAATAATTCAGACATTTTTTCAATAATGTTGTCTATGTTGTTTTATTTCACAATTATTTGGTTAAAATGTTTAATATTGTTACTTATTTCATATAAACAAAATTATGAGTATATAATATTTGGACAGTAACAGAGAACAGTCTATATAAGGTAGTGTTGTATTGTACATTTGTTTGTTTTTGCTATGAGATGTACTGTTGTGTCTGTATAGTCGATGTTATATGCAAGATACGTTAAGATATATATCCTCCCACCCTTGCAAGCAGGGAAAAGCGGACGTAAAATGATAATGATGGTGATATAAATATATATATATAAGCAGTCTAAATAATGCAGTGTTCTTGTGTGTGTTTGTTGTAAGGCAAATTTTTCGTATAGAATATAAAAAAATATTCTATGTGTTTAAATGTTGTTATAGTGAGTAAATTGTTAGCAATGATGAAGTAATGTTTATGATGGACAAATGATGATTAGGAAGTGATGCCATGTATTATAAAAGTACAGCTTCATTTGAAATTGGTGAATTATGTTGTATATTTTTTAACTGTGTTTTATGCATCTTTTGCCTCTATGATTGAACATTTTTATTTATTTGCAATTACAATAAAAGTAACTAAAATTTATGGGAATATTTATTCAACACACTTCAATCAAGATGTTGATCTTTATTATTTTCATCATTCAATTTTAAGAAGTCATTATTATAAGATTTACCATTATAATACAAAATATTATTTTCATTATCGGTTATATTTAGAGAATAAATATACTACATATACAAATTTAGGTTCATAACATGTCTTCAGATTTTGCTTTCCTGTTTTCCTTTTGCATTATCATTTTTTAATGGAGGTAGCTTTTTAGAGGGAGTCTGTATTTGAGTGAATGACTGATAGGATGTGTGTTGTGTTGGCCCCTAATATAGTGTGTTACAGATAGATATAGCATTGATGTGAGAGCTATGTTCTCTAACTAACCATGTGTCATTTCACCTGTACTTGAAGTGCTATGGCGGATGAGGATTTGGACTCTATACCATGACAGTTCTTTGTATGTTGACACTGATTATCAGTCAGTTACACGAACAGTATTTGACTTGAACTTTATTTCATCAACCCCAGAAGAATGAAAGGTAAAGCCGACCTTTGTGTGATTTGAACTCAGAATGTAATGACTTGAAATAAATCCTAACAATATATTTTGTCTGACACTTAAATGTTTCTGCCTACTCACTTCCCTACTCAGATTTTTACTTTACTGGCTTATATATATATTTCATGTGATATTCTTTGTTATGCCTGTGTTCCTATCATTGTTCCAATTTTATGGGAAAAGAAATATGTAGAAATATAATTTCTATTATGATTCTACACCCATTATTTTATTTCTAGATTCAGTTAGGTATTTTATCATATTCCAGTCTAACTTCATTCAACAAAAACAATATACAAAACTAAGGAAAGCCTGTAATTTCTTCTGGGTATTCAAATTGATGAGACCACACATTTTGCTACCTTTCATAAGTTAAATGGATTCTAATCAGAATTTCTTGAATATATTTAGTGTTATTGCTATTGTGATTAAATTATATTTATTATCACTCTATATATCCATAATTCTTATCAAGTTCCATTGTCTGTACGCAATAGGCCATAGCTGTCAGAAACCATCATTCTTTATTTATATGCTTGCTTATTTTATAATTACATTTTTCAAAAATGTTTGCTTCCACTACAGTAAAAGTATATTTCCTTGGTAGTTGCTTTTATTGGTCTACTTTTCCTGAAGTTCAATGTAGGTTATTATTGATGACTAAACTCAATCAGAGTGAAGAAACTTTGAGCCAGTAAAAAAAAAAAACAATTAAAAAATAAAGACCTAACAATGACATGGCTTGAATTATTGGATCCTCAGTTAATATTCAGTATAATGAACATTTTTTTTTTTTAGGTAAGAAGATTAGACATTATATTTTGTTAAATTACACATTCATTTAGGGTTAGTAAAATACCCATTAAAATCAAAACTATATAGGCATTAAGCTACAGTATAAAAATCTGTGTTATTGTAACCCAACAGGTACTTCATCTTTCATCATAATATTACCTAATTTAATGTAGAAATTATAACAGCTACTATATTATTAGAATAGCAATGTGAATAAGATATATTCTTAACATTTGTTAGACTTATCTCTTCAAAAGACTTACTTTCAATGAGAGATGAGATGTTTTGTCTATTCGATGCCATCCATACTTTTGACAGAATACAAATCAGTAGGTAATCTAACTTCTTATTGTCTTAATTTAGTGGAACTTTACACTATCATCGTCATACATTCTGTTCTTTTGCTAAAAAATATCCAATCAATTTAGTGGTGAGGTAATTAAAACCATGAAGGGTTAAAATTCTCAAATTCATGATAAAATAATGGTTCACATAAAAGCCAATAGGTGCATCTGTAACATTACAAAAACAAATTTGATTTACACAGTGCATTTCATGACCAGAAAACCTTCTCATATAAATTCCTTAGTGCTTTTCCCCATGTAGCAAATCATATTCTGCATTGATCTCACACCTGACTTGTTGGGAGATGCAAAATGGGAATTGTTGCATTTACCATTCCCATCACAGAGCTATACAACTACCCCAACTGAACTAGAAACCTGGTTCTAAACAAATATACTGAATATAGCTCATACTCTCCATTCTTATTAGCAACACTGCAGAACATCAGAACCAAACATCACAATTAGCAACATAACCACCCACACTGCTTTACAACCTTCACTGAAATGTAGAAGACACACTAAAGTAAAACAAGACATAAACATACATAGAGTGCTCATAGTTAGTATATTTGGTCAATACAAAGAAACAACATTTATATATAGAAAATATATTAGATACATCAAAGGTTATAACAAACATGCCTAGCTTCACAGTTTCTTTAAAAAAAGAACTATTAGGAACACAAGATAGCACATTTTGAATTATAATAGGTATCACACAAGCCACAAGCCACCAACTACATGACAAACTATATCACTCAAGCACATCTATGATAACCCAGAACACTAACACAACCCAACTTTTGAAATACTGTTTTTCTTTCCATTCAGTTCTATTGACTACAAAAGCATACACACAAGTATAGTAGCACTATCAAAAAGCCCTTTAGTTCTAAATACAGTTCATCATATTCCCAAATAGGGAAACCTTTCTGACCGTGCTAATTATTATCCAACATCTCAAAGAGGGTGGGAGCAGTCATATACAGCCACCTTCTCCCTCAGTTTGAATGTTTCACCTTTCTCAGTGATCCTTACTATTGTCTTCTTCATATAGGTAGGTCTATCAGAAACTTCTGTCACACATCAGTGATCTCTTTCCCTTGACAACTTCAGTTGGAACATATAAACTGTTCACATGTGAACTCCATAATAATATTCCTTACCTTTTGGATATGAGTTTTTGTGTGAGTGATCTCAACTTTAGTGTATCACAAGGTATTCCTTTTTTTTTTGTTAATGAATTTAATGTTATTTGTAACAATATACATTTCTCTGAACCATTTTTCATGGGTTATATGTACAGGCAACCTAGACGCATTGAAGTGGATATGCATGCTTTCCATTTACAGGCATTTAAACAATATTTAAACATGATGAACCAGTGTCCTTCAACAGCACCCATTCTTCAACCACCATCCTATAAAAAAAGGTCATCTGACCGACTGACAGTGGTACACTTGCCAACATACTGCCAAGACACCTTATATTTCATTCCTGCAAAATCACATCTCATATTGACTGCTGAATTTTCTAATTGTATCACCTCCAGCTAATGTTCTGTTATGGCAGTGAAACTCTACCTTGTTATACTCTTAGAAGAACATATTAAGCAGGTCAACCAATATATATTCCAAATTGGCAACTCTCAGTAACATTCTCTTCCTAGAACTTCAACACAAGTTATTCTGATCTTGCACTATTGTCCCTACACATGGGGTAGATAGACCTTGAAATGTTATATAACCATTACTGATATATTTCATGAGGCTATAAACACAATTATATAGCATATACTTTTACTAATCTTCAGGAAATGTACTAAAATTATAATTGAGAAATTTGTATTTTTGTTTCAGGGTCAATCCTCAGCATATCTGGACATCATTAACCAGTACCAACACAACAACAACTACAACAATATGCTACTGTCATTGTCCATTGTATTATCAATGGTACACTGTGTTCTGACCATAGACCTTACCTACCATGTGGAAGAAGAGAGAAGTCCAGGAACATATGTAGCAGACATTGCTGCTGATTCTAAACTTTTAGACAATGTTAAACCATCTGACCAACAATTGATAACATTCAGTCAATTTAAACGAAAGGTGGCACAGTTATTTAATATCACCAAAACAGGTAAACTGTACACTGCTCAGACACTGGATGCAGAGAAGCTCTGTACATTTAACAAAGAATGTTCTAGAACAGTTAAGGTTGTTATTAATAAAGGAAGAAGTGTTACTAAAATATTAAAAATCAAAATAGTAATAGAAGATATCAATGACCATCTGCCTGAATTTCCAAAGAAACAAATTTTTTTAAGGTTCTCAGAAACAGATGGAAAGGGCACAAAACAATCACTACCAAATGCCATAGACAAAGATATAGGTTTTCAAAACTCATTAATACAATATAAATTAAAATCAAAGAATGGTGAACCATTCTCTCTGTCTGTTTCTAAAAGAGCTGATGGTATTTCTTCTCTTAACATAGTTATAAAAGAATCATTAGATAGAGAAATCAAAGATACATATTTACTACAGGTCATAGCTAAAGATGGAGGTTCACCATCAAAACAAGGTATTTTAAATATAAATATCTCTATAATAGATGTGAATGACAACCCACCAGAGTTTTCAAAACCTCTATATAATATATCCATACAAAGTACACATCACAAATCTAAACCTATCATTATTTTATCTGTAACAGATTCTGATTTTGGTGAAAATGGTAAAATTACTTTCCATTTCAGTCCAAAGACATCAGATCTAGCAAAACATTACTTCGAATTAAATGAAACTAGTGGAAACATTTACTTAAGTAAATATTCAAGTTTAGGAAAAAAGAAAACCTATGAATTATTTATAGAGGCCAGAGATGGAGGCAACCCTCCATTTAGTTCCATAGCAACAGTTTTGATAAATATTGTCAATCAACACAACAACCCTCCATCTATTGATATAGATTATGTTTCTGCTATCAATGACAACACAGCTACCATTTCTGAAGATATCAAAGTTGGTAGTTTCATTGCTTATGTGATGGTCACTGACAATGATGTTGGACAAAATGGAGAGATCAGCTGTGATATCAAACATGATACATTCAAACTACAGTCAATGGGATCTAAAGAATATAAAATAGTTCTAAACAAACCAGTAGACAGAGAAACACAAGGACACTATAACATTCCTGTCTCATGTCAAGATAAAGGATTACCACCTCTTAAAAGTGTTAAAACTCTCTCTATCCAAGTGACTGATATCAATGATGTACAACCACAGTTTACCAAAGATACATTCCAATTCCTGACCTATGAAAACAAAGATAAAGACTTCCCTATTGGTTTTGTCAATGCCACTGACCCTGACCTTGGATCTGCTGGACAACTCACATATTCTCTGCTACATAAAGAAAAATCAAATCTACCATTTCTGATCACAGGTTATGGCTTTATTTCAGCCACCATGTCATTAGACAGAGAGAAACAAGATGTGTATAAATTTGAAGTTTTTGTCAAAGATAATGGAAGTCCATCTCTGAATGACACAGCCAATGTTGTTGTTGAGATTTTAGATCAAAATGACAATGTTCCATATTTCACCTTTCCTAGTGTTGACCCTTACACCCTAAATGTCCACTACCATCCCCAGAGTAAGAGTGACATCACAGTTTTGAGAGCATCTGATGGTGACAGTGGAAACAATGCTTTCCTCATATATGGAATCATACAAGGAAATAATAAACAATTGTTTACTATGAACTCACACAGTGGTGCTTTATCCTTCTCCAGACAAGTTTATCTAAATGATGCTGGAAGTTATGAACTAAAGTTTGTTGTAAAAGACAGTGGTAGTCCAGTTCAGTCATCAACAACTAGTGTGACTTTGGTATTGGCTGTTAGTAATGAGACATCACCAATGTTGAAAAGTGTACCTATACAATCTTCAGGTAGAGTCCATATGACATGGGTTATTATCATTGTATCATCAGCAGTAATAGTATCAGTGGCTATTGTTGTTTCTATAACACTGTGTATAATGAAATGTATTAAACACAGAGATAACACAGCTACTACAACAAAGACTACAGCATACCAAGGTAGAACAGAGATGAAACAATTGTTGTATCAATCTAACAATCCTGTTGCTATGTCAAGGAATACAGAAGAGTTGATAAAAAGAAATATATATTCTGAGAGATCAAAGAGTGAATGTTATTCAGAAGGTCAGCTACAGAATAAATATGAAGCTTCAGTTCAGTCAAGAACTTTACCAAAACCTACCCCAGTAAGTGAAAAGATTAACATATTTTCTTTCTTCACTTTATATGTAAAAGATAAACTATAAGATTATTTTAACAATGTTTTATCTTCAATAATATAGTCCAATATTAAATTGTAAACTACATATTTATTGTAACTAGCATTGTTTGATGTCTCCTCACATTTCTCTTGGTTTATTTGTCAACAGAAATATTGTCAACCTGTTGTGGTGACATCAAGTGATGATGCTGTGGAAGATAATCCTCCTATAGTTTGTAACTATACATCAGATACAATGTCATCTAAGAGAAGTAGTAGACGTGTATTGAATGAAGGTGATATGAAACATTATGAAGAATTACCAGGAATATCAGGTTAATAACTTCAATTTTTACTTAAAACAATATTTTACTGTAATAACATCTCAAATATAGATATTTATTAACAATCATTTTTGACAAATTCTGAATTTATAGTTAGTATGAATGAATTTTCTCATTTACTCATTTGGTTCCTAGAAATTCTTTTCTGCTAAGAGACTTGGGAAAAGCTGTTATCTTATTGAGGTGTTTGTTATTTATTTTGATATAATTAGCATAATTTTGTAGTGCGTATTTCTTTTGTAAATTAGAATTAATAATGGTATGGTAATTGAAAAATATTTCATTAAATCCATTATTTTTTAATTTTCAGATCAAAATATATATAAAAACAATGATACATCTACATCAAAAAATTCCAGTGAAGAAACACCAGTGAAACATGTATAATTATATTACTGAAGTGACATACACACACACACGCACATTCAGATATGTGTGTGCGCATTAGAATAAGTATGTTAATAAGTTACCTAAGGATAAATTTCTTTAAGCAATGGAATGTATTTTTATTAACGTAGGAATAAATATAATTTTAATTGAAAATATTAATCAAATCTTTTCTACTATGCAAGGAAAATGCGATGAAATTAGTTTTCTATTTTCCAATAAACATTTGATTTGTAGGAGGCTCCTTATTACCAGATAAGAAAAAAATTAAATGATGTTCATGAACATCACAGAATCTATTTTACTTTTTACTATTAATATAAAATCTTTAGTCTCACTAAAATAAATCAATTTGAAAAGAACATTGTCATTGGTCTTCTGTTTAGGTCATTCAACCAATCAGATTCTCACTAAACATAGACAGAAATCACCAACAAAGAGAAACATTCACATTACTGATGTTATTAAACCAAACATTTATGTTATGTTTAACTATAGAATATTGTAGCTATTTAAATATATGTAAATACTTTTTGATAACAGTAAACAAACATCATCTTTAAGGTTAAATACACACACAATATTATTAGAGAGATGTGCTGCCACAAACATACAACTTCAATAACACACACAACCCTATCCTAGCAGCAGACTATCTGCCTGACGTGCTACACTACTCCATCAACATACAGCCATTGTCACACACCATTACAGCAGCACTTACAATGGGACTTTCTACTACAATACGTCTTTCTGTTCTCACTGAATAACCAAGGATATAATTATTAAAGAGGTAAGTTTCTATTTAATCTTTTATAATCTCAGTAAATCTGTAAGATATTTTTCTAACATATTTAATATTAACATGAGAACAAAGAGATTGAACAATAATTCATATATATTTTTCAGTAAGGTTTTTGATATTGTTTTATATCACAATTTGCTGATGTTGATTAAAATGTTTAATATTTAGACTTTATTCTATAGAAACAATTTTATCTGTGAAAATAATATTTGTTACATTTATTGATCAGTAACAATAGAGAGCAGTCTATATAATGTAGTGTTTTAGTGTATGTTTTTGTTGTAATGAAGATGTTATATTATATCTGTATAGTTGATGGTTTATCAAAGATGTAAACATATTTAGATTAAAATATGAAAAAATATTCTACAATGTATTTAAATCTGGTTATAGTGGATAGATTATTAGCAAGTGATAAGGTAATAATGTGTTAAAGAAACGGGCATGGCATAATGGCAGACATATTAGAATTCACAGCTGTCTGGCCATGAAAGAAAATAGCTCTATGTTGTCGTAGATTATGAACATATTGTTAGGTATCACCTTTGCTTTTAAATTGGTTCAGTGTGTAGAAAATATTTTAGTTTCTAATTAAAAAAGATTTATAAGTGTTTGTAAAAAATATATATTAAATGTGTTTGGAGAGGAAATTTAATTATGAACATTAATCACACTTTTATCATTTTATATTCTTTGATATATTTAGATTGATGTTAAATCTTATTAAATTAATATCATATATGATATCATTTATTGAAATAGAAATGTACTATGTATAAATCATAAGAATTATTGAAAGATATTTATAAAATAGTTGAAACTTATTTATTTTGCTATATACAGCAGAAAAACTACAATATATGGTTGCAAATTGGCAGAGTTGTTAGGAAATCAGATATATATTCTGGCTCTCTGCACTCTTAGTTCAAATCCTACTGAGGTCAACTTTGACATTAATCCTTATTGAGGTCAATAAAAAAAATGTACTAGTTCAGTACTGGGATCAATTCTTCTTCCATATGTCTTTCTCACTTCCTTTCTACCACTTTCTCTCCTTTTCTCTGAAAGGAATTGGCCCTGTTCAGACCTGGAAAGGGGATGGGTTCCACCAGACTAACATATCCATGAAATGTTGTATGTCACTATGGTGCCGTTTTGACTCCACCAGAAATTACAGGTCCATATATACATATAATAACTACAATTCAATGGATTGATGTGTATATATCTGTTTGCATGTGTATGTATACATGTGTATCTTTTAGATTTCTAATATATGCCACTAGATATTTCTGGTTGTATATATCATAATGAAGTCAGTAAATGATTTACAATTACTGAAAGTCTTATCTTCTTAGTTCAAAATTATCTATACTTTAAAATAAGTCAGCAAATTGACTGAGTTGTAAAAGAATCAGATAGAATACCTTGCAGCATTAGTTCTGTCTCACTGAGCTCTGAGTTCAATTCCTATCAATATCAAACTTGCATGTTATCCTTTTATAACAAAAAGTACAACTGTTTTAAGGCCATTTCCCCTACTAAAGCAGCCATTAGCCATATGGACCTTATGTCAAGCTTCTCCGTTTTTTCTATCATCTACATCCCCCTCCACCAACTGCCTAGCTTTCATTTCCTTCCCCTCATCTTTAGCCATGCCTTTCTTCTCTTCTTCCTTTAATTCCTTCAACAGTGTTTTCCACCTCTCCTCTCACCCTTACCCAATGATTTTCATTTTTTCCTCAACACATGACCCAACCATCTTAGTCGATTTATCCTCATAATATTCACTACTGATTCTATTCCTATTATCCTCAGCAATTGTTTGTCTTCCTCTCGCTGATTGATACTCTGCTCATCCACTGGACCCTTTTCATTTCTGATCTTTCCAGCCTTCTTTCTTTGTCCATATACATGACCTATGACTCAGTCCCATAAATCATGACACTTCTCACACTGCAGGATACATGGATACATCATTCAGGCTTTCAAGATCAATAAATAAATAGCGTTGATAATTCTCTCTCTCTTTTTCTCCCGCTCCCTCCCTACCTCTCTCTCTCTCTCTCTCTCTCTCCATGAAAAGTTTAGACCTTCAACAAAAGTAGTCTAGAATTTTTTTCATTCATATAAAATTGGAAAAAAGAAAGTAATCCCTCAAAAAATAGATTCCAAATATTAACAGGGTTCACCCTGTTAATTGAAGATAGACTTTAAGTTATATCGCAGCAGAAATTTCTATTTTCAAGAGATAAATGTAACAAGATTGCGTGGAAGATCTGACTTCAAAGAATTTTGATAAATAGGAACCTTTATTACTCTGTCTTTTTTATAGTTTGTATCTAATAATCATGCCTCACCAATAATATCTTTTTATGCTTTAAAGTGGCAATCTTTTTTTCCCTTTTTTATTAATGTCAAAATTGTATTTTTGTTTTAGGTTCATTCCCAAATATATCTGGACATCTGTAACTATTACCAGCTAAACTGGACATCTTTAACCATTACCAACACAACATCAGCAACAATATGTTACTGTCATTGTCTATTGTATTATCAATGGTCCACTGTGTTCTGACCATAGACCTTACCTACCATGTGGAAGAAGAGAGAAGTCCAGGAACATATGTAGCAGACATTGCTGCTGATTCTAAACTTTTAGACAATGTTAAACCATCAGACCAACAATTGATAACATTCAGTCAGTTTAAACGAAAAGTGGCACAGTTATTTAATATCACGAAAACAGGTAAACTGTACACTGCTCAGACACTGGATGCAGAGAAACTCTGTTCTTTCAACAAGGAATGTTCTAGAACTGTAAAAATTATTATAAAGAAAGTGGAAACTTTCACAAAAATCATAAAAGTCAAAATAGTAATAGAAGACATCAATGACCATCAGCCAGAGTTCTCTGAGAAACAAATTTCTCTAAAATTCTCAGAAACAGATGGAAAGGGCACAAAACAGTCACTACCAAATGCCATAGACAAAGATGTAGGTTTTCAGAACTCATTAATACAATATAAATTAAAATCCAAGAATGGAGAACCATTCTCTTTGTCAGTAACAAAAAGAGCAGATGGTATTTCTTCTCTTAACATAGTTTTGAAAGATTCATTAGATCGAGAAATCAAAGATACATATTTACTACAGGTCATAGCTAAAGATGGAGGTTCACCATCTAAACAAGGTATTTTAAATATAAATATTTCTATAATAGATGTGAATGATAACCCACCAGAGTTTTCTAAACCTCTATATAATATATCCATACAAAGTACACATCACAAATCTAAACCTATCATTGTTTTATCTGTAAAAGATTCTGATTCTGGTGAAAATGGTAAAATTACTTTCCATTTTAGCCCCAAAACATCAGATCTAACAAAAAGTTATTTTCAGTTAAATGAAACCAGTGGAAACATTTTCTTAAGTAAATATTCAACTTTGGGGAAAAAGAAAACCTATGAACTATTTATTGAGGCCAGAGATGGGGGTAACCCTCCCTTCAGTTCCATAGCAACAGTTCTGGTAAATGTTATCAATCAACACAACAACCCTCCATCTATTGATATAGATTATGTTTCTTCTCTCAATTATAACTCAGGAACCATTTCTGAGAAGATCAAAGTTGGTAGTTTCATTGCTTATGTGATGGTCACTGACAATGATGTTGGACAAAATGGAGAGGTCAGCTGTGATATCAAACATGATACATTCAAACTACAGTCAATGGGATCTAAAGAATATAAAATAGTTCTAAATAAACCAGTAGACAGAGAAACACAAGGACACTATAACATTCCTGTCTCCTGTCAAGATAAAGGATTACCACCTCTTAAAAGTGTTAAAACTCTCTCTATCCAAGTGACTGATATTAATGATGTACAACCACAGTTTACCAAAGATACATTCCAATTCCTGACCTATGAAAACAAAGATAAAGACTTCCCTATTGGTTTTGTCAATGCCACTGACCCTGACCTTGGATCTGCTGGACAACTCACATATTCTCTGATACATAAAGAAAAATCAAATCTACCATTTCTGATCACCAGTTATGGCTTTATTTCAGCCACCATGTCATTAGACAGAGAGAAACAAGATGTGTATAAATTTGAAGTTTTTGTCAAAGATAATGGAAGTCCATCTCTAAATGACACAGCTAATGTTGTTGTTGAGATTTTAGATCAAAATGACAATGTTCCATATTTCACCTTTCCTAGTGTTGACCCTTACACCCTAAATGTCCACTACCATCCCCAGAGTAAAAGTGACATCACAGTTTTGAGAGCATCTGATGGTGACAGTGGAAACAATGCTTTCCTCACATATGGAATCATACAAGGAAATAATAAACAGTTGTTTACTATGAACTCACACAGTGGTGCTTTATCATTCTCCAGACAAGTTTATCTAAATGATGCTGGAAGTTATGAACTAAAGTTTGTTGTAAAAGACAGTGGTAGTCCAGTTCAGTCATCAACAACTAGTGTGACTTTGGTATTGGCTGTTAGTAATGAGACATCACCAATGTTGAAAAGTGTACCTATACAATCTTCAGGTAGAGTCCATATGACATGGGTTATTATCATTGTGTCATCAGCAGTAATAGTATCAGTGGCTATTGTTGTTTCTATAACACTGTGTATAATGAAATGTATTAAACACAGAGATAACACAGCTACTACAACAAAGACTACAGCATACCAAGGTAGAACAGAGATGAAACAATTGTTGTATCAGTCTAACAATCCTGTTGCTATGTCAAGGAATACAGAAGAGATGATAAAAAGAAATATATATTCTGAGAGATCAAAGAGTGAATGTTATTCAGAAGGTCAGCTACAGAATAAATATGAAGCTTCAGTTCAGTCAAGAACTTTACCAAAACCTACCCAAGTAAGTGAAAAGATTATATTTTCTATCTCTACTTTATATGTAAAAGATAAACAATAAGATTATTTTAACAATGTTTTATCTTCAATAATATAGTACAATATTAAATTGTAAACTACATGTTTATTGTAACTAGCATTGTTTGATGTCTCCTCACATTTCTCTTGGTTTGTTTGTCAACAGAAATATTGTCAACCTGTTGTGGTGACATCAAGTGATGATGCTGTGGAAGATAATCCTCCTATAGTTTGTAACTATACATCAGATACAATGTCATCTAAGAGAAGTAGTAGACGTGTATTGAATGAAGGTGATATGAAACATTATGAAGAAATACCAGGGATATCAGGTTAATACCTCCATTTGTTATATTTGACTTTCATATCTCGTATTGAAATTTGTTTTAAAAGCTCTTTCTATCATATATTATATTGTTAATAATTCATAGAAATATAAGATTTATTTATAATTGAACACATATTTTCCATTGCATATTGTCATGAATTAAATGTATACATGTCTCTCATTCATAATATTCTAAAATATTATTTTCTATATAAATTCTAGATCAAAATATATATAAAAACAATGATACATCTACATCAAAAGATTCCAGTGAAGAAACACCAGTGAAACATGTATAATTATATTACTGAAGTGATATAACTATCTTTCTTTAGATGAATATAAAATGTATATGCACATATAGCAGTGTGTATTCTACTAAACACAGGTGTCTATAATTGAGCCAAAACGTTATTTTAATAGCTAAAACTTATATTTTATAGATAAGCAATCAATCATTATTATGTAGATATATTCAATTCAGAACATCTCAAATATTATGTTTGCAATGTACCTTCCATTTACATTAATTTCTGCAAGAAACTACAGGTATGGTGGGGAGTAGGAAATCAAAAGTATCTTTTGTAAATTTTCCTTTTTAAATGTTTAATAATAGAAAATAAATTCAAATTTTAGCTAAAAAATCGTCATTTTTTAAAAAATATTTAATGTGAAATGTATTTTAAAATAATATATACATTTAATAATATATAGTTACTAAGGCTCATGAATGCGGTATGAATGTCACACCATCACACTTATACCCAGTTATAAACTGAAGCTGTCTACGTCATGGAAACAAATTAATATTAAAGAGAACATCTGTCATTGGTTTTATGTTTAGGTAATTCAACCAATCAGATTCTCACTAAAACATTGACAGGAATCACTAACAAAGAGAAACATTCACATTGCTGATGTTATTAAACCAAACATTTATGTTATGTTTAACTAGAGAATATTGTAGCTATTTAAATATATGTAAATAGTTATTGATAACAGTAAACAAACATCATAATTAAGGATAAATACATACACAATATTATTAGAGAGATGTACTGCCACAAACATACAACTTCAATAACACACAACCCTATCCTAGCAGCAGACTATCTGCCTGACGTGCTACACTACTCCATCAACATACAGCCATTGTCACACACCATTACAGCAGCACTTACAATGGAGCTTTCTACAACAATACATCTTTCTATTCTCACTGAATAACCAATGATATAATTATTAAAGAGGTAAGTTTTTATTTAATCTTTTATAATCTCATTTTATATACTAAATCTCAGTAAATCTGTAAGATATTGTTCTAACATATTTAATATTAACTTGAGAACAAAGAGATTAAACAATAATTCACTTATTTTTCAGTAATGTTGTACATATTGCTTTATATCACAATGAAGTGTTCCATCGAAACAATATTATCTGTTTATATAATATTTGTTAAATATATTGATCAGTAACAATAGAGGACGGTCAATATAATGCAGTGTTGTAATGTGTGTTTGTTTTTATTGTAATAATAATGTAATGTTGTGTCTGTATAGTAGATTATATACGAAATATTTTAAGATGGTTAGTAAAATATATTCTACAATGTTTTAAATCTGGTTATAATGTGTAAATTTTTAGTAGTGATGAGGTAGTAGTGTGTTGTAGATTTGGGTTAGGGATCATCATCATCCTCATCTAGGTATAACTTGTGCAATTGGTTATTGACTTAGATGTTTTGGCAGTCAGCTTCTGCTACTGATCCCTGTCTTCCATCATATGCAAAAGGATCATAGTTTTGTGAATTGCCCAGTTTGGGATAATGGTGGACATATTAGGATATATATAACTCTCAGGAATGGAGATGGTAGCATATATTGTGATATTTCTGGTTTTATTTTAAATATGTGAAAAGATGTTTATTTATATGTATACATGTTTCTCTTGTGATGCATATTTTTTTTTTTCATTTACAAATTATACAAATATATATTTACATTTTAATAAGTCATTTTTCTTTTATAATAAAATTTAATTGAAAACTTCATATCCAAGTAAATCCTATCAAAATGTTTAATCTTTCTTGCTTTATTTTCTTTTATTTTTGGAGCAATATTATTTCCAGCTTTAGATAATGTTTTAACATTATTATATCATCTATTATTATCATCATCGATTATTTATATCAGGAAAAATATATTGTCTAATATTCAGAACATGTTTTAGAATTTTATGTTGTTAATTTAAAAATATAATCTAAATATTTATTTCATATATTTTTCATATTCCTTATGTACCACTTTGTTACATTTTATGCCTATGTTTCTGTCTTTGTTTCGACTTCATTGTAAAAAGAAAGACATACACAAATTTAGCTTCTGTTGTGACTGTACACGAATATATTTTGCTGTTTCATTTTCCTGTGTTGTTTATATCATTTATAAATGAATTAATACAATATTCCTACATTTGCTAATAACTCACTAACTGCTCCACAATGTTCATTTTGCTTATATAACATGTTACTATATATTACATATCTTTGGATGTAAAAAAATAACCAATTATATTAATTAAATTTAAGTAGGTTTCACTAAAATATCATTAATTATTATTTTCAATATTATTTCCTTTATTGGGGTGATTTATATTTGATTGAAGAATGCAAACCTATGATGTCATCATCATTGTTATTGTTGTTGTTTAGCCTTTAGTCAACCCACAATGAAGAATATATGTTTATTATACATAAATCATTATCCTGAAATGATATAAATTATTATCTTATTTGTCATTAATATACTTTCAATATATGTGTAGCTATGTGATAAATATCTCACACTGCTAATTATGATATATTCAGTAAGAATAAGGTAGATTAATGAAAAGTGAAAAATGACTAAGTTGTATATGAGGTTTCTATAAATGACTGTTACACTAAAGATTTTAGGGTATTTATTAATCTGCCCACAAAATCATCAAGTGTCTTTAAAATTGCTCAACCTTTGGTCCTATGTCAAAAGTTATTCAGTCAACCCAGCAATTCCTTATTGCTCATGCTATTACGTATACAAACACTGCCAATCATCCAGGCATCTTTTACACCAACACAACAACGTGATTACTGAATCTGTTGGAAATAGCAGCCATATCATTCCATAATTGTAGGCTTCCTCATCAAGATTAGAAAATACTTGAGTTTTATTAGTTTAGTTGCTGGGCATGTGAAAAGCTTAAGTATGACCCACATTAGAGTACTGGTATGGTCTTGCTGCTACATACACAAATATTTAACATCATGTCCAAAATAAGATCATTCGGCTGATTTGCAAAGCCACTAACTGACAGATACATTGTCTCTCCAACCACTATTAAAAGAGCCTTTGCTCCTCTCAACTAGCAATCTGCATATACTCTCCACTCAAATCAACAAGATATACCATTTTCTCTTGCCTCTCATTGTCTACAGTATGTCCCACCCTGCTCAGTCCAATAAGTTCTTTGTTCAATGATTCTTTGCTAACCTTCCAGAATACCTTGTCTATCTATGTTATAACTTCAGACATAAACCTGCAAATGAGCATTAACTGCATTAAGTTCACCATTAGAGGAGTAGCTGCAAAGTTCATGAGTTCTGTTCTGACTAACTTATGAAAGCAAAAAGAAAATAACTAGTGCATCCAACTGATTCTGCCTTGCAGACTACTTATACAGTCAATATCTGAATTTTCAAGCAGAGATGAACAAGATAAAATGGATAAATTTGTACCTGCAGAGACATTCATATTGTGCGCCATATATTTATGTAACTCCTGGTGGTGTCAGGAGTGTCGTAGTAGGCATATTAAACCTGGTGGAGCCTATCACTCATTGGGTCTCGACTCAACTGATTTCTTCCAGAGAAGAGGAGATATAGAGAAAGAAGTAACTCCAGTACTGGACTGGTAGTTTATATATTGACCAAAGCATTCTATCCAACATTCTAACAATTCTGCCAATTTGCCTCCTTTGTACACCATGTAATAAAACTAATTATGGGAGTGTTAAATTTGATACTTAGGTAGATGCAGAGAATATCTACAGTACATGATATGTAGATTACTCCTAGATATTAAACTAACTACATACACGGCATAGGCCTGTTTGATCAGAGTTAATCAGGATTACATAACATCAACCATTATGAATTTTCAAAGCCAAATTTACTGAAAACTTATGCTCTTATGTACTACAAAGATGTTCTTACTTTTACTTTGAAACTTTAAGTGAAAAGAATGTTCTCAACTTTGACATGAAGCATGTCAAGTTTAAGAGCCTTATGGTCAAGCTAGCTACATGTAATATTTTGGATCACAACATATGTGTTAGCTCACACAACATTAACTCACATTAATTGAGAACAGCATCTGACCAAAAACTGTCACCTTCTGTAACACAAGGTTACATTTTAAATATTAAATTGCACTTTCTGGAAATATGTGTCAATCTGCAATATTTACTTCTCTAAACTAGACACAATTTTGTCCCACTGTTATACAGTTAAAAATATCCCAGCCCATCAGAACAATCACTAAAATGTAAGAGGCCTGTTGCTCTGCTTAAGTACTAATCAGTCTGTGACAACTTCTCCAACCCTTGCTAACAGGGAAAAGAGACGTTAAATGAAGGGAAGGAGGAGGAGGAGGACACTCTTCTCTCCACCATCTAAACATATATATTCTGTTACTGTATCATAAAAGCAAACATAGCCAGCCTCACTCATACCTATTATGTGTATTAAGTTAGCGTGAAGATGATTTCTACTCTTCTGAATATTTTGACATTACACCAACTCTAGCAAAACACGTATATTTTATTAACTTCTCTCTCATTTCTAATTAATCTAATATATCTTACTCCCAGGAAAACATTTTACATAGATCAGTTAATGTTTAAATCATTGCATTTGTCTAGAGATGACTAGGATTCAATTCCAAATTTGCTTAATCATCAGTCACTGAATACTAGCTATATTAACCTTAATCTGATAACCTCTACCACTGACTCATATGAGTGGGAAGGCTATATACACTGCACTTCCTTCTCAAATAAAATTATAAACAAAATGATATACCAAATGTTATATTAATCTATGGGTAATGTACAACAATTATAATTCAGGAAATGATATATTTGTTTCAGGTTCAATACTCAAGATATCTGGCCATCTTTAACCAGTACCAAGCAACACCAACAATATGTTACTGTCATTGTCTATTGTATTATCAATGGTCCACTGTGTTCTGACCATAGACCTTACCTACCATGTGGAAGAAGAGAGAAGTCCAGGAACATATGTAGCAGACATTGCTGCTGATTCTAAACTTTTAGACAATGTTAAACCATCTGACCAACAATTGATAACATTTAGTCAATTTAAACGAAAGGTGGCACAGTTATTTAATATCACCGAAACAGGTAAACTGTACACTGCTCAGACACTGGATGCAGAGAAACTCTGTTCTTTCAACAAAGAATGTTCTAGAACTGTTAAAATTATTATAAAGAAAGTGGAAACTTTTACAAAAATTATAAAAGTCAAAATAGTAATAGAAGACATCAATGACCATCAGCCAGAGTTTCCTATAAAGAATGTCAACATACAATTTGGTGAAGATATTAGCAAAGGTGCCAAAAGATCGCTACCAAATGCTATAGACAAAGATGTAGGTTTTCAAAATTCATTAATACAATATGAACTAAAAACAAAAAATAGAAGTCCATTCTCTTTGTCAGTCTCTAAAAGAGCAGATGGTATTTCTTCTCTTAACATAATTTTAAAAGATTCATTAGACAGAGAAATCAAAGATACATATTTACTACAAGTCATAGCTAAAGATGGAGGTTCACCATCAAAACAAGGTATTTTAAATATAAATATCTCTATAATAGATGTGAATGACAACCCACCAGTGTTTTCTAAACCTCTATACAATATATCCATACAAAGTACACATCACAAATCTAAACCTATCATTGTTTTATCTGTAACAGATTCTGATTCTGGTGAAAATGGTAAAATTAGTTTCCATTTCAGTCCAAAGACATCAGACCTAACAAAAAGATATTTCCAATTAAATGAAACCAGTGGAAACATTTTCTTAAGTAAATATTCAAGTTTAGGAAAAAGGAAAACCTATGAACTATTTATAGAAGCCAGAGATGGGGGTAACCCTCCCTTCAGTTCCATAGGAACAGTTCTGGTAAATATTGTCAACCAACACAACAACCCGCCATCTATTGATATAGATTATGTTTCTGCTCTTAATTATAACTCAGGAACAATTTCTGAGAAGATCAAAGTTGGTAGTTTCATTGCTTATGTGATGGTCACTGACAATGATGTTGGACAAAATGGAGAGATCAGCTGTGATATCAAACATAATACATTCAAACTACAGTCAATGGGATCTAAAGAATATAAAATAGTTCTAAATAAACCAGTAGACAGAGAAACACAAGGACACTATAACATTCCTGTCTCCTGTCAAGATAAAGGATTACCACCTCTTAAAAGTGTTAAAACTCTCTCTATCCAAGTGACTGATATTAATGATGTACAACCACAGTTTACCAAAGATACATTCCAATTCCTGACCTATGAAAACAAAGATAAAGACTTCCCTATTGGTTTTGTCAATGCCACTGACCCTGACCTTGGATCTGCTGGACAACTCACATATTCTCTGCTACATAAAGAAAAATCAAATCTACCATTTCTGATCACCAGTTATGGCTTTATTTCAGCCACCATGTCATTAGACAGAGAGAAACAAGATGTGTATAAATTTGAAGTTTTTGTCATAGATAATGGAAATCCATCTCTGAATGACACAGCCAATGTTGTTGTTGAGATTTTAGATCAAAATGACAATGTTCCATATTTCACCTTTCCTAGTGTTAACCCTTATACCCTAAATGTCCACTACCATCCCCAGAGTAAGAGTGACATCACAGTTTTGAGAGCATCTGATAGTGACAGTGGAAACAATGCTTTCCTCATATATGGAATCATACAAGGAAATAATAAACAGTTGTTTACTATGAACTCACACAGTGGTGCTTTATCATTCTCCAGACAAGTTTATCTAAATGATGCTGGAAGTTATGAACTAAAGTTTGTTGTAAAAGACAGTGGTAGTCCAGTTCAGTCATCAACAACTAGTGTGACTTTGGTATTGGCTGTTAGTAATGAGACATCACCAATGTTGAAAAGTGTACCTATACAATCTTCAGGTAGAGTCCATATGACATGGGTTATTATCATTGTATCATCAGCAGTAATAGTATCAGTGGCTATTGTTGTTTCTATAACACTGTGTATAATGAAATGTATTAAACACAGAGATAACACAGCTACTACAACAAAGACTACAGCATACCAAGGTAGAACAGAGATGAAACAATTGTTGTATCAGTCTAACAATCCTGTTGCTATGTCAAGGAATACAGAAGAGATGATAAAAAGAAATATATATTCTGAGAGATCAAAGAGTGAATGTTATTCAGAAGGTCAGCTACAGAATAAATATGAAGCTTCAGTTCAGTCAAGAACTTTACCAAAACCTACCCCAGTAAGTGAAAAGATTAAAATATTTTCTATCTTCACTTTAAATGTAAAAGATATGTGGATTGGCAGTATCGGTAGAGGGCTGGACGCCATGCTTTGACGCATAGAGTTACGGCCCTTGCCATTCTGTGTTCAAATCCCGCCAAGGTAAACTTTGCCTTTCATCCTTACGGGGTCGATAAAATAAAGTACCAGTAATACACTGGGTAATTGCTGGCCTTGTGCCTAATGTAGAAACAATTATTTTAACAATGTTTTATCTTCAATAATATAGTCCAATATTAAATTGTATACTACATGTTTATTGTAACTAGGATTGTTTGATGTCTCCTCACATTTCTCTTGGTTTATTTGTCAACAGAAATATTGTCAACCTGTTGTGGTGACATCAAGTGATGATGCTGTGGAAGATAATCCTCCTATAGTTTGTAACTATACATCAGATACAATGTCATCTAAGAGAAGTAGTAGACGTGTATTGAATGAAGGTGATATGAAACATTATGAAGAAATACCAGGAATATCAGGTTAATACCTACATTTGTTACATTTGACTTTCATATCTCGTATTGAAATTTGTTTTAAAAGCTCTTTCTATCATATATTATATTGTTAATAATTCATAGAATTATAAGATTTATTTATAATTGAACACATATTTTCCATTGCATATTGTCATGAATTAAATGTATACATGTCTCTCATTCATAATATTCTAAAATATTATTTTCTATATAAATTCTAGATCAAAATATATATAAAAACAATGATACATCTACATCAAAAGATTCCAGTGAAGAAACACCTGTGAAACATGTATAATTATATTGAAGTGACATAAACAACATTCTCTATTTGAATATGCTCAACACACATATCAATATATACCTTCTTTATTATCTGAAATGTGTTCATAAGATAGGGTGTTTCTATAAATCATCATTCTTTCTACAGACATGAATTTTTACCAATAAATAAATATTTTCTGCCTTAATATTATTAAGTTAGTTTAAATTTAAATACAGAAATATCATCCGCACTTGATGGTTTTATTTGAGAAAATTGCATCAAAAAAGCTTTATAATTTATATGAAATACACTTTAGAATATATCTAGTTACAATTATTAATAATGTTCAGAAGGAAAGGCATAAATACACAAATCCAACCCTTACTTTAAATAAGAAGCCTCTTCCCATTTAGTAAAAAAAAAAAAAAAAAAAATTAAAAAGAACATTGTTATTGGTCTTCTGTTTAGGTCATTCAACCAATCAGATTCTCAATAAAACATAGACAGAAATCATTAACAAAGAGAAATATTCACATTACTGATGTTATTAAACCAAACATGTTATGTTTAACTCTAGAATATTGTAGCTATTTAAATATATCTAAATAGTTATTGATAACAGTAAACAAACATCATAATTAAGGATAAATACATACACAACATTATTAGAGGGATGTACTGCCACGAACATACAATTTCAATAACACACACAACCCTATCCTAGCAGCAGACTATCTGCCTGACGTGCTACACTACTCCATCAACATACAGCCATTGTCACACACCATTACAGCAGCACTTACAATGGAGCTTTCTTCAACAATACATCTTTCTATTCTCACTGAATAACCAAGGATATAATTATTAAAAAGGTAAGTTTTTATTCAATCTTTTATAATCTCAGTAAATCTGTAAGATATTGTTCTAACATATTTAATATTAACATGTGAACAAAGAGATTGAACAATAATTCAGGCATTTTTTCAATAATGTTGTCCATATTGTTTTATATCACAATTATTTGGCTGATGTTGGTTAAAATGTTTAATATTGTGACTTATTTCATATAAACAAAATTATGAGTATATAATATTTGAACAGTAACAGAGAACAGTCTATATAAGGTAATGTTGTATTGTATATTTGTTTGTTTTTGCTATGAGATGTGCTATTGTGTCTGTATAGTCGATGCTATATGCAAGATACGTTAATATATATATATATATAAGCAGTCTAAATAAGGCTCTGTTCTTGAGTGTGTTTGTTTTTGTTGTAAGGCAAATTTTTCATATAGAATATAAAGAAATATTCTGTGTTTAAATGTAATTATAGTGAGTAAATTGTTAGCAATGATGAAGTAATGTTTATGATGGACAAATGATGATTAGGAAGTGATGCCATGTATTATAAAAGTACAGCTTCATTTGAAATTGGTGAATTATGTTGTATATTTTTTAGCTATGTGTTTTATGCATCTTTTGCCTCCATGATTGAACATTTTTATTTATTTGCAATTACAATAAAAGTAACTAAAATTTATGGGAATATTTATTCAAGACACTTCAATCAAGATGTTGATCTTTATTATTTCCATCATTCGATTTTAAGAAGTCATTATAAGATTTACCATTATAATACAAAATATTATTTTCATTATAGGTTATATTTAGAGAATAAATATGCTACATATACAAATTTAGGTTCATAACATGTCTTCAGATTTTGCTTTCCTGTTTTCCTTTTTCATTATCATTTTTTAATGGAGTGTAGCTTTTTAGAGGGAGTCTGTATTTGAGTGAATGACTGATAGGAAGTGTGTTGTGTTGGCCCCTAATATAGTGTGTTACAGATAGATATAGCATTGATGTGACAGTTATGTTCTCTAACTAACCATGTTAGTTAGAGAACATAACTGTATTTGACTGGAACTTTATTTCATCAACCCCAGAAGAATGAAAGGCAAAGTTGACCTTGGTGTGATTTGAACTCAGAATGTAATGACTTGAAATAAATCCTAACAATATATTTTGTCTGACACTTAAATGTTTCTGCCTACTCACTTCCCTACTCAGATTTTTACTTTGCTGGCTTATATATATATTTCATGTGATATTCTTTGTTATGCCTGTGTTCCTATCATTGTTCCAATTTTATGGGAAAAGAAATATATAGAAATTAATTTCTATTATGATTCTACACCAATTATTGGCAGTACCGGTAGAGGGTTGGACACCATGCTTTGACGCATAGAGTTACGGCCCTTGCCATTCTGAGTTCAAATCCCGCCGATTTTAACTTTGCCTTTCATCCTTACAGGGTCGATAAAATAAAGTACCAGTAATGCACTGGGTAATTGCTGGCCTTGTGCCAAAAGTAGAAACAATTATTTTATTTCTAGATTCAGTTAGGTATTTTATCATATTCATGTCTAACTTCATTCAACAAAAACAATATACAAAACTAAGGAAAGCCTGTAATTTCTTCTGGGTATTCAAATTGATGAGACCACACATTTTGCTACCTTTCATAAGTTAAATGGATTCTAATCAGAATTTCTTGAATATATTTAGTGTCATTGCTATTGTGATTAAATTATATTTATTATCACTCTATATATCCTTAATTCTTATCAAATTCCATTGTATGTATGCAACAGGCCATAGCTGTCAGAAACCATCATTCTTTATTTATATGCTTGCTTATTTTATAATTACATTTTTCAAAAGTGTTTGCTTCCACTACAGTAAAAGTATATTTCCTTGGTAGTTGCTTTTTCACAGTCCATTTAGTTTATTTTAACTTATTTATTTTATTTTAAAACTGACATAGTTTCTTCAATATTTCTATGTTATTAAAGCATATTCACATTTATCTTCCCTCTCGCACTTAAGTCATCTGGCTCTATCCTACTGGTTTTCTTTCATAACAATTTTCCTGCATCTTGAATCCTAGGTATAACCAAAAATATTCAAGCAACATCAGTATAAGAACTCCACCAATATCCAGTGTGTGAAGGCACATGGCCTTGTAGTTAGGGTGTTGGACTCACAACCATTAGGTTGTGGGTTCAAATTCTGGATCAGGCAACTTATTGTATGTATCTTTGAATAAGATACTTCATTTCATGTTGCTCCACTCTTCTTAGCTGAAGAGACAGCAGCAACTTTTTCATGAAAAACTTGAGAATGAAACCTCCATGAGATGCAACCTCAGTGGAGGCCAGCTAAACCTATATTGGTGTGAGCTGTAACAACAACAATAATATCCAATACCATGTATGTCCTCCCATATTTTAATATAGTATTTACAAATTAATTATTATTTATTTATTTCTAAATAGTCCAAGAATCCATTAACTGCTTCAAGTTATCAATTTTTATAATTTGATATGTTCCTATATCCAAGGAATCACAAATGTATGAATATTGAAAAAAAAAACTATCTTATCTGAAGTAAATTTCACCAAAAAATCTTTAATATGCAACTTCATATATAATTACTTTCACTTTTCATTTGGGTGGGATTAATCTAGTGTTAATTGAAGAATACATGTTATATTTTTGTTGTTGTTGATGATGATTAGGCCCACATCAGTATAGACTGATTTAAACCGTTAGCATTTAAACCAGCCATATCTGGCCAGAATTCTCTCACTTCTTTCTGTTCAAACCGGCTGCAACCAGCCACTCATACTGATGTTAGGGTATTGTTCTCAAAATAAATAATATCAAATTCTCATAGATTCGATATCATGTGAGATAATTGAGTAAGATAAAGTGTTTTCCTCGAAAATATAATAGTAAATATAGAGTAATGTAAATGCTAAAGGGTTGAGAGTACACGTTTGTATTTTTAAGTTAAGTGTGCTAATTCATACAAATATCTTGAAAGAAAAGGAGAAACATTAGTGTGCGGTGGGAGAATTTAAAAAAAGACCCCAATGTTCACTTATGATTCTATTTCATATATGTTATTTGCATCTGGCAACATTTAATTTTATAATATAATCATTATTGTGAAATTGTATATTGAAATAATAAATAGATAATTTATCCTAAGGAAGTTACTATTAAAACTATTGATATTAGGTGTTTTAAAAACTGCTATATGAACACTGTTAAATAAAGACATCTCTACTACTAATTAATAATTATATTGAGGCATTTTTAGTAATGATGTAAAATAAAACATTATTTACTGGTTTACTTTTCCTGAAGTTCAATGTTGGGTTATTATTGATGACTAAACTCAATCAGAATGAAGAAAATTTGAGCCAGTAAAAAAAAAAAAACGATTAAAAAATGAAGACCTAACAATGACATGGTTTGAATTATTGGATCCTCAGTTAATATTCAGTATAATGAACATTTTTTTTTTATATATAAGATTAGACGCGTTATATTTTATTAATGATTTTACACATCATTTAGGGTTAGTAAAATACCCATTAAAATCAAAACTATGTAGACATTAAGCTACAGTATAAACATCTGTGTTATTGTAACCCAACAATCTTTCATCATAATATTACCTAATTTAATCTAGAAATTATAACAACTACTATATTATTAGAATAGCAATGTGGATAAGATATATTCTTAACATTTGTTAGACTTATCTCTTCAAAAGACTTACTTTCAATGAGAGATGAGATGTTTTGTCTATTCGATGCCATCCATACTTTTGACAGAATACAAATCAGTAGGTAATCTAACTTCTTATTGTCTTAATTTAGTGGAACTTTACACTATCATCGTCATACATTCTGTTCTTTTGCTAAAAAGTATCCAATCAATTTAGTGGTGAGGTAATTAAAACCATGAAGGGTTAAAATTCTCAAATTCATGATAAAATAATGGTTCACATAAAAGCCAATAGGTGCATCTGTAACATTACAAATACAAATTTGATTTACACAGTGCATTTCATGACCAGAAAACCTTCTCATATAAATTCCTTAGTGCTTTTCCCCATGTAGCAAATCATATTCTGCATTGATCTCACACTTGACTTGTTGGGAGATGCAAAATGGGTATTGTTGCATTTACCATTCCCATCACAGAGCTATACAACTACCCCAACTGAACTAGAAACCTGGCTTTAAACAAATATACTGAATATAGCTCATACTCTCCATTCTTATTAGCAACACTGCAGAACATCAGAACCAAACATCACAATTAGCAACATAACCACCCACACGGCTTTACAACCTTCACTGAAATGTAGAAGACACACTAAAGTAAAACAAGACATAAACATACATAGAGTGCTCATAGTTAGTATATTTGGTCAATACAAAGAAACAACATTTATATATAGAAAATATATTAGATACATCAAAGGTTATAACAAACATGCCTAGCTTCACAGTTTCTTTAAAAAAAGAACTATTAGGAACACAAGATAGCACAGTTTGAATTATAATAGGTATCACACAAGCCACCAACTACATGACAAACTATATCACTCAAGCACATCTATGATAACCCAGAACACTAACACAGCCCAACTTTTGAAATACTGTTTTTCTTTCCATTCAGTTCTATTGACTACAAAAGCATACACACAAGTATAGTAGCACTATCAAAAAGCCCTTTAGTTCTAAATACAGTTCATCATATTCCCAAATAGGGAAACCTTTCTGATCCTGCTAATTATTATCCAACATCTCAAAGAGGGTGGGAGCAGTCATATACAGCCACCTTCTCCCTCAGTTTGAATGTTTCACCTTTCTCAGTGATCCTTACTATTGTCTTCTTCATATAGGTAGGTCTATCAGAAACTTTTGTCACACATCAGTGATCTCTTTCCCTTGACAACTTCAGTGGGAACATATAAACTGTTCACATGTGAACTCCATAATAATATTCCTTACCTTTTGGATATGAGTTTTTGTGTGAGTGATCTCAACTTTAGTGTATCACAAGCTATTCCTTTTTTTTTTGTTAATGAATTTAATGTTATTTGTAACAATATACATTTCTCTGAACCATTTTTCATGGGTTACATGTACAGGTAACCTAGACACATTGAAGTGGATATGCATGCTTTCCATTTACAGGCATTTAAACAATATTTAAACATGATAAACCAGTGCCCTTCAACAGCACCCACTCTTCAACCACCATCCTATAAAAAAAGGTCATCTGACCGACTGACAGTGATACACTTACCAACATACTGCCAACATACCTTATGTTTCATTCCTGCAAAATCCCATCTCATATTGACTCCTGAATTTTCTAATTGTATCACCTCCAGCTAATGTTCTGTTATGGCAGTGAAACTCTACCTTGTTATACTCTTAGAAGAACATATTAAGCAGGTCAACCAATATATATTCCAAATTGGCGACTCTCAGTAACATTCTCTTCCTAGAACTTCAACACAAGTTATTCTGGTCTTGCACTATTGTCCCTACACACGGGGTAGATAGACCTTGAAATGTTATATAACCATTACTGATATATTTCATGAGGCTATAAACACAATTATATACCATATACTTTTACTAATCTTCAGGAAATGTACTAAAATTATAATTGAGAAATTTGTATTTTTGTTTCAGGGTCAATCCTCAGCATATCTGGACATCATTAACCAGTACCAACACAACAACAACTACAACAATATGTTACTGTCATTGTCCATTGTATTATCAATGGTACACTGTGTTCTGACCATCGATCTTACCTACCATGTGGAAGAAGAGAGAAGTCCAGGAACATATGTAGCAGACATTGCTGCTGATTCTAAACTTTTAGACAATGTTAAACCATCTGACCAACAATTGATAACATTCAGTCAATTTAAACGAAAGGTGGCACAGTTATTTAATGTCACCAAAACAGGTAAACTGTACACTGCTCAGACACTGGATGCAGAGAGGCTCTGTACATTTAACAAAGAATGTTCTAGAACAGTTAAGGTTGTTATTAATAAAGGAAGAAGTGTTACTAAAATATTAAAAATCAAAATAGTAATAGAAGATATCAATGATCATAAACCTGAATTTCCTAAGAAACAAATTTTTTTAAGGTTCTCAGAAACAGATGGAAAGGGCACAAAACAATCACTACCAAATGCCATAGACAAAGATATAGGTTTTCAAAACTCATTAATACAATATAAATTAAAATCCAAGAATGGAGAACCATTCTCTCTGTCAGTCTCTAAAAGAGCTGATGGTATTTCTTCTCTTAAAATAGTTTTAAAAGAATCATTAGACAGAGAAATCAAAGATACATATTTACTACAGGTCATAGCTAAAGATGGAGGTTCACCATCAAAAGAAGGTATTTTAAATATAAATATCTCTATAATAGATGTGAATGACAACCCACCAGTATTTTCTAAACCTCTATATAATATATCCATACAAAGTACACATCACAAATCTAAACCTATCATTGTTTTATCTGTAACAGATTCTGATTCTGGTGAAAATGGTAAAATTACTTTCCATTTCAGTCCAAAGACATCAGATCTAGCAAAAAGTTATTTCCAATTAAATGAAACCATTGGAAATATTTTCTTAAATAAATATTCAAGTTTAGGAAAAAAGAAAACCTATGAATTATTTATAGAGGCCAGAGATGGTGGTAGCCCCCCTCACAGTTCTATAGCAACAGTTCTGATAAATATTGTCAACCAACACAACAACCCTCCATCTATTGATATAGATTATGTTTCTGCTATCAATGACCACACAGCTACCATTTCTGAAGATATTAAAGTTGGTAGTTTCATTGCTTATGTGATGGTCACTGACAATGATGTTGGACAAAATGGAGAGGTCAGCTGTGATATCAAACATGATACATTCAAACTACAGTCAATGGGATCTAAAGAATATAAAATAGTTCTAAACAAACCAGTAGACAGAGAAACACAAGGACACTATAACATTCCTGTTTCATGTCAAGATAAAGGATTACCACCTCTTAAAAGTGTTAAAACTCTCTCTATCCAAGTGACTGATATCAATGATGTACAACCACAATTTACCAAAGATACATTCCAATTCCTGACCTATGAAAACAAAGATAAAGACTTCCCTATTGGTTTTGTCAATGCCACTGACCCTGACCTTGGATCTGCTGGACAACTCACATATTCTCTGATACATAAAGAAAAATCAAATCTACCATTTCTGATCACCAGTTATGGCTTTATTTCAGCCACCATGTCATTAGACAGAGAGAAACAAGATGTGTATAAATTTGAGGTTTTTGTCAAAGATAATGGAAGTCCATCTCTGAATGACACAGCTAATGTTGTTGTTGAGATTTTAGATCAAAATGACAATGTTCCATATTTCACCTTTCCTAGTGTTAACCCTTACACCCTAAATGTCCACTACCATCCCCAGAGTAAGAGTGACATCACAGTTTTGAGAGCATCTGATGGTGACAGTGGAAACAATGCTTTCCTCATATATGGAATCATACAAGGAAATAATAAACAGTTGTTTACTATGAACTCACACAGTGGTGCTTTATCCTTCTCCAGACAAGTTTATCTAAATGATGCTGGAAGTTATGAACTAAAGTTTGTTGTAAAAGACAGTGGTAGTCCAGTTCAGTCATCAACAACTAGTGTGACTTTGGTATTGGCTGTTAGTAATGAGACATCACCAATGTTGAAAAGTGTACCTATACAATCTTCAGGTAGAGTCCATATGACATGGGTTATTATCATTGTATCATCAGCAGTAATAGTATCAGTGGCTATTGTTGTTTCTATAACACTGTGTATAATGAAATGTATTAAACACAGAGATAACACAGCTACTACAACAAAGACTACAGCATACCAAGGTAGAACAGAGATGAAACAATTGTTGTATCAGTCTAACAATCCTGTTGCTATGTCAAGGAATACAGAAGAGATGATAAAAAGAAATATATATTCTGAGAGATCAAAGAGTGAATGTTATTCAGAAGGTCAGCTACAGAATAAATATGAAGCTTCAGTTCAGTCAAGAACTTTACCAAAACCTACCCCAGTAAGTGAAAAGATTAAAATATTTTCTCTCTTCTCTCTCTATCTTTATTGTCTGTTATTCATTTGTTTATCAAATTTCTTTTGTCACACATTCTGTTACCTCCTCAATGATTATCTGTTTTGTCTCTCCTCTTTTTCCTGGTCTTAAACCTCTACTCCATCTTGTTTTGTTTGTTTTGTGGTGCCTATTTGTGTTTCGTATATACACACACACACACACATATATCATCACCGTTTTGCGTCAATTTTTCCATGCTAGCATGGGTTAGACGAGTTGTCATGTTGTGGGCAATGCTAGGTCAGGTTACCATGTCTTGCACATACAGAACTGATTTTGGCTTGGTTTCTACAGCTGGATCATCATCATCATCTTCGTTTAACATCCATCTTCCATGCTAGCATGGGTTAGATGCCCTTCCTAACACCAACCTCATTTACAGTAAGTACTGGGTGATTTTTTTTGTGTCACCAACATGACCACCTTACTATGTGGATTGGATGCTTTTTGTCATGACACCTACACTACCACTTTACAGTGCGGGCTGGGCGCTATTTGCTGTGTCACCATCATGATCACTTTACAGTGTAGGCTGCGGGCTTCACTGGATGTATACCTTCTTCTACTCTTGTGAGAGATGTATAGGAGGGTCCATTCCAATGTAGTCTCCTCTCCGGCACACTGCATCCGATTCCTCCTATGACTGGTTTCTCTGTCAGTTCGTTGATGTTTCGCCGTTCTCGTATATTACTATTATACATGCATCGGCACATGCAAGCTTAATTCCTTTCCTATCTACGCAAGTCTTCTGCACACAGAGCCCATGTCTCACTACCAAGCAGCATTGCTGTTTGTATGCATGCATCATACATTCTGCCTTTCAATTTGAGGGAAAAGCCTTTCGCAGCTTAGCTGCCTGAACTTCTTCCATCCTGTTCTTTGGCTACTGTGCTTTCAGAACACCCAAAGATAAACAATAAGATTATTTTAACAATGTTTTATCTTCAATAATATAGTCCAATATTAAATTGTAAACTACATGTTTATTGTAACTAGGATTGTTTGATGTCTCCTCACATTTCTCTTGGTTTGTTTGTCAACAGAAATATTGTCAACCTGTTGTTGTGACATCAAGTGATGATGCTGTGGAAGATAATCCTCCTATAGTTTGTAACTATACATCAGATACAATGTCATCTAAGAGAAGTAGTAGACGTGTATTGAATGCAGGTGACACAAAACATTATGAAGAAATACCAGGAATATCAGGTTAATATCTTAAATATAGATATTTATTAACAATCATTTTTGGCATATTTTGAATTTGTAGTTAGTATGAATGAATTTTCTCATTTACTCATTTGGTTCCTAGAAATTCTGAGAAGCTTTTATCTTATTGAGGTGTTTGTTATTTATTTTGATATAATTAACATAATTTTGTAGTGTGTATTTCTTTTGTAAATTAGAATTAATAATGGTATGGTAATTGAAAAAACATTTTATTAAATCTTTTTTCTTTTTAATTTTCAGATCAAAACATATATAAAAACAATGATACATCTACATCAAAAGATTCCAGTGAAGAAACACCAGTGAAACATGTGTAATTATATTAGGGAAGTGACATACACACACACATATATATATATACACATACATACATATACACACAATTAGATGTGTGTGTGTGCATTAGAATAAGTATGTTAATAAGTTACCTAAAGACAAATTTCTTTAAGCAATGGAATGTAATTTTATTAACATAGCAATAAATATAATTTTGAATGAAAATAATAACTCAAATATGTAAGGAAAATGTGATGAAATTAGTTTTCTACATTACTAATGTTCTTAAGAAAAGCATGAACATCACTTAATCTAATTCTTACCTGCTATAAATATACAGCCTCCTACAAATCAATACTAAAGAGAACATTGTCATTGGTCTTCTGTTTAGGTCATTCAACCAATCAGATTCTCAATAAAACATAGACAGAATTCATTAACAAAGAGAAACATTGACATTACTGATGTTATTAAACCAAATATGTTATGTTTAACTATATAGAATATTATAGCTATTTAAATATATTTCTATATATATGTAAATAGTTATTGATAACAGTAAACAAACATCATATTTAAGGATAAATACATACACAATATTATTAGAGAGATGTACTGCCACAAACATACAACTCCAATAACACACACAACCCTATCCTAGCAGCAGACTATCTGCCTGACGTGCTACACTACTCCATCAACATACAGCCATTGTCACACACCGTTACAGCAGCACTTACAATGGAGCTTTCTACAACAATACATCTTTCTATTCTCACTGAATAACCAAGGATATAATTATTAAAGAGGTAAGTTTCTATTTAATCTCATTTTATATACTAAATCTCAGTGAATTTGTAAGATATTTTTCTAACCTATTTAATATTAACAAGAGAACAAAGAGATTGAACAATATCATATATATATTTCATTAATATTGTCCATATTGTTTTATTTCACAACTAATGAGATGTTTTTGGTTAAAATGTTTAATATTGCTACTTTATTCCATAGAAACATTATTATTTGTGTTTATATAATGTAGTGTTATAGTGTACATTTGTTTTTGCTATAAGATGTCCTGTTGTGCCTGTATAGTAGATGGTATATTCAAGGTATATTAAGATATTAGATATATAATGTAAATATATTTGTTAAATGTATTCAAATCTGGTTATGATGTATAGTTTGTTAGTTGTAATGCAGCAGTGGTGTGTTGTAGACTTTAGTTAGGGTAATGGCAGACAGACTAAGGTTTTACAGCTGTCATGAAGGGAAATGGCAGCATATATTGTGATGGTCTGACTGTATTTTAGATAGGTGATATTGCAAATATATGTATTTTATACATTTCTCTTATGATGTATTTTTTTCTTAAATTATATGTCCACATTTTAATAAGTCATTGTACTTTTACAATGTCAATAAATCTAAATTTATTTGAAAATTTCATACCCAAGTAAATTCAAGCAAAATTTTAAATCTTTCTTACATTATTTTTCTTTTTTGTGAATAATAATATTTCCATAATTCATTTATATTTTTATATTATTACATGATTAAATATTATCATAATAATATAATTTTCATCATAGATTATTTTGTATAAGGAGAATTAACTATATTGTATATAGAAATATAAATTCAAAATGTGTTTTTCAACATGTTAGTAATCTGTTTACTTTTTAATGCAATTTACATTTTTTCATTTCATGTAATTTTCTTTTGTTTGTGAATGTAAAGGCAGCTGCCTTAGTGGTTAGGATATAGAGCAGTGTGTTGTGTCTTTGCACAGTACAGTTTATTTCTCGTCACTTCAGTCAACTCAGCTGGCAAACGTCTTGTACCTGTAATTCAAGGGGCCAGCTTTGTTACACAGTATGTCAAATTGAATCTCTCTGAGAATTATGTTAAGGATGCTCTTGTCTATGGAAAACTCTGCAACTAACACATTAATTTCATGAACAGACAGTTTCATTGATTGAATCAACTAGAGCATTCATTGTCATATCTGACAGTGGTCCAGCTACAGCACATCCTAGGAATAACATGTTTTCAATTAAACTGAAGTAGGTTTCACTAAAATACCTTTAATATGGATCGATATTATGTATAACTTGGAATCTTATTTGTATTATTTTAGTGATTAATCAATGTTTCATTCAAGAATACAAGTTTACGCTGTGTTGTTTCCCTGATTACTAGAAGAATATAAGTTTATTTTTTCACTTAGTGTGGATATAGATATACATTACTGAAAATAGAATTACAAATGAGTATGTTGTGGGTGGAACAAAAAGTAATCACCACTAATATTTACTTCTTTCTATTTTATATATTTCCTTTCTATCTACAGCCACATTTATTTTTAAAATGAAATCGTTATCATGAAACTGCTTCTTTTTCTTTTCTGCAAATTGTTTGTTGATAAGTTGGGCATCCAGCCTTAGAAAGCTTGCCAAACAAAGGGTCTGAAGGGCTTCTCAGTTATGTCAGTCAACTTCCCTAGTGATGGTGATCTCCACAATAAATGTATTCAGTACTCTTTGTAAACTGGTTGGTAATAGGAAGGATATTTAGCCATAGAAAACATGCCAAACAAAGGGTCAGGATGACTTTTTAGCCATGTCAAAGACATGAGAACCTTCCTAGTAATGATAAACTAAGCTAAATGTAGGTCTCCAATCTATCTGAGAGGTCAGTAGCTCTGCTTGACTTCTGACTTGGTGTGTGAAGACCCTTGTTAGCAAGAGAGACAGATGTTAAAGATGATGATGATGAGAATCTCAGTGTACGTGAACCAATGTGTTAATTATTTCACATGTTATATTAAGAAGTAATAAGTTTATTTCTGAATAGAACAAATACACTTCTACATAAGTCTTCTGGATTGTTGTTATACTAAATCATCATCATCATTATCATCATCATCTTCATTTAACGTCCATCTTCCACGCTAGCATGGGTTAGACTAAATATTATACACTATTTGATAATGAAACATGAGTGGCCTGTAGATGTAGGCTCAACTTCTTCCTCATGCCCAGTCTATAAATAAACAATCATAGACAACAGCAATTACTAATGTCTGAAGAGAAGAGTCATTATTCTCATGAATATGAAAACTGTGATAACTGTCATTAATAGTATGACATGTAATTGATGAGTTTTACAAACCAACTAGATTTTCAAAATTGACTTTTTGGATGAGGCAGTTAAATGCTGACATGCCTACCAGAAGCAATTAGAAATGAATTTTACTACAAATAATATTTTAAGTTTAATTAGATATCAGGTCATGCATGCAACATATTTCCTAATGAAATTAACTGAAAACAAACTAATTCTAAAGATTCTATTTGTCAGAAGCTCACATTATATACTATGATGTTCATCTTTATACATTAAGAATATAATTTGTGAAAATATGTCACAAATTGATAATTTATCCCAAGGGAAACATCATGGTTATCTGCAACCATTGGGTTGCATATGACACCATTGACATGAGTAGTTTCATAGACCCCTCCCCCATACCAGTATTGTTGACTGAAGATATCTCTTTCATTAATTGATGATGTATGTTCAAACATTTTTAACAATGAAGTAAAATACAACATTACTATTGGGGGTAATCAATCACAATTGAATGAAAGAGATGTTAGTTGGATGGATGGGAGAAGAGGAAATATAGTTAGAAATAATTATTTAACAACCTAGAAACCTGGTCCAAATCACATAAGCAAAATGCACCATCTACTAAAATAACATCTCCCTTCATAACATCATTTACTATAAATCAATCACACTCAATAAACATACCAGACATAAATAATTGACAAAAATACTAGGAATTATATAATTTTCAGTACATATAGAATATGTAATAAAGAAGAGGGAAATGATACTAGATATATATCTAGAGCACTCACAATCTCATAAAGAGATGAAATGATAGTATGCTTACAAATTTTAGATCTATTATAGATTATGTCAATTCTGAGGGGACACATGCACAAAACTGGCCATCTATACTTAGATAACAAAAATATTCAAAATGAATGATGTGCAATAACAGAGTATGGTGCCACATACGCTCTCAAACCCTGTTACTTCAAATACAGCAAATGACTTACAAAGTCTACAAACATTGCCACTCATTTACAGGTAAGGCTGTTAACAAAATAATATACCATTTTGTTTTATTATCTATGTGTAATGTACATTAATTATAATTAAGGTAATAATACTCTGTTTCAGGTTCAATACTCAAGATATCTGGCCATCTTTAACTGGTACCAAAACATCAACAACTACAATATGTTACTGTCATTGTCTATTGTATTATCAATGGTCCACTGTGTTCTGACCATAGACCTTACCTACCATGTGGAAGAAGAGAGAAGTCCAGGAACATATGTAGCAGACATTGCTGCTGATTCTAAACTTTTAGACAATGTTAAACCATCTGACCAACAATTGATAACATTTAGTCAATTTAAGCGAAAGGTGGCACAGTTATTTAATATCACCAAAACAGGTAAACTGTACACTGCTCAGACACTGGATGCAGAGAAACTGTGTTTTTTCAACAAGGAATGTTCTAGAACTATGAAAATTATTATAAAGAAAGTAGAAACTTTCACAAAAATATTAAAAGTCAAAATAGTAATAGAAGACATCAATGACCATCAACCAGACTTTCCTATGAAGAGTGTCAACATACACTTTGATGAAAATGATAGCAAAGGTTCTAAAGTATCAATACCAAATGCCATAGACAAAGATGTAGGGTTTCAAAACTCCTTAATACAATATAAATTAAAATCCAAGAATGGAGAACCATTCTCTCTGTCAGTCTCTAAAAGAGCTGATGGTATTTCTTCTCTTAGAATAGTATTGAAAGATTCATTAGACAGAGAAATCAAAGATAAATATTTACTACAGGTCATAGCTAAGGATGGAGGTTCACCATCAAAACAAGGTATTTTAAATATAAATATTTCTATAATAGATGTGAATGATAACCCACCCGAGTTTTCTAAACCTCTATATAATATATCCATACAAAGTACACATCACAAATCTAAACCTATCATTGTTTTATCTGTAACAGATTCTGATTCTGGTGAAAATGGTAAAATTACTTTTCATTTCAGCCCCAAAACATCAGATCTAGCCAAAAGTTATTTTCAGTTAAATGAAACCAGTGGAAATATTTTCTTAAATAAATATTCAAGTTTAGGAAAACGAAAAAGTTATGAGCTATTTATCGAGGCCAGAGATGGGGGCAGTCCTCCTCTTAATTCCATAGCAACAGTTCTAGTAAATGTTGTTAACCAACACAACAACCCTCCATCTATTGATATAGATTATGTTTCTGCAACCAATTATAACTCAGGAACCATTTCTGAGAAGATCAAAGTTGGTAGTTTCATTGCTTATGTGATGGTCACTGACAATGATGTTGGACAGAATGGAGAGGTCAGCTGTGATATCAAACATGATACATTCAAACTACATTCAATGGGATCTAAAGAATATAAAATAGTTCTAAATAAACCAGTAGACAGAGAAACACAAGGACACTATAACATTCCTGTCTCATGTCAAGATAAAGGATTACCACCTCTTAAAAGTGTTAAAACTCTCTCTATCCAAGTGACTGATATCAATGATGTACAACCACAGTTTACCAAAGATACATTCCAATTCCTGACCTATGAAAACAAAGATAAAGACTTCCCTATTGGTTTTGTCAATGCCACTGACCCTGACCTTAGATCTGCTGGACAACTCACATATTCTCTGATACATAAAGAAAAATCAAATCTACCATTTCTGATCACCAGTTATGGCTTTATTTCAGCCACCATGTCATTAGACAGAGAGAAACAAGATGTGTATAAATTTGAGGTTTTTGTCAAAGATAATGGAAGTCCATCTCTGAATGACACAGCCAATGTTGTTGTTGAGATTTTAGATCAAAATGACAATGTTCCGTACTTCACCTTTCCTAGTGTTAACCCTTACACCCTAAATGTCCACTACCATCCCCAGAGTAAGAGTGACATCACAGTTTTGAGAGCATCTGATGGTGACAGTGGAAACAATGCTTTCCTCACATATGGAATCACACAAGGAAATAATAAACAGTTGTTTACTATGAACTCACACAGTGGTGCTTTATCATTCTCCAGACAAGTTTATCTAAATGATGCTGGAAGTTATGAACTAAAGTTTGTTGTAAAAGACAGTGGTAGTCCAGTTCAGTCATCAACAACTAGTGTGACTTTGGTATTGGCTGTTAGTAATGAGACATCACCAATGTTGAAAAGTGTACCTTTACAATCTTCAGGTAGAGTCCATATGACATGGGTTATTATCATTGTATCATCAGCAGTAATAGTATCAGTGGCTATTGTTGTTTCTATAACACTGTGTATAATGAAATGTATTAAACACAGAGATAACACAGCTACTACAACAAAGACTACAGCATACCAAGGTAGAACAGAGATGAAACAATTGTTGTATCAGTCTAATAATCCTGTTGCTATGTCAAGGAATACAGAAGAGATGATAAAAAGAAATATATATTCTGAGAGATCAAAGAGTGAATGTTATTCAGAAGGTCAGCTACAGAATAAATATGAAGCTTCAGTTCAGTCAAGAACTTTACCAAAACCTACTCCAGTAAGTGAAAAGATTAAAATATTTTCTATCTTTACTTTATATGTAAAAGATAAACAATAAGATTATTTTAACAATGTTTTATCTTCAATAATATAGTCCAATATTAAATTGTAAACTTGATGTTTATTGTAACTAGGATTGTTTGATGTCTCCTCACATTTCTCTTGGTTTATTTGTCAACAGAAATACTGTCAACCTGTTGTGGTGACATCAACTGATGATGCTGTGGAAGATAATCCTCCTATAGTTTGTAACTATACATCAGATACAATGTCATCTAAGAGAAGTAGTAGACGTGTATTGAATGAAGGTGATATGAAACATTATGAAGAAATACCAGGAATATCAGGTTAATAATTACTTTATTTATATTCAACATCATCACCGTTTTACATCCGTTCTTCCATGCTAGCATGGGTTAGACGGGTTGTCCTGTTGTGGGCAGCGTCTGGTCGGCTGACCATGCCTTGCTCATACAGGAACTGATTTTGGCTTGATTTCTACAGCTGGATGGCCTTCTTAACACCAACCTCATTTACAGTGAGTGCTGGGTGCTTTTTGTCATGGCACCTACACGTCCACTTTACAGTGTGGGCTGGGTGCGTTTTTGCCATGGCACCTCCACGACCACTTTGCAGTGGGAGGGTGTGGGGGCATATTGTCTATATGCTTCAGCTTGTACCCATGGGAGGTCGGGTACTCTGTATTACTGCGTGACGCCAGAGGTCACGGTCGTGTGTCATCGCCTTTGAGAGGTGTAATTGGGTAAGGTCGGCTTTTATCACCTCATCCCAGGTCTTCTTGGGTCTCCCCACTCCACGGTTTCCATTGACTTCTAGTGCTCTGCACCTTTTTATGCAGCTGTCATCCTTCATATGCATCACATGTCCATACCAGCGCAACCGCCTCTCCTGCACACAGCATTTGATTTCTCTTATGCTCAGTCTCTCTCTCAATTCATTTATGCTTTGCCGTTCGCATATATTACTATTACACATCCATCGGAGCATGCAGACTTCGTTTCTTTCTAATCTACATAAGTCTTCCACCTTCAGCGCCCAGGTCTCACTACCATGTAACATTGCTGTTCGGATACACGCATCATACAGTCTGCCTTTCATTTTGAGGGAAAAGCCTTTTGCAGCTAGCAGTGACAGTAGTTCCCTGAATTTCTTCCATCCCGTTCTTACCCTAGTTATTGTACTTTCTGAACACCCACCTCCGCTGCTAATTCGGTCACCTAGGTAGCAGAAGCTGTCTACTGTTTCTACAGAGCCCTCCCAGAGATTGGTGGTACTTGTTTCCTGTGGCTGTATGCTGCTTGCTGTCCCAGCACAGCTGCTACATGTGAAGCCTACATTCTTAATTAAGCTTCCTGAGATCCCGCTACATCTCTTGTGTACCCATTGTTTGCATTTGGGGCAGAGAATGGAGTTTCTACCTACACCTTTCCTACATACTGAGCAAGGCCATTTCTCTGAGGGGATCTGGGTTCTGTTTTCTCGTCTACTTACAAGGACCTTAGTCTTTGTCATGTTGACTTTGAGACCCTTTCTTTCTAGTCCCTGCTTCCAAGTTTGGAATTTTTTCTCTAGTTCTACCATAGATTCAGCTATAAGTGCAAGATCATCTGCATACAGGAGTTCCCATGGGCATCCGGTCTTAAACTCCTCCGTTATTGCCTGCAGGACTATGATGAACAGGAGAGGGCTAAGAACAGAGCCCTGGTGGACACCAACCTGTACGCTAAATTCCTCGCTATACTCATTGCTAATCCTAACTTTGCTGACTGCTCCCCTATACATGGCTTGTACAGCTTTCACAAGCCATTCATCTACTCCTAGTTTTCTAAGAGCCCACCAGATTACAGCACGTGGAACTCTGTCAAAGGCTTTCTCGAGATCGACGAATGCCAGGTAGAGTAGCTTACTCTTAGCTAGGTACTTTTCCTGTAACTGCCTCACAAGTAAGAGGGCATCAGTGGTGCCTCTTCCTGGTACAAACCCAAATTGCATCTCATCTAGTTTCACCTGGTCCCTAATCAACTGTGCTATAACTCTTTCTGTTACTTTCATGACCTGGTCCATCAGCTTTATACCTCTATAGTTTCCTCTATCTAGTGCATCACCTTTACCTTTGTAGCAGTTGACAATGATGCTACTGCACCAATCTTTTGGTATGACACCTAGTATTACCTGGTTAACAATACGTGTGGTTATAGTGTGACCTACAGACCCAGATGCCTTCAGCATCTCGGCAGCTATACCCGATGGACTGGTTGCCTTCCCCATCTTCATATCTTTGATTGCCTTACTTACTACGTTGCTGCTGACTTGTACTGCTGGCCCCTCTATAGGATCTACTTTGAGTAGGGTCTCTTCTTCCCATGCATTCTCCTCATTTAGTAATCTATCATAATGGCTCTTCCATCCATCTTTCTTCTCAGCACTTGTGAGGGCAAGCTCACCTTTATCATTCTGGATACACTTCTCTCCAATGACATCACAATTCTCTCTGACACACTGCCTCGCAATATTGAACACCTCCTGTTTCTGGTCCTCACGTTGCAAAACATGCTTGGATTTTCTATCCTCTGCTTCCCTCCTAGCTAAGTATACTTGTCGCCTAGCTTCCCTCTTGGTCTCTATGTAACGTACCCTGCTTCCCCTGTTCTTCCATTCTTTCCATGCCTGTCTCTTGGCCTTAACTGCCTCATCTACCTTATTGTTCCACCACCAAGTCACTCTCCTCCTGCTTGTGGTCTTACTCCAACCACAGATCTCATCCGTCGCCTCTAGTAAATTATTCTTTAGGAACTCCCACTGCTCTTCTACATTGAATGTCTCTATCTGTTCTTCTTTACTGTCATAGGCGTCGAGTAAACTATCTTTAAATCTGTTACTGGCTGAGGGGTCTTTCAGCTTCCAGATCTTTCTTATCCTGGTTGGCCTCTGTTTCCAGGTTCATCTAGTTCTGACCGTGAGGTCGCTGACAACTAAGCTATGTTGGGAGGTACTTTCCTCACCAGGGAAGGCTTTTGTGTTTACAACCGTCCATCTATCACGCCCTCTGATAAGGATAAAATCTTTCTGACTAGAATGCTCCCCTGATCTATAGATGATCAGATGGTTGTCGGGTTTTTTGAAGTTTGTGTTACATATCGACATGTCATTGGCGTCGCAGAATTCTAGAAGTCTGAATCCTTCTTCATTTCTTGTGCCAACCCCATGACCTCCATGGACTCTATTGAAGCTGTCACAGTGTTTACCTACGTGTCCGTTGAAATCTCCTGCAATGATTAGGAAGTCATTGTCGTTTGTTAGAGCAGTAGTGTGCATTAGGGACTCGTAAAACCTATCCTTAAGTTCGTCTGGCAACCCCGATTGGGGTGCGTAAGCTGATATTATTGTGGTAATTGTTTTATTTAGGACTAGTCTGAGTTTAATGATTCTTGCATTTACTCTGTTCACTGAGATTACTTTATCTACCCACTTGTCAGCTAGGAGAATACCTACACCCCGCATCCCATTGTCATTTCCCACCCAGAAAAATTTGTAGCACTGACTTTTCCTACAAGGACTCTAGCAAATATATATTATATTTTAGAATTAACAACCATTTCTTTAATGTGTAATTAATGTGAATGAATTTGGTCAATTGTACAAGAGCTTCCTAGAAATTCTATTCTCCTAAGAAATTTGAGAATACATATATGATACCATTATGTTATTTGTTTTATATTTTCATATTGTTTTGTAAATTGAAGAATTAATAACAAACCTGATTTGAAGAACTTCTTTTAAAATTGCATGTTGTATTGAAATTCCAAAATAATTAAACCCATGCTAGCATGGAAGATGGACGTTGAATGATGATGATGATGATGGTTACTATTTTAGAAAATCTTTGACTAATAAGAACTTTTACTTGCTTTTCTGTAATACTGAAATATATTTATCTGAGTCATTTTAATATAAAACTGTAATTTGTATCTAAATTCCAGAACAAAATATATACAAAAACAAGGATACATCTACATCAAAAGATTCCAGTGAAGAAACACCAGTAAAACATGTATAATTATGCTATTGAAGTCACATCACTACATTTCTTTGTGTAAATGTAAGAATTATAGTGTTTACTACAAATCAAACATACCAACACACATACACAGACACACACACATATATATATATATATATGTATATATATATATATATATATAAGTAGAAGGGGTATTTAATTTGTTGGAAGTCCGACAAATATAAATGTTTATAACTGATTTAGAGCACTCAACAGATTACTGGAGTAAATATTCAATGATATTAAATAAATGGAAACTATATTTATAAAACCATATTTATTTTATTATATATATTTCAAGGGTGCCAAGACAACATTGGTACGCTTTCATCAGATAAAATACAAAGTTTGTTTTATAAATAGAGACATACCCATGAAAATCATACCTTATCGGTTGGAAATTCACTGGGTATGTCTCTATTTATAAAACAAACTTTGTATTTTATCTGATGAAAGCATACCAATGTTGTCTTGGTACCCTTGAAATATATATAATTGTTCCTACTTTAGGCACAAGGCCAGCAATTACTCAGTGCATTACTGGTACTTTATTTTATCGACCCCGTAAGGATGAAAGGCAAAGTCAACCCTTGAAATATATATAATAAAATAAATATGGTTTAATAAATATAGTTTCCGTTTATTTAATATCATTGTGTGTATATATATATATATATATATATATATATATATAAAGATAACAATTTAAATAAATGATCAAAGACTCTATTTCCTTACAATAGAATGTATGTTTATTTAAGTATGAATAAATATAATCTTTAGTGAAAATATTAATTTCAAGAAAAATAATATAGTTTTCAATAATCCAAATATATATATATAGGAAAGGCATTAATATCACTGAATCTCTTTCTTATCTACTGTAAATATGCAGCCTTCTATTTAGTCAAAACAAGTCAATATTAAAGAGAACATGTGCCATTGGTCTTCTGTTTAGGTCATTCAACCAATCAGATTCTCACTAAAACATAGATAGAAATCACTAACAAAGAGAAACGTTACTGGTGTTATTAAACCAAACATTTATGTTATGTTTAACTATATAGAATATTGTAGCTATTTAAATATATTTCTATATATATGTAAATAGTTATTGATAACAGTAAACAAACATCATATTTAAGGATAAATACATACACAATATTATTAGAGGGATGTACTGTCACAAACATACAACTTCAATAACACGCACAACCCTATCCTAGCAGCAGACTATCTGCCTGACGTGCTACACTACTCCATCAACATACAGCCATTGTCACACACCATTACAGCAGCACTTACAATGGAGCTTTCTACAACAATACATCTTTCTATTCTCACTGAATAACCAATGATATAACTATGAAAGAGGTAAGTTTCAATTTAATCTCATTTTATATACTAAAGTCTCAGTAAATTTGTAAGATATTGTTCTAACATATTTAATATTACCTTGAGAACAAAGAGATTGAACAATAATTCAAACATATTTTTCAGTAATGTTATTTATATTGTTTTATATCACAATTTTAACTTTGTTCTAAGCATCAGGACTTTATTTCATAGAAATAATATTCTGTGTCTCTAGAATATTTGTTACAGCTATTGATCAGTAACAATAGAGAGTAGTCGATATACTGTAGTGTTGTAGTGTATGTTTGTTTTTGTTGTAATGAAGATGTTATATTATATCTGTATAGTTGATGGTTTATAAAAGATATGTTAACATATTTAGTATAAGATATGAAGAAATATTCTACAATGTATTTAAATCTGGTTATAGTGGATATATTGTTAGCAAGTGATAAGGTAATAATGTGTTAAAGAAATGGGCATGGCATAATGGCAGACATATTAGAATTCACAGCTGTCTGGCCATGAAAGAAAATAGCTCTATGTTGTCGTAGATTATAAACATATTGTTAGGTATCACCTTTGCTTTTAAGTTGGTTCAGTCTAAAAATATTTTAGATTCTAATTAAAAAAGATTTATAAATGTTTGTAAAAAATATTTGTTTAGTTTAGAATATATATTAAATATGCTTTGAGAGAAAATTTAATTATGAACGTTAATCACACTTTTATCATTTTCTATTCTTTGGTATATTATTTAAATTGATATTAAATCTTATTAAATTAATATCATATACGATATCATTTATTGAAATAGTAATGTACTATGTATAAATCATAAGAATTATTGAAAGATATTTATAAAATAGTTGAAACTTACTTATTTTGCTATATAAATCAGAAAAAACTATAGTTCCTTGAAATGAGGTGTACATATGTGCTTTTACTCTTCCAATCATTTACTACATAAAACTGCATAAGGAAAACATTATTGAAAAAATACAAAACAACTCAATGCATAGATCACATTAAGAATTCTGGCATTTACTCTGATATTGAACATTTTTATAATAATCTGTCCACTAGTAAAGATACTATAAACATTTGAATTGATGAATACATTTCAAAATATTTTCTGATAAATAATTTACAGATATTAAGAGCTAAATGTGTATTTGTCATATGGGTCATTCCATTGAAATTCTGCAGAGGTCTTCATATTTTCTTCAAATTTTCGTTATTTATTACTTTCCATGAGAGAAGTAGTACCTTATATGGTTTCAACTCTGTAATAAGCAGTTATGGGTTCAAAAATTAAATTTTTTAAATGCCTTTTTTTCACTTTTTCCATATTTTAAACTCCTTGATGCACTGGTAACTGAATTCAAGTGTTCTGTCCAGTTTCCAAGCCATACTTCATGATGGGATGCTTAACAGTTGTTGTTATTCAGTAACAGCCACCTAAACATTGATTTTTTCAAAAATAGCCCCCAAGACTCAGATTTTTCAAACTTTCAGTGAACATTTTTTTTTTAATGGCCAACTTAAAGCAATTGGCTTTTAGTATCTGAGTGACTTCAGATGGTGAATATTAACAAAATCATGTTCCAAAGGCATAGGATGAAAGCCACATGGAGTAATAGGTCCCTAAAAATCAAATAAATTCAATATTTTTAAAATTTTATTAATTGCACTAATCTTTAAATGACCATAAAATTTGATTGATACTGTGGAACTGAAATTTTAGTAATTACTTCTCTCATGAATACTAATAAATGGGAAAATTTTTTTTATAATCTGAAGACCTCCAAGACAGACCCCTGTTGAATTTTTCTGGAATGACCTGTATACATCATCATAATGTCAATATATGAGATCAAATTGCCTCACATCTTTCTGAAATAGATAAATGAAATAGCCGACAAGTACTAGGATTAATTATCTTTCTTTCTCTCTCTCTCTATGTTGTACCACCAGAAGTTAATAGTTTCATCATCAGTTGCCTAAAGTCTTTGTTGTTCATATAATGAAAGGAAAAAGATCAATCAAGTAATAAAGAGCAAATAATTGTGAAATCCATTCTTTTGGTAGAAAATAGATTTGGGGTTAAATCTAAGAAAAGATTTGTATTTCAGAGAGGAATATGCTACTAAAGTGTGTTGAGGTTAACACTTTGAAGCTTTTTGATGAATTAGAGTCTTCTTAGAGTGTTTTTTTATATAGATTAAATTTTGTAATTGCTTCGACAATAATAATGCATTTTTTAGTTGTGTGTAATCTGTCTCACATCTTAATTTTCTTCATTGTTTTCATTATTATTAATGAGAGAATTGATTTTCTGTTTTAGATACAATCCTCAGGACATCTGGACATCTTTAACTAGTCCCAACGCATCTAGGCTTAAACCAGTACCAACACGTCAACAACAATATGTTACTGTCATTGTCTATTGTATTATCAATCGTTCACTGTGTTCTGACCATAGACCTTACCTACCATGTGGAAGAAGAGAGAAGTCCAGGAACATATGTAGCAGACATTGCTGCTGATTCTAAACTTTTAGACAATGTTAAACCATCTGACCAACAATTGATAATATTCAGTCAATTTAAACGAAAGGTGGCACAGTTATTTAATATCACCAAAACAGGTAAACTGTACACTGCTCAGACACTGGATGCAGAGAAGCTTTGTACATTCAACAAAGAATGTTCTAAAACTGTTAAAATTTTAATGAAGAAAGTGGAAACTTTTACAAAAATATTGAAAGTTAAAATAATCATAGAAGACATCAATGATCATCAACCTGAATTTCCAAAAAGACAAATTTCTCTAATGTTCTCAGAAACAGATGGAAAGGGCACAAAACGAACATTACCAAATGCCATAGACAAAGATGTAGGTTTTCAGAACTCATTAATACATTATAAATTAAAATCCAAGAATGGTGAACCATTCTCACTGTCAGTCTCTAAAAGAGCAGATGGTATTTCTTCTCTTAAAATAGTTTTAAAAGAATCATTAGACAGAGAAATCAAAGATACATATTTACTACAAGTCATAGCTAAAGATGGAGGTTCACCATCAAAACAAGGTATTTTAAATATAAATATCTCTATAACAGATGAGAATGACAACCCACCAGTATTTTCTAAACCTCTATATAATATATCAGTACAAAGTACACATCACAAATCTAAACCTATCATTGTTTTATCTGTAAAAGATTCTGATTCTGGTGAAAATGGTAAAATTACTTTTCATTTCAGTCCAAAGACATCAGATCTAGCAAAAAGTTATTTCCAATTAAATGAAACCAGTGGAAACATTTTCTTAAATAAATATTCAAGTTTGGGAAAAAAGAAAACTTATGAATTATTTATAGAAGCTAGAGATGGAGGCAGTCCTCCTCACATTTCTATAGCAACTGTTCTAGTAAGCATTATCAACCAACACAACAACCCTCCATCTATTGATATAGATTATGTTTCTGCTATCAATTATAACTCAGGAACCATTTCTGAGAAGATCAAAGTTGGTAGTTTCATTGCTTATGTGATGGTCACTGACAATGATGTTGGACAAAATGGAGAGGTCAGCTGTGATATCAAACATGATACATTCAAACTACAGTCAATGGGATCTAAAGAATATAAAATAGTTCTAAATAAACCAGTAGACAGAGAAACACAAGGACACTATAACATTCCTGTCTCATGTCAAGATAAAGGATTACCACCTCTTAAAAGTGTTAAAACTCTCTCTATCCAAGTGACTGATATTAATGATGTACAACCACAGTTTACCAAAGATACATTCCAATTCCTGACCTATGAAAACAAAGATAAAGACTTCCCTATTGGTTTTGTCAATGCCACTGACCCTGACCTTGGATCTGCTGGAGAACTCACATATTCTCTGATACATAAAGAAAAATCAAATCTACCATTTCTGATCACCAGTTATGGCTTTATTTCAGCCACCATGTCATTAGACAGAGAGAAACAAGATGTGTATAAATTTGAAGTTTTTGTCAAAGATAATGGAAGTCCATCTCTGAATGACACAGCTAATGTTGTTGTTGAGATTTTAGATCAAAATGACAATGTTCCATATTTCACCTTTCCTAGTGTTGACCCTTACACCCTAAATGTCCACTACCATCCCCAGAGTAAGAGTGACATCACAGTTTTGAGAGCATCTGATGGTGACAGTGGAAACAATGCTTTCCTCACATATGAAATCATACAAGGAAATAATAAACAGTTGTTTACTATGAACTCACACAGTGGTGCTTTATCATTCTCCAGACAAGTTTATCTAAATGATGCTGGAAGTTATGAACTAAAGTTTGTTGTAAAAGACAGTGGTAGTCCAGTTCAGTCATCAACAACTAGTGTGACTTTGGTATTGGCTGTTAGTAATGAGACATCACCAATGTTGAAAAGTGTACCTATACAATCTTCAGGTAGAGTCCATATGACATGGGTTATTATCATTGTATCATCAGCAGTAATAGTATCAGTGGCTATTGTTGTTTCTATAACACTGTGTATAATGAAATGTATTAAACACAGAGATAACACAGCTACTACAACAAACACTACAGCATACCAAGGTAGAACAGAGATGAAACAATTGTTGTATCAGTCTAATAATCCTGTTGCTATGTCAAGGAATACAGAAGAGATGATAAAAAGAAATATATATTCTGAGAGATCAAAGAGTGAATGTTATTCAGAAGGTCAGCTACAGAATAAATATGAAGCTTCAGTTCAGTCAAGAACTTTACCAAAACCTACCCCAGTAAGTGAAAAGATTAACATATTTTCTATCTTCACTTTATATGTAAAAGATAAACAATAAGATTATTTTAACAATGTTAAAGGGCGGTGGATTGGCACTATCGGTAGAGGGTCGGACGCCATGCTTTCCAGCACAGTTACGTCCCTTTATGATCTGAGTTCAAAATCTCGACGAGGTTGACTTTGTCTTTCATCCTTACTGGGTAATTGCTGGCCTTGTGCCTAACGTAGAAACAATTATATATATATATATATAGAGAGAGAGAGTTCTGATCTTGTGAATGTTGTAGTCTGTAAATGAGGAAAACAATCAATACTCATAATGAAATTTATTCATGCTCTTATAATATGACCACCATCTACCTAAAGTAGAAACAATTATTTTAACAATGTTTTATCTTCAATAATATAGTCCAATATTAAATTGTAAACTACATGTAACTAGGATTGTTTGATGTCTCCTAAGCCTTGTCTTGCTTTATTTGTCAACAGAAATATTGTCAACCTGTTGTGGTGACATCCAGTGATGATGCTGTGGAAGATAATCCTCCTATAGTTTGTAACTATACATCAGATACAATGTCATCTAAGAGAAGTAGTAGACGTGTATTGAATGAAGGTGATATGAAACATTATGAAGAATTACCAGGAATATCAGGTTAATAACTATATTGACTTTATTATATTATTTTGACCTTATCTCAAATGTAGACATGTGTTAATTGTTTATATTTTGTGAATTTCTACCAAGTATAATTTCATTCAAAAATGGATGCTAAGATGAATCTATGTTATAGTTACTCATCATCATCGTCGTTTTATGTCCATCTTCCACGCTTGCATTGGTAGGATGGGAGAAAATCAGGTCAGAGGACCATGTTCAGCTCACCTGGCACATATTTTGGCTTGGTTTGTATAGCTGGATGCGCTCCCTAACACCAACCACATTTACAGTGTGTGCTGGGTGCTTTTTGTCATGTCACCTACATGACCACGTTATAGTATGGATTAGGCTCTTTTGTCTTGGAACTAGAGATGGAGGGAGAAGAAGCTTGGGGATGGTTACTGCAAAGGGAGTTTTATGATAGGTGAGAGGAAGGTGTTGCCCATTAGATATATGCCTCAGCTCAAGCAATTGTGAGGGCAGGTTTTCTGTTGGGCATAGCGCCTGAGGTCGTGGTCATGTCATTGTCTTGGTGAGGTGTAATTGTGCATGGTCAGCTTTTATTACCTCATCCCAAGTCTTCTTTGAGAGCGCTCTTCACCTTTTTATACAGCTGTCATCCTTCATACACATCACATGTCCATACCTGCGCGTAATAACTGAACCCTCTCATGCCTAATTTCTCACGCAGTACATTTATACTTTGCAGCAGTTCACATATATTGCTATTGTTACTACAATTTAAAAATCTGTTAGAAGGTTTGTGCCATAGTACGTGAGTGAAACACAATTCGATCTTCTCTTTTGAATGAAGGTGACATGAAACATTATTAAACAGTTACCAGGAATACCTTGTTAATAAATATATTGCCAATATTTTACTTTGATATAATTGTTTCTACTTTTGGCACAAGGCCAGCAATTATCCCAGTGTAATACTGGTACTTTATTTTATCCACCCCATAAGGATGAAAGACAAAGTTAACCTCGGCGGGATTTGAACTCAGACGATAAAGGGCCGTAACTCTTTGCTGCAAAGCATGGCGTCCGACTCTCTACCGGTACTGCCATCCACCGCCTTTACTTTGATATAATGTGAGATGTAAACATGTATTAATAGCTATATCAAATATAGAATACTATTGTATTCATTGAAATTCATGAAACAGGTTTATTTTCATGAAGAAATTATCATTTTAATAATTTAAGTTTTCTTTAATATCTTCAGAACAAAACAACAATGACAGACTTCTTCAGTTTTCTCTATTGTCTACATCTGCCCTCAGCAAACATCTGCCCTCAGCAAACATCTGCCTCTGATTTCTTCCTCCATCATCTTTAGCTATTTCTTTCTTAATTTTCACTTTTCTCTGCCTTCCTCTGCATTCATTTCCATCACTCGTCTCACCCTGTAACTTCCTTCATAATTTCATTTTCCAACTTTCAAATCACTGTATGTACATGTGTGTGTATATATATATATATATACACACACATATAAAATCCACCTTATGTGTGAAGTGCTCTTTATTTAATCGTATCTGTTAATTCAAATCTATTATAAATATTAGAAGATTAATAAATACTTACTCGTGTGTGTGTGTGTTATGTTTCTCTCTCTATTTATATACACACACCCTTGCAAGCAGGGAAAAGCGGACGTAAAATGATGATGATGATGACATCCATATATATATATATATATATATATATCATCATCACCGTTTTACGTCCGTTCTTTCATGCTAGCATGGGTTAGACGGGTTGTCCTGTTGTGGGCAGTGTCCAGTCGGTTGACCATGCCTTGCTCATATGGAAACTGATTCTGGCTTGATTTCTACAGTTGGATGCCCTTCCTAACACCAACCTCATTTACAGTGAGTGCTGGGTGCTTTTTTTCTGTGGCGCCTACACGGTCACTTTACAGTGTGGGCTGGGTGCTTTTTTGTCGTGGCACCTCCACAATCACTTTGCAATGGGAGGGTGTGGGGGCATGCTTCAGCTTCGGCTTGTACCCGTGGGGGGCCGGGTCTTCTGTATTACTGCGTGACGCCAGAGGTCACAGTCGTGTGTCATCGCTTTTGACAGGTGTAATTGGGTAAGGTCGGCTTTTGTCACCTCATCCCAGGTCTTCTTGGGTCTCCCCAGTCCGCGGTTTCTATCGACTTCTAGTGCTCTGCACCTTTTTATGCAGCTGTCATTCTTCATATGCATCACATGTCCATACCAGCACAACCGCCTCTCCTGCACACAACATTTGATTCCTCTTATGCTCAGTCTCTCTCTCAATTCGTTTATGCTTTGCCGTTCACGTATATTACTATTACACATCCATCAGAGCATGCTTCATTTATTTCTAATCTACGCAAGTCTTCCACAGACAGCGCCCAGGTCTCACTACCATGTAACATTGCTGTTCGTATACACGCATCATACAATCTGCCTTTCATTTTGAGGGAGAAGCCTTTTGCAGCTAGCAGTGGTAGTAGTTCCCTAAACTTCTTCAATCCCGTTCTTACTCTAGTTATTGTACTTTCTGAACACCCACCTCCGCTGCTAATTCGGTCACCTAGGTAGCAGAAGCTGTCTACTGTTTCTACAGAGTCCTCCCAGAGATTGGTGGTACTTGTTTCCTCTGGCTGTTTGCTGCTTGCTCTCCCAGCACAGCTGCTACATGTGAAGCCTACATTCTTAGTTAAGCTTCCTGAGATCCTAGCCTTGCAAGCAGGGGAAAGCGGACGTATGATGATGATGATGATGATGATGATGAATAGCATTAATAAAGATGCTGATGTTACATAAATCATTTATTCATTATAATTATTTCAACGATTCTCCCATGCAATCAAGATGTAATCCATGCATTTGTTGCTGTTATGAGAATGGTATCCTCAGATGAAATTTGATTTTGTAATATGCTGCCAGCAGGAAACAAAACACTCGTCCTTCTGCTCGTGAGTCAAGCATCTTTATTAATGTTATTATTATGCTGAATCTCCATCGCAACTGCAAACTGTTGAGAGCTTTCTCCTGCTTGCTCCTGTTTTTTACCAAAACAATCTCTTCGGAACACACAAATATATATATATATATAGAGAGAGAGATAGATAGATAGATATATAGATATACACATACAGAAAATAATTATTTTAAGAATTTTTTTTAAATAAAAAAATTTGAAGATGCACTTAAGGTTTTCTATATATGTGCAAATTTACATAATGAAAAGAAATTAGTTCATGAACAAAAATTATAGCTTTTTAAAAAATAATATAGGTGGGATTTCAGAAATAGTTATTATTAACTAATTAGTATTTTACTATCAGTAGCTTTTCAAAATTTCATGAAACTTTTAAAAGCTACTGATTGTGAAACCGGTTAGTACAAAAACTAATTAGATAATTATAACTATTTCTGAAAATCTTCCTATATTTAAAAAAAAAAAAATGTTTGTATGAACTAATTTCTTTTCAATCCGTACTGTAAATTTGCGTGTATATAGAAAACTTTAGGTGCATCTTCAAATCTTTAATATTATTATTTATATAATATGATTTGTATAGATTCGTTAATTTTCTAATCTTTTGATTTTTCATTTATATATATATACATATATATATATAGGATGTTTTTTCTCGCCCTAGTACAGCTGATACATAAATGTAAGTATGCACACATACACACACATATATACATATGTATGTATGGGTTATATCGAACATTAATAAGGTTTGATTCATTTGTAAACGAATCAAACATTATAAATATATTTTCAACTGTTCAACAGACTGGCAGAGGTATACAGTCCGGATTAAGGGTAATGAAACATGTTGATTGTTCCTCAAAGCCAGTGTTGAACAAACAGGTGACAATCGGTCACCAGCACGGCACAGCTTCAAATTGGGCCGTTTGTTTACAAATGAATCGAACATTTTTATTAATTTTCGATATAAACCATACGTATGTGTGTGTGTATGTATATGTATATATATATATATATATATATGTGCGTGTGTGTGTTCACTTATATATATATAAGCGGACGTAAAATGATGATATATATATATATATATATACATACATACATGCTTATATATTCATTTTATATCCATTTCTCTATGCTTACATGGGTTGGGTGGTGTGTGTGTATGTATATATATATCATCATCATCATCATTTTACGTCCGCTTTTTTCCTGCTTGAAAGGGTGGGACGGGAACTGATTCTGGCCTGATTTCTACAGCTGGATGCCCTTCCTAACACCAACCTCATTTACAGTGAGTGCTGGGTGCTTTTTTGCCGTGGCACCTGCACGACCACTTTGCAGTGGAATGATATGGACCCCAGTCCCTATCATCTCATTTCTACAGCTGAGTAAACTGGAGCAATGTGAAATAAAGTGTCTTGCTCAAGGAAACAACACATCACCCAGTCTGAGAATTGAACTCACAACCTTTTGATTGCAAGGCCAATGCTCTAACCACTAAGCCATGTGCCTCCATATATATATATATATAAGAATTAATTTACTCACTTATTATTCATAGACACTCTCTTCTAATAAAATTCCAAAATAGATCTTTAGTCATATTGTTTACTTGATGGTCATTTTCTTAACTACATAAAACTGTATTTTGTATCTAAATTCCAGATCAAAATATATATAAAAACAATGATACATCTACATCAAAAGATTCCAGTGAAGAAACACCAGTGAAACATGTATAATTGCATTAGTAAAATCACTCAGCTATGTTTGAATATAGTCTGTTCAGTACACAACAACAACAAATACTTTCTTTAATAACCTCAACTATATAGCAGTATATATTCTACCAAAACAAGAATAAGCAGCAATGATATTTTGATAGCTACATATTATATTGTATCGAAGACCAGTAAATAGATATAAAGTAGATATATTCAATTCAGTGTATTTCAAATGTTTTATAATTGTTTGTAATATACCTTCCAGTTTCATTAATTTTTACTAGTTATAGGTAAATGGTAAAAGTTATAGGTAAATGGATGAGTAGAAAACTAAATAATTTTTTGTAAAATTTTTTAAAAGGATTTTTAATGAAATGTGAATAAATATAAGTTTTAGTGAAACTATTAACGCTAACATATTTTTAAGAAGAAATGTATTTAAAATGTATCTAGTTATTAATATTACTAAGGCCCATGATGAAAGCATGAATGCCACACTATCCCACTTATACCCTGTTGCGAATTGAAGTTGTCTACTTTGTGGAAACAAATCAATATTAAAGAGAAGAATGTCATTGGTCTTCTGTTTAGGTCATTCAACCAATCAGATTCTCACTAAAACATAGACAGAAATCACTAACAAGGAGAAACATTGACATTGCTGATGTTATTTAACCAAACATGTTATGTTTAACTATATAGAATATTGTAGCTATTTAAATATATATAGCTATATATATGTAAATAGTTATTGATAACAGTAAACAAACATCATAGTTAAGGATAAATACACACACAATATTATTAGAGAGATGTACTGCCACAAACATACAACTTCAATAACACACACAACCCTATCCTAGCAGCAGACTATCTGCCTGACGTGCTACACTACTCCATCAACATACAGCCATTGTCACACACCATTACAGCAGCACTTACAATGGAGCTTTCTACAACAATACATCTTTCTATTCTCACTGAATAACCAATGATATAATTATTAAAGAGGTAAGTTTTAATTTAATCTCATTTTATAATCTCATTTAATATACTAAATCTCAGTAAATCTGTAATATTAACTTGAGAACAAAGAACTTGAACAATCATTTACATATATTTTTCAGTAATATTGTTCATATTGTATCATATTACAATGAATTGGCTGATGTTGGTTAAAATGTTTAGACTTTATTCCATCGAAACCATATTATCTGTGTGTATATATTTGTTAAATATATTGATCAGCAACAATAGAGAACAGTTTATAGAGTGTATTGTTGTAATTAGTGTTTGTATTTGTTGTAAGGAACGTGTAATGTTGTTTATAGTAGATGAATGATTTTAAGCTGGTTAATATAAAGTATAAATAAATATTTTATAATGTGTTCCATTGTGATTATAGTGTATAGATTGTTAGCAGTGATGAGGTAACGGTGTGTTATAGATTTCAGTTAGGACTAATGGCAGATATAGTAGGTTTCACATCTATCAGACATAGAAAATGTGGCACATATTTTTAAGGTCCAGCTGAATTTTAAATTATTGAAATATGTTTTATACATGCTCTTCCCACGATGTACATTTTCTTTTATTTACAAATTAATCAAAAATGTGTTAATATTTAAGTCATTAATTCTATAATGTAACTTAACAAAATTTACATACTAAAATTAATTCAATCAAGATATTAATTTTTTCTTGCATTATTTTCTGTTATTTCATGAAGTTATATTTTAACATTATTATATGATTTAATATCATAATAATAATTTTCCTTATGGATTACTTATATCAGGAGAAATATATTGAATATTACTTATGAAATGCATATTCAGAATGTTTTACAATTTTATGTAACTAGTTTTTTATTCAATAAATGTAATGTAATTTACTTCTTCCTATACATAATGCATGTTTATATTTTATGTAATTGTTCCAACCTCATTGTGAAAAGAAAAACATGTACAAATTTAGCTTATGACTGTACACCAACATATTTAGTGCTTTGTTCATTAGTATTATTTGTATCATTTAGATATTACAATAGTTCTACATATGCCAATAACCCCCTAAATTGTTCATTTTGCCTATTTAATCTATTCAAAGAATTACCTATGTTTGAATGTTAAGAAGAACTGTTTTCAGTTAACCCTTTTATTGCCAAACTGCCCTGGTTCTATATTAAGCTATTTATTTTACAGTATTTATATTTATCTAAATGCCTTCTATCATCATTTCTGTAACGCTTGTAGCTTAATAATAATAATAAATTTATTTTAATTAATTCCTCTAAATTCTTGAATATTTTCAAAATTAATTGAGAGTGGCTATCATTAGAAAAAGACATTAAACAGTATGGTGATTGGAATGAAAGAAAATGATTCTGTGGTGCATGAAATCAAAAAGTAATCCTCAACAATATTTACTTGTAATTCTGTTCCATACATTATATTTGTATCTACAGCCATACTTAGTTTTAAAATATAAATCATTATTATAAATCTTAAGGCATGTATAAAAAAGGGAAAGTAAATGAACCTCCATCAGTTTTGATAATGAATGTTCCAGTTGTTCAATCAATGGGACAACCTACTCATTGAATTAATGTGTAAGTGACTGAGTATTCCACATATGTATGTCCCCTTAATATAATTCATAGGCAGATTCAGCATGACACAGTGTGTGACAAGGTTGGCCCTTTGAATTACATGTACAATCTTTCCAATGGGCTTCCACAAAGTTTTTCTCTCCCCAATATCACTGGCAAGTTTTATTTTGATCTGAGGGGCTATAGTAAAAAACACATGCCCAAGAACTTCATGATTTTAAAGCAAATTTCTTAACCATTCAGTCATATTGCATCTATATGGATGTGTAATGTAATCTCACATTGCTAATTTATTATTAGGTAATAATAAGCGTCGCCCATTAATGAGTGGCTTTGTTTTTTTCTTTTAGGACTGAGTCCCCCCCCCCCCCCCCCCTATTGTATTTGTCTCAAGATGAAGTGACAAAATGTTCAGCTGGAGTCCCAAAAATAAGTGAGCAGTGGGAGTGGATTTTTAGAGTTTTTCTCATCCTTCAATTTTTGCTTTGAGTATAAACTTTATCTAAAAAGTTTTTTATGAGATTATTTATAATATATCATCATCATTGTTTGACGTTTATCTTCCATGCTAGCATGGGTTTATGATAAACATAATTTGACAAGTTCTTTCTTGTACTTAATGTTGAGATATTTTTAACAATGAAGTAAAATGAAATCTTAATTACTTGAAATTAGAAATTCAGTGTTATTGGAAATACATGTTTGCTTAGTTTGGCTTGGCTTGGCTTGGCTTGGAGCATTAAGAAACCCTGGTCTATAGCTCAAAATATTAATACTAACAGATTCTGTCCTACTCATCACACTTCATAAAATATACACAGGAGGTGTATATATCATCATCATCATCATCAACATTTTACGTCTGCTTTTCCCTGCTTGGTGTGTGGTATAGTGATTAGAGAATTGGCTTCACAACCATGTGGTTGTGAGTTTGATTCCTGGACAGGACAAGGCATTGTGTCTTTGATCAATACACTTTATTTCACATTGTTTCAGTTCACTTAGCTGCAGAAATCAGCTGTGATGTCTCTGCTGTCAAGCTGTATTGGTGGTGAGGCAAGGGGAGACTGGTATCCATGTGTGACTGGCTTTCCACAGAAACACTTAGCCCAGGTTTGTGCCTCGGAAGGAACTTTCTAGATGCAAAACCCATGGTAATTCTTGAAGGAAGGGAGTCTACAGCTTTTACTTTTAACTACAAAACTACTTCAACCCTACATAACTGCTAAGAGACCTGGTCTCAATCACATAAATTAAATGTACCACCTACTGAAACTACTGTCTCCCTTCTTAACAGCAATAACAGGTAGCATCAAATACTACAAATCAATCACATTCAATAAACATACCTGACATAGATAAATGACAAAAATACTTGGAATTACGTACATTTACAGTACATATAGAAGATGTAATAAAACAGAAAAATAAATCACAAATATATCTAGAGCACTCACAATCTCACCATATTGCTAATAGAGAGGAAAAATAATAGTATGCTAACAATATTTTAGATCTATTATAGATTATGTCAATTCTGAGGGGACATATGCATATCTCACTTTGAACACAGACCATCTATTTTAAGTAGCAAAAATATTCAAAATGAAAGACATGCAATGAGACAGTATAGTGCCACAACAAGCTACATCTCTCTGAAACCTGCTTATGACATATACAATAAATGACCTACAAAGACTACAAATGGCACTTGTTTTCAGATAAAGCTGTGAACAAAATAATATACAATTTTGTTTCCTTAATGTATGGATTATGTAAAATAATTATAATTGGTGAAATTATATTTCTGTTTTAGGTTCAATCCTCAAGATTTCTGGACATCATTAACCAATACCAATACAACATGTTACTGTCATTGTCTATTGTATTATCAATGGTCCACTGTGTTCTGACCATAGACCTTACCTACCATGTGGAAGAAGAGAGAAGTCCAGGAACATATGTAGCAGACATTGCTGCTGATTCTAAACTTTTAGACAATGTTAAACCATCTGACCAACAATTGATAATATTCAGTCAATTTAAACGAAAGGTGGCACAGTTATTTAATATCACCAAAACAGGTAAACTGTACACTGCTCAGACACTGGATGCAGAGAAGCTCTGTACATTCAACAAGGAATGTTCTAGAACTGTTAAAATTATAATGAAGAAAGTGGAAACTTTTACAAAAATATTGAAAGTCAAAATAGTAATAGAAGACATCAATGACCATCAACCTGAGTTTCCTAGGAAAACTGTAAATATCTTGTTTGGAGAAGATGCACGTATCAGTTCAAAACGATCACTACCAAATGCTATGGACAAAGATGTTGGTTTTCAAAATTCATTAATACAATATAAATTAAAATCCAAGAATGGTGAACCATTTTCTCTTTCAGTCTCTAAAAGAGCAGATGGTATTTCTTCTCTTAACATAGTTTTGAAAGAATCATTAGACAGAGAAATCAAAGACACATATTTACTACAGGTCATAGCTAAAGATGGAGGTTCACCATCAAAGCAAGGTATTTTAAATATAAATATCTCTGTAACAGATTTAAATGATAACCCACCTGTATTTTCTAAACCTTTATATAATATATCAGTACAAAGTACACATCACAAATCTAAACCTATCATTGTTTTATCTGTAACAGATGCTGACTTAGGTGAAAATGGTAAAATTACTTTCCATTTCAGTCCAAAGACATCGGATCTAGCAAAACGTTATTTCCAATTAAATGAAACCAGTGGAAATATTTTCTTAAGTAAATATTCAAGTTTGGGAAAAAAGAAAACCTATGAACTGTTTATTGAGGCTAGAGATGGAGGCAACCCTCCATTCAGTTCCATAGCAACAGTTCTGGTAAATGTTCTCAACCAACACAACAACCCTCCATCTATTGATATAGATTATGTTTCTGCAACCAATTATAACTTAGGAACTATTTCTGAGAAGATCAAAGTTGGTAGTTTCATTGCTTATGTGATGGTCACTGACAATGATGTTGGACAAAATGGAGAGGTCAGCTGTGATATCAAACATGATACATTCAAACTACAGTCAATGGGATCTAAAGAATATAAAATAGTTCTAAATAAACCAGTAGACAGAGAAACACAAGGACACTATAACATTCCTGTCTCCTGTCAAGATAAAGGATTACCACCTCTTAAAAGTGTTAAAACTCTCTCTATCCAAGTGACTGATATCAATGATGTACAACCACAGTTTACCAAAGATACATTCCAATTCCTGACCTATGAAAACAAAGATAAAGACTTCCCTATTGGTTTTGTCAATGCCACTGACCCTGACCTTGGATCTGCTGGACAACTCACATATTCTCTGATACATAAAGAAAAATCAAATCTACCATTTCTGATCACCAGTTATGGCTTTATTTCAGCCACCATGTCATTAGACAGAGAGAAACAAGATGTGTATAAATTTGAGGTTTTTGTCAAAGATAATGGAAGTCCATCTCTAAATGACACAGCTAATGTTGTTGTTGAGATTTTAGATCAAAATGACAATGTTCCATACTTCACCTTTCCTAGTGTTAACCCTTACACCCTAAATGTCCACTACCATCCCCAGAGTAAGAGTGACATCACAGTTTTGAGAGCATCTGATGGTGACAGTGGAAACAATGCTTTCCTCACATATGGAATCATACAAGGAAATAATAAACAGTTGTTTACTATGAACTCACACAGTGGTGCTTTATCATTCTCCAGACAAGTTTATCTAAATGATGCTGGAAGTTATGAACTAAAGTTTGTTGTAAAAGACAGTGGTAGTCCAGTTCAGTCATCAACAACTAGTGTGACTTTGGTATTGGCTGTTAGTAATGAGACATCACCAATGTTGAAAAGTGTACCTTTACAATCTTCAGGTAGAGTCCATATGACATGGGTTATTATCATTGTATCATCAGCAGTAATAGTATCAGTGGCTATTGTTGTTTCTATAACACTGTGTATAATGAAATGTATTAAACACAGAGATAACACAGCTACTACAACAAAGACTACAGCATACCAAGGTAGAACAGAGATGAAACAATTGTTGTATCAGTCTAACAATCCTGTTGCTATGTCAAGGAATACAGAAGAGATGATAAAAAGAAATATATATTCTGAGAGATCAAAGAGTGAATGTTATTCAGAAGGTCAGCTACAGAATAAATATGAAGCTTCAGTTCAGTCAAGAACTTTACCAAAACCTACCCCAGTAAGTGAAAAGATTAAAATATTTTCTATCTTTACTTTATATGTAAAAGATAAACAATAAGATTATTTTAACAATGTTTTATCTTCAATAATATAGTCCAATATTAAATTGTAAACTACATGTTTATTGTAACTAGGATTGTTTGATGTCTCCTCACATTTCTCTTGGTTTGTTTGTCAACAGAAATATTGTCAACCTGTTGTGGTGACATCAAGTGATGATGCTGTGGAAGATAATCCTCCTATAGTTTGTAACTATACATCAGATACAATGTCATCTAAGAGAAGTAGTAGACGTGTATTGAATGAAGGTGATATGAAACATTATGAAGAATTACCAGGAATATCAGGTTAATAATCATATTGGCTATATTATTTTTTGATATTTTCTGAAATGTATTATCAACTATTTATATTACTATTAATGAATGAGAATGAGTCTAAATTCAATTTTTAGATTCTGAAAAAAAAAAAAAAATGTTTAACCCTTACTTCAATATTGCAGTATTAGGTTTTGAAAAAATGATCATTTGAATAATTTTTGAAAATTATTGTTTAATCTAAAATGTCTATCAACGTGTGTTAGTTCGTGTATTTCTGGAAGTCAGGGCTTTGTTTTTTACTCTCCTATAAATTAAAATGTATGTGTATATGTATACACACATTCAATTATAATGGTAGTTTTATATATATATATATATGTGCATATCATCATCACCATAGTTTTTACGTCCGTTTTTTTCATGCTCACATGCATTGGACAGGTCTTTTTCAGCACAGCATCCTTCCACTCACTGTGTTCCTTCATTATCTGATCAGCTCTCACCTCCTCTGTCTAAGTTTTCCTTGGTTTACTTCTGCAACTTCCTTCTACATGGATTTCACACAACGATCATCATCCATGCTCTCTTGCACACCAATTCAGATTCCCCATAAACCCAGTTTCTACCCCAGTTCCTCCAAACTCTGTCATTCTCTCACATTTACATTGCACATCCAACAAAGCGTGGTTGCTTCGTTTACCAGAGTATCAATAATATTAATATATAAGGGAACAAAGAATCACTCTCAGACGCGAGTCTACATGTTAAAACATATCTGAGGACCTTCCGATTTCAGAGTCAGGTTCGTTCATTAATAGATCATTCCTTGAGCTGATCGACAGTGAAACATATGTGATATGTAATTAAATATGTATATGATGCAACACTGATTCTTTGTTCCCTTGTGAATTGGCAGTATCGGTAGAGGGTCGGACGCCATGCTTTGACGTATAGGGTTACAGTCCTTGCCATTCTGAGTTCAAATCCCGCCAAGCTTAACTTTGCCTTTCATCCTTACGGGGTCGATAAAATAAAGTACCAGTAATGCACTGGGTAATTGCTGGCCTTGTGCCTAACGTAGAAACAATTATATATATATATATATATATATATATATATATATATATATATATATATATAGTTCTGATCTTGTGAGTGTTGTAGTCTGTAAATGAGGAAAAAAATCAATACTCATAATGAAATTTATTCATGCTCTTATAATATGACCACCATTTTTCAATAAATGTGTTCATAGAGCTTCATCAGAGAAGTATTGAGGTGCTGAGATTTGTTTTGTATATATTTTTTAAGGATATAGTCTGGTCAGAGTGTGCATGTGAGCCGAGGAGATGGGGTAGAGAGGAAGAGGGGAAGAATGAGATTATGAAAGTGGCTGATTGTGAGGCGGATAAGAGGAATGAGTTAGAGGTGAAAGGAAAGGAAAGAGAAGAGTATTTGAGAGAATAGTAAGGAAAAAAGGATGAGATTAGGTTTAGTAAATGAGGTGGCAGGAGGCAGAAGGAAGAAGACTAAAAGTAAAATGAGAAAGGAGTAAAAGAAGATGGCTATAGTAATAGATTAGGTTAGGCTGAAGTGAGGGAAGAGAGGGGAGGGTCATATGTAAATTTAATGGCTGTGTACATTATAAGATCAATGTGGTTAAAATGGAAGTTTGGGAAAATGTTCAAAGTCAAAGTGGTTGTGAAAGCAAGTTTGACTAGCAATAATAGTATTGTCAGGTATGGCGGCCTTGGCCTCCGGTCCCCGATCTCCCTGGCTTTGCTGGAGTTTCTTTCGTCGTAACCTCATGCCGCGTCCTCATCAGCAGGGTTCTCCAAAACACAATGGAACCCTCTGTGATTACGGAACATGAGGCTGCCTGTGAGACGTGGGACTTAGCCCAGTAGACGTCCCTCCTCTTTCTCCCCCTGCTGACATCAAGTCCCCCCAAAGCCTTTGGGATGCCATCCAGTACAGCCTGGCCTCAGACAGGTTCACGCGGCAGCTCAACCAGCACTGCCTTGCCTGTTTTCGTGCAGCCTCCAAACCTCATAGTGGTGCCTGGCTCCATGCCTTGCCCTCCTCCACTGGCACGCAGCTGGATAACAATAACCTTCCCAATAGTCGTTTCCTTGAGGCCTGGCCTCCGGATCTGCGAGCTACTCCAATATCGCTATGGATCCACCGTGGACTCGTTTGGCCTTCACCTGCTTTCCTGTCGCCACAGTGCCGGCCGCCTTCCACTCCATGCTGCCCTCAACGATGTCATAAAGCATGGCTTGGACGCTGCAGGCTTCCCAGCTCAAGCCAGTGGGGCTGGACCGAGGGGACGGCAAAAGGCCAGACAGCATGACGATCTTCCCATTCTGTGGTGGCAAACCCCTCATCTGGGATGCCACTTGCACCGACACCTTCTCCAGCCGCAACCTGGTGTAGTCTGCGACTAACCCAGGTCCTGCTGCACGTCGGGCTGAGGGGGCCAAATTCTCCAAATACCAGTCCCTCTCCGACAGGTTTGCGGTCATACCCTTGGCAGTGGAGACTACCTCCCTACTCACCACTATAGGTGTTGAGCTGGCCAGCCGCAGGTGTAAGCTTCACTAATTGGAATGGCTCTTCCAGCGCGTCTTCTTTGCCGTCCTCTGGGGAAACGCCTTCTCCATTCTGTCCCTCAGGGCTGTGGGGAGGCCATCAATATGATTGACTAGCTTGTCATTTTATCAGTCAACACAGAAATTCCAGATGTACAATAATAATGTAAAATAACTACTGACTTGACCTGTAATAACCTCTAGCAGAAATGTATAGTATTGTAGTGATGTTAGTGGGGTTGTTGGGAATATCATTTTGAAATTAGTGTGAAGGAGTGGTGATATGGAGAAGGCTGTTGGCAACATAAAGAGTTGTACTGAATGGACAAATAAAGTTTAAATTTGGAAATAATAGAAATTTAAGAATTAAGATAGAGATTTTGTAAAACTACAGAGATAATCTTGATGGAAATTTAAAGAATGAAAGTTGTACTAGTAAAAAGGTGAAAATATATAAGTTATTTGTAAAAATGTAAATAGATGAATTGGTTATCAAGAAAGTAATATATAATGTTCATTTAATTAAATACAGTAACAATTAAAAGATGAGTAAAAATAGAGAAGATGAAAGTGTTGTAAGGGTAAAAGTTATTGGCAGAGAGAAGTAAGGGAAGATGATAAAGTGAAATAAGTTGATGGTACAAATCTTTAGGAGAGTTGTTGTCAGGGTGGGGTCATCATCATCATCACCGTTTTACATCTGTTCTTCCACGCTAGCATGGGTTAGACGGGTTGTCCTGTTGTGGGCAGTGTCTGGTCGGCTGACCATGCTTTGCTCATACAGGAACTGATTTGGCTTGATTTCTACAGCTGGATGCCCTTCCTAACACCAACCTCATTTACAGTGAGTGCTGGGTGCTTTTTCGTGGCGCCTACATGCCCACTTTACAGTGTGGGCTGGGTGCTTTTTTGCCGTGGCACCTCCACGGCCACCTTGCAGTGGGAGGGTGTGGGGGCATATTGTCTATATGCTTCAGCTTGTACCCATGGGAGGTCGGGTACTCTGTATTACTGCATGACGCCAGAGGTCACGGTCGTGTGTCATCGCCTTTGAGAGGTGTAATTGGGTAAGGTCGGCTTTTATCACCTCATCCCAGGTCATCTTGGGTCTCCCCACTCCGTGGTTTCCATCGACTTCTAGTGCTCTGCACCTTTTTATGCAGCTGTCATCCTTCATACGCATCACATGCCCATACCAACGCAGCTGCCTCTCCTGCACACCGCATTTGATTCCTCTTATGCTCAGTCTCTCTCTCTCAATTCATTTATGCTTTGTCGTTCGCTTATATTACTATTACACATCTATCGGAGCATGCAGGCTTCGTTTCTCTCCTATCTACGTAAGTCTTCCACCTTCAGTGCCCAGGTCTCACTACCATGTAACATTGCTGTTCGGATACACGCATCATACAGTCTGCCTTTCATTTTGAGGGAGAAGCCTTTTGCAGCTAGCAGTGGCAGTAGTTCCCTGAACTTCTTCCATCCCGTTCTTACCCTAGTTATTGTACTTTCTGAACACCCACCTTCACTGCTAATTCGGTCACCTAGGTAGTAGAAGCTGTCTACTGTCTCTACAGAGCCCTCCCAGAGATTGGTGGTACTTGTTTCCTGTGACTGTATGCTGCTTGCTGTCCCAGTGCAGCTGCTGCATGTGAAGCCTACATTCTTAATTAAGCTTCCTGAGATCCCGCTACATCTCTTGTGTACCCATTGTTTGCATTTGGGCAGAGAATGGAGTTCCTACCTACACCTTTCCTACATACTGAGCAAGGTCATTTCCCTGAGGGGATATGGGTTCTGTTTTCTCGTCTACTTACAAGGACCTTAGTCTTTGTCATGTTGACTTTGAGACCCTTTCTTTCTAGTCCCTGCTTCCAAGTTTGGAATTTCTTCTCTAGTTCTACCATAGATTCAGCTATAAGTGCGAGGTCATCAGCATACAGGAGTTCCCATGGGCATCCGGTCTTAAACTCCTTCGTTATTGCCTGCAGGACTACAATGAACAGGAGAGGGCTAAGAACAGAGCCCTGGTGGACCCCAACCTGTACGCTAAATTCCTTGCTATACTCATTGCTAATCCTAACTTTGCTGACTGCTCCCCTATACATGGCTTGAACAGCTTTGAAAAGCCATTCATCTACTCCTAGTTTTCTAAGAGCCCACCAGATTACAGCACGTGGAACTCTGTCAAAGGTTTTCTCGAGATCGACGAATGCCAGGTAGAGTGACTTACTTTTAGCTAGGTACTTTTCCTGTAACTCCTTCACAAGGAAGAGGGCATCATGGTGCCTCTTCCTGGTATTGATTTAAAATATTTAATGGTTTTAACCCTTTAGCATTTAAACTGACTGTATCCAGCCAGAATTCTCTTACCTCTTTCTGTACAAACCAGCCACTAATACTTTAAGGTATTGTTCTCAAAATAAATAATATCATAATACTGTTAAGGTATTGTTCTCAAAATAAATATCAAAATCTCATAGATTCGATATTATATGAGATAACTATATGAGGTAAAGCCTTTACCATGAAAATACAATAGTAAATATAGATCAATGGAAATGCTAAAGGGTTAAAGATCTTGTAGGTTCAGGCAAATAGTTTTTCCACCTGTTAGAGGTTCTTTTTCATTTAGGATTTTAAAAGCCTCTGCTAGGTACAAACTGCATATCTTTGCTCTCCGTAGTAAACTTTTGCAGTTGTGATTATGTTTCATTTCAGGCTGTGAGGGATATTTTTGTTCCAGTGTATTGAGAGGGGTGTTGTTTTGTGTCTGAACGAAGTCTGCTCCTTGGATTGTCATTTGAATTCAATGAAGGTGAAGTTGATGTTGGCTTTTTTCAGAGTTATCTGTAAGGACTTTGCATTGGTACAGTAGTTCTTTGGATAGACGGAGTTTAAAGAAGAGAGAGAGTGTGTATGATTGGTACAGCTGCAGTTGTTTTGAGGGGTGGGTTTTGGTCCATTATATTTAGTTTAATATGGTTAGAGGAGGTAACCAATTGTTCTAGGTTTGGAGTAGCAAAGAAGGAAATTCTGACTGTACTCTTTTTAAATAGGTGTATTTTAGTAGAGAGATATGTTAGGTTTTATCTCTGTTCTCGTTCTCATCTTTCTTTCATTCTTTCTCCCTTTACTGTTAGTCTTCTTCCATCCACCTCACCCTACCCCCTCATTCACTGAATATAGGGAGGAAAATGGAGTCCAAGCGGGTATGGCGGAAGGTGAGGTGTGTGTGTGTGTGTATGCATGTATGTAAGTGTGAGAGTCTGGGGGAGAGTGGTGTTCGTGATTGGGTTTTGAAAAACCATTGTGTGTATTGGAGTGGAGTGTATGTCCGTGTGTGTGTGTATAGTCTTTGTATAGGTGTAGGTGTGTGTGTGCATGTGGATGGAAAAGGGTCGGATGGGGTAAGGGGGAGATCATGTGGGATCAAGAGGTGGTGTGTGTGTATGTGAAAATGTGCACGCGTTTTTTGTGTGGTTAAGAGAGGATGATGTGGGTTTGTGTGAAAATGGTGCAAGTGTCTGTGTGTGTATCTAAGTTTCTGAATGGATGTCGGTGTATGTGTATGTGGATGGTACAGTAGCGAAGGTAAGATCGCGTAGATATCCGAGTGGTAGAGTCCTTATGGTAGGGTTGGTATAAAATGGCGAGGAGGAAGTGGAATGTTATGGGGCGCGCGCAACAAGAAGTGGTCAAGATGGTCATGTCAAAGGGGTGGGAGGAGAGGGTGGAGATGGCAGGGCAATGTGTGAGCGGGAGGAGAGGAGGTGGAGCCGGCAGAACAGGCTGGTGAGTGAGAGGCAGTAGTATTGCTGTCTGTGTGGGATGGTAGTAGCTGTGTTGACAGGCAGGTGTGTGTGTGGGTGAGAGTGGTATGTGTGTGCTGAAGGTGTGGTGGACATGTGAAGAGGTGAGGTTGGTGTAAGTGGGGTATATCTTGGTGTGTACATATGTATGAGTGAGTGTGTATATATACTGGTGTGTGTGTGTTTGGGGTGTGAGTGCGTGTGTGTTGTAAGGGGAGGAGGGGTGCGAAGGCTAAGGAAGAGGGGGGTGCAAGTCTGTAATAGGAAGATGGTGCTTTGTTCAATCCTAAGTTGGGCATTGGGAGTTCCAGGGCACACAATCAGGCCGCAGATGGTCGTGATATATATATATGTGGTTGGTGTTAGGAAGGGCATCCAGATGTAAAATACCTGGGCAAATTTACAGTCCACACTGGAGCAACATGCGACTTGGTCATTCTTGCCTCCTGGCTTGGATGACCCGCAAGCATGGAAGAATTGACAGTAAACGGAAATGATGATGATGATATATATATATGTGTGTGTGTGTAGACACATATATGTAAATAAGACCGTTATTGTTCCAATCAGTCTACTAACCCTCAGCAAACACCCTAAACCAAACGCCAACCTCTACCCAGGGCTCCTGCCAAACAAACCATACTCACCCTCTAATTTGGCAAATCAAACGCGGTTCACCCATTCTCCCAAAATCGGCGTACACAGCCACCTAGAAGACAGATGCTGTGAAGCTGCAGCTGTCATAGTACATAGTTTCTATATTATATGGCCAAAACTATTATTATCTGTAGTGACTACAACCCCATTACATAATAGGCTGTACTCCACCTTCCCCCATAGTACTTCACGCTCACAACAATTTCTATACATTAATTTATATATCATATATATATCGTTTCTAAATTTGTTTAGCAAGATTCTTTATCTGAAAACATGTGTTGAAACCGATATTGTTATACTTTGGGAGGGTCATGTTGTCATGTTGCCAATAAGAAACACGCGCACCAATTGCTTTCACTCCAATTTATTATAAATTTTTAAAAAAAAATTTTTATTTTTTTTATTAAAAATTTATAAATTTCCGGTTGGTTGTTTGGTTGGTTCCACAACCGGACGGTTGTTCATATATTGTCAAAGTTCTTTCGTCACACATTCTGTGACCTCTTCTGTGACTGGGGATTCTTTTCTTTGTTTTGTGCCTCTCCTTTGTTCTGTCCTACGCCATCTTGTTTTTGTGTGTGTTGTGTGCTTAGTTTGCGCATGTGTTACATCCGAGTGTCTGTGTGTGCTTTTATTTGTTTATTTATTTGTTTATTTACATGTTACTGGTTAGTTGTTTGTTCTATGTGTGTGAGTTTTCATTTTGTCCTTAATTGTAAGTTGTGATGTTGCTATTCCATTCATGTTTTCTATTTAATTTTGGTTGGAGTTCATTTATGTTTATTGCCTCTGTGATTTGTCTAAACATTGTGTCTTTTCTGTGTGTAGATTTTATTTTTATTTCTATGTTCTCTAATTTTCGCAATGTTTAGACAAATCACAGAAGCAATAAACATAAATGAACTCCAACCAAAATTAAATAGAAAACATGAATGGAATAGCAACATCACAACTTACAATTAAGGACAAAATGAAAACACACGCACATAGAACAAACAACTAACCAGTAACATGTAAATAAACAAATAAATAAACAAATAAAAACACACACAACACAAAAACAAGATGGCGTAGGACAGAACAAAGGAGAGGCACAAAACAAAGAAAAGAATCCCGTCACTGAAGAGGTCACAGAATGTGTGACGAAAGAACTTTGACAATATATGAACAACCGTCCGGTTGTGGAACCAACCAACCAACAGGAAATTTATAAATTTTTAATTAAAAAAAAAATTTTTTTTTATATTTAAAAAAATTTTTTTTTTTATCATAAATTGGAATGAAAGCAACTGGTGCGTGTGTTTCTTATTGGCAACATCACCCTCCCAAAGTATAACAATATATATATGATCGTCATCGTCATCATTTATTATATCATATACTAGCAGTGGTACCCGGCATTGCACGGGATAAGGTATTTTGGAAAGCGGGCCGCCAATAGACCTAATCGTGGAAAAACTGCACGCCTGGACAATATGTAAAGAAAATAAACCGAATACTCTGATGGCTGGATAATCTTTAAGATTTTCCTCGACGAAGCAGGAAAAATGCAGGTTTTCACCTAATGCGGGCCCTAGAGGATCAAGAAAGTGTATTTTTTTTATGTGCATAATATGCCTTGAAATTTCGGGAAAATCGCCTAGACGTAACGCCCCTAAAAAGCTGAAAAAATGAAGTTTTTAACCTAATGCGGGCTCTAGGCCATAAGAAAGTTGGATTTTCTTTGCTTACGGTATGAAGAAGAGACTGACTAATACATAATTACAGTTTCAAGGAAATCGGTCTGACGTAACGCCACAAAAAAACCCTAAAAATGTTTAAAAACGCAGTTGTTCACCTAATGCGGGCCCTAGGAGATAAAAAGGTTGAATTTTATGTGCATAACACTCCCTGAAACATAAGTAATACACATGTAAAGTTTAATAAACATCGGTTGGGTACTTCTCAAATTTTAGGGATTCAAACTCACACACACATACACACAGACATCCTCAGAGAAGTGACGTAATACAGACAGATATTATAAGGGTGTGATGTTATATGTATGTATCTATCTAAAAAGAGAAAGACTAAGAATTATAGAGCGAGATCGATAAATCGCCTAATGCGGTCCCTAGGACATTGAAAATTTGAAATTTTTTTTGCTCAGAACACTCCAGGAGTGTTCTGTGTGCAGGAGAGGCGGTTGTGCTGGTATGGACATGTGATGCGTATGAAGGATGACAGCTGCATAAAAAGGTGCAGAGCACTAGAAGTCGATGGAAACCATGCTAGCGTGGAAGAACGGACGTAAAACGGTGATGATGATGACTACCTGAAACATAAGTATTACATGTGTAAAGTTTGAAAACAGTCGGTTGGGTGGTTCTCGAGTTTTAGGGATTCAAACTCACACACACACACAGACAGACATCATCAGTTTTATATATATAGACTAGCAGGTTGTGCTGGTATGGACATGTGATGCGTATGAAGGATGACAGCTGCATAAAAAGGTGCAGAGCACTAGAAGTCGATGGAAACCACGGAGTGGGGAGACCCAAGATGACCTGGGATGAGGTGATAAAAGCCGACCTTACCCAATTACACCTCTCAAAGGCGATGACACACGACCGTGACCACTGGCGTCACCCAGTAATACAGAGTACCCGACCTCCCATGGGTACAAGCTGAAGCATATAGACAATATGGCCCCACACCCCCCACCGCAAGGTGGTCGTGGAGGTGCCACGGCAAAAAAGCACCCAGCCCACACTGTAAAGTGGACGTCTAGGTGCCACGAAAAAGCACCCAGCACTCACTGTAAATGAGGTTGGTGTTAGGAAGGGCATCCAGCTGTAGAAATCAAGCCAAATCAGTTCCTGTATGAGCAAGGCATGGTCAGCCGACCAGACACTGCCCACAACAGGACAACCCGTCTAACCCATGCTAGCGTGGAAGAACGGACGTAAAACGGTGATGATGATGACTACCTGAAACATAAGTATTACATGTGTAAAGTTTGAAAACAGTCGGTTGGGTGGTTCTCGAGTTTTAGGGATTCAAACTCACACACACACACAGACAGACATCATCAGTTTTATATATATAGACTAGCAGAAAACCGCCCACGGGTGGTTTTCTGCTAGTATATATATATATTACACACACAGAAATGTATATATATTTCTGTGTGTGCATATATATATATATATATATATATATATATATATACAGTATTTTCCGTTGTGTTGTAATATAAATATTACACACAGTAGATTATCAGCTCACGTAGAGTTTGCTCGACGGTTCCAGTTGTAGTTCCAAAAGTAATCCGGAGAAAAATAGAAAGATTTGAATGGATACAGTTTAGTTGAAAGGAATTTATTGACACGTGTTTCTATAACAGTTACATAACCTAAAACAGCTGCTATCTACAAACTTTTAGTTATGCAGACATTCAATATTTCAATGTTATTATTTACTGTCATTTCATCAGAATAATATTACTGAGGACCTATTTAGTTTTTATAGAGAATATTAGGAGGGAGGGGTGAAGTTGTTAGAAGAATAGTTGAAGGAGTGGTTTTTCGATAGCAGTGAGAATTCTTGGTGGCAGTGAGTAATTAGATTCCCATCTGTTGTTTTGACATTTTTTATAGAATATATTATTGTATATATATATTACACACACAGAAATGTATATATATTTCTGTGTGTATATATATTTCTGTGTGTGTATATATATATATATTACACACAGAAATGTATATATGTTTCTGTAGCACTCCTCAATTCCCCCCTCTCTCCCTCCCGCTATCCCCCTCTTGTAGTCTGTCTCTTTCTTTCACTCTCACTCTCTCTCTACGCGTACGCAAAAAACATTCGCACGCGTGCACGTGTTTTAGCTTCTATTCACTCTCTCTCTCTCCGTCTCTCCCTTCCATTATCCCCCTCTCGTAGTCTGTCTCTTTCTTTCACTCTCACTCTCTCTCTACGCGTGCACAAAAAACATTCGCACGTGCGCACGTGTTTCCACTGTCGGACAGACAGACAAACAGAGAAATTGCTGGTTATATATTATAAAGAGATTATCATCATTGTTTAACATCTATTTTCCATGCTTACACAAATTAGACGGGCTGTCATGTTATGATGCAAGACTGATCAGGTGACCATGTCTTGCTAATACAATCTTATTTTGTTTTGTTGTTTTTTATGGTTGGATGTCCTTATTAATGCCTTACAGTGGGAGCTTTTTTATAGCACCAACACTACCACCTTACAGGATGGAATGGGTGCTTTTTGTTGTGGCACTAACATTACCACCATACAGGGTGGACTGGGTGTTTTCTTTTTCATGGCATCAACACCACCTCATTACAGCATTAGGATGCTCAATGTGTCGGATTGATGAGGTGTTGATTTGAGAGGGAGGATATGTATGAGTGAAAATAAATTTAACTAATTTACACAAAATATAATAAAACATTTTTTTTTAACAAACTCCAAAATATGTTTTACATTTTTTCATGTTTACTCAGTAAATAAGAAAATGGGTATTTCTATAATTTTGTAAAACTATATTTTCTAAATTTCAGATCAAAATATATATAAAAACAATGATACATCTACATCAAAAGATTCCAGTGAAGAAACACCAGTGAAACATGTATAATCATATTACTGAAGTGATATAACTATCTTTCTTTAGATAAATATAAAAAATAGATTGCACACATAATATCAAACCAATTATATAGCAGTGTATATTCTATTAAACACAGGTATCTAAAATTGACCCAAAACGTTATTTTAATAGTTAGAAATTACATTTTATAGATAACCAATAAACCATTATAATACAGATATATTCAATTCGGGGCATTTAAAATACTATGTAAATGTTTGCAATGTACATTCCATTTACATTAATTTCTCCAACAAACTACAGGTATGGTGGGGAGTAGGAAATCTGAAATAATTTTTGTAAATATTCTCTTTTAAATGTTTAGGAATTGAAAATAAATTTAGATTTTAGTTGAAAAAAAAATCAACATTTAAAAACAAATATTACTAAGGCTCATGATTAAGGCATGAATATTACACCATCACACTTATACCTAGTTATGAACTGAAGCTGGAAACAAATCAATATTAAAGAGAACATTATCAGTGGTCTTCCGTTTAGGTCATTCAACCAATCAGATTCTCACTAAACATAGACAGAAATCACTAACAAAGAGAAACATTGACATTACTGATGTTATTAAACCAAACATTTATGTTATGTTTAACTAGAGAATATTGTAGCTATTTAAATATATGTAGTTATTGATAACAGTAAACAAACATCATATTTAAGGATAAATACATACACAATATTAGAGGGATGTACTGCCACAAACATACAACTTCAATAACACACACAACCCTATCCTAGCAGCAGACTATCTGCCTGACGTGCTACACTACTCCATCAACATACAGCCATTGTCACACACCGTTACAGCAGCACTTACAATGGAGCTTTCTACAACAATACATCTTTCTGATGATGATGATGATTCTCACTGAATAACCTAGGATATAATTATTGAAGAGGTAAGTTTTTATTCTAATCTTTTATAATCTCATTTTATATAATAAATCTCAGTGAATCTGTAAGATATTGTTGTAACATATTTGATATTAAAATAAGAACAAAGAGATTGAACAATAATGTGCACATATTTTTCAGAAATGTTGTATATATTGTTTTATATCACAATTAATTTGATTATGTTGATTCAAATGTTTAATATTTAAACTTTATTCCATTAAAACAATATAATCTGTGTCTATTTAATATTTGTTACATATATTGATCAATAACAATATAGAACTGTCTACATAAGGATATGGTATAGTGTGCATTTATTTTTAATGTATAGAGGACATAATGTTTTGTCTATACAGTAGATAGCATATGAAATATATATTTAGATATTAGATGTAAAATATAAATAAATAAGCTACAGTGTGTTTAAATCTGATTACAGTGTGTAGATTGTTATTAGATAATGGTGTGTTATAAATTTGGGCTAAGTATAATGGTGGACAGACTGGTCTTTACAGCTGTAATGAAGGGAATGGTAACGCTAGTATGTTTAAAATAATTGATATGAAGTAAATAGTTATGCTGATATTTTTTTTTTATTATTATATTAAGTAAAAGGCCAATCCTGTTGAATAAGCTTTATAAGATATCTTTTTATCATTATTGTTCAAGTTTATATTATGTAGCCAGTTAATTTCATCAGAATTTGAACAACAATCTATTTTGTATAGCTAGATCTATATAATTTAGTGTGTATAATTATTTGAATAACAGTTTGGTTTCACTATATTCAAGATGAAATTTCATTCATCAGTATTAACATAAAGTCGCATGTATCAAATTTTGAAATCTATATGTTTACCACACATTGTTTATGAAAATATTACCCAAATACTTATGTTAAAGAAACTACTTATTACTAATTTTTGAAAATTTGGAGGGTAAAATTATTGTCGAAGCAAAAGATCTGAAATTAATACTGCAGGTGACAATTTTAAAATCTCTTTAGCAAACTTAAGTTTTCAATTTTCCATAGAATAATTCTCAACATCATTGACATCTATCAGATGAATTAGAGATGAAAAACAAAGGCATTTTGTTGTCTTCAAATGGTTGAATGTTTGATGCCATAGTTCCTTAGATTGAATCTTACAAGAGATATTTAGACAGTTTGATACAAATATGGCTGGCCATAGCTAGTTTGTTCAAATATCTAATATTTATATCATCATCTCTACCATAATGGCTTTGCAAAATGCAACTGAAAACCTCATATAATAGTATTTCATGATTAGCCTTGAAATTAAATAGTTTCACAAAATCATCAATAAAATTTAGTTAAAAATTAAGAAATTAGTTGAATAGCTTCTGCCAGATATGTTTAAATAAAGTTATAGTAGAGAGGTAAAAAAATTTAATAAATCAGAAACAACTGATAAATTGGTCCCAGTAGATATTTCATGTAATCTGATGTGAAATCACCCTTCTGCACGCATTAGCATATGTCATTTAGTTATGGAGCATTGAATGTGACAGGTTAGGTTTATTACATTTTAGATAGGAAGCCTTTAAATATCTATTCTTTAGTCTTGTAGAATTGAACACAACCTTACAAGTGCTGGTACTACAATAAAATTCACCTGCTACTCTCTGTAAACAGAAACAGTATAGGGTCGGGAGGACCCTTTAATCCTGCCAAAGACATGACATCCTTTCTAATATTGATGTTATGATAAGATGCGCCTGATACAGGTGTTGGTGTTAGGAAAGGTATTCAGCTGTAGAAACCATGCCAAAAATGGAATGTGCAAACAATACATGACAAGCCTGTCCCATCTAGGAGGGCAGTAACTCCTAATAAGAATTAACTCAGACCATGACTACTTGGCCAACTCATGCTTGCATGGAATGTAAATGCAAAAATTATGATATATTTGCATATGTCAAATACAATGCATCGCCATCATCACTGTTTAACATCTATTTTCCATGCTTGCATGGATTAGACGGGCTGTCACACACTATGACTAGATTAGTACATGGTTTGAAAGGTGCTCTGGTATAGTTAATTTGTTTGTGTTTTGATATTTACTTATAAGTCAGATAATTGCAATGTACATAGATTTTTTTTTAATTGAACATTGTGGCTTTACTAAGTTGTGTGTTTTTCTTTTTTTTTTCTTTTTTGTACACTTGAAGGCCTTTTAATGGGAGTTGTGAATGTTTAGGCCTATGTTGTCTTGTCTTGTCATATGTCCAGAAATTGGTTAGTGATGTAATTTATGTTGCAGAGAAATCATCTGATATACATTTGTACAAATAAGTTGAGAGTAACTGGGTGAAGTGTTACAAAACAAGCCCTGAGGAGCAGAGGTCGCGATAGTAGCATTAAAATTATGCTTCAACCTGCTTTATCGATGGAAAATATCTATGGCTGGATGCCCTTACTAATGCCAAACCATATTTTTCAATATGGTAAGAGATTCACCAACTAAATGATGTTTTGTACAGGTGAAGACATTCACAAACATACACACATATACAAATGGAGGGTTTTCAGAGTACCCCTCTACTAAATCCACTCAAGGTATCAGCGGGCCTGAGACTATAGCTGAAGACATTTGCCCAAAGTGCCACACAGTTGGACTGAATTTGTAACTACATGGTTTAGAAGGCAAATTTCTGAACAATACAGTTATATAATAACATTTTATGTTCATAATAATAATGATTCCTGATATCTAATTTCATGAAATTATATTTCTGTTTTAGGTTCAATCCTCAATACACCTGGACATCTTTAACCAGTACTGACACAAAAACAACAATATGTTACTCTTATTGTCTATTGTATTATCAATGGTACACTGTGTTCTGACCATAGACCTTACCTACCATGTGGAAGAAGAGAGAAGTCCAGGAACATATGTAGCAGACATTGCTGCTGATTCTAAACTTTTAGACAATGTTAAACCATCTGACCAACAATTGATAACATTCAGTCAGTTTAAACGAAAGGTGGCACAGTTATTTAATATCACGAAAACAGGTAAACTGTACACTGCTCAGACACTGGATGCAGAGAAACTCTGTACATTCAATAAAGAATGTTCCAGAACTGTGAAGGTTGTTGTAAACAAAGGAAGAAGTGTTACTAAAATATTAAAAATTAAAATAGTAATAGAAGACATCAATGACCATCTACCTGAATTTCCCAAAAAACAAATTTCTCTAAAATTCTCAGAAACAGATAGTAAGGGCACAAAAAGAACTCTACCAAATGCCATAGACAAAGATGTAGGTTTTCAGAACTCATTAATACAATATAAATTAAAATCCAAAAATGGTGAACCATTCTCTCTGTCTGTTTCTAAAAGAGCTGATGGTATTTCTTCTCTTAAAATAGTATTGAAAGAATCATTAGATCGAGAAATCAAAGATACATATTTACTACAGGTCATAGCTAAAGATGGAGGATCTCCTGCAAAACAAAGCATTTTAAATATAAATATCTCTATAACAGATGAGAATGACAACCCACCAGTATTTTCTAAACCTCTATATAATATATCCATACAAAGTACACATCACAAATCTAAACCTATCATTGTTTTATCTGTAACAGATTCTGATTCTGGAGAAAATGGTAAAATTACTTTCCATTTCAGTCCAAAGACATCAGATCTGGCAAAAAGTTATTTTCAGTTAAATGAAACCAGTGGAAATGTTTTCCTAAATAAATATTCAAGTTTAGGAAAAAAGAAAACCTATGAATTATTTATAGAGGCTAGAGATGGTGGTAGCCCCCCTCAAAGTTCTATAGCAACAGTTCTGATAAATATTATCAACCAACACAACAACCCCCCATCTATTGATATAGATTATGTTTCTGCTATCAATGACAACACAGCTACCATTTCTGAAGATATTAAAGTTGGTAGTTTCATTGCTTATGTGATGGTCACTGACAATGATGTTGGACAAAATGGAGAGGTCAGCTGTGATATCAAACATGATACATTCAAACTACAGTCAATGGGATCTAAAGAATATAAAATAGTTCTAAACAAACCAGTAGACAGAGAAACACAAGGACACTATAACATTCCTGTCTCATGTCAAGATAAAGGATTACCACCTCTTAAAAGTGTTAAAACTCTCTCTATCCAAGTGACTGATATCAATGATGTACAACCACAGTTTACCAAAGATACATTCCAATTCCTGACCTATGAAAACAAAGATAAAGACTTCCCTATTGGTTTTGTCAATGCCACTGACCCTGACCTTGGATCTGCTGGACAACTCACATATTCTTTGCTACATAAAGAAAAATCAAATCTACCATTTCTAATCACCAGTTATGGCTTTATTTCAGCCACCATGTCATTAGACAGAGAGAAACAAGATGTGTATAAATTTGAGGTTTTTGTCAAAGATAATGGAAGTCCATCTCTAAATGACACAGCTAATGTTGTTGTTGAGATTTTAGATCAAAATGACAATGTTCCATATTTCACCTTTCCTAGTGTTGACCCTTACATCCTAAATGTCCACTACCATCCCCAGAGTAAAAGTGACATCACAGTTTTCAGAGCATCTGATGGTGACAGTGGAAACAATGCTTTCCTCACATATGGAATCATACAAGGAAATAATAAACAGTTGTTTACTATGAACTCACACAGTGGTGCTTTATCATTCTCCAGACAAGTTTATCTAAATGATGCTGGAAGTTATGAACTAAAGTTTGTTGTAAAAGACAGTGGTAGTCCAGTTCAGTCATCAACAACTAGTGTGACTTTGGTATTGGCTGTTAGTAATGAGACATCACCAATGTTGAAAAGTGTACCTATACAATCTTCAGGTAGAGTCCATATGACATGGGTTATTATCATTGTATCATCAGCAGTAATAGTATCAGTGGCTATTGTTGTTTCTATAACACTGTGTATAATGAAATGTATTAAACACAGAGATAACACAGCTACTACAACAAACACTACAGCATACCAAGGTAGAACAGAGATGAAACAATTGTTGTATCAGTCTAACAATCCTGTTGCTATGTCAAGGAATACAGAAGAGATGATAAAAAGAAATATATATTCTGAAAGATCAAAGAGTGAATGTTATTCAGAAGGTCAGCTACAGAATAAATATGAAGCTTCCATTCAAAGCAGAACCCTTCCTAAACCTACATCGGTAAGACTTAAATTTTTTTAATTTTTCTTTTTATTTCATGTGTTGCAGGTTTTGATTTGAAGACATATCAGAATCTCCAAGAAGTTCTGATAAATAAAAATTTGATTAACCCTTTAGCATTTATGTTATTCTATATTTTCTATTGTATTTACATGTTAAACCTCACATAATTATCTCACATTATATTGAATCAAATCCCGCCGAGGTTGACTTTGCCTTTCATCCTTACTGGGCCGATAAAATAAAGTACCAGTAATGCACTGGGTAATTGCTGGCCTTGTGCCTAAAGTAGAAACAATTATATTGAATCTATGAGATTTTGATATTATTTATTTTGAGAATAATACCTTAACGTCAGTATGAGTAGCCAGTAATGGCTAGTTTGAACAGAAAGAGGTGACAGAATTCTGATCATATATGGCCAGTTTAAATGGTAAAGGGTTAATTCTAATTTTTGTCTCACCATTTAAACTTATATTTATTTGTTAACAGAAATACAGTGAACCAATTGTGGTAACATCAAATGATGATGCAGTGGAAGATAGCACATCTGTTGTTTCTAACTATCCCACTAACACTCTGTCTAGTCAGAGTGACAGACGTACCAAGCATTATGAAGAGATACCAGTAATTTCAGGTAGGAAAGACATTTCTAATTTTTTAATTGATTTGAAATAATTATACAATAAAGCATGATTGTTCTTATTTCGTCATCATTGTTAAATGTCTATTTTCCATGCTAACATGGGGTTTCATAAAAATTATCTAATTTGAAATGAGAACATGAAATATTTTATTTAACTTTTAATGAAGCTTTCTCTTCTAACTTGTTTATTTGACATCTTGTGTAAAAAGTAATGTGCTTAATATTATTATATACTATATGAGCATAACTGTATGGTTATGAAGTTTGACCAGCAATCACATGGTACCAGACTTCATCACGCTATGCGTGATCACCCTGGACTAGTGATTCCTACTATGTCATGTTGACCAATACTTTGTGAGTGGAATTAGGTAGATGGAAACTGTACAGAAGCCTGTCATATATGTGTGTGTGTTTCTTTTTATTTGTCTATGCTTATGTAGAAACTTGTGTCATTTCAAAAAGCATAACTAAAATATAGATTGATAAATTAAGTACCAGACTGAAATAATTACTGGAGTCAATACTCTCAACTAAACCCTAGCATGACTGCAATCTAATAACTAACACCATTAGACAAATAAAAGAATCAACTGTGTAAATATTTGTATATATAAATGATGCAAAAATGTCCCAAACACATTCATTTTGTAATATATTATGTTTCTGTTTGTTTTCAGAAAATGATACATATAAAAACAGCATAACTTCAACACTAAACAGAAGTGAAAATCAAGAAACCTACCCTAAACATGTGTGACATATGATATGTAATACAATTTTAATTAGTTACTCTGCATTATATTAAGTTATATTACATATAACATCACAATACAGAAATGCATTCTATATATATTAATGAAGGTGTTACTCAAAATATGACTTTTTTTCTTGAAAGATAAATAAGAAAATAATATAGCTACATACAATATTTCTTGCTGTTTACATTCCCCTTAGCTTTTTTTCCATTCTTTCATAATAGAAAACTAAATGGTTACAACAGCTACGATTTATGATAGTTCTTATACTTAATTTGCACTATAATATTTTCTGTAAATTGCATATTGTCTCATTTCAACAGTTACTGATATAATTGCCAATTCAAACCTTACTGTCTTTCTGATGGAATAGACTATAGAAAATAGTCTGTATCTTAGTCCAATTAACCTAAGTTCTCTAATTTAAAGCCTATATTTTCTTCTTTAAAATTAAAATAATCCACAACTGTTATTATATATCCTAATAAATAAGAGTAAATTAAAGGAAAATTCTATATGAATCTAAATTCATATTGAAATATTGTTTATTAAATATCACTCTCTTCACATAATTATTTCAGAAACTAAAGCTCAATTGAATATTAGTTCTTCTCTTTTATTAAGAAATATTTTCTTTTTACCAATACAAGTAAGGTTTTCTACTTATTCTCTGTTAATGAGTTTCAACCAATGAAATGCTTAGTAGAATGCTTGAACAGTAATGTCTAGTGTTATTGCAATGAGTCCAACATTACAGATTCAAACCATGTAGGATAATCACACATACATGCATATAAAAATAAGGTTATGACACACATACTGATGGATAATCAGTTGAAATATTATACAATATATCAAGTGTATAGCAGCAAGCTTTCTCATTGATTCACAACTCATCAATTTTTACACAACTACAGCAGCATTTACAATGGATTCTCTTACTGCAGTGGATTATTAGTCATTGGATTGTACAACAATGGATTTTACAATTATAAATGTAAGTTTTATTAAAATGTCTTATAAAAAGTATATTTCTATTACATTGCATGTTTTCTGTATAGGTATATTTACTTAATATATGCTCAAAGTTACAAATTGAAAAGTTTTGTCAAATTGCTGACATTTTTATTACTATTTAATGTCGTCATCATCATTTTTACATTAGTTTTTCTAAGACTGCATGGGTTGGACTGGTCTTCTCCAACACAGCATCTCATCATATGTTGCAATCCTTAGTTATCTTCATGAGGTTCAACAATCTGAGATCAGTTTTCACCACTTCTTCCCATGTCCTCCTTGTTTCTCCTCTTCTACAGGTTCCTTCCACTTGGATCACTTGATACTTCTTAACCCAACTGTCATCCTCCATATGCATCATATCTTTGAACCAGTGCAATTTTCTCTCTTGCAAACTGCATCTTATTCCTCTTATAGCTAGTTTTACTAATTACACTTCGTATACAAGCCTCTTGCAACTTATTCTTCACGTGAAGGAAGGATTCCTTTGTTGACATCAGAAGTAATAGGTCCATAAACTTTTTTCAACCCACTCTTACTCCGGTTAGTATGGTTTTGAAGTATTCTGAGTAATTAATATCCTGCTTATCAGGTCATAATTTATTTCATGGGTAACTACTGCTAACTACTCCTATTTATCTACCACATATGTCCTCCTTCACTTCTCAGATTGCAGCTGAGTCGTATCTTCTTTTCTCTTAACTAAAACTTTTGTCCCTGCTAGGTTTACTTCTATTTTTTGGATTTCTTCTCCAATTTTTAGATGTATTCAGCTGCAAGAACTAGGTACTTAGCATACAAGATTTCTTGCAGGAAGCCAGTCATAAACTCATTTATTATAGCCTAGAGAACTATAATAAACAGAGGAGGCTGAGAACTGAACACTGATGAGCACCTTCTTGCATGCTAAATTCATCGCTGAACTACTTACCAACAGTTACTTAACTAACTGCATCTCTTTACATGATGTGCACAGCTCTCATAGGCCATTCATTTATACATAGTTGTTTTACTGACCACCAAATTACAGAGCATGGTACCCTATAAATAATCTGCACCAGATCAATAAATGCTTGGAGTACTGACTTGCTCTTAGATAAAAACTTCTCAATAGAAAGTGGGCATTAGTGGAACACCTTGACACAAACTTCAACTACATCTCACCAGAGCAAATTCTTATCTGAATCAATCAGGCTTTAACTCTTTTAGTTACTTTCATAACTTGGTCTAGCAGTCTGATACACCTGTTGTTGTTTCTAAAGCATCGTATTTACCCTTACAGCATATATTTAATATATACTAAACATTTGGATTATGTCTCATTTTATCTATTTTATGATTTTCTGTTGGTAAACATTTTAAAATTATTATTTTTTAAATAATTGTTTCTACTTTTGGCACAAGGCCAGCAATTACCCAGTACATTACTGGTACTTTATTTTATCGACCCCATAAGGATGAAAGGCAAAGTTAACCTCGGCGGGATTTGAACTCAGATCATAAAGGGACGTAACTATGCTAGAAAACATGGCGTCCAACCCTCTACCGATACTGCCAATTCACCGCCTTATTTTTTAAATAATGATAGCTAACATTTTAGAACATAACTATAAATATTTGTTTATGTGGGGTAATCTGAAAAACAGTTTTCCATTAGTAATCACTTGAAAAGAGATGCTTAAAAAATATATTATAATTTTATATTATTAATTTCTTGCGAATTACAGAATTAGATATATTTCCAACTATGTTACCTGTTTAGTTTTAATAATGGAGAAAGAATATTTATTGCTGCTGGACTGTGAAATAAAGATGACATTATTTTGCTTCTAATTTTCATTTTGGCATGAGTTGGACGGGTTGTTACAGTTCTTATTTTGAGTTACTACCCTCCTAGATGGGTTGAGGTGAACCAAATCTCATTCACACATTCCAATTTTTGATGTAGCTTCTACAGCTGGATCCCTTCCTAACACCCATCGCTTACAACTTTACTGGATGCATTTTATTATGCCACCAGCACTAGAGAGTTTGTCATGTCTCCAACAAGACTAGAATCTTTAACCATGTTACAAAGTACTTGGTGTATTTTATCATAGCACCAACACTAGAGAGGCCACCTTACAAAAAGAGTCTTCTCCACTTTATGTTGTCTCTGTTTATTGAAAGTAAAAATGCCCAAGAAGGTAAATAAAGAGAGAGTATAAATGTGAGTATAAAAAAATAAAAATTTAATAAAATGGTAGGCCAGCCAATGTCAAGAAAATTGTAGCCACAGCAAAGTGCATTATTTTGTTCTTATGTTTAATTCTATCAATCAAGGGACAATTTATGTTACTACTACTATGCTATTAGTTTACATTTCTTGCTAAATGTCCTTCACAATTTTTACTTGAAATATAGGCAAACATATAGATTGATTAACATGTAATTATGTTATGCTCATGAAGAGTGGTGGATGCCACAATTGATAGAACATTATATAAGATACCTCATACTGTTCATATACATCACTTTACATTCCAAGCTCAGATTTGCCTTTAACCTTTTTGATACCAAACCAAATGAAACTGCTTCTGATTCTATGATATAAATCTGTTTATTTTAAAGCGTTTATCTATATATTACTAAAAGTCTTTGATTGCTTGCTTGCTTGTCTGTAATTTAATACAGCCAAAAGGGTGCATAATGGGAAAAGGAAGTTGCCCTTGAAATGGGAATACAAATAGAATAAAACAAGTTTCGCGTAAATCGAAGCACGGGTTCCCAAGATATGGGGTTTTTCTGGGTACCTTCATAAACAGAGAGAGAGAGAGAGAAGGATAGAGAGAAAGAGATAGTGGTTGTGAGAGAGTAGATTGAAAGAGAGACATAGAGAAAGGGAGAGGAGACAGAGATGGAGAATGGAAGAGATAGAGAGAGAGAGAGAGAGAGAGAGAGTGGTGTGTGTATATATATATGTGAGTATGTATGTATATATATGTGTGTGTGTGTGTCTATGACCAGTGTATATAGATCATAGACACCCACATATATATATATATATATACACACACACACATATATATATGTATACAAACACACATTTATATATATATACACATACGTATATATATGGGCCTTCCAGTTTCATTTCACATTATATACATGTCTGTATATTTTAATTATTTAAAAATTATTTTTAAGTGAACATGATTTTTTTAAAATATTTTGAAGTGAATGTGACCCAGTGGGTCAAAGTGGTTTAGTATTTATCTAAAAATCTTCCAACATATTTTTATATAAAAACCTTTGTTAAGTTATGTTCCAAACACCATTTTAATAATGAAAAAGCTAGTAGTATTACTAAATCTCTTAAAATTATTGGTTATTTTTATAATTATTTTAAACCCCCAGATAGTGTCTTTCATTAGAAATATGGTTGTGAAAGAGTTAAGGGTTGATAAAATAAGTGCTAGTCAAATATTATAATTGATTTAATCAATTGTACCATTATCATTATTTTATGTTGACTTGTATTTTTGTTAATCGCTTGTATTTTTGTAATCGCTTGAACGAGGACCTCATTCAACCATTACCTTCTAGCTAGCTACCTACCCAACACCCCTCCCTCCCGCCCCCATGCACCACCATTGTTATTACGTGGACCAATCATAAGCCAGAGCCCCCACGCATCACCATTATTATTACGCGGACCAATCATAAGCCAGAGGCCTATACTATCGCTTGCCTGGTTGCCTTTTCGATATATGATGGATGGATGGACTACGGAATCCTGGAGAGTGGAAGAGAGAGAAAAATCTGGACGCTCAGCGACAATGCCAAAGATAAAGACAAATTCACCTCGTGGACGAGAATGCGAGCACTCCTCTTTGTTTCGACCGCGGACGGCTAACATAACCCCATCGCCCACCGCCCCCACCCCCCAAACGCAATCCAAAACTTCAGAGTTGGTACCATAAATGTAGGCACCTTAAAGGGTCGCGCTAACGAGGTTGTAGAAATGCTTGAACGTAAGGAGGTCGATGTTTGTTGTATTCAAGAGACCAGGTGGAGGGGTGGGTCTGCTAGATTCATTGAGGGTAAAAAACGATGTTATAAGCTTTTCTGGGCAGGAAACGACGATGGGCTGGGTGGAGTAGGAATCATGGTAGCAGAAAAGTGGGCAGATAAGATAATAGACGTAAATAGAGTGAACGACAGAATAATTAAAATAAGACTTGTCCTCAATAGAACTACGGTGACAGTAATATCTGCGTACGCACCCCAATCCGGACTGCCCGGCACTATAAAAGACAGATTCTATGAGACACTGATGCTCACTACCTCCCAAATAACCGACAGTGACTATATAATTATCGCAGGTGACCTAAATGGTCACGTTGGACAACATTGTGACGGCTACGACAAAATCCATGGAGGCTATGGGTTCGGTACTAGAAATGAGAAAGGCTCCAGAATCCTGGAATTCTGTGACGCAAATAACCTAACTATCTGTAACACTAACTTCAAAAAACGTGACAATCACCTGATCAGCTATAGATCCGGGGAACACACAAGCCAGGTAGATTATATCCTTACCAGAAGACGTGACAGAGTGTCTGTTGTAAACACTAAATCCCTCCCCCATGAAGAATGCACCTCCCAACATAGACTGATAATTAGCGACCTCATAGTCAGGACGAGACGTACTCGACAGCAGAAGAGGACTATCCTCAGGAGAAAAATATGGAAGCTAAAGGACCCCACAGCCAGAAATAAATTTCAAAGCATATTACTTGATGCTTTCGACAGTAAGGAAGAGCATTTAGAGTCGGACAATATAGAGGGACAGTGGGAATTTCTGAAAGCAAACCTGCTGATGGCGACAGACGAAGTCTGTGGCTGGAGCAGGCCTGTTGGCAGGAGGAGAGTAACATGGTGGTGGAACAGTAAGGTGGAAGGGTCAATTAAGGCCAAAAAGCAGGCTAGGAAAGTATGGCGGGATGGGGGAAGTAGAGAAGACTATCAAGTGGCCAGGAGGGAAGCTAGGAGACAAGTGTACTTCGCAAGAAGGGAAGCAGAGGAAAGAAAGTTCAAGCATGTTCTTCAACGCGAGGACCAAAAACGTGAGGTGTTCAGGATTGCTAGGCAATGTGTCAAGGAAAACCGTGATATTGTCGGGGAGAAGTGTGTACCTAATGATGACGGCGTACTTGCCATCACCGACGCTGATAAGAAGGTAGCTTGGAAGTGTCACTATGAAAGGCTACTAAATGAGGAGAATAAATGGGAGAAAGACAGTCTCCCCCACATCGACCCAATAGAGGGACCAGCAGTGTTAGTCGAGGGTAGTATAATAAGTAAGGCAATCAAGGATATGAAGACGGATAAGGCGGCTGGGCCTTCGGAAATAGTTGCTGAGATGCTGAAGGCATCTGGCACGGTGGGACACATCATGATTACCCGGATAGTTAACCAAGTCGTACAGAATGGGGTTGTTCCGAAGGACTGGCATAGCAGCATCATTGTTAACTGTTATAAGGGTAAAGGAGATGCCCTAGATAGGAGTAACTATAGAGGCATTAAATTAATCGACCAGGTCATGAAGGTCACGGAAAAAGTAATAGCGCAACTAATCAGAGAGAGAATTGACCTAGATGAAATGCAGTTCGGGTTTGTGTCAGGCAAAAGTACCACAGACGCTCTTTTTATTGTACGTCAACTACAGGAGAAGTACCTAGCTAAAGGTAAACCCCTCTACTTAGCTTTTGTCGACTTGGAGAAAGCCTTCGACAGAGTCCCCCGTTCCATTATCTGGTGGGCCCTTAGAAAACTAGGTGTCGACGAATAGCTTGTGAGAGCTATACAAGCCATGTATAAAGAAACAGTCAGCAAGGTTAGAATTAACAACGAATATAGTGAAGAGTTTAGCGTAAAAGTTGGCGTCCATCAGGGCTCTGTTCTCAGCCCCCTACTATTTATTATTGCCCTTCAGGCTATAACAGAGGAGTTCAAGACCGGCTGCCCATGGGAACTCCTATACGCAGACGACCTGACACTCATAGCTGAATCAATGGCCGAGCTAGAGAAGAAATTCCAAACATGGAAGCACGGCCTAGAATTAAAAGGCCTTAAAATTAACCTGGTTAAGACTAAAGTTCTAGTTTGTAGGAAAGAAAATAAGGCGGCGGTCCCTTCCGGGAAATGGCCATGCTCAGTGTGTAGGAAAGGCGTAGGTAGAAACTCCATTTTATGTCCCAAATGCAAAGTATGGGCGCATAAAAGATGTAGTGGGATCACAGGTAAGCTAACTAAGAACTTAGATTTTACATGTGGGCGGTGCTCTGGGGCAATAAGTAGCAGCGAGTGCCCACAAAATACTAGCTCTTACAACTGCGCAGAGGGCTCTATAGAAATAGTGGACAGCTTCCGTTACCTGGGTGACAAAATCAGCAGTGGGGGAGGGTGCTCTGAAAGTACAGTAGCTAGAGTCAGAACTGGATGGAAAAAGTTCAGAGAGCTTATACCACTATTAGCCGCTAAAGGGTTCTCCCTAAAAATGAAAGGCAGGTTGTATGATGCCTGCATACGAACAGCAATGTTGCATGGCAGTGAGACCTGGGCATTGTGTGCAGAGGATATACGCAGACTAGAGAGGAACAAAGCTTGCATGCTCCGCTGGATGTGTAATAGTAATATACGTGAAAAGCATAAACGAACTAAGGAAAAAATTAGAAATAAGAGGGATCAGATGTTGTTTACTCGAGAGAAGGCTACGTTGGTACGGACACGTGATGCGCATGAAAGTCGATAGCTGTATAACAAAGTGCAGGGCAATAAAGATAGACGGTAGCCACGGAATAGGCAGACCTAGAAAATCCTGGGACGAGCTGATAAACTCCGACCTCACGCACTTACACCTCTCCAAGACAATGTCACTGGACCGAGACCTTTGGCGGTACTCAGTAATAGAGAAGACCCGCCTTACCTAAATACATAGTAAAACCTACTACAGCTAGTAGGCATCTCTAACAAAATACACCCCCGTCCCACCACCCCCACCCCATCCACACCACCCCCTCCTATGTAAAGTTATGTTGGTGCCACACCATCCAGGCCGAAACAAATGAGATCATGTAGGTGTCACAACAAAAAAACACAGTCCACGCTGTAATGTGGCCGTGTAGGCAACACGGTAAAAACCTCCCAGACCCACACTGTAAATGTGGTTGGTGTTAGGAAGGGCATCCAACTGTAGAAAACCTGCCAGACAGTCCTATGCGAGCAAGACAATCACTCTTGCCTCAAGTGGGAATACCCCCGTCCAAACCCATGCAAGCGTGGAACACGGACGTTAAACGTTGATGATGATGATGATGATGAAGGTATTCCCTGATATGCCATGTCTGCAGCTCTGTTTCAATTCCCAATCAGAACTATTTTACTTTACTCGAAATGTAAAATGCATAAATGTAACAATTTCTGGGGGCACTTAAATGATTTGAGATTTGAAAATGTTTATATCCAAATACCGAGTTGCTGTATGTAAACTGAGAAATATGTGCCGCCGCCCCCCAATGATGGGAAATGGGGCACCAATTTTTATCAACTTCAAAATTCTGCTAAATTATTTTTTGCTTTGGAGGAGAATATTACAGCAGTTTCACTTTCGGTGTCAAATTCGTTTTTGATGTGTTTTGAATGAATATAGTCTTCAAAATGGTCAGAAATTGGTAAAAAAAAATATATTACATAATGGAGATGTAAAACAAAAACTATACTCTAAACAACACTTAAAACATTTTAATTATCAAAATACTAAAATTTCATAAATATATTCTCCACTCATTAGAATTTCAAAACCGTACCATCTAAACATGATGTGTTGATTAGCTGCCTTAGCTTATACACAGGGTTTAAATTTTTACCCATTTATCAACTTATATTTGAGTATATACAGTATTTTCCGCCCCTTAGGGTATTTTACCCAATTTTCTAAGAAGAAATATGTTCTTAAATTTTTATGTATTTATCTGAAAATATCTGATTTCTTGCCAAAATAAAGTACCAGTAATGCACTGTGTAATTGCTGGCCTTGTGCCAAAAAGTAGAAACAATTATATATATATCAGTGTTGTAGAATAGGAAATACATCGCTGCATCTGTTCTGTATGTAAGCTATTTCGTTGAAGATGTACCCTCATTTAGACCTGTTGGGGAGGGCAGATTTGTAATGCACAAACAGTTCCCTGCTAGCTGCTTTATGGTAGAAATCTGAGTGGATGTCACTGCTATCAGAAATGTCCTGTCTGAAATCGAGTAAAGAACAAGGCACACGTCTTTCGCTATGCCAACTTACACTCACGCACACACATACATACATCATAAACATACTCTCATACTTCTCTCACTAAGCACACTTACATTCATGCACATACATGCATATATCAAACACATATTCTCACATATTTCACTACACGCACGCTTGAAATTTTAACATTTTTCCTTACATTTAAATTAAATCTGCCTGCCAAACAACAACTCATTTCCAACTGATCTTTTTTAAACCAGAAAATATTTGAGATAATTAAATTTGCTAAGGTAAAATTCTATCATTATATATAATCTTCTCTGCATTATAGAGCTTTTAAAGTTATCTAAATGTATATATACATATCACCTTGATCACCTTGACCGACCAGTCTGTCGGGCGTCCATTCAGCGCCGCTGGTCACAGCACGCCGTCCATTCCTCTCTAGAACGTGCTTTCCTCATCCATGTATTCCCAATCGTATTCTTAAAATCGTAACTCCACCCTCGTGGAGGCTTTCCGAGTGCTTGTTTCTGCTCGCGCGGATACCACTCGGCAACTGTGCAGGTCTACCGATTATCGGTGAACCGGGCGACGTGTCCAGCCCATCTGAACTTGCTGCGCATATATTCCGTGATGACGTCCATCACGCCGGACTTCTGTCTGATGACTTCGCTCCTGATGTGCTCTCTCAACGAGATTCCCAGCATTGATCTCTACATGGCTCTTTGAGCCGTTACCAGCCTCTGCTCTTCTCTCTTCGTTGTAGCCCAAGTTTCACTGCCATATAACATTGCAGGTAAAACTGTGCTATTGAAGAGGTTGGCGCGGGTGGTCTTATCCAACCTCCCCTTGAGCACATCCCTTATGCCGTTGAACGCCTTCCATTTGGCGCTTACTCTCCGTAAGATCTCCCTCTCAATGTCTCGGCGCATGTTCACTTCTTGTCCCAGGTAGACGTATTCCTCCACCTCCTCTATTTCATCACCGCCAACCACCATTCGACCTGTTGGTACGTCGTCGGACTGCATGAACTTGGTTTTCATGCGGTTCATCTTGAGGCCTACTGCAGAGCTTTTGATGTCGAGCTCCACCAGCATGGTCTGAAGCTGATCCGTAGTTTCAGCGATGAGTACGATGTCATCAGAGAAACGGAGATGGGTAAGTATCTCGCCGTTGATGTTGACACCGCCTTGTCAGTCAATGCCTCTGATGATCTGCTCGAGACACGCGGTGAAAAGTTTTGGAGAGATCGTATCTCCTTGCTTCACTCTCTTCTCGACCAGCACTCGTATGGGTGATGACAGCAGAGCTATGTCGGTGGTGCATCCGAAACTCGCCCCCCTGAGCAGTTGAACGTATTGCACCTCGACTCCTTGCCTCTGCAGCGAGTTCAGCACTGCGTTGATTTCGACGCTGTCGAAGGCCTTCTCGTAGTCTATGAACGCGACGCAAAGAGGCATCTTGCACTCTTTTGCTTGCTCAAGCAGTTGTGTCAGAGTAAATATGTGGTCCATCGTGCTGTAGTTTTTCCGGAAGCCGGCTTGCTCTCTCGGTTGCTGTTCGTCCAGATGACATGATAACCTGTTCAGGATTATTTTTGTGAACAGGTTCTACACCTGAGACAGCAGGTATATGGGTCGGTAGTTCTTCAGATCTTCTCTATCGCCCTTCTTGTATAGCAGGATGGTATTCGACTCTTTCCACTGTGAGGGTATTCTTCCCTCGTCCAGATAGTGTGTGAATTGGTCGGCGAGGATTTTCCAGAGCTGCTCTCCGCCTGACTTCAACACCTCCGATGTTATGCCGCCTTTCCTTGGCGCCTTTCTGCTTTTCATCAAGCCGACGGCTCTTTCGACCTCACCGACAAGGATGGGTGGCAAAATCCTACTTCAGTGCCTCAAAAGTGGCGCAGGGGTGACCCTGGCTGTCTGATAGCTATGGTAGCGGGACTCAATGTCCTGGCAGGTTTTACCATGCTACACAGGTATCAGACTATTGGTCCTAGAGATGATTCATCATCTTCTAGAGTTCAAAAGTTAGCTAAACTCAAGAGGTACCGGCCTGCCCGCCCAGCCAGTGATGTGGCGTCATCTTATGGTTAAAACAGCACAAAGAAAAGGGCCTCAGTACCCTGCGCGTCAATCGGGCCACTCCACGACGGCGGAGTGCAACCTGAGCGACGAGAGGCTGCTAAGAGTCACAGGTTCCCGAAGGCCGCCAAGGGACAGGACTAACCTTGCCATATGCACCTACAACTGCAGATCTTTGGCAGGGGGGGCAAGGACTGAACCACCTAATGGAGGAGAAGAAGAAGATCAGGTGCGACGTGTTAGGGCTGTGCGAGATCCGCCAGAAGAAGGAGGCGAGTTCACGATGGCAAGATGGATGCGCCTTGAGACTCGGGAAAGCAGAGGGTGCCAGATCGGTCGGAGGTATAGGGTTCATTGTAAGCAGGGAATGGGCTTCGAAGGTCGCTTCTTGCCAGTTCATATCATCACGGATTGGTGTACTGAACGTGAACCTCTCAGGGAAGGCCACCCTCAAGATCGTCCAGACCTACGCTCCCACAAGTGCCAGCGACGACGATGAGGTGGAAGAATTCTATTGCCAGCTAGACAAAGTGCTAGCTGTGAAGTCCACTTACACTATCGTGATGGGAGACTTCAACACAAAGGTTGGACAGGGACGGCAAGGGGAAGAATATGTCGGAAGATTCGGCCTCGGAGAGCGAAATGAGAGAGGAGAGCGTCTGCTCACCATGGTGGAGGCGAGACGGCTCTACATCGGAAACAGCCTATTCAGGAAGAAGGAGAAGAGATGGACCTGGGTATCGCCAAATTCTGAGCACCGAAACGAGATTGACTACATCTTGGTCGCCAAGCGACGCATACTACAGGACGTCTCCATCATAACACCATTCAACACTGGATGTGATCATCGTCTGGTGAGGGCGAGGGTCGTCATCGACTGGACGAGCGAGAAGAAGGTGCTGCATTTGGCGTAGAAGGGAGAATGCGTCCGGGTCTTCAACGAGGCGCAGTTGCAGGAAGCCATTATGCAGGAAAAGTGGCGTCAAGGAGACGGCATAGACGCTGACTACGACTCACTGATAAGGAAACTGAAGGAGTGCTTGAGGAAGGCTAAGGGTGTGTGCCCAAGGGAGCGGAAAGGGAAGAGTCTCGGAGGAAACTATGAAGTTGCTTAAGAAGAGGAAGAATATGAAGAGGACACCTGAAGATCACCTCGAATATTCCCTTCTCAGCAGAGTGATACGTCAACTGAAGAGAGACTTCGAGGCATACCGGATGGAGAAGCTCCTGAAGACCGCAAAGGAAAAGAAGAGCCTCAAGAACTGCGAAAGGGACATGACAATGTACAGATCGGAGGTGACGACTCTTAAAAACACAGCTGGAGTACCGGTCAGCGACAAGAGTGAGGTGGAAAAGGTTTGCGAAGACTTCTACACCAAGCTCTTCAAGTCTGCCGGGAATGTGCAGCTGTTGCCGTCACTCCAACAGGAAGAAAATGTGCCACCCATCCTTGTCAGTGAGGTCGAAATATACATATATACAAATAAAAGGCAGAGTTAATAACTCCTATTGATACCCTGTAATTAATAAGCTCAAAGTATAAATACTGAGCATTATATAATAATATATGTAGCAATAAACACAGTATTTCAAGCCTCCTAATTTTAGACACACGATTTACTGTGTTTATTACTACATATATTATTATATATATATATAATTTTATAAATGAAATTGCAAAGTAGAAGAAAAGAAAACTTTAGCTTGAGAAAACTAGGGATATTTATATTTGAGCTCCAATGGAGTAGCTTTTCAATATAGATCTATATTCCAAATGTAATGTAAGTTGCTCTACTAACCCAATGCCCAAAGTACAGTCTTCATGGACAAGCTTCCCTCAGAGGTTTAAAATCTCATGTCAATTTGAATTGTCTTGAATTGCTTGCAACACTGAATTTCTATTGGAACAGATGAATTTAGGTGTACCTAATGCCTAGTCATTTCAACTCCTCTCTATTTTTTTGCTGCCCCTCTCAAATCTTTTCACACCCTCTTCCCATTTCTTGAAAGGGTCCTAATTCACTTCATATAACACAAAACTCTATCTAAGTTTATGAATATTATAAATAATGTGCTTGTTTGTCCAGGTTTTTTTCCACCAGTCACAGGTTAGAGATCCAGATATAAAACTTTTGTTTCTAAATTTAACTTTTTTTAATCTTAAACTGTAATTATTTGAAATAACAAACTTTGGACTTGGTAAGTTAATTGGCACTAGATTTGAAATAGAGACTTTGTATATATAATTGAAAACATTCCCATAGAATTGTGTGGTAAAACTAATCCATATTTAATCTATAGTTATTCTATTGTAATTCTTTTTATATTTTTTTAAATGTCAAATATCACATTTTGAACTCAGAATGCCAAAGGATAATACTGATTCTCTTATCCACTACATTTCCTCCTCCGAGTTACTTTCATAACTAGCAGCATGCAGCTAATCGCTTTATATGTTTAGTTTACTAAAAATAGCTAATTTTCGATTCCTGAATAATTGCCTCAAGGATTGTAATAATGAAAAGAATACTAAGGGTAGAATCTAAATAAACATTTAGCTGTACATAAGATTCCATGCAAAATTATCACTTGATCTTAACTTTGTTTATAGCTCCTTCATTCATGTCCTCAAGTCATTCCTCTACATCAGGTTTACTCAATATCCACTAAACTCCAAAGCATGGAGTTCTATTGAATGTTGTGCACAGTCAACAAATACAAAATCAAGTTGTCTGTTTTGAAATAAAAACTTTTCTTGCAAGTTGTCTAATCAGAAATATACCATCTGTGTTTCTGCATCCTACTACATTCAAACTGCACCCCGTTTAACCAATGTTTGCCTTAAAACAAACTCTTTTATAAGGACTTACTCTACTGCTTTTTATAACTTGATTCATCAAGGGCAGTAAAATGGCAGGGTCATTAGAGCATCTGAGTTTAAATCCTACCATGGTTAACTTGGCCTTTAGGAGTCTGTAAAATAAAGTATCAGTCCAGAGTAGAGGATTGATGGAGTTATTAAAGCAATGAATGCTTAAGTTAGTAAAGCCTTTTTGTATTTGTTCCAGCTCAAATCTTGCTGTGGACTTCTTGGGTCATCCTAATCAGTTGTCCAATTTAATATCACTACCTGTCCCTTGAATGCCTTTAGTGTTGTCCACTCTGTTGCAAGCATTCATGCCATACCTCAGGCTTGAGGGTACCTTCCTCCCTCCCGTCCAACATATTCATGGATTATTGACACTGCACTGATCAAACATTAAAAAAGGCCCTATCTAATTTCATAAGCATCTCAGCAATAATCTCTGAGAGGCCTGCAGTTTTTATATTATATTCTAATTTATCTTACTAACCATCCTCAAGTGACCTTTCCTTTGATTTCACCAGGGCTTAAACTTTCTCTACCTTATTCATTATTCTTTAATCAACAATTTCACATGTTGTCATCTCTGTCTTTTTATTTCCATACCATGTTGAACCAAGTCATACAAGTCATCTGTCTCTTCAATTACATCTTGAGATGTAATGAAGTTTTCATTCTGTGTTTATCCTATTTTAGCTAAGTTAACCTGACATATAATTTGTTATCCATTGATCTCTTTATTCATCATTTCATCATTTCATTTTACGTCCGCTTTTCCCTGCTTGCAAGGGTGGGACGGGAACTGATTCTGGCTTGATTTCTACAGCTGGATGCCCTTCCTAACACCAACCTCATTTACAGTGAGTGCTGGGTGCTTTTTTGCCGTGGCACCTCCACGACCACTTTACAGTGGAATGATAGGGACCCCAGTCTCTATCATCTCATTTCTACAGATATATATATATATCTGTCTGTCTATCTATCACTCATGATTACAACTTTTACTTATATATATAACATAACACATACACCACTCCTCTTTTTCTTTGTCCACATATTCCTGGGAGAGTTGTTGGGGCAACCATCTCTAATTGATTTGGCTGGATCCCCAAGTGAGACAAACCAAGTTCATGGATGTTATCCTTCCATCTTGCTCTCGGTCTGCTACCTGTTGGTTTTGCACCAAAAGTCAGTCCAGTGATTCTTTCCTGAGACATTCTAACCACATGCCCATAGTATTGGGACTGTGATCTCTCAATTCAGTGAAGTAGTAGCTCTATCTGGAGCGGCTCTGATCTCTGAGCTACGCATTCTATTGAGTAACGTTACTCCAAAGACCCTTTGAAGGAGCCCCATTTCAGCTACTTGTATTTGTGATCGTATTCTTTCTGTCATTACCTAAGAATCATGGCTATAGGCAAGGGTTGGTATGGATACCAAATTGAAGATAACAAGTCTGGCTTTTACACCCACTTTGCTTCTTCTGATTGCTGAAGCTGACGCAATACTGCAATTCTTGCACTTAATTCAACCTCCTACATTCCATCACTTCTGGACACAGAACCAAGATACTTGTACTTCTTCACTCGTTTTAGTAGAACTCCACTCACATGTAGAGTGCATTGTAGGCTTCCTTGAGAGGATGAGTGTCTCAGTCTTTTCAGCACCGATTTTCATTCCAGCACTCGGCAGCATACCTATCATGTGCATGTCAGAGATCACCTTCTGACTAGTTAAGCAGTTCCATGTCATCCGCAAATTCCAGTGAACTGATCTTACACCCATTAGTCTTGATACCACTTCCAGCCTGGCTGTACATGTCAATCCTGTCCACAAAGATTATGAACAGGAGAGGTAACTGTATGCACCCTTGGCAGAGTCTGACACCCATATTGAATGGTTTCAATTTCGCACCATTTATCCAAACACAAATACTAGTGCATTCATATAAAGACATCAGGGCAACAAAAAGCTACCCAACAATCCCATACTCTTTCTGAACCTTCCACAATAGGTCCCATGGAACATGCTCATATACCTTTTCAAGGTCTACAAAACAAACAGACATCCCTTGGCAATACTCCCATAATTTCTCAAAGACTTACTGCATACACCACTCAAGTTCAACCTTAAAAGATGTTTATAAAAGTAATGATGACATACACTACTCATCCTTACTTTTATAAACATCTATTATGGTTCAGTTTGGTATTTATTTTAGTTTAAATCTGTAAAAAAAAAAAATGACCTATTCAATTAGCAAATGTATGAATGATAAGTCCTTTCCCAGAAAAGAATTCACCATCTAACATAAGTTAATTAATGATATTAGATTAAGCACAAGATGGAACAGGATATGCAAGCAAATCTGGAGAAGGAAAGTATGGAAGCTAAAGGACTTCTCTTCTAAATATAGGTTCAGAAAAGTTCTTAGTGATACATAATGAGGAGAAAGAGGAGAAATTAGATGCATAGAAGACAATTGGAAGTTTCTACAGGACAGGCTACTAAGGAGACCTGTGGCTGGAGCAAGGCACCAGCCAGATGGTGGGTGACCTTGTGGTAGTCATTAAAAGCTAAGAAACCAGCATAGGAATACAGGGAAAATGGGTGCAACAAAAATTCAATATCAAGTAGTATGAAAGAAAACAAGACCCTGTTTCCATCAGGGAAATGGCTGTGCTCAATATGTATACAAAATAAATTTTGGGTACACAAGGGTTGTAGTAGGATAGCAGGTAGCTAATTGAATAGTAAAGCATCAATATAAGTTGTTAAAGGTGGCCTAATTAGCAATGGAAGAGGTGTTGTAAGAGCATAGTAGCTAAAATAAGAACAGGATGGAAAACGTTCAAGGAACTATTACCCCTGTTGGCAACAAAATGTTTCTTTGTACTAACAAAAGGCTGGCTGTATGATGCCTGCATGTATGTGATGTTGCATGTTAGTGAGGCATGGGCAGTGAATGCAGAGAATATGTGAAGGTGGAAAGAAAAAAAACAGCTATAAGAAGAATGAGATGTGTGCAAGAAAGATTGCACTGGTATGGACATGTGATGCATAGATGATGATTGTTGGGTGAAGAAATGCCAGTGGAAGGAAGTTGCACTAGAGGAAGATCTGGATAGAGGTGGTGAGAGTCAGTCCCAAATTGCTGAAGCTCACAGAAATGATGAAGGAACACAATAAGTAGAGGGGAACTATGCAGGAAAAGACCTATCCAACCCATGTAAGCATGGAAAAACAGGCATAAACTGATGATTGTGGTGATGATAGTGAATGATTTAAATAATGATAAATATCTGATGCATTATTATCTTTATTTAAATTATGTTCTAAATTACATCATGTCATTATTTTCTTTTGATTAGAAATGCAGTCAATCAGTTGCGGTCTCATCTAATTATGATAGTTTGGAAGACAGCACAATTCCTCTGTTAAATTCTCAGCTCAACATGCTATCCTTTCAGAAAAGTGGTGGAGTAGAAGGGATTCAAAACATGAAGAAATACCTGGAATATCAGGTAAAATTAGATTTTTTTTTGTGACAATATAAGTACATTAAATAACTTTATTTATTTTGCTAATCTAAGTGCATTTATCTTAATGATTATTCCTTGAAACCTTTCAAGTATATTTCACCCTCCTTCTTTTACACCTGCTTTTCCATTCTGACATGGGTTGGACAGCCCAAGTCTGTAGTACTTCATCAGAGTTACTGTCCTAAATGGTTCAGTGGACCATGTCTCACTCAATATGTTCTGTTTTGACATGGTTTCTATAGTTTGATACCTTTCCTAATACCAACCACTTTACAGAGTGCACTGGGTGCAATTTATCATGGCACTAGTATGGGGAAGGTTGACATATTTATAGGCATAAATAGGGAGATCATAAAAAGAAATTTAAAAATTAGTTTTCTGGTTCTTCCTAATTTCAAATAATTTATTTTTAACCAATGTTGGCATTTGTTTTGGGCAGTTTAAATAAGTCATAGCACAATTGTTGTAATAGATTCTTAACAATTATCTTTAAAATATTTTTCTCTTCTTTCTATATATTAAATTAGTTTACTCTATCTGTTTTAGGAGATAATACATGCCAAACCAATGCAGAAAATACTATAGAAAAGAACCATCTCCATGAAACCTATATGAAACATGCTTAACAATAACCAACATATTCATCCATACTTAATTTTTCTGTCAACATCAAATATCAACCTTAACAAAAACAAATCATAACTAAATATCTACTGTCATCAGTATTTTTACTGTTATCATATTTTGGGATTATATCTTAAATTTGTCTTTTACATAGAAAATCTACTACAAAAAGTGTATTTTAAATCCTTCAGATTAAACACATTATTAAAACGGTTTAGAAAACTATTTTTTAAAGTATCTGGGTTCACACTTCTTTTTTCAACAATATAGTTATTGTATGTATTATTTCAAGATTATCTATAAGAAATAAAATAACTTGAAGTCATATCTTCTTTTTAGAAATATTTTTAAAGAATTCAATTTGGGAAGAACATATTAATATAAAATATTATAATTTCTTTTAGAAAAGATAATTCTATGAAGTTTATGTGAAACCTTATCTTAAAAAAGATTTTCCAGATTGAATGTCTAGTTATGAAAATAGTTTACATATTCATTTTAATTGCTGCATTTGCTAATTTTGTAAAGAAAAATGTCTGAAACTATGTGAATATTTTTGGGTTGTTTTGGAAGCATAGAGAAGTTAAAGTTTTAGCAATTTCATAGCTAACATTTATTAACTGAAGTTCAAAAATTTTTTGTTTAAAAATCTGTTTTGTTTTTTTAATATTCGGGATTGTTGAAGTTAATATTTTATTAAATAGTAAGGAAATAATAGAATTAAAAACATGAAATTATGTCATAGTATATATATATATATAAAATCAAACATTGTGCATATTTTAATGATGTATAGATCAACCATTAAAAACCTGCATAAAGCAAAAACAAGAATTACATATCAATCCCTGGTTATTTACATTATGAAGCATATTAATAGCCTTTAATATTATAACTGTAAAGATTTTATAAATAATAAAGTAAAATATATATATTTTTTTTTTTTCAATTTTAAAGTACAATTATGCAGATCAAAATAATTTCAGTTAGGTATATTTTCAGTTTTTACTTTGTTTTTCTATAATCTGTAATGAAATTTCAATCTATATAAACATTCAAGGAGCCTTTTACATGTTTACACATTATACGTTCTCTAAGACTACCTAACTGACTAGTTGTACATAATAGGCAAATTTTTTTTGATAAAAATCTTAAATAAATATCCTGTAAATTAGAGTTCTGGACTTGAGTGAAAGCAAGGGAAATGGAAAAACTCATCCAAGCATATTATACATCTATAAATATGTAAATCCATGTTTACATTTGCATACACATAAACACAATGACTGAGAGGTATTGGGATAGGCATAGGTGTTCATACTGACTCACAGCTCCAGTCCATCAATATACAGCTATTATCACACACACACACACACACACACACACACACACACGCACCACGCACCACACACCACACACACACACACACACACACACACACACACACACACACAAAATGCAGCAGCAGCTACAATATGGACCTTTCAACTGTAACAAAATAGGCATATCCTTATTACATTAAATATCAATGGTATTAAAGGTTAAGGTAAGATTATGATATTTTTTGTTTGTTGTTTTCTTTGTGCTAATTTTCATTGTTTATTTTTTAACATATGCTATCGAAAAAAATCTCTCAACCTAATGAAAAGCTGAAAGGAAACAGTGATTAGCTAGTGGAGTAGACATATTTCTCTCCATTAAATACATTGTTTGTTACGCTTATAGTAGTTAAGACCTTAAATGTTGCTTTAGATTAAATTTTGAATATTTTCACACCCAACTGAATAAATTATTCTAATAAAAGAAAAGAAAAAGAAATAATACTATTGCTATTATACAATCTCTATAGATATCTATTAGTTACTAAATTATGTCACTGTTTTATATAAATTTCAGTTTATTAATATGGAATATGTGTGAAAGTAAAAGATGAATGGTGTAGAAATAATAAAATAATAAAAATAATATGTGACTGAAAACAAGAACTGAAGCTGTATGCTAACTAGGGGTAAATGAAGCTGAAGTTCTTTGATTTTCTATGATTTGTGTCAGAGAGAATTCATAGCAGGCTAAAGAGAATTTAAAATGTCAGCATATAAGGAGTATTCGTCTGTAAATGTTAGTAAAAAAGAATAATAGAGCCTTTATAATTACATTACTATAATTATAATGATCATCATCATCTTCATTAAGTAGTATTAATTTTACATTTAATGTTTAAGTTAAAGAAAAAAAGGATTTTCTTGTTTTGACAAATAACATTTAACATAATTTTACACACATATATATATATATATATATATATATATATATAGGTAGCAGATATATATATATATATGTGTGTCATTCTTAACAAAACAATAATGTAAAGATGATACCAATAATCAATATATCATTATAAATTTACCAGATTATTTACTATATTTTCTGAAATTAAAAACAAATATAAATCAATAAACCCTCATGGTAATCTTTCTTTCCCAATTTAATTAAACACATTATATTATATTTCCTTCAATTTACAGCTTTTCTTTTTGTTTTGTTTTTTTTCTAGTAATATTTTCATTATAGAATTATGGTAAACATTGTTTTCATTATAATTGTCCTCTGAGCTATTTCTCACCAATTATTATTATTATTATTATTATTATTGTTCTTTGAGTCTCAGTCATTGATGTTATTTAACTGGAAAGTTTGTTGAAATGAATATCAAGCCACTACCTGCAGCCTCAGATATTCGGGACGTATCGGAGGGTTCTTGCTGTTCCCAGCAAGCATGCCTTTTGAAGTGTTCCAAAAAGCGGGGCAGGACCAATTTTCTTTAACCATCCTTGGAAACTCTTTGAGATAGTACCTAGTGCGCCTAATTATTATTATTATTATTCCTACTCCTACTACACAGACATACATGCATGTGTATACAAGCATAGACACAAACACACACACACAGAGTTTTCAAAATGTTTCTCAGTAAAATACATTATCAGAAACTATCGATAAAGAATTACAGCGGTCTTAAGGAGATTCCTCCTTTGTTTTGATGTTGTTATCCAGTTCATATTTTCACAAAAGTTTTTTTTGTGTTCTTGCAGGTTAAATTATAACTATTCGGATAATTGTGAAATGTTGCAAAAACCAAATATAATTATGTGGTTCACACTATATATCATCTTGTCAGTGTTTCACACATGCTGCAGCATAGATCTAACTTATCATATAGAAGAAGAGAGAAGTCCAGGAACATATGTTGCAGATATTGCTGCTGATTCTAAGTTGTTAGACAATGTTAAACCATCTAAACAGCAAATGGTAACATTTAGTCAACTAACAAGAAAATTAACACAGTATTTTAATGTCACCAAAACAGGAAAACTATACACTGCTCAGACACTAGATGCAGAATCGCTTTGTATATATAACAAAGAATGTTCTAGAACTATTAAAATTGTTGTTCGGAAAACAAAATCATTTACAAAAATATTAAAAATCAAAATAGTAATAGAAGACATTAACGACCATGAGCCAGAATTTTCAGAAAAACAAATCACTTTACAATTTGAGGAAATAGGTGGAAGAGGTTTGAAGAAATCAATCCCAAATGCCATAGACAAAGATATTAGTTTCAAAAATTCTTTTATTGAATATAAATTTAAAAAATCTGATGATTTATTTTCTCTGTCAGTTTCTAAAAGAGCTGATGGTATTTCCTCATTAAAGATTGTTTTAAAAGATAAATTAGACAGAGAGATAAAAGAGAAATACAATTTAGAAGTTATTGCTAAAGATGGGGGTTCCCCATCTAAACAATGTGTGTTAAATGTTCTGATTGTAGTGAAAGATGAGAATGATAATCCACCTGTATTTTCACAACCACTTTATAATATTTCCATTAGAACCACACATGACATAACAAAGTCTATTCTTGCTTTGATAGTAACAGACAAAGATTCAGGACCCAATGGCAACATTACCTACCATTTCAGCCCGAAAACCTCTAGCCAATCAAAGAGATATTTTAATTTAAATAAAAACACTGGAGAAATATTTTCAACTAAATATTCTAAATTGGATGAAAAGACAGTATATGAGCTGTTTATAGAAGCTAGAGATGGAGGCAACCCTCCACTCAGTTCCATAGCAACAGTTCTGGTAAATGTTATCAACCAACACAACAACCCTCCATCTATTGATATAGATTATGTTTCTGCTATCAATGACAACACAGCTACCATTTCTGAAGATATTAAAGTTGGTAGTTTCATTGCTTATGTGATGGTCACTGACAATGATGTTGGACAAAATGGAGAGGTCAGCTGTGATATCAAACATGATACATTCAAACTACAGTCAATGGGATCTAAAGAATATAAAATAGTTCTAAATAAACCAGTAGACAGAGAAACACAAGGACACTATAACATTTCTGTCTCATGTCAAGATAAAGGATTACCTCCTCTTAAAAGTGTTAAAACTCTCTCTATCCAAGTGACTGATATCAATGATGTACAACCACAGCTTACAAAAGATACATTCCAATTCCTGACCTATGAAAACAAAGATAAAGACTTCCCTATTGGTTTTGTCAATGCCACTGACCCTGACCTTGGATCTGCTGGACAACTCACATATTCTCTGATTCATAAAGAAAAATCAAATCTACCATTTCTGATTACCAGTTATGGCTTTATTTCAGCCACCATGTCATTAGACAGAGAGAAACAAGATGTGTATAAATTTGAGGTTTTTGTCAAAGATAATGGAAGTCCATCTCTGAATGACACAGCCAATGTTGTTGTTGAGATTTTAGATCAAAATGACAATGTCCCATATTTCACCTTTCCTAGTGTTGACCCTTACACCCTAAATGTTCACTACCATCCCCAGAGTAAGAGTGACATCACAGTTTTGAGAGCATCTGATGGTGACAGTGGAAACAATGCTTTCCTCACATATGGAATTATACAAGGAAATAATAAACAGTTGTTTACTATGAACTCACACAGTGGTGCTTTATCCTTCTCCAGACAAGTTTATCTAAATGATGCTGGAAGTTATGAACTAAAGTTTGTTGTAAAAGACAGTGGTAGTCCAGTTCAGTCATCAACAACTAGTGTGACTTTGGTATTGGCTGTTAGTAATGAGACATCACCAATGTTGAAAAGTGTACCTATACAATCTTCAGGTAGAGTCCATATGACATGGGTTATTATCATTGTATCATCAGCAGTAATAGTATCAGTGGCTATTGTTGTTTCTATAACACTGTGTATAATGAAATGTATTAAACACAGAGATAACACAGCTACTACAACAAACACTACAGCATACCAAGGTAGAACAGAGATGAAACAATTGTTGTATCAGTCTAACAATCCTGTTGCTATGTCAAGGAATACAGAAGAGATGATAAAAAGAAATATATATTCTGAGAGATCAAAGAGTGAATGTTATTCAGAAGGTCAGCTACAGAATAAATATGAAGCTTCAGTTCAGTCAAGAACTTTACCAAAACCAACTGCAGTAAGTTGTAAAATATTTTATACTTATGTATTTAAATTTAGAGACTGCAAAACCTCTTGTGTGCTTGTTTATATTACTAATTTCATTTTAGTCATCCCTTTTGATACCAGCCTACCACAAACTGCCTTTAATAACACAGCTGCCCATTTCAAGAGTTCCTATTCAAGTCAACACCTTCCAGCATAATCTTATATAACAACATTTTGCTCTGTTACAAAAATCACTTGAAATTCTTCATTAATTAATTCAAATAGGGCGGTGGATTGGCAGTATCGGTAGAAGATCGGGCACAATGCTTTGACGCATAGAGTTACGGCCTTGCCATTCTGAGTTCAAATCCCGCCGAGGTTAACTTTGCCTTTCATCCTTATGGGGTCGATAAAATAAAGTACCAGTAATGCACTGGGTAATTGCTGGCCTTGTGCCAAAAGTAGAAACAATTAATTAATTCAAATACTGTGCATTTTATTGAACATCTGGTAAGAAAAGAGTTTTAAACTTCATATAAAGCGGCAATATTCAATTCGTTTTATTTTACTTTACTTTCTATACAGAAGTACAGTCAACCAGTTGTGGTGACATCTAATGATGATGCTGTTGAAGCAACTAGTCTGACATCAACATATCCAACAAACACATTATCTTCACAAAATAATGGACATGGATTGAGTGTAGGAAATATGAAACATTATGAAGAAATACCAGACATGTCAGGTAATTAATAATAATATCTAAATCAAAATAGTTCTTATGATTTAGACTAATTATTGAAAAAATTTTAAATAGAAAGTAAATTTTAGATATGATACTAGTGTTAGACGTTTCTTATTTTTCTGTTTAATGTTTAATAATATATTGATATCTACCTGTATATTGTGGGGTCTATAACATTAGAACTCAATGAACTAATTAAGAGCCTGTCTTAGACTTTTGTTTTATTTTCATTATTCAATACACACACGCATATATATATATATATATATATATATATATATATATCATTACTCTATACTCCTACTGCTTCATGACGAGGCCTAACGATTTCAGCACCACCCTGCACAGGTCACGGGAACTGTTTCACCAGTTTGCAGTTGATATGACTGCAAAGATGGAGTCAGAGAGACTGTGCTTCATAAAATTGAATCAGAAGCAGCTGCGCTCAGACTCCCACATACATTTGCATGACGGCATCAGGAATGATACTGACCCCCGGAACATCGGCAAAATGTGCATTCTCCCCTCAACCTATATGGGGGGACCGCGGTACATGCACGAGCGAACACAGGACGCTATGACGTTCGTTCGGCATTATGGGCGCCCCGATTTATTCATCACGTTTACGTGTAATCCCAAGTGGGTTGAGGTTACGCGGGAACTTCTCCCAGGGCAGCAGGACTGTCATCGGCATGATATTATTGCCAGGGTTTTCACCTCCGTACGACTCTCAAAGGGTGATCAATGCTTTAATGACAGGATTTACATTTTTAGGCGGTTCCCTGCAATTACTTCACACTTCACCAACACCAGGCCTCCGCTCAGCTCTATTTCCCTCTCTCCGTTGGCACAGCAGCAGGTTCATCTTCTACGTCCGACGTACATGATGCACCAACCATACAACCCCTCTTCCTCTTTTTTGGTTCTCATAATTCGACAATGTTTCAGGCCCCTGTTTGCGGTTCCCTCATTCTGCCCCTCCCCCGTTAAAACATGTCATGCAGAACAACTCCATCGCAGCTCTGTTGTTCGGCTGGCATCGTCTACACGCGTGTTGCGCAAGTACTGTGAAACAATAAATTTCAACACTTCTTTGCACAGAGATAATATCAATAGGCGAAACTACAATTGTCACTGCTGGTCCAGGTCTGCAATTCATTCACCCAGTGCCTGGCAGACAAAAAAGTGCTGCCATAAAATGGGTGCTGCAACCTAACTTTGGTAACTTACTGATCCCGAGCAACGCCGGGCTTTAATGCTAGAATATATATATATATATATTTATATATAATATAAGATCAAAAGATGGTTAAAAGAGTTCCATGTATTTTATTATGCGCATTTCAAAAACAAATATCATCATGGGATGATATTTGCGTTCTCATCAGATAAAATAGGGAGACATGATATGAAGCTTAAAAAACACTTATGTTGATTTAACACATCATGGGATTATATTTGCGTTCTCATCAGATAAAATAGGGAGACATGATATGAAGCTTAAAAAAACACAATGTTGATTTAACTCTTCACTGCTCGCAAGTGTTTTTTAAGCTTCATATCATGTCTCCCTATTTTATATGATGAGAACGCAAATATCATCCCATGATGATATTTGTTTTTGAAATGCGCATAATAAAATACATGGAACTCTTTTAACCATCTTTTGTTCTTATATTATTTATACTCCAGTTCTATAAACTGTTGAGTGCTAGTTATTCGATATTTGCATTGCTTTATTGTGCTACAATAAAACTCACCTCCTACATATATTTATATATATATATATATATATATATATATATATTTGTGTGTGTGTTTATATATATTTATTTGTTCAAATATTGCCTATTCTGTTTTAAATGTTATAATTGATGATTAAATGTACTTTAACTTAACTAAGAAGAAAATGTGTTTGCTACCATAAATTAAAAGTATTTTCGTAATATATTATTGGGGATTGCAAATTTCTTTATGAAAACAATCTTAAAATTCTGGCTAAAAAGATCAATGGTTTGTATCCTGATACAGCTGTTGCACACTGTCTCTGACAATGAAGTTTAATTCATAATAAAAAATTAAAAAATAATAATAATGAAATTATTGTGTACAGTGCTTAGGTGCACTACAACTCATCAAAGGTGCATGTATAGTACATAGAATAATTGTTTCTACTTTTGGCACAAGGCCACCAATTACCCAGTACATTACCGGTACTTTATTTTTATTTTATCGACCCCGAAAGGATGAAATGCAAAGTTAACCTCGGCGGGATTTGAACTCAGATCGTAAAAGGATGTAACCATGCTGGAAAGCATGGCGTCCGACTCTCTACCGATACTGCTAATCCACTACCCGAATAATGTACAAATGTCAGGGAAGTGAATAGTGTTTGAGTCATGATATACATGTGTGCGTGTGTATGGAGGGGGAATATTACATGTAGTGTTGGCGAATCTCAGGAAGCATGGAGGTTTTAAAGGATGCAGTGTCTCGACAGCTAATAACTGATGCGGGGAGTTTGTTCCATGCTTCCACAACTCTGAGCGTGAAAAAATGTTTCCGAAAGTCATGGGAGCTGTGCTGTTTTTTTACTTTGTTGGCATGCACACTGGTGTTAGACATGTGGAGATATAGCTTGTGAATGTTTCTTTAATTTGCTTTGTTATGCCTCAAATCTGCCATTCCAATTTAAAAGGAAGCATTAAATGGGGATCTAACAACACAATGACTTATTGGATATTACTTAACATAATTGAGTAAAAAAAGATTAAGTGTTAAGTAAACAAATAATATCAAAAATATTTATGAAGTAAAAACTATTAGATGTTGATAAATTTTATATAAATATTTTGTAACTTGTATGTTGGAATAAATAATATGTTGGGCATCAATAATTTTTTTATTAATATATTTTCATTTTTCTAACTTTACAATATATTATTTTCTACATTTCAGGAAACAGTACGTACAAGAACAATGAAGATTGTACTTTGAAAAAAGATCAGAGCCAGGAAACCTACCTAAAACACGCATAATGATATATAACACTGTATCTCGTATAGGGAAGCAAACATTATTCAGAATAGAGATAATTTAATAACAATTGTGATTTTTTTTTTTTTTTTTTTTTTTTTTTTTCATTTTTATTTATTAATTCTCTTCAGAAATAGCTTTCTAACATAACTGCTTCATATTTATATGTTAGATAATTTGAATGAAGTTAAATCTTCCTTCAGTAAAAAATGTCAGTCTGACAGTTAAATGTTTTCTATTAAATCAGTGTGTTGTAATAATAACAATAATAGTTAGAAGAAAGCTACATATTTGTAAGGAAAGAGTATAGTTGAATAAAACAACCTTAGTACATTACAGACTATTATGTTATCCACACTGGAAAAATGAAAGACAAAATCTACTCTAGGATTTGAACTCAGAACATGAAAAGTTGAAACTAAAGGGAATTTACTCCATCACTCTACTATTTTTGTTGCTCCAATTTTGTCATTTTGATGTCTCTCAAACTACTAAGTAGGTCATATTTTTAAAGCAAGTTTTTGTAGTATGATTATTTTTATATTATTGAAAAAGAGAATTCTATAAGATTATCAAGTATTCTGACTATATTGGCAAATGTTATTGCTATTATATAGTTAAATACGTGAAAACCTGAAGATGCATTTTAATAACAAATATGAGTGGATGAAAAACAAGAGCATTTAATTCAGGGTATAACTCTCTCTATATATATATAAATATATATACAAACACACTTATCCACCCCTCAAGTTAAATTTGATATTGCTTATATAATATGCATACACACAGACACACCCATACGTAACCAAATTAAATGTTGCAGCAGGCTCCTCATCTAGTTTATCACCAAAGAGCTGTTGTTACAGCACCAGCAGAGACATAACAGCAGTAGTAGTTACAGTTGACTGGTTTATTTCAAGTTACAAAAATCTAATTTTATGATTAAAGTAAGTCCATTTACATTTTTCAAATGTTTATATTTTTCTTACACAAAAAATGATTAGTTATTTTTAATATGTACAAAGAAGTATAAACAAAGAAATATTTACAGTACCTTATTTTTATGTACTTTATTTTTATGTTATTTTTATGTCAAATATTATATTGTGCAAATTAGATTATTAAATCATATTTCTATGCTAGTTTCTTACAAATAATATTCTTATATATATATATATATATATGTGTGTGTGTGTGGATAGATAGATGGATAGTTAAAACTAAAGTATGTCTCAGTATGTTGTTTCTGTAATGAAAATATGATGTTTAGCTATTATTGTGTGTTACTGCTTTGGATTTGGAAGAATCTTTTTCAGTTTTAGTATCATATAATTTGACTGTTCATAATTTGACTGTTTATTTACAGAATAAACTAGTTTATGCCCAACGAAAATACCAAGATATAGTTTAAATATTAGCTAAATAACAGATGTTGAAAAGCGTCTGGTAGTTTTCTGTGAGATTTAATTGTGAATAGATTAGAATTTTCAGCTATCAGACATTGAATATAAATGGCAGAATCTGATGACGTGTACTTGCCTATAGTTAGACTTAAGTTTTTTTTTTAAATCCTTGATGTCAGGTTATTAACAATGAATATATTCTGAGTATTATCTTTATGTAATTTAATATAAAAAATATATTTTTAATTATTTTGTTTATAACAAGGAACATGAAAAATTATTATCAATTTTTATTTGTAAATATGACAAAACATTAATGGACTATAAGCTTTTAATTCTAAAATAATGTTTAGATCTGTTGTGATTTATTCTCTTACTGATTATAATTTTTTTTAAATACCACTCTGATATTTAAATTTTATTTTATTCTCATAAATGGGTTTTAATTCATTCACATATTTTCATTTATATATTAAACATTCTCAAGTTTGTATATAGGTATGTAAAAACAATAATAATTAATTAGGTTTAAATATTATATTTTCCATGCAAGTTTGAAATATAAGTTAAAATTTTTCATCTATATATATATAAAACTGAGGATGTCTGTCTCGGTGTCTGTGAGTTTGAATCCCTAAAACTAGAGAACCACCCAACCGACTGTTTTCAAACTTTACACATGTAATACTTATGTTTCAGGGAGTGTTCTGAGCAAATAAAACTTCAAATTTTCAATGCCCTAGGAACTGCATTAGGCGATTTAGCAATTTCTCTCTACAATTCTTAGTCTTTCTCTTTTTAGATAGATACATATAACGTCGCGCCCTTATAATATCTGCCTGTATGTCTGGCTGTCTGCATTACGTCACTTCCTACAATTTGCTCTGCGTCCAGAACGCGCCTTTATAATATCTGTCTGTATGTCTGGCTGTCTGCTGCCTCCAGTTATTCTGCCACCCTTGCTCAAGACAAATCTCACACTCATTCCCCAAACAGTTGGTAAGTGCACACAACTTCTTCCTCACGTTTTAAGCCACAGTGTTGCTTACTTACGTACCACCAGACCCTTACTTCTTTGCCAGCCGTGGTTGTGGCAATACTAAGGCGGTTATATATTTCACAATACCTTATCCCGTGCAACGCCGGGTACCACTGCTAGTATATTATAAAATTGAATACAATATTGTTATTTAGGTATTAGCTCTGATTTGTCAGAGAATTGTGTTTATACATTTACATACATGGAGGGAAGAGTAGCGGATAATTCTTCAAATTTATATCTAGAGTAATACATTTTTATTAGACAGCCTTATTACCAGTATAACCTTAACTCTTTTGATACCAACCGACACAAAACTGCCTGTTTCTATGAAACAAAACCCCCTATTTTAAAGGGTTCCAATATAAATTAAATCCTTCCAACAATTTTATATAAGAATGTTTTGTTATGTTACAAATGCCATCTATGTTTTGTTATGTTACAAATGCCATCTAAATAAAATTATAATTTTTATTAATTAATTAAAACACAATTATAATTTTTATTAATTAATTAAAACAATGTATTTCATTAGAAATATGGTAATGAAAGGGTTGAATATGAAGCCAAAAATGAAATCTCAGTTATGAGCAGAATTGTTTTTACTCACACTACTACAAAGTTGACACCAATAGAAGTAGTCTGTTAGAATTGGTTTATTTATAAAATAGAAATCACTGAGGTTAATTAGAGATGTTATCTGCTTGAAAAATAATATTTAAGTTAATGTTAGTATATTTAATATAGTGAAAATTAAATACCAAATTAGAATTTTTGTGATTCAGTCAGGAGAAAAGGAAGTGTGCATGGCTTTTTTGTGGCCTGAATGACTGATGGGGAAAATGGAAGAATTTATCCTCAAACCAGTAACCTGGCCCAATCTTGCAGTGGTGTGGACTCTGCTAAAAGCACCCAAGGGTCAGGTGGGGGTATTAAACTGGATAATGCAGCAAAGAAAAGATATTAACTTAGTGACTAATATTGAATTTTAATTTAGGCACAAGGTCAGCAAAATCTGAGGAAAGAGCAAAGTTAATTCAGTCAACTCAGTTCTTGACTGGTACTTTATTTTATCAACCTGGGAAGAATGAAAAGCAAAGTTGATCTTGGTGAAATTTGAATTCAGCGTAAAGACCCAGAACAAATACTGCATGGCATTTTATTCAATGTTCTACCAATCCACTACCCTTGGCTTAGTGACTAATCTTAATATCTAGACATTTTGGTAAATACTGGAGATAACGTTCAACATGTTTTGGGTCATAGTAGACCTCCTCCTCAAAGTATAGACTTTATTGTACTGGCCAAATTTGGAATAAGATTATCATAAGTAGATGTACAATATTATATACACAAGCTAACAGAAAACCACCCGAATTGTGGTTTTTCTGCTAGTTATATTAAATGAGTTTTAAAAAAAAGAGTTAATAAATAAATAAAACGTTATACTTGTTTCACCCTCCCATTTCCAATTAAATTGAATGCTATCATGACTTTATATGTGTGTTTGTGTAAATGTATATGTGTGAATGTATGTATGTTTGTGTGAAAGTATGTGTATTTGTGTGAATTATGTCTGTGAGTGTATATTTTTATAAGTTTGTGTTTGCGCGATTATATACTCATACATATAGATGTATGTATGTGCACACTCATACGTGTTAGTGTGTAGAAAATCATAATCTCTCTATCTCTCTCATCACACACTCTCTCTTTCTCTATATATGGTAGTTGATGTGGTGGTGGCAACGATATACTGGAAGTGCAACTTTGAAAAGAAGTCAATTTTAGATTGTTTATTTTTATGAAATTATTTGTTTACGAAATTTAGCACATAAATTATGTAATATTCATTCATTATTTATTCAAAGTAATTCAACTTATTTTACTAACTGGATTAAAAGAAATAAACCGTATGCAGTCCCGCAGCCCTTGCTTTATTATAGTTTAGATATAGGCATGGAATATAAGCATATTTAGAAAAAGATAAATCACTAAGGTTAATTATTTAGAGATGCTTCTGTCTCCTGTGCAGAGAGAAGTTGAAAGTAAAAGGTTTACATTGAGGAGATCAGAGGTATGAGGCATCACATATTTGAAAGCAGTGTGTCGATGTGAATTAAGTTGTTGGGAGTTTGTATAGAATGGTGGCAGTGCATTTGCTCTAATATGAAAATGTTACTTTGAGAGGTTTCTGGAAAATGCATGGGATAGGGAGGAACTAGCCCAAGTAGACCCATCAAAGAGAACAACTATTGAAACTATATATGTACATTGGAATAGCCATGTTGACATTGCTCAAAATGTCTATTAGTCATTAGTCACGATAACAAGGTCACTGTCATTCATTATCAAGGAGACTGAAACAATTCTTATATATGTCTATCAGTACTGATTGGGATGCATATGTAGAAATCATTATTACTGTTGTGTGGAAGGCGGTGGATTGGCAGTATCGGTAGAGGGTCAGACGCCATGCTTTCCAGCATAGTTGCATCCCTTTGCGATCTGAGTTCGAATCCTGCCGAGGTTGACTTTGCCTTTCATCCTTACGGGGTCGATAAAATAAAGTACCAGTAATGCACTGGGTAATTGCTGGCCTTGTGCCTAAAGTAGAAACAATTATTACTGTTGTGTTACCTATGACTTGTTTAAGTTTAATTATTCTCTTACATACCCTGTGACAGAATAATTAAGCTTAGATAAGTCATACAACAACAATATTTCTAAACAAAATTTCTGAGGGTAGATTTGGCTCAGATAATGCTCATACTCATTAATCCCTAGAATGTATTTATCTGAGAAAGTGTTGACAACAATTTAGCATGAGGTTTTCAGTTGCTGTAAAATAAACAAGCTTAAAGCTTACAATTGCATTTTCTTTTATATTTCTTGAGAATGAAAAAAATGTTATAGTCTAACATTGTTTTGTTTTCATTACAGGTAATATTCTTGATAAATTGACCCCTTTCATCATTATCACAACTGCAAGCAAGATGTTCCTATCATTATCCTTCATAATATTTTTCCTACAAAAATATCATGCCATAGACCTTACCTATCAGGTTGAAGAAGAGAGAAGTCCAGGAACTTATGTAGCAGACATTGCTGCAGACTCAAAACTCTTGGATAACATTGAATCTTCCAAACAACAATTAATAACATTCAATCAACTAAAACGTAAATTTACTCAACTATTTAATGTCACCCAAGGAGGAAAAGTATACACTGTTCAAAAACTTGATGCAGAGTCACTTTGTATATATAACAAAGAATGTTATAGATATATTAAAGTTGTGCGTAAAACAAAATCATTTACAAAAATACTTAAAATAAAGGTTATTATAAAAGACATCAATGACCATCAACCTGAGTTCCCTGTTAAAAAAGTTAGTATTCAGTTTTCAGAAAGTGATGGAGAAGGTTTTAAGATATCAATACCAAATGCCATAGATAGAGATGTAGGATTCCAAAACTCATTTATTAAATACAAGCTTCAAAATAATCATGATGAAACATTTTCTTTGTCAGTTTCTAAAAGAGCAGATGGCATATCGTCATTAAGAATTGTTCTAGAAAAATCCTTAGATAAGGAAGCAAGAGATAGTTATAATGCCCAGGTTATAGCTACAGATGGAGGATCTCCTCCTAAAGAGAGTTCTTTGGATGTTCTAATCTCTGTAAAAGATGTAAATGACAATATTCTAAATGACAAAGATGTAAATGATAAATATTTGTTCACTAAATCTCTTTATAATATTTCCCTCGGAACAGATTATGACAAAATGAAACCAGTTGTAGTTATATCAGTGACAGACATTTATTCTGGAGAAAATGGCAACATTACCTACCATTTCAGCCCGAAAACCTCTAGCCAATCAAAAAGATATTTTGATTTAAATAAAAACACTGGAGAAATATTTTTTACTAAATATTCTAAATTGGATGAAAAGACAGTATATGAGCTGTTTATAGAAGCTAGAGAAGGAGACAACCCTCCACTCAGTTCCATAGCAACAGTTCTGGTAAATGTTATAAACCAACACAACAACCCTCCATCTATTGATATAGATTATGTTTCTGCTATCAATGACAACACAGCTACCATTTCTGAAGATATTAAAGTTGGTAGTTTCATTGCTTATGTGATAGTCACTGACAATGATGTTGGACAAAATGGAGAGGTCAGCTGTGATATCAAACATGATACATTCAAACTACAGTCAATGGGATCTAAAGAATATAAAATAGTTCTAAACAAACCAGTAGACAGAGAAACACAAGGACACTATAACATTCCTGTCTCATGTCAAGATAAAGGATTACCACCTCTTAAAAGTGTTAAAACTCTCTCTATCCAAGTGACTGATATCAATGATGTACAACCACAGTTTACCAAAGATACATTCCAATTCCTGACCTATGAAAACAAAGATAAAGACTTCCCTATTGGTTTTGTCAGTGCCACTGACCCTGACCTTAGATCTGCTGGACAACTCATATATTCTCTGATACATAAAGAAAAATCAAATCTACCATTTCAGATCACCAGTTATGGCTTTATTTCAGCCACCATGTCATTAGACAGAGAGAAACAAGATGTGTATAAATTTGAAGTTTTTGTCAAAGATAATGGAAGTCCATCTCTGAATGATACAGCTAATGTTGTTGTTGAGATTTTCGATCAAAATGACAATGTTCCATATTTCACCTTTCCTAGTGTTGACCCTTACACCCTAAATGTCAACTACCATCCCCAGAGTAAGAGTGACATCACAGTTTTGAGAGCATTTGATGGTGACAGTGGAATCAATGCTTTGCTCACATACGGAATCATACAAGGAAATGATACACAGTTGTTTACTATGAACTCAACCAGTGGTGCTTTATCATTCTCCAGACAAGTTTATCTAAATGATACTGGAAGTTATGAACTAAAGTTTGTTGTAAAAGACAGTGGTAGTCCAGTTCAGTCATCAACAACTAGTGTGACTTTGGTATTGGCTGTTAGTGATGAGACAAAAAAACCTTTACAATCTTCAGATACAGTCCATATGACAAGGGTTATTATCATTGTATCATCAGCAGTAATAGTATCAGTGGCTATTGTTTCTATAACACTGTGTATAATGAAATATATTAAACACAGAGATAACACAGCTACTACAACAAACACTACAGCATACCAAGGTAGAACAGAGATGAAACAATTGTTGTATCAGTCTAACAATCCTGTTGCTAACCAAAGCAGAACCATTCCTAAACCTTCATTGGTAAGAATATTTTTACTTGAAACATTTAAATTGCTACAAAATTATTCTTACAAACATATTTATCTAAGCTTTATCGTGCAACGTATTTTCTATAATTAGACTAATTTATTTTCCTTATTATTAATTAGTTACAATATTTTCAAACAGAAAAACAGTCAACCAGTTGTAGTAACTTCTAATGATGATGCTTTAGAAGCTAATGCTACTTTTGTTTCTAACTACCCATCTGAAACACTCTCCACTTAGAGGGGCAGCATCCATACATTAAAGGAAGGAAAACTACAAGATTATAAGGAAATACATGAAATTTTGGGTAAGTAATTTTAATGGAAATTAACAATTAAGGGTTAATTACAAAGTTGATTCCTTGTGTATATATATCATCATAATCATCGGTTTTACACCTGCTTTTCCATGCTTGCATATATAATTTGAACAGATTAAAAGTTTAAGCAGAGAATCTTTACTTTCACTTTATTTGGGATCTTCAGAAAAAGGTTAAAAGCAAAGAATCTATGCTTAAACTTTTAATCTGTTCAAATGATAAATATTTGTTCTAAGGTTATACATATTATATATTACTTTTATTGAATCCTTTTTGAATTTTGGTCTTTTGAACTTTATATATATATATATATAGATCCGGGAAGCATACTAGCCTGATAGATTTTATCCTTACCAGAAGACGAGATAGATGGATGGTTGTTAACACGAAAGCCTTCCTGGGCAAGAAATGTACCTCCTAACACAGCCTAGTAGTCAGCGACCTCACTGTCAGAGATAGACGGACTTTGAAACAAAAAGCAACCTGGAGAAGAAAGACCTGGAAGCTGAAAGATCCCTCAGCCAGTAACAAATTGAGAGATATTTTACTTGACGCCTATGACAGTAGAGAAGAACAGATAGTGACATTCAATGTAGAAGAGCACTGGGAGTTCCTAAAAAATAACCTACTAAAAGCGGCAGACGAGATTTGTGGTTGGGGCAAGACTACAGGGAGAAGGAGAGTGACTTGGTGGTGGAACAATATGGTAGATGAAGCAATTAAAGCCAAGAGACAAGCATGGAAACAATGGAAGAATGGGGGTAGCAGGGTACATTACATAGAGACCAGGTGGGAAGCTAGTTGACAAGTACACTTTGCTAGAAGGGAAGCGGAGGATAAAAAATTCAAGCATATTTTGCAGCATGAGGACCAGAAACAAGAGGTGTTCAAGATTGCGAGGCAGTGTGTTAGTGGAAATTGCGATGTCATCGGTGAGAAGTGTATCTGGGATGATAAAGGTGCACTTGTCCTCACAGATGCTGAGAAGACAGAAGCATGGAAGAGCCATTATGAAAGATTACTGAATGAGGAGAATGCATGGAAGAAAGAGACTCTACCCCAAGCAGACCCCATTGAAGGCCCAGCAGTGTAGTTAGTAAAGCAATTAAGGATATGAAAACTGGGAAAGCAGCCAGTCCATCAGGAATAGTCCACTGGTGCCCTCTTCCTTGTGAGACAGTTACAGGAAAAGTACCTAGCTAAAAGTAAGCCTCTCTACCTAACATTTGTTGATCTAGAGAAAGCTTTCAACAGAGTGCCCCATGACGTAATTTGGTGGGCTCTTAGAAAACTAGGAGTAGATGAGTGGCTTGTGAAGGCTGTACAAGCCATATATAGAGGAGGAGTCCACAAAGTCAGGATTAACAATGACTTTAGCATACAAGTTGGCATCCACCAGGGCTCTGTCCTTAGCCTGCTCCTGTTTATTATCATTTTGCCGGCTATAACAGAGGAGTTTAAGACCGACTGCCCATGGGAACTTCTGTACGCGGATCATCTTACGCTCGTAGTTGAATCCATGGTGGAACTAGAAAAGAAATTCCAAACATGGAAGCAAGGCCTAAAAAGAAGGTCCTAGTAAGTAGAAGAGAAAACAAAACCCAGATCCACTCAGGGAAATGGCCTTGTCCAGTATGTAGGAGAGGCATTGGTAGAATTCCATCCTCTGCCCCATATGCAAAATGTGGGTACACAAGAGATATAGTGGGATCTCAGAAAGTTTAGCTAAGAATGTAGGCTTTACGTGTGGCAGTTGCACTGGAACAGTAAACAGGAAACAAGCTCTACCAAATTCTCAGAGGGCTCTGTAGAAACAGTAGATAGCTTCTGCTACTTAGGTGACCAAATTAGCAGCGGTGGTGGGTGTTCTGAAAGTGCAGTAAGAACGGGGTGGGGGAAGTCCAGGGAGCGGCTACCACTGCTGGCTACAAAATCCTTCTCCCTCAGAATGAAAGGCAGACTGTATGATGCGTGTGTACATACAACTATGTTACATGAAATTTGGGTGCTGCCTGCAGAAGACTTGTACATTATAGTCCTCCGCTCATGTTGGAAAGAAATGAAGCCTGCATGCTCCGATGGATGTGTAATAGTAATATGCGAGAACGGCGAAGCATAAATGAACTGAGAGAGAAACTAGGCATAAGAAGAATCAAATGCTGTGTGCCGGAGAGGAGATAAAGGTAAAAACCTCCCAGTCCACACTGTAAACGAGGTTGGTGTTAGGAAGGGCATTCAGCCGTAGAAAACCCGCCAGACAGTTCTATACGAGCAGGACAACCAATCTTGCCTCAAGTGGGAAAACCCCCGTCCAAACCCATGCAAGCGTGGAAGATGGACGTTAAACGATGAGAATGATGATGATATCCTTTTTTAAATATATTTCAGGAAGTGGTACCTTCAAAATTTACAACAATTCTACTCTGGAAAAGATCCTAGCCAAGAAACATACGTAAAGCATTTATAGAAAAAAGAAACATACTTTCAGTCATCACGTTCTTATGATGCGTTTGATATGGAAACATGGAAATGAAAAATAAAAAATTACAATTTGATACCTAGGAAATATTAGCCCATTCATTTTTTAAATGCAGACAAAATCATAATATACCAGATAGCAACAAAATTATCATTCTTGGTTTCACATTGACATATTCAGAAATATAACTTTTAATAAATAATATGAAAGATAAAAGAATAATCTTAAATATTCAATGTATAACAGTTTGATCAGACAAATTTTCAAGTACTTTTTAAATATTTAAATATAATGTTCGAAATTCTAAGATTTTATAAAATAACCTTCCTGCTCCCTACTATTCTTCACCCCCCCCCCCCCCTCCCACCACCACCACCACCACCACCACCACCACCATACATCGTATACGCACCTGCTGTCTCTCTCACAATCCCATCCCCTCTCTCTTCAAATATAAAATAAACTTGTTGCGGGGTACGAAACTCAGAATTTGTCGACCCTTTATTCTTGGCTACATCGCTCGCTCGCTCGCTCTTCTGTGTAATGTAATGTACAAATCCTATTTTTCTCGTCTCTCCATGTTCCCCAGTCCATTTATCTATCTGTATCATATCGTCCAGAATCCAATCTTTTCTTTTTCAATGCTATTCGGCAATTCTGTCTGATCGTTCAAAATAATCTTCTTGTATTTTAAAATCCCATAATTCTTCTCTTATTACAGTTATATGCTCGTTCGATTATGGCCAAATTTCGAGGATTTTATTTTATAACCTTCTCGCTAACTACCCCAGAACCCTCCGCCCCGCCCCCACTCGCCACCATTATTATTTGGACCAATCATAATCTAGCGGCCTATATTATCACTTCTTAAGTTTAGACCTGGTTGCCTTTCGATATGATGGATGGACTACGGAATTCTGAATAGTCTGAAAAATCTGGGCACTCAGTGACAATGCCAAAGATAAAGACAAATTCACCTCATGCTGCCAGACGACAATGCAAGGACTCCTCTTTATTTCGGCCGCGGATGGCTAACATAACCCCATCTCCCTCACCCCTCCCTGCGCCCCATCCTTCCCACCCACCAAAGGCAATCCAAAACTTCAGAGTTGGTACCATGAATGTAGGCACCTTAAAAGGTCACTCTAATGAGGTTGTAGAGATGCTTGAACGTAAGGAGGTTGATGTTTGCTGTATTCAAGAGACCAGGTGGAGGGGTGGGTAAAAAACGATACTATAAGCTTTTCTGGGTGGGAAATGACAATGGGCTGGGTGGAGTAGGAATCATGCTAGCAGAAAAATGGGTAGATAAGATAATAGACGTAAATTGAGTGAACGACAGAATAATTAAAATAAGACTTGTCCTCAATAGAACTACTGTGACAATAATATCTGCGTATGCACCCCAATCCGGACTGCCTGGCATTATAAAAGACAAATTCTATGAGTCGTTAATGCTCATTACCTCCCAACTAACCAACACTGACTATATAATTATTGCTGGCGACCTAAATGGTCACGTTGGACAACACTGTGACGGCTATGATGGAATCCATGGAGGCTATGGGTTTGGTACTAGAAATGAGGGAGACTCCAGAATCCTGGAATTCTGAGACGCAAATAACCTAACTCAAAAATGAAAGACAGATTGTATGATTCTTGTATACGAACAGCAATGCTACATGGCAGTGAGACATGGGCAACACGTGCAGAGGACCTGCATAGACTGGAAAGGAATGAAGCATGCATGCTCCGTTGGATGTATAATAGTAATATACGTGAACGGCAAAGCATAAATGAACTAAGTGAGAAATTAGGAATAAGAGGGATCAGATGCTGTTTACTTGAGAGAAGACTACGTTGGTATGGCCACGTGATGTGCATGAAAGACGACAGCTGTATAAAAAAGTGCAGGGCGATCAAAATTAATGGTAGTTACGGAGTAGATAGATCCAGAAAAACCTGGGATGATTTGATAAATTCCGACCTTACACACTTACACCTCTCCAAGACAATGTCTCTGGACTGAGATCTTTGGCGCTATGCAGTAATACAGAAGACCCGCCTTGCCTATGTACAAAGCGAAACCTACAGTCAGTAGGCACCTCTTAACCAAATATACACCCCAATCCACTGCCCCTACCCTATCCTCCCACTCCCGCCAACACGACCCTCTCTCTGTAAAGTTGGTACCACAACATCCAGTCCAAATAAATGAGATAATGAGATCGAGATCGTGTAGGTGACACGAGAAAAAAAAACACAGTCCACACTGTAATGTGGCCATGTAGGTAACACGGTAAAAGTTCCCAGTTCCACACTTAAATGTGGTTGGTGTTAGGAAGGGCATCCAGCCGTAGAAAACCTGCCAGATAGTCCTATATGAGCAAGACACGGTCACCCAACCAACCTTGCCTCAAGTGGGACAACTCCCGTCTAACCCATGCTAGCATGGAAAATGGACATTAAACGAAGATGACGATGATGATGATCTGTAACACAAACTTTAAAAAACGAGACAATCACTTGATCACCTATAGATCAGGGGAACACGCCAGTCAAATAGATTATATCCTTACCAGAAGACGTGACAGAGTGTCTGTTGTAAACACTAAATCCCTCCCCCATGAAGAATGCACCTCACAACATAGCCTCACAGTTAGCGACCTCATAGTCAGGACGAGACGTACTCGACAACAGAGGAGGACTATCCTTAGGAGAAAAATATGGAAGTTAACGGACCCCACAGCCAGTAATAAATTTAAAAGCATATTACTTGATGCTTTTGACAGTAAGGAAGAGCAATTAGAGTCGTACAATATAGAGGAACAGTGGGAATTCCTGAAAGCTAACCTGCTGAAGGCGACAGATGAAATCTGTGGCTGGAGCAGACCTATAGGCAGGAGGAGAGTAACTTGGTGGTGGAACAGTAAGGTGGAGGAGTCGATCAAGGCCAAAAAGCAGGCTTGGAAAGTATTGCGGGAAGAAGAGAAGACTATCAAGTGGCCAGGAGGGAAGCTAAGAGAGAAGTGTACTTCGCAAGAAGGGAAGCAGAGGAAAGAAAGTTCAAGCATGTTCTACAACGCGAGGACCAAAAACGTGAGGTGTTCAGGATTGCTAGGCAATGTGTCAAGGAAAACCGTGATATTGTCGGAGAGAAGTGTGTCCGTAATGGTGATGGTGTACTTGCGATCACTGACGCTGATAAGAAGGTAGATTGGAAGTGTCACTTCGAAAGGCTACTAAATGAGAATAAATGGGAGAAAGACAGTCTCCTCCACATCGATCCAATAGAGGGACCAGCAGTGCAAGTTGAAGGTAGTATAATAAGTAAGGCAATCAAAGATATGAAGACAGGCAAGGCAGCTGGGCCTTCGGAAATAGTTGCTGAAATGCTGAATAGTAAACCAAGTCACAGAATGGGGTTGTACCAAAGGACTGGCGTAGCAGCATCATCATTAACTGCTACAAGGGTAAAGGAGATGCCCTAGATAGGGGAAACTATAGAGGCATTAAATTAATCGACCAGGTCATGAAGGTCACAGAAAAAGTAATAGCGCAACTAATCAGAGAATGAATTGATCTAGATGAAATGCAGTTCGGGTTTGTGTCAGGTAACAGTACCACAGATGCTCTTTTCATTGTACGACAACTACAGGAGAAGTACCTAGCTAAAAGTAAACCCCTATACTTAGCTTTCGTTGACTTGGAGAAAGCCTTTGACAGAGTCCCCCGTTCCATTATCTGGTGGGCTCTCAGAAAACTAGGTGTTGATGAATGGCTTGTGAGAGCTATAGAAGCCATGTATAATGAAACAGTCAGCAAAGTTAGAATTAACAACGAATATAGTGAAGACTTTAGCATAAAAGTTGTTCATCAGGGCTCCTATTTATTATCGCTCTCCAGGCTATAACAGAGGAGTTCAAGACCGGCTGCCCATGTGAACTTCTATACACAGATGATCTAACGCTCATAGCTGAATCAATAGTTGAACTAGAGAAGAAATTCCAAACATGGAAGCATGGCCTAGAATCAAAAGGCCTTAAAATTAACTTGCCTAAGACTAAAGTTCTAATATGTAGGAAGGAAAATAGAGCACTGGTCCCATCTGGGAAGTGGCCATGCTCAGTGTGTAGGAAAGGAGTAGGCAGAAACTCCATTTTATGTCCCAAATGCAAAGTATGGGTGCATAAAAGATGTAGTGGGATCACAGGTAAGCTAACTAAGAATATAGATTTTATATGTGGCCGGTGCTCAGGTGCATTAAGTAGCAGCACATGCCCACAGGATACTAGCTCATTCCATTGCCAAGATGGTTCTATAGAAATAGTGGACACCTTCCGTTACCTGGGTGACAAAATCAGCAGTGGTGGAGGGTGCTCCGAAAGTACTGTAGCTAGAGTCAGAACGGGATGGAAAAAGTTCAGCGAGCTTATACCACTATTGGCGTCTAAAGGTTTCTCTCTAAAAATGAAAGGCAGGCTGTATGATGCCTGCATACGAACAGCGATGTTACATGGCAGTCAGACATGGGCCTTGTGTGCTGAGGATATACGCACACTTGAGAGGAACGAAGCTTGCATGCTCCGTTGGATGTGTAATAGTAATATACTTGAACGGCAAAGCATAAATGAACTAAGGGAGAAATTAGGAATAAGAGGGATCAGATGCTGTTTACTCGAGAGAAGACTACGTTGGTATGGCCACGTGATGCGCATGAAAGACGACAGCTGTATAACAAAGTGCAGGGCGATCAAAATAGACAGTAGCTACGGAGTAGGCAGACCCAGAAAAACCTGGGATGACTTGATAAATTCCGACCTCACACACTTACACCTCTCCAAGACAATGTCACTGGACCGAGATCTTTGGCGCTACGCAGTAATACAGAAGACCTGCCTTGCCTAAGTACAAAGCGAAACCTACAGTCAGTAGGTACCTCTTAACCAAAATACACCCCCGTCCCACTACCCCTACCCCACCACCATCTACACCACCCCTTTCAATGTAAAGCTATGTTGGTACCACAACATCCAGTTCTAAATAAATGAGGTCGTGTAGGTATCACAACAAAAAAAACACACGGTCCACGCTGTAATGTGGCCGTGTAGGTAACACGGTAAAAACCTCCCAGTCCACACTGTAAACGTGGTTGATGTTAGGAAGGGCATCCAGCCGTAGACAACCCGCCAGACAGTTTTGAGCAAGACAACCAATCTTGCCTCAAGTGGGACAATTCCCATCCAGACCCATGCTAGCGTGGAAGATGGACGTTAAACGATGATGATGATGATCCATTATATAACAATATAGTGACTAAATTCTAGAATTATTTTCATTTAGAATATAGATTTTTTTTTTTTTCCTGAAAAAGATTTTTCATATAAGGAAAATTAATTTTGAATGCAAATATAAAAGTGTCAGTTATAATTTTCAGTTCATTAAATCTTCTCTTTGTAATCTCTATATATAAAACTGATGTTGTCAGTGTGTCCTCATTTTTGCAAAGTCTATACAAATCCACATTTCTACTCCAATTGACTTCAAACTTGCATTTATATATTCCTTACGGTCAAAAGATATTAACTGCCACTATTTTTTTTCAATTTTCTGTTGTTAAAGGGTGTTAGGCGCCGCTTATCCATCTCGGTTGCGCTCTTATAATATCTGTCTGTATGCCTGGCTGTCTACATAACGTTATTGCTGTCGTATTATCTTAGCTACATTCACACACAGACACACACACACATACGCACGCATATATATATACATATATACTTAATTTTTCCTCCGTTATTTTCCCCTTCTCTTTTATGTCTTTTTCCTTTTCCCTCTTCCTTCTTTTTTCCAATCTTCTCTCCTTTTATATTTTTTTGTCATATGTTGACAAGTGTTTTTAGGCATCATATGTATTTTATCTGATGAGAACGCAATTATCGTCCCAGGATGATATTTGTTTTTGAAATGCTCATTATAAAATATATAGAACTTTTTTAACGATCTTTTAATTTCTTCTATATATACATATATATATATATATACACATATATACATATACATACACATATATACATATATATATATATATACATATATATATATATATACGTATATATATATATATATATATATATATATATAATGAGAGCTCCATAGACCTCATCATGTACTCGCGTTACATAGACGATATCAATATAGTTATAAGAACATCCCCACTAGAGAGCACTAACAAGTTTGATTTAGAACGTAGCACAATGGAAAGCATCCAGCAGATAGCTAATTCCATACACCAGAGTATAACTGTAACTATCGACTTCCCTTCCAAACACCCTAACAATAGACTACCTGTATTAGACACGGAACTCTGGATTAACACTATAGTCGAGAGAAACCAAATTCTCCACTCACACTATGCTAAACCCATGGCCTCCAAATACCTGATACTCAAAAACTCAGCAATGTCCAGTAGTGCTAAGTTTAATATTCTGATCGCAGATTTGGTACGAGTGATGAAGAATGTGTCCCGCATGTGCAACCCAACAGAAATGGAACGACACATCCAACACTTCATCAACCGCATGCAGTTCTCTGGCTACAACCAAAGAGTCAGAGTCAGAGTATACGAAGGAGCCATGGAGAAGTATAAGACCCTCATAGAACTGGACATGAAAGGAATTTGCCCATTATACAGGAGCAAATCATGGAATAGCTTAGATAGGGCTAGACATAAGATAGGGAAAGCCACCTCATGGTACAACAACCAGAGATACCAAAGTGTCATGTTTGTGGACGCTACCCCTGGAGGGAAATTAGCTAACCAGTGTAGAAAGGCCCTGAGAAAGACCCACTTAAAGATTAAGGTGGTAGAAAAGCCAGGAACCACCATAAAATCCCTGATCAGCAAAACCTACCCTTTTAAGAAAACCCACTGTACTAATAGGAAATGTATCATATGTAAGGTAAACCCCCGGATAAACTGTAAAACTAGAAACTTAGTCTATAGCATAAGATATACAGAGGGTACTTGCAGAAACATGACAACAACATACATAGGCGAGACAGCTCGTAGTATAGGTGAAAGGATAGACCAACACTGGGGGGAACTAAAAGGACGAAAAAACGGGTCAGTACTATACGAACATGCCAGACAACAACACGACGGTAACATAGACAACATAGAAATTAGAATAATATCTAAACATAGAAATGACCCAGCAGATAGGCAAATCAGAGAGGCCAGTGAAATAGAACTTAGAAGGCCAATACTAAACAGAAAGAATGAATGGAATAACAACAACACCCAAACAAACAACACTGACCTAAGAGAAGTATAAATAAATAGATAAATAAATAAATACATACACAAGCACAATAACAACAAACACATAAACACACACTAGTAAAGATAGAATACATAGAATACAATCACGAACACACATCAAACAAAACACTATACACACGCAAACGCATGCGCAAAGAAGACAAAATAAAAAAATAAACAAACAAACAAACAAATAAATAAATATATAGACAGACTAAATAAAAATGGCGTAGACATACAATGTAACGGGAGGAAACAATAGCACCACTGACGATGTTGCAGATGTACAACGAAAGAACTTTGATAAACTATATATATGTGTTTGTGTCTATATTGTATCTGTATTATTTTTGACCGTCGGTCAGTCAATGGCAACATTGAGGACCGAATAAATTAGATTACCGATATAAAAGACACAGAAGCGAAAACCAACTAAACAGTGAGTGTGTTCTGTTATTAATTCTGGCAATATTACACAAATATGACCCTCCCCAAGTATAACAATATATATCATCATCATCATCATCATCATCATCAACGTTTAACGTCCGTGTTCCACGCTTGCATGGGTTTGGACGGGGGTAGTCCCACTTGAGGCAAGAGTGATTGTTTTGCTCGCATAGGACTGTCTGGCAGGTTTTCTACAGTTGGATGCCCTTCCTAACACCAACCACATTTACAGTGTGGGTCTGGGAGGTTTTTACCGTGTTGCCTACACGGCCACATTACAGCGTGGACTGTGTGTTTTTTTGTCGTGACACCTACACGATCTCATTTGTTTCGGCCTGGATGGCGCGGCACCAACATAACTTTACATAGAACGGGGTGGTGTGGATGGGGTGGGGGTGGTGGTGGTGGAACGGGGTGTATTTTGTTAGAGATGCCTACTGGCTGTAGTAGGTTTTACTATGTATTTAGGTAAGGCGGGTCTTCTCTGTTACTGAGTACCGCCAAAGGTCTCGGTCCAGTGACATCGTCTTGGAGAAGTGTGAGGTCGGAGTTTATCAGCTCGTCCCAGGTTTTTCTAGGTCTGCCTATTCCGTGGCTACCGTCTATCTTTATTGCCCTGCACTTTGTTATACAGCTATTGACTTTCATGCGCATCACGTGTCCATATATATATATATATATTTCATTTCATTTTACGTCCGCTTTTCCCTGCTTGCAAGGGTGGGACATATACATACACATATATAGATATACACATATATAAATATACACATATACACATATATATATACACACACACACATATTTATATATATATAACATACACATGTCTTAGTGGTTAGAGCATTGGCCTTGCAATCGAAAGGTTGTGAGTTCAATTCTCAGACCGGGTGATGTGTTGTTTCCTTGAGCAAGACACTTTATTTCACATTGCTCCAGTTTACTCAGCTGTAGAAATGAGATGATAGGGACTGGGGTCCCTATCATTCCACTGCAAAGTGGTCGTGGAGGTGCCACGGCATAAAAGCACCCAGCACTGACTGTAAATGAGGTTGGTGTTAGGAAGGGTATCCAGCTGTAGAAATCAAGCCAGAATCAGTTCCCGTCCCACCCTTGCAAGCAGGGAAAAGCGGACGTAAAATGAAATGATATATATTTGTTATAAGAACAGATTAAAGTTTAAGCAAAGAATCGCTGCTTTCAACATTAACGGGATCTTCTGAAACTAAAAAATTTAATCTGTGAACGCAGAAGTAAATATTTCGAGAAACGTTGCAACCGAAGGAAAACAGGAAGACAATATTTTGGTTCGTGAAGACTTCCCTGGTAATGAACGGAAAAAAAGCGAGGATAATACGTCATTATGTGAACCGAGAAGAACAATTTCATGCAAAGACAAGACCAAGTTTATGGTATAAATGGAGTCGTTAGACTAATATTCTATTTAAAATAACAATGATTTCCAGCCCCGGAGTTTAAGAATGATGAAATAAAATTGAAAACGAAAATGACAGATTATTAAAATAGTAAAAGTAAATAGTGAAGATTTAGGCCAGTACATACGTATGCCCCGACGGACATACACATACATATGCACACACAAATACATACACACCCACAAACATGCACGCGCGTATGTGTGTAAACCTTATGCATTTCTACAGTATTTTCACCAAACTTAAGACATATGTTACTTATGTACTCTGGATGGTCATGGGCACTTTCATTTTTCCAGATATTGATTATAGGGCCTCCCAGCAGATAACCCCCTTTAACCACTTCCTTGGAGTCGACTGAAGCACTGCAGTGCAATGCAACAAAACGTCAAAACTTCTGGATTTCGCAACCGATTTTCACAAAACTTGACACATGGGCTACGTTTGTGTTCTACAGATGAATGTGAACTCACAGAATTGGCACATATTGAGTAGGGGACCCTTGGGGGCAGGAACCCCCTTTTGGAAAAAGCCGATGATTTTGTAAAAGTATAGTTTTCGAAACAGCACTGAAGTATTGGCATAAATGGTTTACACAACTGCTATTTAATACCCGAGCAACGCCGGGTACCTCTGCTACTATATATATATATATTCATGTTGACATCTTTTAAGCAAACAGTGCCATTTCTTTATGTCCTGCAGCTTAACAGTTTGATAGAAATCAGCAGAGTAAATACCAAATGTAAAAATGATGATGATGATATATATATTAGGTTACTATAAAAAGAAATTTTATATTGAAATATTCAATAGCAAAGGAAAATTGACAAAATGAAAATATCTTTTTTTTTTAAACAGACAGTATTTTTTACTAAATATTTGATATTTTCCTGTATTTTCATTAGATATCTTATGAAGTAATGTAACATCTGATGATGTTCTGGAGCATTCTAGTTCTTTGGCATCTAACTACCAGTTTGATATGGTGTCTACTTAAATGGATCTTAGCAAGAGTTCTACTGAAGTATACTTAAAATACTCTGAAGAAATAACCAGAACACAAGGTTTGTGGTCATTGTTTTTAGAAAGTAGGGATGTTTAAGGCTATTATTAATAACTGTTGTTTGTAATTATGATTCACAAATTTTCTAGTTCTGTTCAAATCTCATGTTATTACTATTTCTAAATAAAGTCTTTATGTAATAAATTTCAAATGCAAAACTTCTAGTAATTTTTATAATGTTTATTGTTTTGTAACTTTTTCCAGTAAATTTTGATTTAATTTTAAAATTTATACTTTAAAATATTTCATTTCAGAGAGCAAGACATGCATAAATACCAGTTATGACTTAAAACCAAAGCTACAAGACATATTTGAAATAGATATATAGCAATTATCAAAACAATCTTTTTCCAGTTCATTCAACAATATGCACATAACATAATGAGAATTTTGATGCAGAATACTTGATAATAACATTAATTTCTAAACCATGACAGCTAAAAAGATGTAAATATTGATGTCTTCTATAATTTACAAAGATACTAGGTATATCAAAACACAATTTAGCTTTAAAGATGGCTCCTTTAAAAAACGAAAACTTTTACACCATTAATGTTTGTTGTTTTATGTTCAGTTACATCGGTGTTGTTTTCATTGGGTTGTATTTTCTTGTAACTGTTTTATCTCATTAAGAACTGTTATTGAATAATGACATAACTTTCTTGTTTAAATTATTCCTTTTGATTAAAAGGGGAATATAAAATGATTTGTATTTGTTGATATTGTGACATTAATTCCCCTAAAAGTTTACAACTGTTTTGTTAATTGTATAATTGTAACTATACATGTTTACATTTACTAAGGAAAGAAACTTAACTCAAAATTTTGGACACTGGATGTTTTAATACAGTTACAAGAGCAAATTTAGTTGTAATAAAACTTATTTTTTACATGATTCACCATTAAATTCTTGCTACTTAAGAAATATTTCTTTCAAAAAATAAATAATGTCAATATAAATGAAATGTTTTCTTCGAAAGATAATAAAGAAAATGTTATTTTGTTTAGTCTAGATTACAAGACAGGTATTGCATACACATACATAAAAAATAATCATTAGGTAATATTTCATAAAGACAATATTTAATTAAGTAATTATATTTAAAATACATGATTACATTTAAAATGCATGGTCACCATGGAAAGCAAGAAAAAGCAACATAGAAACATTACATCAAATGACTGTCTGACTTAAATTTCTGTTGCACCAACAAAATGCTATTGATAAAAGATCATGGAACAGTTTAGATCATCTAAATTCTTATCAACATGAATATATATCTTAAGGTAAGCTTTAATTTTACATTTCTATTAATTAACTATAATGGAGTAAATGTAAATTCATTCTTTAAATCATATTGTATGTATCTTATTATAAATGTTTTAAAATAATTTCTCTGTAATATATAAGATGCTTGTAGTGTTGTATTAAAATAGACATTTTTATTTGTTCGCAGGATTAAAAATTAGAAATTATTGAAAGGACACTAAAAAAATAATTATTACTAAGAATTGTTACAATTATTACTGGAATATAAAAAAAAATTACAATTAACAAATTATTTAGACCTGGTTCACTTGAAGTATTAGATAGCTTTTGTTACCTAAGTTATTTAATTAGTATTGGGGGTTGGTGTACTGAAAGTAAAAGCACATGGAAAAAATTCAGGGCATTTTTACCTCTACTGGCAATGAAGAGCTTGTCTTTTAGAGTAAAGAGCAGATTGCATGATGTATGGTAGTGAGACATGGGCCTTGAATGCAGAAGATTTACAATGGTTAAAAAGAAATGAAGCTGAACATGTAATGCTAATGTTGTGCATGAGTGACAAAGCACAAATGAACTGAGAGTAAAGATAGATATAAAAAGGAATTTGGTTTTGTGTGCAAGAGAGAAAACTGCAGTGATGTTGGCAAGTAATGCACATAAAGGATGTCAGTTGTTTAAAGAAGTGCTGAGTGTTTGAGGTAGATAGAACCTGTGGAAGGAGACTTCAAAAGGCATGAGACAAAATGATGAAAAGTAATCTCAAGAAGCTGAACCACATGAAAATGAGAAAAAACCCTGATGAGTGGTGACATGTAGTACTGGAGAACACCCACCAGTGTAAACACAACAAAACAGTCATTAAAATAGTGTTGTGTTGGATGTATCATATATCTACATTGGATTTTTCATCATCATTTTATGTCAGCTTTTGCCTGCTTGCAAGGGTGGGATGGGTCCTTTTCAGCACAGCTTCTCTCCATTCGTCACGGTCCTTCGTCATCTCCTCCGTGAGCTTCAGCGATCTGTGATCAGCTCTCAGCACCTCCGCCCATGATTTTCATAGTCTTCCTTCTACTGGGATTTCTTGGCACTTCTTTACTCAGAGGTCATCCTCCATACGCATCACATGTCCATACCAGTGCAGTCTTCTCTCCCACACACTACAGCTTATCGCTCTTATACAGTTTCTCTCTTAACTCATCTATGCTTGGTCGTTCACGCACATTGACATTGCACATCCAACGGAGCATGCTTGCTTCATTTCTCTCCAGCTGTCACATATCCTCCGCAGTTGCTGCCCATGTCTCACTACCATGCAACATTGTGCATCTCACACAGGCATCATATAACCGGCCTTTCGTTCGTCGGGAGAAACCCTTCTTTGTCAACAGAGGAAGCAGCTCCCTAAACTTCTTCCAACCCATCCTTATTCTAGATACTATGGCCTCAGAGCACCCTCCTCCCTTGGTAATCTGAACACCTAGGTATCAGAAGCTATCAACCACCTCTATAGATCCTACCTGCATTTGAAAAATGTGTCTATCAATGGGACTTCTACTGTCAAATTTCCTTGTACATCTACTGCATATGTAGTTTTCCCTACCTCTTAGTTTGCCTGCTATCCCACTACATCTCTTGTGTAACTAAGATCTGCATTGTGTACATTTTATAGAATTTATGCCAACTCCTTTTCTACATATCGAACATGGCCATTTGCCTGATGAAATCAGAGTTTTGTCCTCTTTTCTACTTATCAACACTTTAGTCTTAGCTAGGTTAACTATCAGTCCTCTTGATTCCAACTTCTGTTTCCATAGCCAGAATTTATTCTCTAGCTCCTCTACTGATTCTGCTATAAGTATCAGATCGTCAGTATAGAGAAGTTCCCATGGACAGCCAGTCTTAAATTCCTCTGTTATGGCTTGGAGGACTATAATGAACAAGAGCGGGCTGCGAGACCTTCAAGATAGTAAAGAATCATCTGTACTCTACCAACATGCTAAAATAGAACATAAGGGTAAATTAGAGAACATAGAAATAAAAATAGAATCTACACACAGAAAAGACGCAATGTTTAGACAAATCACAGAGGCAATAAACATAAATGAATTACAACCAAAATTAAATAGAAAACATGAGTGGAACAGCAACATCACAACTTACAATTAAGGACAAAATGAAAACACACACACACATAGAACAAACAATCAACTAGTAACATGTAAATAAACAAATAAATAAACGAATATAAACACACACAGACACCCGGATGTAACACATGCGCAAACTAAGCACACAACACACACACAAAAACAAGATGGCGTAGGACAGAACAAAGGAGAGGCACAAAAAACAAAGAAAAGAACCCCCAGTCACTGAAGAGGTCACAGAATGTGTCACGAAAGAACGTTGACAATATATGAACAACCATCTGGTTGCGGAACCAACCAACCAACCGGAAATTTATAAATTTATTATAATAAATTGAAGTGAAAGCAACTGATGCATGTGTTTCTTATTGGCAACATGACCCTCCCAAAGTATAACAATATATATAGTGAAAAGATAACAAGGACAATTGGTTACTCCTTCATTACATTTATTGGTTGCTGCGGCTCAACGGCAGATTACAGAGTCGGGTAAGATCGATACAGATCAAACCTTGAGCTGATCAGTGGCGAAACGCGCGTCACCAACCAATAAATGTAATGAAGGAGTAACCAATCGTCCTTGTTATCTTTTCACTATAATACACTCTGTCTAGCTCTACACCTCGACACTGAAGTGAACCGAAACATCGAGTGCTCACCCGAGTGAACCTACAGTAACTCCAAGTTACACTCCCTGGATATATATACACACACACACCTATATATACATCATCATCATCATTCATCGACTACTGTTGAGATGATGGATCTCACTCTCATGCCCCAGAATTCCCTGTCCCCCATCACTGCCCCAGGCCCTGTCTACTGATTCCCGTATCCCTAGAGATAACGTCAGGGAATGACAGCTTCCTACTCCTAGTCAGGCTGGAGTCAGGGTTCCAGAGCAAGAGAGCGGATATGATTTCATTGCTGGCACGGTGACAGTGGCCAGCAAATTGAGCTCTCCGGGATTTTACATATGTACGTATAGGTTATGTCGAACATTAATAATAATGTTTGATTTGTTTGTAAACAAACAAACCCGATTAGAAGCTGTGCCGCTAAACCAAGAAATAAAATTCTTATTTTATATATATTTATATATATTTATATATATATATATATATATATATATATTAAAAGCCGACCTTACCCAATTACACCTCTCAAAGGCGATGACACACGACCGTGACCTCTGGCGTCACGCAGTAATACAGAGTACCCGACCTTCCATGGGTACAAGCTGAAGCATATAGACAATATGCCCCTACACCCTCCCACTGCAAGGTGGTCGTAGAGGTGCCACGGCGAAAAAGCACCCAGCCCACACTGTAAAGTGGACGTGTAGGCGCCATGAAAAAGCACCCAGCACTCACTGTAAATGAAGTTGGTGTTAGGAAGGGCATCCAGCTGTAGAAATCAAGCCAAAATCAGTTCCTGTCTGAGCAAGGCATGGTCAGCCAACCAGACACTGCCCACAACAGGATGATCCGTCTAACCCATGCTAGCGTGGAAGAACGGACGTAAAACGGTGATGATGATATTGTTATACTTGAGGAGGATCATATTGTTGTAATAATATTGCCAGAAATAATAACAGAACACACTCTATAACTCTATTTCACTACTCTCTTTCGAAAATTGATAACATAGTTCTACATTATATATATAAATGGAAAAAATGAAACGAAATTTCATTTCCCACTCTTAGTACGGCTGTTACTTAAATATAAGTATGTACACGTACATACATATATGTATACAGACGTACAGTAGTATGTATATATATATACATACATGCACACATATATATATGTATGTATGGATTCACTGAACATTTATTATAATGCTCGGTGTGTTTGTAAACAAACATCCTGTATTAAGCCGTATATATATATAAGAAGACATTGGCTGTGTTCAGACTTGGAGAGGCTTGAGCTCTGCCAGGTTTAAATGCCGAAGACATGCCTATGTAACAAAGGTGCCCCTATGACTATCACTCTGTTTTCCTTGTCATGCACATCCTCATATTTTCTCTTTTCACTCTCTTGGTCACCACTTTATTCTAGTCACTCAGTCATGTTTGACTTGAAAAAAAGAGACAACGTGGAGAGAACTCTTTAAACTTGCAGGGAGTAAGACAATCTCTCTTGTGCTGGTGTCACAATAAAATACACTTGGTAAATGGTGTAAACCAGGCATGTCAAACATGCGGCCCGTTACAAACACACCTGCGGCCTGCACAAAGGTTTTTACAGCTCAAGCATGTTCTATCTTGGTAAAATTAGTTGCAATGTACGCATATGTGACCTATGTGGCCCTCGGGGACCCTCAGTTTGACATGCCTGGTGTAAACAGTTGATAAAGGAACAGAGATATTGTAAGTTACAAAGTGCTCATTAGTCTTGTCGAGGACAAGGCAGTGGTTTTATGATAAAATGCACTCCATTCACCCTGTAAAGTGGTTGGACTTAGGAAAGACATTCGGGAATAAAAACCATGTAATCCTCCAAACCTATCTAGAAGGGCAGCAACTCTGAATAAGAATTGATTGCAAGTGTAAAACTATGATGATTCCACTACTGTAATTCTTCTCTGAGAATTACATTGATCCCTTCATAACAAAATCCTTCACAGTCACAGACATGAAAGTAGTTGACTATAAGTTTATAATTCATTAAAAATGTATTCACCATCATCGTTTTTTACATCCTCATTTCCAAGTTAGCATGGTTTGACTAGGATGGTTTCAGATTATGTTTTTATGGCTGGGTACTCTTCCTGATGCCAACCCTTTTAGTCACCTCTTACAACATACAATGTACTTATTCTAAAAACCAGGATATCATCATCATCATCATTTTATGTCTGCTTTTCCCTGCTTGCAAGGGTGGGACGGGTCTTATTCAGCACAGCATCTCTCCACTTGTCACGGTCCTTCGTCATCTTCACTGTGAGCTTCAGCGATCTGAGGTCTGTTCTTACCACTCCCGCCCATGGTTTTCGTGGTCTACGTCTACCACGTCTTCCTTCAACTGGCATTTCCTGGCACTTCTTCACCCATCGGTCATCCTCCATGCGCATCACATGTCCATACCACCTCAGTCTCCTCTCTCGCACACTACATTCTATCCCTCTCAGACACAGTTTCTCTCTCAACACATTCATGCTGGGTCGTTCACGCAGATTGACATTGCACATCCAACGGAGCATGCTTGCCTCATTTCTCTCCAGCCGTCGCATATCCTCTGCCGTTGCTGCCTATGTCTCACTACCATGCAGCATCGCGCTCCTCACACAGGCATCATATAACCGGCCTTTTGTACACAGGGAGAAACCCTTCTTCGTCAGCAGAGGAAGCAGCTCCCTAAACTTCTTCCAACAATATAATTCTAAAAAGAATATATTTATTTAAACATCTAAAAACTACGATTTTTTTTAAAAACAAATACAGAACAGTGTGACTCTATTACTTACAAATTTTATAAGGTAAAAAAAGTAATCATTTAGAAGCTTTTGTTAAGAGTATATTGGCAACAAAGCTAATATGATCCAATGGTCTTGATTTGCTAAAAATCACACTTTCGTATCACAACCTACTAGATAATGCAGTCTTAGATAACCTTTAAAACTGAGTTAGTCATTGCTGGAGAGCCTTTTATCGTAAATCTGTTTGAATAGGGTTGAGCTGGGAGTAAATAGCAATAACAACATAGCTAATAAAATGTATTTCTTTACTCTTGTAAGTAAAGTATTATTATAAACAGGACATTACAGTAAAAAGTATAATATGCACAATGTAGCATATTTACATTAGGCAATGGTGATTATTAAATACACACTGTATTTATAATAAGAGAAAACAAATTAATGTAAACAGTAATAATTGAATATATTAATAAATTTAACTCCTAAAAGTTTTAATTTCTGTATTAGATTCACTTGGTTCCCTAGATATTTTCTGTTTATATTAAAAATATTATGAATAAAGTACTTAAAGATGGAGTAAATATTTTATTTAATTACAATATAACTATAAAATCTAAGAAGAAATAATTTTATAATTCATTAGAAATATTGAATAATGCTATTTTTTTATTTTTCAATTATTACAAATATATACCATATATACTTGTGTATATGTCACAGCAATAGATAAGTCACACCTTTTTCTTGTATCTAGCAATTACAATGTATCATATATATTGAATTGATGTTTTGTAGATCCAGTAGATAAGTTACATGCTAGTTAATAGTTTTTCATGTATTTCATGGGAAAAGGTGTAGCTTATACATGAATATATACATATAAAGAAACATTCAAATTCTATTCTTTTTGTTTTTCTGTTAAAATTCTTAAAATAATAATGGTAGAGGAAAAATATTTTGAAAATAAAATAAATATAGTTACTTGTATCAATCACTATAATACGATCCAAAAATATATTTTATGCTGGTAAAAAGTTTTGTGAATTGAGAAAACTGCTTGGTAATTATAGTCCTTGATTTAGTGAAACATTGAGGGATAGTGAATAGAATCCATCCCTTCCTTGACTGCTGTCAGAAACTGGACATTGACAGACAGCATACAAAAATTATCTACTTTTTTAAACTAGGATTCTAATATTAATATACATTGCTGATTAGTTTGATTTTTCCATGTTTGCTATTTTCTCTGTGTCAGATATAAAAAGATAAATTCATATAACAAATAAACATTTATATTACTTAGCATCACAAGGAAATTATATGGTCATATTAAGAAGATGGTCACATCAATAGAAAGACTAATGGAAATATTGTATTGTTTCCTTGGTCCAATGTGATGATCGACTCCATTAATTTCCTTTTATTTAAACACACACACACAGATATATATATATATATATATATATATATATATATATATATATATATATATATATATATTGTATTTCATTACTCTTTTTTTTAATATTATTTATGTTTACGTTGAAGTTTTATCAGAAACCAAGAAATATATTTAGATAAATTCAATTTTTATAACAATATTTGAATCTGCTTCATTGTACTACTACCAATCCCTGAATTTAAAGCAATTCTGATTGTTATTTTATTATTAAACTGTAAGGAATATTTTTTATTTGTTTCAGATAAAATATAGTATCTATAATTCAAATAAATGACTAGTAATATTTATTCGATTATGTACATACACGCTGAGATGTGTGCCTAGATGTTATAGAATTTATATATATATATATATATATATATATAAGTTAAAACAGAAAACAATAACAAAGAGTGCAGTACAAAGTGTTAGTATTAGGTTCATGCTTGAGTGGTGGGGGGACTATATATATATATTCTAAAACACAATGACATGTTGAAAAAGATGTTGGGATTGAAGGGGTCTGTTGACATAAATTTATTTGTCATTCAAAGCATAAAGCCTAGTTTCAAAAGAAACTCTGAACAATAGATATCGCCCCAGCCTTTCACAAGCCAATACTAATAGGATAAGGTGAAGAAGTATAAAGAAGGCACTAACATGCCTACTACAGCAGCAGGCACATAACCCTATGCTGCATTAACATCAATCTATTGTCAATCTATTCTTCAATAATATAGCTACATTGGATTATTTAAAAACCCTATACAGGTCCAAATACAATTAACTTTGCAATAAAAGCTGACATTATTTACTTTTATATATGTTTCTCTGTGGGAAATGACATTTTCTTTAGGTGGTAGTAGTATTTTCGGTACAAAGTTAGAAGCCTTTATAACGTAGATTAGGTGTCGCTGGAGATATTAATATAGTTATCGACTCAGAAGGCAATGACGAAAACGACATAATCCATTATAACAAAAATTCCCTTTTATTGGTTGTACAAATGTGGAATCGAAATAGTAACAAGAAAAGGTTGAAGAGTCTTCACATCGGGGCCAGTCGTGTTGGCTGCATCTTCCAGTGGAGATGTGAAAGAATGTGGCGCATCAAAGGTCGGACGTCTTGACGCTACGATGTCGTTCAGCAAACTGTGTTTCTGCTCGGTCAGCTGACTGTGTCTCTCGTCCAAGTTGTCCAGCAACTTGTCTCGATCCACTGAGGGCCTTGATTGGCTCACACCTCAGCCAATTTACCTCTGTGACATCATTCTTCTGCCAAAGGAAAATACATTTAATTCTGTTCACTACACCTTAAGGTATTAGGAAGGGGACTGAATAGAGTGTACAGTATGATGACAGAAAGAAAGATATCTATGAGTTGGGGGTAGCAGATATCAGTTGTATTGTATAAGATTCAAAGCAGTGAAATCTCTATTGTTCCATTATATGTGGTACACTTCAGTAAACTACTTGAAGTTCAATAATTGTTACTTGAATCCTAGCATTTACAACATAAGCAATATTCTAAATGATCAGTATGAAATTATACACATTACACTTAATTTTCTTTAACATTTAATTCTTATTTCATTTTACTCTGTATAATTATTTCATTTATTCTGATTATATATATATGTGTGTATGTGTGTTATATTGAAGACAACGGTGTTTAAGTTTGATCCTTTTTATCAAGGATTTTACATATTCCCTTAATAGTTCATTATGTTTGGTTTGGAACAATTGCATTCTTAACCCTTTAACATTTAAACTGCCCATATCCGGCCAGAATTCTCTTACCTTTTTCTGCTTAAACCAGTCATAATCGGCTGCTCATACTTATGTCAAGGTATTGTTCTCAAAATAAATAATATCAAAACCTCATATTTTCAATATTATGTGACATAATTATGTAAAGTAAAGCCTTTTCTGTGAAAATACAATAGTATATATAGAGTAATGTAAATACAAAAGGGTTAAATCCAAAAGTCTATTAACATTTTGAGAACTTCACATCTCCATTTTCAGAGAGAGAAGGTGGGAGGATAGAGAAAAATAGGTGAAATGTGTGTGTGTGTGAAAGCAATGTACTATAATTATGAATGCACATACATGTACTTGATATATTTTCATTTCAATAGGATAACAACTACACATAAATTATTAAATGATCCAGTAACCAAGATAAACAATAAAAACACAAGTGATTTTATCATCTCAGTAGTTTTTGTATATTTTGCAATTTTAACTTAGTAGTATTAATTAATGTAAGGGAGGAAAACTCTAATGGTCACATAGTGGTTAGGAAGTTGTTTAGAAAATTGTTATTTTCTTTGATGATACATGTTTTTATTTTTTCTCCTTTTGAAAAACAAATTAATAATCTGAGTTATGTGTAACTGTGTGCTGCAGCACAGCAGTAAAACATTGGTAATAAATCTTTGGTTTATATACAGTAATTAGAGAAGAATAACTTTTGCAGAGTCCTTTGGATGTACAATATTAACATAGAAGATAATATTGTAATGTAATTAAATAAACTTTGAACTCTATTGGAAAGCTGTAAAATTTACTTACAGCCTCTCAATATATCTCTGCATTTTTTTAAGGAGAGCCTGTCTCCAAAATGTCAGAAAAACCCGTTCCTCAGAGCTTACAAACTTATTTTATGGTTTTATTCAATGTATATCATTATTAGTGCCCTTTGGCTGAACTACAACTTGAATTATGCTAATATATACTGGTTGATGTTTTTTCTAATATATTGGAACTATTAAACTATATTCTACTATAATTCCAATAGTAATTTCAGGCACATTTTAAATTGCCCCCTGCTATTTTTTCGATCCATCAACTGAAATCTATGATATCCAGTGCTTGCTAACTTACCCTTAAATGGTTTATTTAAAACAAGAGGCTGAAGAACATGTCAAACCACATGGTATTACAGCTTGATGATTTGTTTTTTTTTCATATTTCTCAATGTGTTTCAGTAGTTCAGTAATGTGAGCTCTAAACTGATCCCACATCAACAAGTCTTCAGATTGTTTATCCCAAACTTTTCAGCCATAAATCTGTGCCTTCTTTATCCATCTAGCTTTTAGGATGGCTGTAAACAATAACTACAGATATTTTTACTTTTTAGAATTGACTTTCTTTTTAAAATGACCATAAGATTTAGTTTGGTTCCATTTACTAAACCAGGCATGTCAATCATGCGGCCCTTTATAAGCACACCTGCGGTCCACACAAAGATTTTTGCAGTGCAAGCATGTTTTATCTCCTTATAATATATAACCAGCAATTTCTGTTTGTCTATCTGTCCAACAGTGGAAACACGTGCGCGCGTGCGAATGTTTTTTGCGCACGCGTAGAGAGAGAGTGAGAGTGAAAGAAAGAGACAGACTACGAGAGGGGGATAGCGGGAGGGAGAGTGGGAGAGAGAGAGAGAGTGAATAGACGCTAAAACACGTGCGCGCGTGCGAATGTTTTTTGCGCACGTGTAGAGAGAGAGAGTGAGAGTGAAAGAAAGAGACAGACTACAAGAGGGGGAGAGAGGGGGGAATTGAGGAGTGCTACAGAAACATATACATTTCTGTGTGTGTGTAATATATATATATATATATATACACACACACAGAAATATATATACATTTCTGTGTGTGTGTAATATATATATATATATATATACACACACAGAAATATATATACATTTCTGTGTGTGTAATATATATATATATATATATATAATGTGTGGCCCTCAGACAACACATATGTGACTGATGTGGCCTTCAGGGGACCCTCAGTTTGACATGCCTGTACTAAACGAAACAAAAACTGCAGTAAATTGTTTTTTCTATATCCTGTTGTTTTAATATAGGCAGCTTTATTCGGTGCTCTGTTTCTTGGTATGTGAAAAGTTATGGGTATCTCATCCATGTTTCCAATTTTACTCAGCTCAGAGCTATGCTGCTTTCTCATTTTTATTACAAAGTTATGAAACTATACAATCTTATCCAGCTCAGAGAGAATCTTCTGTGAAAATTTTGCATTTTAACATGAGGACTAAAGAGTCTTTTTGAAAATCATCATTTAGCATTTTATTTACTTGTAACATTATATGTAGTATAACCAAAATATCTTTTCTCTTATCCTCCACCCATTCTACCAGTTTTGGATAGTGAGGTTACTTTTCCCTTAGAAATTGTTTACTGCTGAGTATGTTCTCCAGATAGGCTTTGTCTTTTCTCCAAACTTAATATTTTTCTCAACAAATTTCCTAGACCTTGCACAATTGCTTTGTTTTTTTTTAAAGCAAATTCAATGACTCTAAGTCAAAATTTTCCTCTGTCATCAATATATATATCTTTCTCATCCATATTTTTATTATAAAGGTGAATACTGAAGAATTGTGTTTATTACTAGTGTACATCAATGATGTAGCTCACTCTCATTTTCAATTGTTTTACCAGACAAAAGATACAGTCCAAACATCAAGAATTTCAAAAGAAATTTTAAATGTTCACACTAAATTGTCTTGATATCAACAAATATGAAATCTTATTTCGAAGAAAAATACACCTCAAATTATCACAGGTAAAGAACTTTGAGTTTATTGTATATAACTGTAAGTGCTTGCCATTTATGTGCTTAACAGAATTTTAATAATTGTAATATTGTTACTATCAGTTCTAAAATTTCTGAGATTTTTGCCAAGATAAAGGCTAACAAAATGTGGTGAGAATTTAAATACCCAAAAACCAAACCCCAAGGTAAATAATATCAATCAAAAGATAAAATATTTTTGTTTTCAATCTTCAAAGAAAACCCAGTATTTGTAAGACAATTTTCATTATGCAAAATATGTTTGATCATATGAATGATTATTAGTTATTGTTAAGTCTAATATTTTTAGGCCTAAAACTAAACTTAGCAAAGACAAAGTGTTAATGAGTAGAAAAGAGTATAGGGGATAGTTCTATCAGGCAAATGGCTTTGTTTGATATGTCAGAAAGGGGTGGGCAGAAATTGTAGGTGCATACAGTGCAATCTATTGCAGGTAGATTAACTGAAAAGATAGACTTGGGTATGTGGCAGATGCTCAGGAGAAGTAAGCACTGAAAACACATGTGAAGTAGATTCCTTTGGCTGCCGGGGAGGCTCCTTAGAAGTTGTCAAAAGCTTTTTTTATTTAGGTGATCAAATTAGCAGTGGGAGAGTATGCAGTATGCACTGAAAGTGTGATAGCCAGGATCAGAACAGACTGGAAGAAGTTTAAAGAGCTGATACCTCTGCTGACAACAAAGGGCTTCTCACTCGGGGTGAGGGAGAAACTATATGATGCTTGCATGCCAACTGCAATACTACATGGCAGTGGAACATGGGCCTTAACTGCAGAAGAGCTGCGAAGGCTGGAAATAATTGGAGCGGGTATGCTCCAATGAATGTGTAATGTTAGCATGCATGAACGATATAGCATAAGTGAACTGAGAGGAAGACTTGATATAAGAAAAATGGGATGTAATGTGCAAGAAAGAACACTGAACTGGTATGAATATGTGATGCATATGGAGGATAGCAGCTGCATAAAGAAATGCAGGGCAATCCCTGTGACAGGAATCTGAGGAAAAGACAGACCCAGGAAGAGATGGGATGAGGTAGTGAAGAGCGACCTTAAGAAACTAAGCCTCACAACTGAGATAACAAGAATCGCGAGGGCTGGCACTATGCTGTGGTGAAGACCAGCCAGAAGTATACAAAATGACCTGCATTAGCCATGAGCCTGTCCCCCCTCCCTACCACTAGCACTCCCTACACCCTATCCTCATCATTACTGCACCGACCACCCAGAACCACTCCTTAACTACTACTCCTCTCTAAATCCCTTAAATATAATTGCTATTGCACCCTAGTAGTTATTCTCTCTATCTCTTATTCATCCTCCCTTACCTCTCTATCGACCACACCACTACATCCTATCTCCCCATACACTAATCAGCTACCCCTTACCCATCTCTCTACCATGCCTCCCACCCTGTTGACCACATCCCTCACACCACTTACACCTTTAACTTCATAACTAACTCCCTCTCCAGAGAAGAGAGGGCTCTACAGTTGGGTCTAAGACTAACAACCTCTCTAGTGATGGTGCACTCTGTACTCTCTGTAAGAGTGGATGGCAATAAGAAGGGCACCCTGCTGTAGAATCCATGTATAAAAGGGTTGAGAGGACCTTTTAGTTGTGTCAAAAACACAACAACCTCTTTAGTATTGGTGATCAACAAGATAAACACATCTAGTACATGCTGTACTGTGGTTGGTGATAGAAAGGGCATTCAGACATAGAAAGCTTACCAAACAAAGGTTTGAGAGGACCCTTCAGTTTGTGTCAAAAGACAACTTCTCTGCAATCGATATGACCATACATAAGCAGGATGCAGACCCCTCAGTCTGACTGGGAGATCAGTAGCCCCGCTTCAGTACTGACTTGGTCTATGAATACCCGTCCAGCCTTTGCTAGCAGGGAAAGCAGATGTTAAATGATAACGATGATGAGTGTAGTTTTTAGTTGTATTAAGGCTGTAAAAGTAGAGTAATGTGTTGGAGGATGTAATTAGTAGTGAAGTAACATAATGAAAAGTTGAGGGAAGATGTGAGAAAGATAACATTAATGTACATTGAATCTGATAACTGTGTCAAAACACATTGTGATAGAATGAAGTTGCCAGTTGTTGTATATATTGAGGATAGGCTAGATCATGCAGACCTATGCTCAAAGTCATTCTAGCCATACATGACAAGTAAGTGATGCAGCCTTTAGTGTATAACTGCTTCGTTTTTCTATGGGTTACATTGACTTGAACAACAGCATAAAGCAGAGAGGAATCTTTAGTCTTACCAGAGACTAAGCAATTTCACTAGTGCAGGTGCCAAAGCTCCCTCAAATCACATCCTACCTCGTCAAAGAAAAAAATGCATCAGCCAATGTATTCCGAGATACTCCCTAAAAGATGTTCCTGGCTAAAATACTTTTGATCATAGGTCTGCTCAATCTGATTTGAACTGGTGTTAAACAACAACTATTGTTACCAGTATTATTAAAACCATCAATATCTAAAAGAAGTTATGTTGCTATGTAACTGCATGTGTACATATTTCTACTGCATTTTATTTTCATGTAACTTATTTCATTTTCCATAAAATGTAGCTCACTGAACATATGGCATGCTGAATAGAGTTAGGCTATATACTAAATATTAAAATAACTTGATAAAAAATGCAAAATTTTGAAAAACGAAGAAAAAAAATGTTTTTTTTTCATCATTGATTATTACTGTCATCTCAGGCAGACATCATAGAAGTAATCAATAAAGTAAAACAGATGTAACAACAGTAGTGCATGCTGTTTGTGGGTGAGTAGGTGGGTGGTTGGATATGTGCACGCAAAAAAAAAATTGAAAAAGGAAAGAATAAAAAGACTAGGTGATTGGAATTGAATGAAAATATTATAGAAGCATAAAAGCAGTAATAATCTGAGTAACATTTAATCTGAAATAAGGATTAAGAATCATAAATGAGTAAATATGTGAAAGAAGTGTAGTGCCTATAGTAAGAAAGAAAATCAATCCTTGCAGAGAAAACAATGTTACAAAGATGATCATCATTTTTTATGTCTGCTTTTGCCATGCTTGCATGAGTTAAATAAAATTATTTTTTTCAAATAAGTGGTGGGTGGCTGTTATCACATTGGAATTGTACTTCTTTTCATTCATAGTAAGAAGAGACCATCTTTTAATGCACATTTCTAATCAATATGTCTAGCTCTGCTGTTTTATAGTAATAACATTGAACAGTCAAAACTTAAATTTTTTAATGTACACCTTTTTCATATTTATCAAGTTGTTTATCAATCATTTGATCTATCTATTTCTCTATTAACCTATCTGTCTATCAGTTAATCTATTTCTACAGAAATATAGTTATGCAAATGCAACATATGTTTTTTTCCATGCTTGCATGGGTTAGAAAGGTTGTATACTGAAGCTAGACTGGTCAGGTCACCATTTCCTGCTTGTATGCTTCATTTTTGGCTTGGCTTCTACAGTTGGATGCCCTTCTTATCGCCTACCACTTTACAGTGCGTACTGGAAGCATTTTATTGTGACTCCAGCACTACCAACCTACAGGTTGAACTGAGTGTTTTTTGTGGTACCAACACTACTAATGATCTCTCTCTCTCTCTATATATATATATATATATCTACAGAAGTATACTTAAGCAGACACAGCTCTCTAGCATTCCTAACAATCCATCATGAGTGTAATATTGAAAACAGAATGGCAGACAGAATATGCAACATTTAGGCAATACTAAAATTAACAACTATGTTAAAACCGTTTAACTTTTATTTATTTGTAGTTTATATATTAGAAATTATTGATACACTACTTTCCTTTTACTCTTTACATCTGTTTTTCTTCAATAAAAAATTAATGAGATGGTTTGCAACAAATCACTTATTTTTAAAGCAATATAACTTTGATAGGTTTCAGCCAGTATTGGCCCAGTCCATATCTATCATTGTTTCTGTGGTGTTTCCTTCATGCTGGCATGGGTTGGTCAGTACTTATTTTGAGGCAATATTTTACAACTGGATGTCCTTCCTGACACTAACCCTTTTATTCACCATTTATGACAATCAGGCATCGGTGTACCTTTTCTAAATCAGATACACATTTTATCTACATATATATGAAATTTACATATTAGATGTCTTTTTCTTCTTGAATCATCCCTCTATCGAAGGTGAAGCGTATTTTGCTTTTTCTAATTGCTAGTATATTGTGGTGTGCCACACCTGCATACTCATAGATCTGTAGAAGATCACGCCACCTGGCTTTGACTTTGGAGGCAGTCAATTAACTGCCCTTAGTTCTGACGTCAGTAGCTGAATACATTCTCTTTTCAACTTTGTGTGTTGATGCAAGCAGACGCATTTCACTGTGGCGAAACAGCGATATCACACCATGCGGTCACGGGATATTTGAACACTGCCACTTAATGATAATTACGAATTACCAATCAAGGAGCAACTGATATGATAACCTGTTTTGTTTATTGCTCTGATTAAAATGCTCATGTACATATAATCTCGAGGTATGTTCTTTTTGCTTAATTGTTTACTTACACCTAACAACAAATAGAAGAGATGTTCTAGCAGCCAAGCTAGGGAAACGAACTCCCTTCTAAATCGTAAAACAACGCAGCCTTCTAAAAAAGACTTCTAAAAACTTCTAGAGAAACATAGAAAAAAAAAATTGACAAAACTAATATTTTATTTCTTGCAACTATGCAAAAATAACGAAATTGAAAATTGTTTGTTTAACACATCTCTCCTAAAGATCTCTGCTAATTGGAGCAGTTGTGCCAACCCATTTTCAAATTAATAGTCAATCATCTGCAAAACCACTGGTCTTCATGATGCTGAGGTCATCTAATTAAACTGATGGTCACTGCATGAACTATTACTTATTATGAGACAAGCAGGATTCTTATTGAGGCTTACTCTTCTAGAACCGACCTGTGCTGCTTGACTATCCCATGATAACCATATCAGAGGCACCTGATATCGGATGTAAAATATTCTTATTCTTCACTATATTTTCTTTTAACATCTATAATGTAATGGAAGAGTCATTTTAGCCATGTAAGAAGACACAAAAACTGTTAAATTCACTTCTCATTTATTTTTTAACTGTACTGTCTATTATAATAATGAAAATTGTGTACAGTGCACAGGTGCACTACAACTCATCAAAGTTGTATATATATAGTACATAGAATAATGTACAAATGTCAGGAAAGTGGCTGACAAAGGTCTTATTGAGTAATGCTAGGACACACTCAGCCTTTTTGTGTCAAATAGTTTCATCATAGTTCTGCTGCCTGGTCACTGACAATACTTGTGTCAGTGACCAGGTTGCAGGAGTACAACCAAATTTTGGGATATTCATAGTAGACAGCACTATTAAGAAATTAATGAAAAGTAAATGTAACAGTTTTTGTCTGTTCTTAAATGGCTGAAATGATTCTTTCAGTTTCACCATATTACCACAAATCAAATCACTTGTCAGACAAGAACAACACTGAAATCTATCATTCATATCTATTATAAGGTGAAACACATTATTCAATAAGTTACACAATGAATAAACTGAATTATATATAATTTGTTTCTAGTATGACAGTATATTTTAATTTTCTTTTTTCATTTCAATTGTGACAGTTGACACCACACATGTTTGTGTGTGTGTATTTATTTTATTTTTTTATATATTTCAGCAGAAAATGCTCCCTATCTTAGAAAGTCAAACTGCTCCCCAGTGGAATGTCTGAGTGGAATTAACATTCATTCACAAGAATTCCAGAATTCTAATTACACACTCAGCTGTGGTAACTTTATTATATTATATATAGTGTAATCTTTTTAAACAAAACAAATATGCTTATTGTTATGAAGGCTGCTGGAGGAAATATTCAAGACAATGAAAGTAAAAAATATACTTGGTGAGGATGAAATGAGAACATAGGATTAAAAGATTTCAATATTTCACAAAAATGATAAACCTGTTGAAGAAAATGTTTATGCCAGACACACATGAAAAAAAATTATGAAGTCTCATACATGATTGCAAGAAACCAAAAACAGTGGAATGCCCAAACATCAGAACTTTCAGTCTTAAATTATACATATCAAATTATTTTTAAACTAGTAGTGGAACATGAAAATACAAAAAAGAATTGTGTGAGTTATTGAAGGATAATGTGAAATTCAAGCAGACAGTACAGAAGAAGTTGTAGTCAACTGAAACATCATACAATGACTCTTGATAAAGTGTGATAAGTTCAAATGTGGAAATGCTGAGTGAAGATCAGACCAATGATGCACTTCAACTGTGAACAAAAGAAAGCTATGAGAATTCTGTAAGAAGCCTCACACCTTGCTCAATAGTGAGGTGTAAGACAAGGCTGCATATTCTCTTCTTATTTCTTCAAAAACTACACTGAATTTCAGCGAAAATATAACTCTTAATGGCATAAACATTGAAGGTAGAAATATTGATATCCTCTGAGGTACATAAATGAAACTATTAGTAAATGAAAAAGAAAATATAATCAGTTAACACAGTATAGGATAAAAGCAAAATATTTCAACTAGATATGAATGTAAAAGAAAATGCAAACATTGGTAATATCCAGGTATGGAGAAAGAAGCAGACATCATTTTGAATATCATAGACCAAAGAATAAAATTTAAATATCATGATCTATACATGATTGAGAATTGTTAGTGGAGAAAAATATTCTTGATATTTTTCACTAAATAAAGTTTTGTAAAGAGTTAAAAAAACTTTTTATCTAATAAAGAAATGGAAAGACATGGAATCATTTGGATTATCGGTATTTGGATAATCAGATTGTATAAAATGGATGGAAAAAAAATTTTTTTTTTTTTTTATGTTACACCTAAGAAAATATAAATCTTTGAATATACCAAAAGAGACAACACTAAGATGAAAACCATTTCAAAAGGAAAGAGGCAGAGGACAAAGAGAATACAAATATATATGTGGAAGACTAATAAGAATTTTGTCAAAATGCCAATAAAAGGCAACATAGTTATGTGAACAACAAAAAGAAGTGATATGTCATCTCAAGCTGACCTTTGACGCAGATGATACTAGAATGATTGATTGATAGACTATACTTTCCTCCAGCAATGATTCATGTGTTACATGATCGTATTTGCGATAAGAACCATCTTATGGTTAGTCTATTCTGCTATAAAACTTCTTCCTTGCAGTGTTTTTTTTTTATTGGGGTGGTTGCTTATAAATTCATCCAATGAAATATAATCTTTTAGATTATTTGTTCCACTATGTAAAATTTAAATTTGGAATATGCCATTCCTGATAAATTTAAAGCTTTGAGTTATCAGCTTAATAGATAGAACGCTTAATTTTTTTTCAATAACAGACACTAAACGAAGAAGCTATGTGGCATCCTAGTTTTATTTGTGTGTGTGTGTGTGTGTGTATGTGTGTGTGTGTGTTGCTTCATGTTTTAAAAAAAACCCCAGATTAATCTTCAAAATAACCTGGGGATTTTGTGTACAAATCCTTTTCATTTCAGAGAAAATCTCATTGGTCATTAAGTATGAAAAGAAACTGCGACCAGAATAATTTTAGATGATTCATGAATTACATTTACTGACATTCTTTTAATTACTTTTGTTGCTGTTTTTCTTTTGTTTTGATTTCTAAACAATATACATATTTTACATAAAACATTCTAAATTGTTCTTGATATGTATACTTTAATAGAAAATGTATTCTACTTAGAGCTAATCATATTTAGCCGACACTGGATGTTTGTTTTTTGTTTTTGATTTTTTTTTCTCTGGCATACAAATTCAAAATAATAAGGTAAATGTATTGATTTAAACCCAGTTGGTATATTAACATTTTTTAAACCTTATCTTCTACAGATTTATGATTTATTTTCCTTATTTCAAATGATCTCTTGCCTCAAATTTGAGATTACCTCAAATTATTCTTAAGTTACTACCATTCATTTATATTTAAATATTTTCATATCAAATTTACTTAATTGGTACTCAGACACTGTAAATATATTGCACTGGATGTAGTCTGTAAATGTTCTGTTGAATTATAGTGGTGTTACATACAGAGAAACACATAATTGTTTTAGCCAAGTTTTTATGTGTCCTTATATGAAAACGAAATATTACCTGTGGTGTCTTTCCTATTTAATTTTTTTTTAATAAAATACAAATCAAAATTATCTGTGTTTATTCTTTTTCCTCCATCCTTCCCTAATGAAATTTTGATCCAAAACAGATTATCATCATCATCACCATTTTACATCCACTTTTCATGCTGACAGCAGCTGAATATGTTGTTATGGTCAAAGATAAGACAGGTTGAAGAGGCCTCATCTTCCTCATACATTCCATTGGCATGGTTTCTATGACTGGATGCTCTTCTTAATGCCACCCACTTTACAGAGTGTACTGGGTGTATTTTATTGTGGCACCAGCACATGAAAGGTCATTGTAAGCTTGTCCAAACTGGAGAGTCCTCTTCCTCCCATATATTAACTCTGTTTAATAATTGCAATCTATTTCCCAAAGTGTACCTAGTATTTCTGCTAAGAAAATCTACATATTGTTATAGTTTAACTATTTAAATAAATATCTCCCTTAACAGTTAAAGATAGCAAACAAGTAAACTAAGACACTGTAGCAGCTGTATAAATATGAGCGTGTGGTTGTAAACAGATAATACATAAAAAATAAGTGCAGTGTGCTGACAATGGAGGATACTTATGTCAAAAAAAGAAGCTGAAGATGTTATGACATACATATGAAGTGGCACAAAATAAAGAGGTGAAATGATGTTCTGGACATTAACTCTACAAATACCATCATGGAAAATCAGTAATAACTGTGATAAAATCATGTTTGCAAATTTACATTTTATGATCAATAACATAAGAGAGAAGCAAATGTTTTAGCTAAATATCTTATGGGGTAAAGTGGTAGGAGAATATTTAGAAAAATTGTGTTGTTTTATTAACTGAGATATTGAATTTTAGTTAATATCATCATCATCATCATCATCATTAATATTTAATATCTGTTTTCCCTTCTAACAAGGGTTGTCATAGATCAAGACCATATGTAATCAGAGCTACTGATCTCCCAGATGAGCCAGGGCTCTCATCTTGCTTACATTCATTACCACACTTTACAGTCTACTGGGTGCATTTTATTGTGGTACCAGCACTAGAAAAGTTATCATGTCCTTGACATAACTGAAGAGTCCTTTTGACTTTTTATATGGCTGGATACCCTTCCGAACACCAACCACTTTGCAGAGTTTACTGGGTGCATTTTATCATGGCATTAACATTAGAGAGGTTGTCATGAACTTTAACAAGACTGAAGAGTCCTCTGAACCCTGTCTTTGGCAAGTTTTCTATGGTTGACTGTCTTTCCTGACTCCAACCACATTATAGGGTGTATTGGGTGCATTTTTTGTGTCACCAACGCAAGAGAAAGAGAGATAGTGTTGATCATTGACTGTTATAAAGGAAAGTAATCTAAGACAAAGAGATGGAAAAACTTGCAATGACCTCGATATGTTTATTCCTCCTGTATAAAAGTATATTATACACGTGAAATTAACAGTTGTATGAGGACATATTTGAAGTCATTTAAATAAAATATGAACTGTAAAAAAACATTGAAATTTAGCAAAAGTACTGCTTTTAAATGTATCCAGAATGAAAGTATATTTCAAGAGTTCAATCATTAGCAGATAAACTATTCTAATGAATAATGTTACTTCTAAATAATCAGAGATATTAATTCCAACAGTAAGTACAGGATCAATGGTACATGTGAAATTCTTTAAAAAATCATATTCTTTATATTTTTGCTTAGTATACTGAAACACAAAGCAACATTAATAAATAAAAAAATGTTCTTAGTTATGTAAATTAAAACAAATTAGTAACTGTAACTTATTTCTAATATAGTCCCAATGGTAGCAATTTGGGTGAGAGGAAAGTCAGTTAACTTGACCCCAATACTTTATTTTATTGACTCTGGAAGAATGAAAGGTAAAGTTGACCATGGTGGGATTTGAATTCAGAATGCAATGGACCATAACTAAATCCGACAAAACATGTTGTCAAATGTTCTAACAATTCCACCAATCTTTAATTAATAGTTATTATATGCTATTGCAATTAAAACTATCAACTTTAAATATTGTATTTAAATAATGAGAAACAAACCCAGATTCTGTTTAATCATGGTTGTATAATGCTAAGGTAGGAAACCTTTTTGGGAAATTGAACATAGGTATCAGTTGTATATCTTCCTTGAAATATATGTACTATATGTCATACTTCTTTGTGTTTTTAATATTTTTGCTTCATTATTTAATATTTCAAGGCCAGAACAAGGTTTGGTAGATATGTTACATGCTGCTTTTTGCACCTGATTTTTTTAGTAAAAACTACAACCTATCTAGGAATGTGTGTGTGTATATATATCATCATTTAACGTCTATCTTCCACGCTAGCATGAGTGAGATGGGTTTGTCCCATTTAGAGGCAAGTTGGGTCGGGTGACCGTGTTTCGCTCACATAGGACTGTTTCTGGCAGGTTTTCTACAGCTGGATGCCCTTCCTAGCGCCAGCCACATTTATAGTGTGTGTTGGGTGCTTTTTGCCATGTCTTTTATACGATGACTTTACAGTGTGGGCTGAGTGCTTTTTGTTGTGACACCTACACAACCACTTTACAGTGTGGGCTGGATGTTTTGTGGTACCAACATAACATATATATATACACATATGATAGTGATGTATATATATATATATATTTGTTTGTACATACATATATCGTCATCATCACTACCATTTTACATCTATTTTCCACACTAACATGGGTTAGATGAGTTGTACTATTGTGGTAATGCTAGGTCCAGTGACCATGTCTTGCTCATACAGGACTGATTCTGGCTTGGTTTCTACAGCTGGATGCCCTTCCTAATGCCAATCTCATTTACAGTGAGTACTGGGTGCTTTTTGTACTGACACCTACACGACCACTTTACAGTGTAAGCTGGGCACTTTTTGCCATATCACCACCACGACCACTTTCTGGGGGCTTCACTGAATGCATTTGCTTCAACCTATCCTCATGGGGGTGTATGGGAGGGTGAGTTGGGGCATACTGTATATATATGCTTCAGCTTGTGCCCGTGGGAAGTCGGGTCTTCTGTATTACTGTGTATCGCTAGAGATCTCGGTCCTGTGTCATCACCTTTGAGAGGTTCAATTGGGCAAGGTCAGCTTTTATCACCTTATCCTAAGTCTTTCTGGGTCTCTCCACTCCAAGGCTTCCATTGACTTTGAGCGCTCTGCACCTTTTTATGCAGCTATCATCCTTCATACACATCACATTTCCATACCAATGTAATGACCTCTCCTGCACACAGCATTTGATTTTTCTTATGCCTAGTTTCTCGTATATTACTATTACACATCCATCAGATCATGCAAGCTTCATTTCTTTCCAATCTATGCAAGTCTTCTGCACACAGCGCCCAAGTCTCACTACCATGCAACATAGCTGTCTGTATGCACACATCATACAGTCTGCCTTTCATTATGGGGGAAAACCCTTTTGTAGCCAGCAGTGGTAGTAGCCCCCTGAACTTCTTCCATCCCTTTCTTACTCTGGCTACTTTCAGAACACCTACCACCACTACTAATTCGGTCACCTAAGTAGCAGACACTGTCTACTGTTTCTACAGAGCCCTCCCAGAATTTAGTACCGCTTGTTTCCTGCTTACTGTTCCGGTGCAACTGCTACATGTGAAGCCTACATTTTAAAATTAACTTTGTTTATTCATATTCCCTGTTATATACACAAATTTATATATATATATATATGTGTGTGTATAGGTAGTTTATAGCTCCTACAGCCCTGCTATACTGATGTAAATGTGGACAACTTACAGGCAGCTGAAAAGATTTCATTAGTATTGTATCCAAAACATCCTGAACATCAAGTGACCCTTATACATACTTGATGCTACTGTACTTGAGAAAGTGGCCAACACCAGTATTAAGAAGAGGATTATTATGAACCAGATGTTTTGGGCTGGTCATGTGGTCAGGATGGAAGATGGAAGGCTGCCTAAACAGTTATTTTATGGGGTGCTGACTAGAGGAAAAAGGTGATAGCATAAACCAAAGAAGCAGTTTAGGGATGTCATAAAAGACAATCTTAAAACTCTGAAGATTGATATGGAGAATTGGAAGACATTAGCTGAAGGCTGTGCGTCATGGAGAATAACCATCTAGTATGGATATGATGTCTGAGAAAGAAACAAGTGGAGCATGTTGCTTTGAAGCGTTCACTCCATTAGTGGGACCCAAGTGCAGACTCTACAAAAATCCAGCATGAATTGAGGTGCAATGTATGGGATCCAAGTGCAGAGCCTGCAAAAATCCAGCATGAATTGAGGTGCAATGTATGTGACCAACTTCAAGAGCTGGATTTGTCAACCATCTGAAGTTAGAGAAAGCCCAGGGAGAAATTGGGCTACTTTTGAGATGGTTCTAATGCCATGCCCTGTACGGTACATTTGCAATGAGTGTAGCTTGATTTGCAAGTCAGCTGGTGGAATGATCAGACATGGTAGAATGCAGGAAGACACATCCCAGACAGTTCAAGTATTACATCTGTGAACATGCCTGCAAAACATAAACGGGTTTGAAAATTCACCTGCGTGCACAGGATCATACAATGCTCAGTGAAGGGATGGCACTCTTCTGACAAGAAGTAACAATCAACATATAGATTATGTAAAGGAGATGTGTATTTTTAGTGAGAGACAAGGAAGAAAACTAAATCAATAAGTTGTAAAGATTATTTGCAATGAAGTTTATGAAATAAAAAAAAAAAAAAAAAAAAAGCTTTATTACAATCACCGATCAAGACAATGAAATAACAATCAAAATATTTTATGAGATTTATTTTATTGCATACATTATTGCTTTGATGGGATATTCATATCAACACTACATCAAGCCCTAATAGAGGTGGGTATAATTCCTATCATTATTGAGTCGAATATTAATGTGTGAGGTTATTTATATATCCTCATCGTTTAACATCCATTGTCCATGCTATATATATATACTAGCCGAATAACCCACACCTTGTTGTGTTTCACACATTTTTTTGTAAGAAAATGATGATTGATTTTAAATCAGTGATATAATTTATGGAGAAAAACTCTGCATTTCAATATTACTCAATGTAAAATGTAATGCATGAAACATTGGAAAACATTATTTTTTGTAATATATCAAATCAAAATTACATTATTAAATCTTATTCTTATTTTGTTTCTTGTAAATAATTTTTTTCAAAATATCAATTCAAAACTTTTGTGAATAGGCATCATATCTTGTCATTTACCTATGGTTTAAATTTCATATAAATCGAAGGGAAAATTTTTTTAGCAAGGGTTTGTGACCCCTGGGAACCCTAATTAGGGTGTCTGACCCACATTAGGGTGTCTTAATATTATTGAAATTTGCTGAAATTTTGTGAATAGGCATCATATCTTGTCATTTACCTATAGTTTAAATTTCATATAAATCGAAGGGAAAAGATTTTCAGCAAGGGTTTGTGCCCCTGGAGAACCCTTTGATTAAAATGAAATATACTTATCCAAGAACCCTGGGCTATGTAGTTTCAGAATATATATGGTTATGGGGTCTATCTCCAAAACCATAGGAGTTTGTGAACAAACAAACAGGAACTACAACTTTATATATATAGATGTGTATGTAAAAGGCAAACGACACAGTACAATGAATATTATTAGTATTACACTTAATATAGTAGGAAAAGAGTATTAATGTGTTGGATATTATATATATATATATATATATATCATCATCATCGTTTAACGGGTTGTCCCATTAGAGGCAAGTTGGGTCAGGTGCTCATATAGAACTGTTTCTGACTAGGTTTCTATGGCTGGATGCCCTTCCTAATGCCAACCACATTTACAGTGTATGCTGGGTACTTTTTGTCATAACTCCTACATGACCACTTTACAGTGTGGGGCTGCGTGTTTTTTGTTGTGACACCTACTCAACCACCCTACAGTGTGAACTGGGTGCCTTTTGATACCTACACGACCATTTTATTGTGTGGGCTGGGTGCTTTTTGTTGTGACACCCATACGACCACTTTACAGTGTAAGGGGGGTGTGGACAGAAGTAGGTGGATGAGGGTATAGTGGTTAAAAGGTGACTACTAGATGTATGTTTGAGTCCGTCCATGTGGGAAGGTGTGTCTTCTGTATTACTGCATAACACCAGATATCTCGATCCTGTGCCATTGTCTTTGAGAGGTGCAATTGCCCAATATATATATATATGTATATAATTATTTCAATTAGAAATTACTTCTACATGACTAGAACTGCTTCATTCATTTGAAACCACCAGAAAAGTATCCAATGTATGCTTCATATTTGTTTAATGGTAAGGTGTAGTATGAGGGGGAATTGGCTGCTATTTCTTGCATGATGAGTGACCACAGATACTCCTTTATTAGCTCAATCTTATATTTTATTCAAGTATGATTTTTAATTTTGACAAAAAATGTCATACTTAACTTTAAGAAATATTAAAACAAAAAAATATAATATGTCAAGTTTGTTATGGAAAATAAAACTGACAGCATTCTAGAAATCTCTCATTTTATTGATTTTTTTTTCATCATGAATTTCCATATAAAATGAACCACACCCTAGCAGATGTCTGCTTGTAAGATTAAATAGCATAATCTGATTCTATTGAATGAAACTTTAAACCAGTAAAGTCACTCGTTTGAACAATCTAATAATATTTTATATAGATTATTCATGAAATTTCACAATATTTAATTTAATACCCATTTCAGTTGGTAGACATTAAAATATTTTGTGTCTAACTACAAGGCTCATGACAGGTACTTATTTAATTGACTATGGATTTTAACTTTTGAGTGGAAAGCCACAATTTGAATACTAAAATGTAGTTGAATTATAGATAATATTGATTTTTTTCTTTTCTTCAATCATTGAACTGCAACATGCTGGTGCACTACCCTTAAGATTTCAAGTCAATTATAGCAACTCTAGAACTTATTTTATTGGTCTATTCATCAAATCCATTAAGCTATGTATTTGACATAAAGGGAAACAACTTAACACACTGGTTTACACCAGTAAACATAAGTACAAATACATACACACAAATATATATAATAGATAGGTATATAATGAGCTTCCACACAGTTTTTATCTATCAAATTCCATTCAAAAGGTATTGGCTAGCCTATGACTACAGTAGATACTTGCCCGAGATTCTTCACAGTTGACTGGAACCAAATACCATGTGGTTGCAAAAAGAATCTGTTAACCACATAGCTATACCTGATGAAAATGTCTATTTTTTAGAAAGTTTTAAGAAAGCTAAGTAATGTTTCTTGAAAATCTAATATATCACAAATATCTAATACATGTCTAGATTTATGTAAACAAATAAATGAAAAAGACGAAATGTTAAATTTAGCTATTATTATTATTTTGGTTTTAAATGTTTAGCCAATCAAAGTTATCATTATTTCTGGATTGGCAGAGGGCAGTGAATTGGCAGTATCAGCAGAGGGTCGGACGCCATGCTTTGCAGCATAGAGTTACGGCACTTTATGATCTGAGCTCAAATCCCGCCGAGGTTAACTTTGCCTTTCATCCTTATGGGGTCGATAAAATAAAGTACCAGTCACGCACTGGGGTCGATTTTATCGACTTTCCCCTCCCCCCAAATTACTGGCCTTGTGCCTATATAAGAAACCATTATTTCTGGATTGGTGGTATTGGTAGAGGGTTGGACGCCATGCTTTGATGCATATAGTTACGGCCCTTGCCATTCTGATTTCAAATCCTGCCGAGGTTAACTTTGCCTTTCATCTTTACGGGGGTCAATAAAATAAAGCACCAATAACGTACTGGGTCGATTTAATCGATTTTCCCCTCCCCCAAAATTGCTGGCCTTGTGCCTATATAAGAAACCATTATTACTATTAGAAATAAGGCAGTGGATTTATAGAATCATTAGTTTGTTTTTTTTAAATGCTTTGTGACATTTGTTTTGGTCCTTTACATTCTGAGTTTAAATCCCACTGAAGTCAACTTTACATTTCATTCTTCCAGGATCGATAAAATGAAGTACCAGTCAAGTACTGGGATTGATTAAATTGACTTTCCCTTCCCCCAAAATTGCTGACCTTGTACCAATGTTAGAAAGAATTATTATTCTTAGAAACCTTATAAAAGAAATCATTATTCTTTTTCTTTCCAATATATTCCGTTCTTAATGATTTGAAGGACTTAGCTACTATCTCTAGCAGGCTGAGTGACCATGTAGGGACTCTCTGTTTTATTGTAAGTTGATTTGGTGAGACATTATTTACAGTGAAAAAATATTTACTGAGTTTCATGTCAACTTATGTAGTACATTTAGTCCATGGTTTCTACTATATTAATAGATTGTTTGGTATGAGGAACATTTTAAATGATTTTCAATATAGAATTTAAGTAACTAAGTAGAATCTAAATTACACGTATGAATTCACACACATGTCAATCAAATTTAAAAGGACAAGTTAATCATTTTGTTTTTGTATTTGTTTTGAAAGATTCTAGGTGTGAAATTGTGTTGGAACACACACACACTGGTTGTAATTCACTTCAGTTTTATGAATCAGTTAATTAATCGATTGATTAATTGGTTTGGAAAAGTTCTTTCGTTATAGTCTAACCTTATTAATGCCTATGGCCCCTAATTCATCTCCTAATCACAACTCATTTCACGCTGTCTATCTTCATCTCCCAGTACCTAATGATGAAATTCATTTTACCTGTTCCAATTAATCAACTGATAAATTAATTAATTATTTAATTGATTGATTAATGAAACTGAAGTGAAATACAACCAGTGTGTGTGTTTTTTATTGGCAGCATCACCTTTCTAAAGTAGAACAATATTATTATTAAATATTTTAATACTTTAGCATTTACATTACTCTATATTTACTATTACATTTTCACAGTAAAGGCTTCACCTCACATAATTATCTCACATAACATCAAATCTATGACATTTTGATGTTATTTATTTTGAGAATAATGCCTTAACATCAGTATGAGCGGCCAGTTACAGCCGGTTTGAACAGAAAGAGGTGAGAGTATTATGGCCGGTTTAAATGCTAAAGGGCTAAGGCTATTACAAAGCATTTTTTCTAAAAACAAATGCAATTGAATTATCCCCAAGAAAATTTATTACTTCTATCAGCTCAAAATTATAAGGAAAGTCAACCTTGGAAGATTTTGAATAAAGAAAATATGCTGCTTCACAAATACCAGTCAGGTGATCTGAGAAGACAATTTAAAATGATTGCTAAACTGCTGTCATTAAAAAATGAATGGGCACATTGAGTAATGTATTCTAGATATACTGTCAGTAGGGGGTGAATGATACAGGGTGATCATGGGTCTGTTAGACTGGGACTAATATAAAGCTAAACAACAGCAATGATCATCTAATCAGACTCTATATGCCATTTTCAGTACCATAAAAGGTAGGTCAATATTATGGATTGGCAGAATCAGTAAAATGACAGACTAAATGCCTTGTGGTATTTAGACACATACCTTCATGTACTGGTTTCAAATCCTGTCAAAACCAGCTTTGCCTTTCATCCTTTGATACTTGATAATACAAGTACCAATTGAGTACTAGGGTCAATCTAATCGATTATTAATATCCCTTAAATTTGAGACCTTGTGCCTGTGTTAGAAATCAATATTACACAAAGACACATTTAAGTTTTGATATATAAATGCGCAGTTGTTCCTGTGTAATAGCTTTGTTAAAAATAAAAGTGATCTTCTCCTACTACAATATTACTATAACTACTACTGTATTAAATCATCATCATCATAATCATCATCACTATTTTAATGTCTGTCTTTTCCAATGCTGTTATAAGTTGGATGGCTTTGAAAATACATTCTGTTGTAGCAACTACCTTAGTGGAAATCTCTGAAACTGCTGCAAATGATAATTATTGCATTGGTGGTGGGAGGAGATTTTACTCCATAATCATTCGTTCTACAAAGACAAAAATAATGACGCTGTTGCTCTTAATGATGATGATGATAAATGAAAAATATTGGTGTATATGATGATTATTATTGTGTATATATATATCCAACTATAAGATGCACCTTTTTCCATGTAAATACATGAAAATTAGCATTTGATTTATCTATTAAACTTACAAAACCTCAATGCATACAAATACTGAGCAAAGAATGTTGTATATAAAATAGAGATGTATAAAGAATACATTAGATTTAAAGTCTAATATTGGCCAAGTGTAAAGCTGCCATCATGTTGCTGTTCTCAATGAATGTAAACTGCAACGACTCGTGACTTTTCACTGCCACACTGCATCAATGAACATACTCGCCTGTCCTTGAAAATCATTATTACACTTTGTTGTAGCTGACTACCTTAGTAGCCGGCACTGAACTGCAGCAGTTCAGAGTAATGATGATAGTGGTGGAGGATATACTTTGATAGTCTCCCACTCTCTCTCTCTCTCTCTCTCTCTCTCTCTCTCTCTCTCTCTCTCTCTCTCTCTCTTTCATACACACACACACACACGCACATACAAATCACTTAGTATATCCCCTTCTTGTCTAGTCAACTGATTCATACATTTACTTCTATAGTAGGTGTCTTTCTCTCACTCGCTCTCCAACACATATGCACACACTGTTAATAGACCACTAAGCAAGTATATCCTCCTTACCTACTCAATTGATATATATATATATATATGAGGTTTTCAGCTGTCTAGTGATGAATATAAATAGTGGTAGTAGACTGTTAGCTGAACTTGATCTAGGCTCGGAAAGGCATGAAATTTGCTTCGATTTCTAACACACTCTCCGTCCTTTCTCCTTCTCTCACCATTTACACCATTTACACCAATTGTAGGATTCTTCACTGTCATTGGAGATATCTTAGAAAAAGATGCAATATTCTATTCCTTGCTACTATTTACATTTCACAGAATAAAAAACAGATCACACACACATATATATATAATATATATATATAACATATATATAATTGTTTCTACTTTTGGCACAAGACCAGCAATTATCCCAGTGTATTATTGGTGCATTATTTTAAGGCAAAGTTAACCTCGGAGGAATTTGAACTCCGTATAATATAATGTATATAACATCATCATCATCATCATCTTCACCGTTTTACGTCCATTCTTCCACGTTAGCATGGGTTAGATGGGTTGTCCTGTTGTGGGCAATGTCAGGTTACGTGACCATGTCTTGCTCATACGGAAACTTATTTTGGTTTCATTTCTACAGCTGGATGCCCTTCCTAACACCAACCTCATTTACAGTGAGTACTGGGTGACTTTTTACCGTGGCGCCTACACAACCACCTTACAGTGTGGACTGGGTGCTTTTTTGTCGTGATGACACCATGACCACTTTGCAGTGGGAGGGGATGGGGGCATATTGTCTATATGCTTCAGCTTTGGCTTGTACCTGCTGTATTTACTGCGTAACACCTGAGGTCTCAGTCCTGTGTCATTGCCTTTAAGAGGTGCAATTGGGCAAGGTTAGCTTTTATCACCTCATCCCAGGTCTTCTTGGGTCTCTCCACTCCAAGGCTTCCATCGACTTTTAGTGCTCTGAACCTTTTTATGCAACTGGTGGTGGGTGTTGTGAAAGTACAGTAACCAGGATGGAAGAAGTTCAGGGAGCTACTACCACTGCTAGCTGCAAAAGGCTTTTCCCTCAAAATGAAAGGCAGACTGTATGATGCGTGCATACGAACAGCAATGTTACATGGTACTGAGACATCGGCGTTGTGTGCAGAAGACTTGTATAGATTAGAAAGAAAGGAAGCTTGCATGCTCCAATGGATGTGTAATAGTAATATACGTGAACGGCAAAGCATAAACAAATTGAGAGAGAGACTGAGCATAAGAGGAATCAAATGCTGTGTGCAGGAGAGGAGGTTGCATTGATATGGACATGTGATGCGTATGAAGGATGACAGCTGCATAAAAAAGTGCAGTGCACTCAAAGTTGATGGAAGCCTTGAAGTGGGGAGACTTGGGACGAGGTGATAAAAGCCGACCTTGCCCAATTGAACCTCTCAAAGGCGATGACACATGTCCAAGATCCCTGGCGATACGCAGTAATACAGAAGACCCAACTTGCCATGAGCACAAGCCGAAGCATATATATATACAGTATGTCCCAACTCACACTACCATACACCTCCATGAGGACAGGCCAAAGTAAATGCATCCAGTGAAGACCACAGCCCACATTGTAAAGCGGTCGTGATGGTGACACGGCAAAAAGTGCCCAGCCCACACTGTTAACGTGGTCGTGTAGGTGTCAGAACAAAAATTCCCCAGCCCACACTGTAAAGGCTCGTGTAGGTGTCATAACAAAAAGCACTAAGTACTCACTGGAAATGAGGTTGGTGTTAGGAAGGGCATCCAGCTGTAGAAACCAAGCCAGAATCAGTCCTGCATGAGCAAGACATGATCACCTGATCTAGCATTGCCTGTCTACCCCATGCTAACATGGAAAATAGATGTAAAACAGAGGTGATGATGATATATGTATATACACACACATATATATATGTATGTGTGTGTGAATGTTATGTTGGTACCACAAAACATCCAGTCCACACTGTAGAGTGGTCATGTAGAAGACACGGCAAAAATGACCCAGCACACACAGTAAATGTGGTTGGTGCTAGGAAGGGTATCCAGGTGTAGAAAACCAGCCAGAAACAGTCCTATATGAGGGAGACATGGTCACCTGACCCAACTTACCTCTAAATAGGACAAACACGTCTAACCCATGCTAGCGTGGAAGATAGACATTAAATGATGATGATGAAGATGATATATATATATATACATATATATGTGTATTTACACACACACACACACACATATATATATATATTTATATATATATACGACGGAATCCATGGAGGCTATGGGTTTGGTACTAGAAATGAGGAAGGCTCCAGAATCCTGGAATTCTGTGACGCAAATAACCTAACTATCTGTAACACTAACTTCAAAAAACGAGACAATCACCTGATCACCTATAGATCGGGGGAACACACAAGCCAGGTAGATTATATCCTTACCAGAAGACGTGACAGAGTGTCTGTTGTAAACACTAAATCCCTCCCCCATGAAGAATGCACCTCCCAACATAGACTGATAATTAGCGACCTAATAGTCAGGACGAGACGTACTAGACAACAGAAGAGGACTATCCTCAGGAGAAAAATATGGAAGCTAAAGGACCCCACAGCCAGAAATAAATTTAAAAGCATACTACTTGATGCTTTCGACAGTAAGGAAGAGCAATTAGAGTCGTACAATATAGAGGAACAGTGGGAATTCCTGAAAGCAAACCTGCTGATGGCGGCAGATGAAGTCTGTGGCTGGAGCAGGCCTGTAGGTAGGAGGAGAGTAACATGGTGGTGGAACAGTAAGGTGGAGGGGTCAATTAAGGCCAAAAAGCAGGCTTGGAAAGTATGGCAGGATGGGGGAAGTAGAGAAGACTATCAAGTGGCCAGGAGGGAAGCTAGGAGACAAGTGTACTTCACAAGAAGGGAAGCAGAGGAAAGAAAGTTCAAGCATGTTCTACAACGCGAGGACCAAAAACGTGAGGTGTTCAGGATTGCTAGGCAATGTGTCAAGGAAAACCGTGATATTGTCGGGGAGAAGTGCGTACTTAATGATGATGGCGTGCTTGCCGCTAATAAGAAGGTAGCTTGGAAGTGTCACTACGAAAGGCTACTAAATGAGGAGAATAAATGGGAGAAAGACAGTTTCCCCCACATCGACCCAATAGAGGGACCAGCAGTGTTAGTCGAGGGTAGTATAATAAGTAAGGCAATCAAAGATATGAAGACGGGTAAGGCGGCTGGGCCTTCGGAAATAGTTGCTGAGATGCTGAAGGCATCTGGAACGGTGGGACACACCATGGTCACCCGGATAGTAAACCAAGTCATACAGAATGGGGTTGTTCCGAAGGACTGGCGTAGCAGCATCATCATTAACTGTTATAAGGGTAAAGGAGATGCCCTAGATAGGAGTAACTATCGAGGCATTAAATTAATCGACCAGGTCATGAAGGTCACGGAAAAAGTAATAGCGCAACTAATCAGAGAGAGAATTGATCTAGATGAAATGCAGTTCGGGTTTGTGTCAGGCAAAAGTACCACAGATGCTCTTTTCATTGTACGACAACTACAGGAGAAGTACCTAGCTAAAAGTAAACCCCTATACTTAGCTTTTGTCGACTTGGAGAAAGCCTTCGACAGAGTCCCCCGTTCCATTATCTGGTGGGCTCTTAGAAAACTAGGTGTTGACGAATGGCTTGTGAGAGCTATACAAGCCATGTATAAAGAAACAGTCAGCAAGGTTAGAATTAACAATGAATATAGTGAAGAGTTTAGCGTAAAAGTTGGTGTCCATCAGGGCTCTGTTCTTAGCCCCTACTATTTATTATTGCCCTTCAGGCTATAACAGAGGAGTTCAAGACCGGCTGCCCATGGGAACTCCTATATGCAGATGATCTAATGCTCATAGCTGAATCAATGGCCGAGCTAGAGAAGAGATTCCAAACATGGAAGCAAAAGGCCTTAAAATTAACCTGGCTAAGACTAAAGTTCTAGTTTGTAAGAAAGAAAATAAGGCAGCGGTCCCTTCTGGGAAGTGGCCATGCTCAGTGTGTAGGAAAGGTGTAGGTAGAAACTCCATTTTATGTCCCAAATGCAAAGTATGGGTGCATAAAAGATGTAGTGGGATCACAGGTAAGCTAACTAAGAACATAGATTTTACATGTGGCCGGTGCTCTGGTGCAATAAGTAGCAGCAAGTGCCCACAAAATACTAGCTCTTTCAATTGTGCAGAGGGTTCTATAGAAATAGTGGACAGCTTCCGTTACCTGGGTGACAAAATCAGCAGTGGGGGAGGGTGCTCTGAAAGTACAGTAGCTAGAGTCAGAACTGGATAGAAAAAGTTCAGAGAGCTTATACCACTATTAGCCGCTAAAGGGTTCTCCCTAAAAATGAAAGGCAGGTTGTATGATGCCTGCATACGAACAGCAATGTTGCATGGCATTGAGACCTGGGCATTGTGTGCAGAGGATATACGCAGACTAGAGAGGAACGAAGCTTGCATGCTCCGCTGGATGTGTAATAGTAATATACGTGAACGGCAAAGCATAAACGAACTAAGGAAAAAATTAGAAATAAGAGTGATCAGATGCTGTTTACTCGAGAGAAGGCTACGTTGGTATGGTCACGTGATGCGCATGAAAGACGACAGCTGTATAACAAAGTGCAGGGCAATAAAGATAGACGGTAGCCACGGAGTAGGCAGACCCAGAAAAACCTGGGACGAGCTGATAAATTCCGACCTCACACACTTACACCTCTCCAAGACAATGTCACTGGACCGAGACCTTTGGCGGTACTCAGTAATAGAGAAGACCCGCCTTACCTAAATACAAAGTAAAACCTACTACAGTCAGTAGGCATCTCTAACAAAATACACCCCCGTCCCACCACCCCCACCACATCCACACCGCCCCTTCAATGTAAAGTTATGTTGGTGCCACAACATCCAGGCCGAAACAAATGAGATCGTGTAGGTGTCACGACAAAAAAAAACACAGTCCACGCTGTAATGTAGCCGTGTAGGCAACACGGTAAAAACCTCCCAGCCCCACACTGTAAATGTGGTTGGTGTTAGGAAGGGCATCCAGCTGTAGAAAACCGGCCAGACAGTCCTATGCGAGCAAGTCAACCACTCTTGCCTCAAGTGGGAAAATTCCCGTCCAAACCCATGCAAGCGTGGAACATGGACGTTAAACGATGATGATGATATATATATAATGTGGGTAATATTAAATATTATCCAATTACAAGTATGAGAATAGCTCAATGTAAAATAACAAGTATGTTACAGAGCTGAAATACTTTATATGATCGTAAGTGATTAAATGTTCTAAACACTCTTTGATTGTTATTTATAAAGTACTATCTGGCCCGTCCGGCTGGCGCCTGGCTACCATTGACGTGTTCTACGGCATCCATATATATATATAGCTGACGTACCTAGCTTCGCTTGGATAAACAGACGATAAGCTGTCTGTCTAGTATAGTATTACTGTTGAAAATATATAGTATAGTACAGTATTACTGCTGAAAATATATAGTATAGTATTACTGTTGAAAACATATAGTATAGTATAGTATTACTGTTGAAAATATATAGTACAGTATTACTCTTGAAAACATATAGTATTACTGTTGAAAATATATAGTATTACTGTTGAAAACATATAGTACAGTATTACTGTTGAAAATAGGGTATTACTGTTGAAAATATATAGTACAGTATTACTGTTGAAAATATATAGTACAGTATTACTGTTAAAAATATATAGTATAGTATTACTGTTGAAAATATATAGTATAGTATTACTGTTGAAAATATATAGTACAGTATTACTGTTAAAAATATATAGTATAGTATCACTGTTGAAAATATATAGTACAGTATTACTGTTAAAAATATATAGTATAGTATCACTGTTGAAAATATATAGTGTAGTACAGTATTACTGCTGAAAATATATAGTATAGTATAGTATTACTGTTGAAAGTATAGTATTACTGTTGAAAATATATAGTACAGTATTACTGTTGAAAATATTTAGTATAGTATTACTGTTGAAAATATATAGTACAGTATTACTGTTGAAAATATATAGTATAGTATAGTATTACTGTTGAAAATATAGTATTACTGTTGAAAATATAGTATTACTGTTGAAAATATATAGTATAGTATAGTATTACTGTTGAAAATATAGTATTACTGTTGAAAATATATAGTACAGTATTACTGTTGAAAATATATAGTACAGTATTACTGTCGAAAATATATAGTACAGTATTACTGTTGAAAATATATAGTATAGTATTACTGTTGAAAGTATAGTATTACTGTTGAAAATATATAGTACAGTATTACTGTTGAAAATATAGTATTACTGTTGAAAATATATAATACAGTATTACTGTTGAAAATATATAGTATAGTATAGTATTACTGTTGAAAGTATAGTATTACTGTTGAAAATATAGTATTACTGTTGAAAATATAGTATTACTGTTGAAAATATAGTATTACTGTTGAAAATATATAGTATAGTACTTACTTGTACTTGTGTCGACATTCACCCTGGACGGGTTGAGCCGGCTTCTTCCCTTGTCCTGACGGCATCCCAAACCATGGCAGCCCACACACGATGGTCCCGGGCTAGGTCACAGAAGATAGCGAGCCAGTCATGGTTCAATCGGCACAGGCCATCCACCTGCGGACCTGAGAGTTCGGAGAGGTCCTCCTTGATCGTCGTTGACCAGGTCTTCAGCTGCTCGCAACGTGTTTGTGCTAGTTAGAGAGTGGAGGTGGGAGGAGAACATCGCAGATCAGCTCACCCTCAGGGCACCGGGCTGCGTGACCAAACCATCTCAAGCGCCGTTGCAGAAGCACTGAAGGAAGGAGTTGAAGATTCAGGCGAAGACGAAGACTGGCAGTAGGTACCCGATCAACGCGTCGACAGCAAAGAATGTGGTGGAGTCAGTCATTGTCGAAGACCTCCAGCCCTTGTTGATCGACTACCCTCATAGGCCATGTTTCACAGCCATAGAAGAGGGCAGTGTGAACGACGGCCTGGTAGATTCGCCCTTAAGGACAACCTTAAGGAAATTTGTGACTGGACCAAGCTTCTAGGCAGAAGGGGAGTGACTTGGTGGTGAAACAGTAGGGTGGAGGCGACAAGGCTAAAATGGGCGAGGAAAGAATGGAGGGATGGAGGAAGTAGAGAACACTACCAGGTAGCTATAAGAGAAGCTAGACGACAAGTGTACTTTGCAAGAGTGGAAGCAGAAGATAAAAAATTTAATCATGTTTTGCAATGCAAAGACCAAAGGTTTGAGGTGTGAGGTGTTCAGGATTGCAAGACAATGTGTCAAGGAAAATTATGATATTGTTGAGAAGTGTGTTCATGATGTTAACGAAGTACTTGCCCTCACTGATGCTGAAAAGAAGGTAGCATGGAAGTGCCACTATGAAAGACTACTAAATGAGGAGAATGAATGGGATGAAGACAATCTGCCACAAGTTGACCCAACAGAGCAACTGACTGTGCAAGTTAGTAGTACTATAGTAAGCAAAGATATGAAGACAGGCAAGGCAGCTGGTCCTTTGGAGATAGTTGCTGAGATGCTGAAAGCGACTGGAACAGTCACACCATAGTCACCCTTATAGTAAACCAAGTAATACAAAATGGTGTCATACTGGTGTAGCAACAGCATCGTCAACTGCTGCAAGGGCAAAGGAGATGCTCTAGGCAGAGAAAACTATTGAGGCACTAAGTTAGTTGACCAGGTCATGAAGGTCACAGCTGATTATGGATAAAATTAAACTTGATGAAATGTAGTTTAGATTTGTGCCAAGTAAAAATACCACAGTTGCTCTCTTCCTCATAAGGCAACTGCAAGAGAAGTACCTAGCTCAAAGTAAACCCATCTACTTAGCTTTTGACTTGGAGAAAGCCTTTGACAGAGTCCCACATTCCAAGAGTAGATGAGTGGCTTGTGAAAGCTATACAATCCATGTATAGTGGAACAGTCAGCAAGGTTAGAATTAACAATGACTATAGTGAAGAATTTAGCATACAGGTAGGTGTGCATCAGGGCTCTGTCCTTAGCCCTCTCCTGTTTATTATTGCTCTGCAGGCTATAACAGAAGAGTTTAAGACTGGCTGCCCATGGAAACTTTTGTATGCAGATGATCTAACCCTCATAGTTGAAACTAATGCAGATTCAGAGAAGAAATTCCAAACCTGGAAGCTTGGCCTAGAATCAAAAGGTCCTAAAGTAAACTTGTTTAAGACTAAAGTCCTAGTATGTAGAAAGGAAAATAGAGCTCAGATTCTCAGTTGTCATTATGGACACAAACCATTACAAAAACACTATACAGAACATGCTATGAGACAATGCATACTATGAAGAAGCCAAGGTGTACAAACATCATAAGGTGATGAAACAACTCACTGATTTACTACACCCATACCAAACCTGCCTAACAGACAAGGAATTTGACTATCTCACGAATTTTAGAAGTAAAGCAATCTGTATGACCTGTCTAAAGAGCACAAACATAAACTAATTAATGAAACATACAGCACGATGAAAACAAACTGTGTAAATATACCCACACCAATCGATTTAAAAACAAGATCCATAATAGCAGGCCCAATTTGTAAGAAACATCGACTTAGTAATTTCCTTGAAATCTTATTAAAACCTCTCATCAAACACATCCGGAGTTTTATATGAGACTAGACCACCTCAGTAAAATATGTATAACGGAGTTTTAAATAAACCTGAGTCAACTGAATATGGCCTCTGATCTTTTATCAATGAATATATATATATACATATACACACACACACACTTAGAAACCTTTCCTATTTAGCAGGATACAGTAATGCTGTATTCGATCCTTTGAAGTCACCGGTTATAATTTCATTCAACAACACCACCAGCTCTCTCTCTCCATATCTTCCATTTTCCTTCTCTCTCTCTCTCTCACACACACACAGCCACTATCTCTTTCTCTCTCTCTATTTAGGAAGGTACCCGGAAAAAACCCATATCTCGGGAACCTGTGCTCCGATTTACGCGAAACTTGTTTTATTCCATTTGTATTCCCATTTTAAAGGAAACTTCCTTTCAAAGTATTTTCCCATTATGCACCATTTTGGCTGTATTTCATTACAGACAAGCACACAATCACAGAGTTTTAGTAGTAAATAGATAAATAAATAGATATATTCAAAATAAACAAACACTACCACCACCACCACCATCCTCTACACCACCACTATCATCATCACCATGCTACTCTCAACACCAACACACCACCACCCTTCAGCATCACATATTTTGAACTCCTGTCAAATACTTCAGCAAAAGCACACCACCAAAAAATAAAGATCTCCCTCACACCCCAGGGGTTCAAAAGGTGAGGGGATGGAGAACTTTGTCATTCTTTACAGAAGATGAAAACATTTGTTGTTTCAAAGTAAAAAATATATTGTAGTGGGATATAGAGAGCAGGCGATACTTTTTTGGTTTAGTGTGAGTGAGGGAATAAAGAGAGTGGATTAAGTAGTGAAATATAGAGAGAGAGGAGAGAATTTGGTAGTCTAGTGAGAGAGAGGGAATTGAGAGAGAGAGTGAGGTATGTAGTGGTATAGAGTGAGGGGGAGAGAGTTTGGTGTTTTAGTGAGAGAGTGAGGTATGTAGTGAGATATATAGAGAGGGAATTGTGAGAGAAGTGAGATATGTAGTAGAATAGAAAGAGAGAGAGAGGGAGAGAGTTTGTTGGTTTAATGAGAGAGAGGAAATTATAAAAGTGAGAGAGAGAGAGTGATGTATGTTGTGGTATATAGAGAGGGGTAGAGAATTTGGTGGTCTAGTGAGATAAGGAGAATTGTGGGAGAGTGAGGTATGTAATAGGATATATAGAGAGAGATAATGATTGGTGGTCTAGTGTGAGAGGGGAAATTGTAAGAAAGTGAGGTATGTAGTGGCACAGAGTGAGGGGGCAGAGTTTGTTGGTTTAGTGAGAGAGGGGGATTGAGGGAGAAAGTGAGATATAGAGATGGGGAGAGAATTTAGTGGTCTAGTGAGAGAGGGGAAATTGTCAGAGTGAGTGAGGTATGTAGTGGAATATAGAGAGCGGGAGAAAATTTGTTGGTTTAGTGAGAGAGAAAGTGAGGTATGTAGTGGGTTATAGAAAGTGGGAGAGAATTTAGTGGTCTAGTGAGAGAGGGGAAATTGTCAGAGTGAGTGAGGTATGTAGGGAATATAGAGAGCGGGAGAAAATTTGTTGGTTTAGTGAGAGAGAAAGTGAGGTATGTAGTGGGTTATAGAAAGTGGGAGAGAATTTGTTGGTTTAGTGAGAGGGTATTGTGAGAGTGAAAGAGAGTGAGGTATGTAGTGAAATATAGAGAGGGGGGAGAATTTGGTCATCTAGTGAGAGAGGCGGAATTGTGAGCGAGAGTGAGGTATGTATTGGGTTACAGAGAGGGGGGAGAGAGTTTATTGGCCTGGTGAGAGAGGGGGAATTGAGAGAGAGAGTGAGATATGTAGTGGAACATAGAGAGGGGGAGAGCGTTTGTTGCTTTAGTGCAAGAGGGGAAATTGTAAGAGAGATTGAGGTATGTAGTGAGATATAGAGAAGATAAGTGAATTTTGTGGTCTAGTGAGAGAGGGGGAATTTTGAGAGAGAGTGAGGTATGTAGTAGGATAGAGACAGGGGGGGGAGAATTTGGTGGTTTAATGAGAGAGTGGAAATTAAAGAAGTGAGAGGAGTGAGGTATGTAATGGTATATAGAGAGAGGGAGAATTGTGAGAGGGTGAGAATGGTGTTATGTTTCAGTGAGAGAGGGGTAATATTTTGAGAAAAAGTGACAAAAGAATTGTAGGGGGTAGAAAAATGTTTTAATATTGGGTTTCACAGTAAAGTGACTATATATGAGTGTGTTTATATGTATATGTGTGTGTATATATATATGTGTGTATGTGTGTGTGTGCGTGTAATATATGTGTGTGTTTATATATATTTGTGTGTGTGTGTATAAATATGTGTACGTGTTTGTATGTCTCTATATATATATGTGTGCGTGTGTTTGTATCTATGTGTGTTTATATATATATGTATGTGTGTGTTTATGTGTGTGTGTGTGTGTGTGTGCATGTTTATTTATATATGTGTGTGTGTTTATATGTTCGTGTGTGTGTGTTTATATATGTATGTGTGCCTGTGTGCTTGTATATGTGTGTGTGAGCATGTGTATGTGTTTGTGTATATATGTGTGTGTGTGTGTGTGTGTGTGTGTGTGTGTGTGTGTGTGTGTGTCTGTGTGTGTGTGTGTGTGTGTGTGTGTGCGCGTGTGGGTGAATGTGTGCGTGTTTGTATGTGTATTTATGTGTGAAAGTGCGTGGTTAGGGTATTCGGCTCACAATCGTAAGGTTGTGAGTTCGATTCCCCCCGACGTATCGTGTCCTTGAGCAAGATACTTTACTTCACATTGCTCTGGTTTACTCAGCTTGCAAAAATGAGTTGTAGCTGTAATTCGAAGGACCATCCTTGTCACACACAGTGTCACACTGAATCTCCCTTAGAACTACTTAGAAGGTATGCGTGTCAGTGGAATGCTCAGCCACTTGCTCGTTAATTTCACGAATAGGCTGTTCCGTTGATAGTATCAACTGGAACACTTGTAGTTGTAACCAACGGAGTGACTCCATATATATGTGTGTGTTTATATATACATGCCTGTGTGTGTGTTTATATATGTGTATGCTTGTGTGTGTTTCTATATGTGTATGCTTGTGTGTGTTTCTATATATACAGGGTGTCCCAAAGAAATGTATACACACTGATTAGAATGCTGTGAAAGTGTGTATACATTTTTAGGACACCCTGTATATATATGTGAGTGTGTATGTATGTATATATATATTTATTTATATATATATGTGTGTGTGAGTGTGTATGTATGTATATATATACATATATATATATGTGTGTATGTATATATATATATACTCGACCACCCGTGATCCTTTGGGTCATGTTCCATTAAAAATAATTTGTAAATAATTAAAATATACAGACATGTATACACCAGCTCTCTATCTCTTCCACTCTCCTTCTCTGTCTCCTCTCCCTCTCTCTATGTCCTTCTTTCAATCTAGTCTCTCACAACCACTATCTTTCTCTCTATCCTTCTCTCCCTCTCTCTCTCTCTCTGTTTATGAAGGTACCCGGAAAAACCCCATATCTCAGGAACCCGTGGTCCGATTTACGCGAAACTTGTTTTATTCTATTTGTATTCCCATTTCAGAGTCAACTTCCTTACAAAGTATTTTCCTATTATGCCTCCTTTTGGCTGTATTACATTACAGACAAGCAAGCAAGCAATCACAGAATTTTAGTAATATACTAGACCCCCCTATGACCAGTTGGGTCATGTTCACTTAAAAATATTTTTCTAAAAATAATGTTCACTTAAAGATATTTTTCTAAAAATAATGTTCACTTAAAAATAATTTTTAAATAATTAAAATATTCACAGACATGTATATAATATGAAATGAAACTGGAAGGCCCATGTATATATGTGTGTGTATGTGAATATATATAAATGTGTGTGTTCCCGTTTGACCTGTGCGTAATTCTTTTCTTTCGCACACTTGGCCAGGCCGGTCGGCATTTTTTCTCTCTCTCTCGTCTACGATTTCACAGAACTTATGTTTACCGAATTCACAGACTAGATCCCTTCTTCCTCCCGTTAGACCTGTGCGAAATTCCTTCCTTGCTCACATTTCAACCAGGTTTGATGGTCTTTATTCTCTCTCGTTCACGATTTCACCGAACTTATATTCATGGAAATTTTTGGACTTGACTCGCTCTTCCTCACTTTTCGTTGCTTCACCATCTTTGTTTGTTTACACTCTCGCTGTTCCCTTTATTTACATGTCCCAACGACTTTCTTTAGCCGTTGCTCGCACCAACCGGAGGTATATGGTCTTTAAAGCGAAGAAATACCGATGATGGTTGGAAGATCACTGATGAAGGACCACTTTATTCATATATATATATGTATGTGTGTGTGTATATATATGTGGGTGTCTGTGATCTATATACACTGGTCATAGACACACACACACATATATACATACACACACATTAATCATCATCATCATCATCATTGTTTAACGTCCATCTTCCACGCTAGCATGGGTTAGACGGGAGTTGTGCCACTTGAGGCAAGGTTGGTTGGGTGACCATGTCTAGCTCGTATAGGACTATCTGGCATGTTTTCTATGGCTGGATGCCCTTCCTAACACCAACCACATTTACAGTGTGGAACTGGGAACTTTTTACCGTGTTACCTACACGTCCACATTACAGCGTGGACTGTGAGTTTTTTTTTTTGTCGTGACACCTACACGATCTCGATCTCATTATCTCATTTATTTGGACTGGATGTTGTGGTACCAACTTTATAGAGAGAGGGTGGTGTTGGTGGGAGTGGGATAGCATAGGGGTAATGGATTGGGGTGTATATTTGGTTAAGAGGTGCCTACTGACTGTAGGTTTCGCTTTGTACATAGGCAAAGCAGGTCTTCTGTATTACTGTGTAGCGCCAAAGCTCTTGGTCCAGTGACATTGTCTTAGAGAGGTGCAAGTGTGTAAGGTCGGAATTTATCAGATCGTCCCAGGTTTTTCTGGGTCTACCTACTCCGTAACTACCATCAATTTTGATCGCCCTGCACTTTTTTATACAGCTGTCGTTTTTCATGCGCATCACGTGACCATACCAACGTAGTCTTCTCTCAAGTAAACAGCATCTGATCCCTCTTATTCCTAATTTCTCACTTAGTTCACTTATGCTTTGCCGTTCATGTATATTACTATTACACATCCAATGGAGCATGCATGCTTCGTTCCTTTCCAGTCTGCACAGGTATATATATATATATACACACAACAACACCAACAGCTCTCTCTCTCTTTCTCTCTTCCATTCTCCTTCTCTGCCCCCTGTCCCTCTCTCTAAGTCTATCTTTCAATCTACTCTCTCACAACCACTATCTCTTTCTCTCTATCCTTCTCTCTCTCTGTTTATGAAGGTACCCGTCCTCCGATTTACGCAAAACTTGTTTTATTCCATTTGTATTCCCATTTCAAAGTCAACTTCCTTGCAAAGTATTTCCCCATTATGTGCCCTTTTGGCTGTATTACATTACAAACAAGCAAGCAAGCAATCACAGAGTTTTAGTAATAGATAGATAGATAGATATGTTTCTTTATTAGCCACAGGGTCACAAAAGAAGGGGACAAATACAAAGGGGGAAGTTTACATACAATAAAAACGTGTAAAATGCTATCACAAATGTAATTTAAAAATTAATCGATTTTCCCCAATAGGGGGAGACATTTCATATGGGTAACACATACTCCCGAAAAAATGTGCAACCCTCATTTCCAGGAGTACGAAGAGTTTGTACCCCCTTCCTCTCTTCCTCTTTTTCCTCAACCTACAGGCTGATATAGAGAGAAGGCCCATTCACTCGGGCCATTCTCGCCACTTTCACCCACCTTTCATAAAACTTGCTGGGGTACAGCACCTCTCTCTCCATCCTGATTCTTCTTCCAAAGTTGTTGGCCGTAGAGAAAGGTTTCTGACCTCAGCCCTTTTAACCTCGTCCACCATACAACCTCTTTCGCTATAGCTATCACACAAAGGAAAACCGCCTCTCCTTCATTTTTGAAGGAGGGTGGCGGTTTGATCATGACAATGGACTCGGTGGTCAACCGTATTGGTCCCACCCGCGACAATAGTCGTTCTACATAGCCCCACAGGTCGGTAATGCCCGGGCAGTCTATGAATGCGTGCGCAACGGTTTCTTCGTCTCGCACGCATCTCGGACAGATCTTTTTCGAAGGGTTCCTGCCCGAGCGCCCATGTCTGTAGAGCTTGTCTCGAACTGGTGGAGCTCCTCAGTAGCACTGCCAGGCCAGGGACTTTTGGAAGTTGTGCATTGGTCCCGGGTGGAAGGTCCTACCGAACGGACTGGCCAGTTCGTCTTCCTCTACGCCTAGAGTTTCTCCGAGTGCGTTGTCGCACTTGCTGCGGATCAACCCTCTATAGAATGACGAAGTGGAGTCTCCACTGATTGCCGGGTCTGCCTGCCAGAGGGCTGTGAGTGCCTGAGCACATTCGATGTGCCAGTCGCCCATTTTCCTCGGTCTTTGCTTGACTCAGGACTGCAGCTAGGTCAGCGAGACGAGTCGTGGGAAGGCTCGCCTCACAAACGGGGTCCGGTAAGGAATACGTAGAGGTGCCGCAGCCTGTTTGCGCATCGTCAGCCACGGCATTCCCAGCCCTCCGTTGGAAGGGTGTTGCCAGCAGATGGATCTTCTCACCAAAGGAGCCCGCTTCTACCAAAGGAATTGGAAGAGCGTGCGCTCCATTTTGGTGAGCCCGACAGTTAAGCGGTAGTAGATGACGGACGCTATAAAAGTGTCGCCACCTCCGCTCAACCTTTCAAGGATAATTTGCACTCGGCTCACTTCTGGGTGAGTGCAAATACCTTGGCCGTCACCTCGTTCCAGTTTTTCTCCACCTGGAGGTCCGGACCAAACCAGACCCCGAGGAGCTTTACCGGTCCTTCCGTCCAGCGTCCGACGACACCATCGGAAGGCATCGGTTTGCCTCTCCACGATCCGAGTTGCAAACCGACGGACTTGTCCCGGTTCAACTTTGCTCCTGTTAACCTTTCGTATTCCTTCAGTAAGATGCCGACTTCCTCGATTTGCGAGGTGTTCGAGACCATTACTGTCACGTCGTCGGCGTAGGCCAACGCCGCTTTTCGCAGTCCCGTTTCTAGAGGGATGCCCTGCAATAGCACCAACTTCTGCAGTAGTGGCTCGAGGGTCAGTACGTACAGAAGGGAGGAGAGAGGGCATCCCTGTCGGATGGATCGCGTGATATGGAACGGCTCCGAGAGGTAGCCATTCACCTTGACCCTTGAGCAGATGTTGCTGTTGTGCATTGCAGCAATCCAGCCCCTGAACACGGGTCCGAAGCCTGCCGCCTCGAGCACCGCATCCAGGTAACGATGGTCAACCCTATCGAAAGCCTTATACTCATCCAAGTTGATCAGGGCCCCACCGAATCCGGGTTTACACCCTACCCTCTCTATGATGTATCGCATGAGGTGAAGGTTGTTGTGTATGGACCTGGTCGGGATTGCGCATGTCTGCGCTTCTCCCACCAGGTTTTCGATGACAAGCGCCAGCCTCTTTGCCAACACCTTGGCCAAAATCTGTAACTCTGTGTTTAGCAGAGTTATGGGCTGGAAGTTGCCTATGTTATCCCCCTTATTCTCGTCCTTCCTGACTAGTGTGACTACGCCCCTGGTCACAGAACTGGAAATTCTTCCGTTCTGCTGCCAGTTGCAGTAGACCGCTTCCAGGAGACTGGAGAACAAGTCCGGCATTGCTACGTAAAATTCGTAGGGTAGACCATCGAGACCTGGAGATTTGCGTTTGCTGCATTGGCTCAGCGCGTCCCCTATCTCAGCGGCTGAAATTGGCTTTTCGCAGAACTTCGCCTCGCTGTTCAAGAGTCGCGGTAGGCCGTCGAGGTATGGACCGAAATCCATAGCCCCTCCCGGCACGCCGCCCTGCCCGAACAGTTGAGCAAAGTGCCGCAGTTGAGCAAAGTGCTGCCGCAAAGTATCACGCATCCATCTTGGTCCTTCAAAGACCAAATCAAGGACTTGTTGCCACTTTTTGCCTCCGTCACTCGGGGCACACCTAACAGCTTTGGCTCCCTTGTTTCCCAGAGCACGTATTTTGCTTCTGACAACGCAGCCCTCGTGCTTTGCGTCGAAGAACTGGTCCAAGGCCGTTCTCGTTGCTAGCACGCTGGCTATGTTTCCACTTCTAATTGCCTCTTCTACTTTATCTACCAGTTCCTTCTCGGTCCTATTTCTATCTAACGCTAATTCTTTACTAAAAACTAACGAGTCTAATCTAACTGCCCTCTTGAGAGAGTACCACCATCTGTTGTTGACAATGGCCCCTGTCAAGTGCTGTTTAACTAAAGTGTTAATCCGTCTACTGTAGGCTTTGCATGTTGGTAACAACAAGTTCAGCTTCCAGTAGCCGGGTCTTTGTCTATGGGTTCTATCAAGGTTGACCATGCAGGTCACTAGTTTGTGATCTGAATAGGCAACCATGAACATTTGTGGACAGCTTAAAATGTCCCTATTCTTGTTTCTAACTAGAACCCTATCTAGGTACGATCTAGATGTTCCGCTACGATTAGTCCACGTTCACAGTGACACAGTCGGAAAATCTAGTCGATATCTATCGGCCAGGTCAAATCGGTCGATTAACTGTTTGAGGATTTTAAACCCCTTTTATCGGGACATGCTCCCATATAGTCCCAACGTGCATCTAGGATTCCATTCTAGTCCCCCACTAAAAGCAAGGAGCGGGACGTTCCCAGAAAAGTCTCTAGACGTTTGAAGAAGTCTGGCCGCGGTGTCCCGGATGGGGCATATGCGGCCACCAGTCTGAAGGCTCCACCTTCACTACCGTCAACGTCTAGGAACACCAGTCAACCCTCTAGGTCCAGATGTACCATCTGTGTTACGAGGCCCAGGTGTTTCCGCAGCAAAACGGTAACCCCGCCCCCACCCCCTGGCTGATAGAGAGATGCGTAGATCTCAAAGTCATCGAAGATGGGGGGCAGCTGTCGTTCGCTGTGGATCCTGGACTCGCAAATGGCTACTACATCCATACTGTGCGACCTGAGGTCGCTTAAGAGTTTTCCCTGTTTCCAGGGCATCCCCAGGCCGCGTACATTCACACATCCAACTCTTATATTGGCCATGTTGGTTCTGAAAAGTTAAAAGAAGAGGAGAAGAAAACACTCACCTCTTCGTCTCCCGGGGACCAGGCCGCACGATTTCCATGGGGGTGTTAGAGGGGTTGTCTGGGTGGGTGGTGGTTTCCGGCAGGGTGGGGGACGGAGATGTTTGGTGGGGTGGGTGTGTCTGGGGTGAGGGTGGGAAAACTTTTTAAAAGGACGCGGTTAATGGGTTTAACACAAGGATTACCCACGTCCTTAGGAAAGTTTTCCTTTAAAGACTTATAGGTGTCCGTAGGGACCCTAATCATCTTTAAATTAGGTTTGTCTACACAGTTCGAAAAAGTTTTCCCTTCGGTTTTCACCGAAGGGTCATTGGAGATGACCTCCATTAAAGTTTTGTTTTTACTGTTTATGTATGTGTAATGTTCTTGTTGTGTTGCAGTGGTTTTTGTCTGTTGTTCTTGTGGGAGCTTTCGTTTTGTTGTAGGTGTTTGTAGGAGTGATGTCGTGGTTTTGTTTTCGGGACGGGGGGGGGGGTTATTTGTAATGTTTGTGTTGGTGGTTGTATGTTTGTAGTGATGTTTGTTGTTTTTTTGTTCTTGTGTCTTTTCTTCTTTCTTTTCGAATGGAGAGGCTCTCCCTCACCGTCACTTGGTGATGATGTGGGGGCCTCGTCCGTTGTGGTGTCTGTGTTATTTGAAAGGGGGTATGTTTTGGGGAGCTGTTGTGTTTGTGGGTGTTTTTGCAGTGGTTTTAGTGGGGTTGGGTGGGACTGTGCTTGCAGGTTGGTTTGTTGTTCTTGTTTTGGTTATGTTTGCATGTTGTTGTTGTTGTTGTGGTGGTGGTGGTGGTGGTGTTGTTGTTTTGGGTGTTGGCAGTAGTGCCTCTTTTTTTTTGTAGTTAACTGAGGACAGTAAGCCTTCAGGTGACCACTGCTTAAACAGTGGTAACATGAAGGCCGCCTACCCTCAACAGAAATGTTTATGTGTGAAATTCCATCCAGAGGCACGCGTTGGGGTATTTTAGCTATCGGTTCTGGCCTCATTTGGACCAGAACTTCCATGCTTGTACCATTGAATGTGCCTCTGGAGGACTTTCCCACCGAAATGATGGTGTCTTCGTCGAAATCGATGAAGCCAATTAAAATCCACCAGACGTTTACATTTAGTGCAATGTTCGAAATTTTTATCTTTTGTTTTCCCCATATATGTGGGGGAAAAGGTGTAAAGAGGGACACAATCGGCGATACAGAATATTTTTGTGCTGTCAATTGGTCTTTCAACAATACCGAAATGCTTCTAAAAAGTTTCCCTTTTTGGATGAAGACAATATCCTTCATGGAATTCTTCAGAACCAGTTCAATGTCGTTTTGGAATAATTGAACTGGTTTTTTTGACACATTTGAACCCGTCCTAAAAATTACTGTTTTTAGAACAGTTTCTCTGCGTAACTGTTGAGGAGAAGTGATGCTGAAAGTACCACTCTCACCAAAAGTTACATACTGTTTTGCATCACTTAACATTTCCCTATCATTGAAAATGTCAAGGTATGTGAACAGTTCCGTCTTTTGGACGGTTTGAGCAAAAGAAATCTTTTCCTTGTTCGTGTTGCTGTTGTTGTTGGTGGTGTTGTTGTTATCATTGTTGTTGTTGTTGTTCTTGTTGTCATTATTGTTGTTGTTGTTGTTGTTGTTCTGGTTGGTGTTGTTTATATTTTGTATGTTATTGGTGTTTGTGTTAGTGTTGATGTTACAATCAACGTCTGACATCGTGTTTTCAAAACTAACGACATTTTCGATGTCTTTCAATGAGGTGGTGAGAGGAGGTGACTGCGAGCTTAACACTCTTACCGCCTCTCCACCACAGATGACCTAGATTTCCTCAACAATCTACCAAATAAAGTAAACCAAAATATCTAGATGCTTTCATTTGATGTTGTGAACTTATATAGTAACATTTCTCACAACTATAAAATTGAAACTATCCGATACTGGCTAAACACATTACCCCATGAGCTACCAGACCGTATTAACAGAAATTTCATCATAGAAAGTCTTGAATTCATTAAAAAAAACAACCACTTCCTATTCACCGAAGCACCCTGCCAACAGAAATCAGGAACAGCCATCTGTATCAAAGACCAGTATATGCCAACTTAGTCATGGGATACCATGAACTAAAAATCTACGAAAAAGCTTCAAAAATTTATGGGAGTACCTTCAGAAAACTGGAAAAGATACCTAGATGAGTGTTTTATTTTGTGGAGGGAAAATCTTGATGAACTAAGAAATCTTTTAGTTTCCAATTGCTTATTTAAAATGCAATAAATCTACTATTAAGATAAATCATAGTGTTTGTTATTTTAGTTCTCCAGCTATCATTAGTTTGCTAGGAATTTAGAGTATTATGAATTCTTATTTATATATAATAAAATGTTCTGATACCTCAATAAAATCTAAATCAGGGTCCCAATTTTTTCATATTACCTACTCTACTACCCCAAGTATGGAGTACTCTGGTGAGTAATGGTCTAACTGGTTTTTACCGCCTCCATTCTGATATATACATATATATATCATCATCATCATCACTGTTTTACATCCATTCTTCCGTGCTAGCATGGGTTAGACAGGTTGTCCTGTTGTGGGTAATGCCAGGTTAGGTGACCATGTCTTGCTAATACGGGAACTGATTTTGGCTTCATTTCTACAGCTGGATGCTCTTCCTAACAGCAATCTCATTTACGGTGAGTACTGGGCGCTTTTTTACCATGGCGCCTACACGACTACTTTATAGTGTGGACTGGGTGCTTTTTTTTGTGTGACACCTCCACGACCACTTTGCAGTGGAGGGGGTGAGGGAATATTGTCTATATGCTTCAGCTTTGGCTTGTACCCATGGGAAGTCGAGTCTTCTGTATTACTGCGTGACGCCAGAGGTCTTGGTCCCGTGTCATCGCTTTTGAGAGGTGCAATTGGGCAAGGTCAGCTTTTATTACCTCATCCCGCATCTTCTTGGGTCTCCCCACTCCAATGCTTCCATCGACTTTTAGTGCTCTGAACCTTTTTATGCAACTGGTGGTGGGTGTTTATCACCTCATCCCAAGTCTCCCCACTTCAGGGCTTCCATCAACTTTGAGTGCACTGCACCTTTTTATGCAGCTGTCATCCTTCATACGCATCACATGTCCATACCAACGCAACCTCCTCTCCTGCACACAGTGTTTGATTCTTCTTATGCTCAGTCTCTCTCTCAATTTGTTTATGCTTTGCCGTTCAGGTATATTACTATTACACATCCATTGGAGCATGCAGGCTTCGTTTCTTTCTAATCTACGCAAGTCTGCTACAGACGACGCCCAGATCTCACTACCATGTAACATTGCTGTTCGTATGCATGCATCATACAGTCTGCCCATCATTTTGAGGAAAAAGCCTTTTGCAGCTAGCAGTGGTAATATATATATATATATAGAATAAGAAAATGCGAAGTAGTTGCAGATATATAAATATATATATATATTCTGTTACCTTCTACAGCATGCAAGGATATACTGTGTGTGTTCTAAACTGGATATGCACAGTGTGCCATTGGAGGACATTAACCCTTTAGCATTTAAATCGGCCGTATCCGGCCAGAATTCTCTCAGCTCTTTCTTTCAAACCAGCTGTAACTGGCCCCTCATACCTACATTAATGTATTACTCTCAAAATAAATAATATCAAAATCTCGTAGATTTGATATTAAGTGAGATAATTATGGAAGATAAAGCCTTTACCACAAAAATACAATAGTAAATATAGAGTAATATAAATGCCAAAGGGTTAAAAGAGTTGGCACCAGGAAGAGATTTGGCATAAAACATTACCTCAAAACAGGACTCCACAATGAGAATAAAGCCTGTCACCAGAGAAGTTTATTTTTCCTTTACAATGTGGCTTATACATAACTATGAAGAATTTGACTTTGATTTGAATTCACTAATCATCATCATTACCATTTAACGGCTATTTTCCATATTTGCATGGGATTGGTGCATGCTAGGGCCAGACCAGTCAGGTTACAAAGTCTTGCTTGTATGCTTTGTTTTGGCTTGGTTTCTATGACCAGATGCCCCTCCTAATACCAACCACTTTACAGCATGTACTGAAAGCATTTTATCATGACTTCAGCACTACCACCTCATAGGATGGACCAGTTCCTTTTGTTGTGGAACCAGCACTACTTCATTTCAGCACTAGAGTACTCAGTATACTTAGTCTTGCTGCCTGGGGGGGGGGGGGGCACTGAGGTGCTCTGGGAAGATTGCAGTTAAAAGAATGTACATAAATATTTATATATGAACACGCACGTGTGTGTGTGCACGTGTGAGTTCTGGAAATCCTTCTTGATAAAAGATGTTTAGTTAGACTCCTCACACCAGCCAAAATAAGTAACTAATAACTAAAACCAGAGCCCAGATCAAATAAGACAGGACAAGACTGAGAATAAACAGCAGTGTATATTCCTAACAGCTAGATGATCTGAATCAATTCACAATGATGTAGTCTTCTCAAAAATAAAAGAATTCCATGAACCATGAATAGGTGGCTCAGTATTTTATAGATTCAGCCATCTTCACTTTATACATTTATCTCCTAACCACATCATTTGACAACCAGGTCATATTCCAATACCACATCATTAGACAACTAAGATATTTCCCAGTACCTTTACCTTTCCTAAGACAACATCATATGTCTTCAATGATATTTTCCAATATCATATCATATAGCTACTAAGACAGCTTCCAATATCACATCAAATGGCTATAATGACATCTACCAATACCTCATTATATGTCTACAAAGGCATTTCTCAATATCACATTATATGGCTACTAAAACATCTCTCAATAACCCATTATATGTCTACTAAAATATCTCTCAATAACCTATTATATGGTTACTAAGACATCTGTCAATACCACATCTTTTGGCTAATAAAACATCTTACAGTACCACATTGTTTTGCTAGTATGTCACTTTCCAATAACACATCCTATCATTTTCTAATGAAATGCAATCTGACCAGACCAATTTGACTACAGATAATAATTGATTTTAAATAATAACAGAGAAAAAGAGAACTATTCATTTTCTAGGCTACACAATAGCAGGAAATGCTTTGATAATTTTCTTGATTATGAGGTGCCATTGAAACAAGGAAGGGGGTGCAAGAAGGTCTATACTCACATAAAAGGAGAAAGAGAGCTGAAAATAGATAGAGAGGAAATACAGAGAAAAGTTGCAATAACTATTTGAAAAATCGCAGATTTTTTTTTTATCTTACTGCATCGTAATCATCATTTAGCTTTGCATTTAAGTATTTGTTCATTAGCCAAGCTTGTGTAAGATGTGTTACCCTACTCTCCAAAGTATACACTTGTAATGTTTCTAACATCTGAATAAACTGAATTATACCTAAGATGCTCAATGTTACAAATATCATTTTGCATAATATATTCAGGTAATAAGTTGGCAGAGTGGTAGAGCAATTGATTAAATGCTTCACTGTCTTTGTTCCAGCTCTCCACACTGAAATTTCAAATCCTGCCAAGGTTGTTTTTGGTTTTCATCCTTTGAAGGTAGATAAATAAATTACCAGTCAAAAGTGGTGGATTAGCAGAATTGTTATTGTCTAATGTGATGTCTTTCAATGTCTCTTTAGGCCTTTTGCATTCTGAATTCATTTCCAACATCACTGGTGCCAAATTATATTGGCACTTGTCTTTCTCTTGGACAATGTTGGGGTATGGAAAGGGGAGGCTTACATGTATGGGTGACTGCTAGTCTTTCCCAAAAATATCTTGCTAAGAATTCTTTCTTACATAGGCACAAGGGTATGATTTGGCTGAAGAGGAAAGTCAATTATACCAGCCCCAGTACTTAATTGGTATTTTATTTCATTGACCCAGAAAAGATGAAAGGTATAGTTGACCTTGGCAGGATTTGAACTCAGAATATAGAGGATCATAATGATTTACTGCAAAGCATTTCATCCAATGTGCTAAAGATTCTGCCCTACTGGAGTAATAATAATATGAGTTGCTATGAACTGAAACAATTGAATTTGGAATTAGATAGATTCAGATATCTAGGTGATATAAGTAGATCTGAAGACAGAGCTAGTGATAGACTAAAGTTTAAGTAGTATAGTAACTTGGAGAAGTTTTTTCTGACTAAAGAAAGGAAAATGTTATGCCATCGTTCAGCCTGTTTCATTTTATCTATGAGAATTAACTTTAAAATATTTCACAATTGCACGCTTAGGTTTTTATTATCGAAAGGAATTAATGTTTCTAAAATATTCAAAGAAAAGACTACCTTAAAACTTTTAAAGTTCTCTAACAAAATCTCAGGAGAATTTCGTTTTTTATTTCAAACTATTACTTTATTGTTCAAATAAAGTTGAAAAAAAATCAAAATAAAGTATTATTTTTATAATTATCATGGGACAGAAAATATCAGTGGTTTCACATGCAATGGAGCAGTCATAATAAAATGTTTACATTTGTTGTCTCATACATATGCCCTGATATAACACAGAGGGTATCATAGGATACATATGGTAGACATGTCTAATTGACTTAACCAAACATATATGAACAGCAGATTATGCACCTAATGCCAGCATGGAAGGCCAATATAAAATGATGATGATGATGACATGAGGAAGGGTTTCTCTGGATATCTGGTGATGCATATTTCCTAGGAAAACCTGTTTGTGAAAAATGCTGTTGTTGATGTTGTTGTTGTTTAGCTTCAAGTCAACTCTGATCAAGCACATCTATCATCAAAGGTATTCCAGTTATGAGCATCCCGTCTTTTTAAGGTTATATAAGACTACATTAACTGGTATGTTACTGTCTTATTTTTGGCTGCTGTTTCTAGCAGGTCAATCGACCACATAGAGGTTCCTTCTAAGAAACTTGTAGCAGAATGAATTGAGCAAGAGAGTATATATCAGGAAAGTTTGTAGTACATTTGGGGAATACTACATTAACTGTATCATTAATGCCAGTCTTTCCTCTGTTCAAAAAGGGTGATCACATGTCACCTGTCAACTATCATCCAGTCATTCTTATTAGCTGCATTGCCAAACTGATGGAGTCCTATGTCAGAGAAACACTCTGGAACTCCTGGAACTCTCACAGCCTTATCTGGCACACGCAATTTGGATTTACCCCTAATGCCAGCTGCTGTGGTCAACTCCTTGAGTTTCTTGAAGAGATTCATTACTCGAATCGCTGATGGCAGTTCATGGGTGGATGTTATTTAAAGCTTTGAATTCTGTGCTACACAATAGACTTATGACATAACTCTCTGCAGTGGATGTGAGAGATGATCTTTATAACTGGTTGAAGTCCTTCATTTTCAGTTTAAAAGAGGTAGCCATGGTTCTAGGACAGCATTCTTCAGCCTATGAGATGACATCTGGTGTACCACAGGGATCTGTTCTTGGTCCCCTTTTGTTTGTTGCAAATATTGATGACATAGATGCCAACTTGAAAAATGCCACAGAGCTAAAATATGCAGATGACATCAAGCTGTACCATGAGGTAAAAAGGACAGAGCCTGTATGCTATAGATCTTTCTTGCAATCAGACATGGACACAATGCAGCAATGGATTACAGACTGGCAACTTAAGCTTTTGGGAGGAAAAACCCAGCTTTCACATACTCCCTCCACAACACCAATCTCAAGAAGGCATTATTGTCAGCAGTGATTTGTGTTGCACAAAGCAGATCTCTAAAATTGTCAAGACGGCTGGGGGTGTCTTAGCATCACTCAGTAAGACCTTTGACAGTTACTCTTCGGTTATCTATTTAAAGCTATATATAGCTATTGTGAATCCACCCTTAGAATTTGCATCACCAGTCTGGAACTCCTATCTTGCTCAGAGTATTGATCTCCTGGAAATTGTTCTGAGATGTGCAACCAAACGAATACCTTCAATCAGATATCCTCCATATTCTGAACACTTTGCTTCCCTGGACATGGATAAATTAAAGCTTTGACGTCTGGCAACTGACTTGGTAGACATCCACAAGATTATTAATCATCTTTCCAACAACAACCTGAGCACCTCTTTGAATTCCATATGTCTAACACCCGTGGACATGCTTACAAAATCAGAAAACAGTACAGCTCTCATGACTTTTAGAAACATTTTTTCATACTCGGAGTTGCTGAAACATGGAACAAACTACCTGCATCAGTTGTTAGCTGTTGGAACACTGCATCCTTCAAAACTTCCATGCTTTCCGAAATTCACCAACACTAGACCTGATATTCCCCTTCCATACACACTCTCATGTGTGTGTGTGTCTTTGTGTATATCATGACTCATACACTGTTCACTTTCATGACTTTTGTAAATTATTCTATGTACTATACATACACCTTTAATGAGTTGTAGTGCACCTGAGCACTGTACACAATAATTTTTATTATTATTATTAATAATTGTTTCTACTTTTGGCACAAGGCCAGCAATTATCCAGTAGATTACTGGTACTTTATTTTATCGACCCCGTAAGGATGAAAGTCAAAGTTAACCTCGGCAGGATTTGAACTCAGAATGGCAAGGGCCGTAACTCTATGCGTCAAAGCATGGCGTCCGACCCTCTACCGATACTGCCAATTCACCACCCTTATTATTAATAATGTGAAACAATACTGATGGCTACAATCTCTAGACTATAAATATGCTACCTTGTTCTCAATTACTTCACATGTGCTTATTCAAACATGGCTCTGAGATTCTATTCCTTAAAAACAAGTACAAATCAACTAGTTAACTAATGAGGGATTAAAAACACATATTGGACTGTATCATATTCAGATATGACACAGTATAATAAAATAAACCAGACATAAAAGCAGTTCCTTTGCTCACTGCGAAGCATGCTCAAATCTACACTCAGCTTCAATTCACAAATTGAATGATCTTGAATTATTTCATCCTTGATAGTGATACATCATAATATAATTGAGCAAATGAACATAATTTTTCAAAGATTCAACAACTGTTTATGACACTAATTAAACCCAAGCAATCAACTCTACCATGCACAACCAAAATCTCATGACAGCAAACTGAGTTGAATATAGTGAAACTCACAATGCACAATGCCAGCCATGTGGCTAAACATTACATGATTAGGTCTATTTTATCAGGGCTACACACAAACAATGACACTGCATGGCAGAGTGTGAAACATAATCCAAGACAATAGTGAGTCATGATATAACCAGAGTTCTGAATCAACCCGCTTGCTCCAACCCGTTAGTCAGCTATCTCCATACACTACATCTGAACAGAGCTGTCTCAACAATGACTACACTTGCAGCTATCATATGTATTTGGTAAGATCCATATAAAGGGTACAAGAGTATACTTGATAATTAAGAAATTCCTTTCAAAGCAATTCTTTGGTAAAACTTAACTATTAGCATTTTCTCTTGAATATAAAGTCCAGTGTTTTAAAATGTCATTAAACATACTGCCATAATTAATTGAATGATATAATGAATTAATAACTGTTTAAAAGGAATAAAGAAATTTATATAATAGCAATTGCATTCCTGGTGGTCAAAACACCCAAAGTATGATGCTATATCTGTTTGAACAAATAATCCTTGATTATTAATAAATAAGCCTTGCCAACCCCCACCCTACTCCAAAATGTAACTACTAAATAGTTTTTCTTTTCACAAAGCAAAACCTTACTCCTACTGATTTTTATTTAATTAAAACCATTAAGATTGATTAGGGTGGCGAATTGGCATTAGAATTGTCAGATAGAATACCTTGCAGTATTCATTCCAGTTCTGAGTTCAAATCCCACTGAGGTCAACTTTACTTTTCTTCCTTTCGAGATGAATAAAAAAAAAAAAGTACCAGTCTAGTTCTGGGGTCAATTCTTCCTCTATATCTCTTTCTTACTTCCTCTCTCTCACTTTTTATTCTTCTCTGGAAGAAATCTGCTATGTTCAGACCTGGAGAGTGATGGGCTTAGCCAGGCTTAAAATGATCAAGAAATGCCATATGTCACTCCCTCAGGAGTTACCATACCATTAAAGATGAAGTTTACAGAGTTTAAACATATGAGGGAGTTGGAAAGTAAAATAGAGACCATAAAACAACCAGTCTTGCTCACTATTGTTTGCATCAAGAGCAAATTCTATCTTCTGCTAATGAAATATGTACCACAATATTGCTAACATGTTTAATAATCTCATCAAAACTAAAATTCAAATTGAAAATGAAAAATAATTGATGGTGAAATTAACAAGTGAATAAATAAGAAAGACACAAAATTTTCCCATTACAAAGTAATGAAAATTATAATTTGGAAAATCATGAATTACGAAAAACTTTTACTTGATTAGCATTGTACTTTTATGTATAGTGGCTCCATAAAGAATACACTACATAATGTTGATATGTGAACTAAGGAGCTAAGTGGTAGATGCAAGCTTTGAGACTGTTGCTTAAAACGCAACCTATCATAAAATGGAGGAAGCACATATGAGAGCTAACTGTTCCAGATGGCAGTTTTAGGAGAGAAATGGTAATTTCTGGGATAATTATATGAAAGCAATTTCTCAAGGGGCCAAGATGAAAAATAATATTTTGATTATATATGGACATAGAATATTTAGATAATTGCATTTAATTAATCAATTAATTGGTTGATATTACATATTATTCTAAAAAATGTTTAACAATGGGGTTTAAATGAGTCATTTCAATAAAAATTAATGAAGCAAACATATCTAAAGACCCAGATGTATGACATTTGATTTCACGTGCTTGTGAGTTTTTCTAAGAGTGTTAATTAAGTAAGTAGAGGTAGGGGGATGATATAATAGTAAGTGCTTATGCATAGTAAATCTAATTCATATATATATATATTATATATATCGCTACACAAACATTACAACGACTATAATTATAAATACCCTATAACATAACTGCATTATTAATGTCTCACATAGAGAGAGAGAGAGAGAGAGAGAGAGAGTGAGAGAGAGAGTGAGAGAGAGAGAGAGAGAGAGAGAGAGAGAGAGAGTAGTAGCTAAAAGAAAATCAAAACAGAATGAGGGGAAGAAGTCTAAAGAAAGTGAGTGGTAGCTGAAACATTAACATAGCAGCAGGTTGGCTGCTTAACTTGTATTTCCCAGTCCATCAACATAAATTCATTGTCACACTACTACAGCAGCAGCAGTTACACTGGATCTCTTTTATCATGATACAACATTCCTACAGTTACAATTGAATCAACAATGGATATAATAATAATAGCGGTATTTATTGCTTTTCTTTATTTCTAACATTTCTTGTGCATTTTTTCTCTATCATATTATCTCATTTGTCTTAATGCAATTGGTCAACCAATATGTTTCAAATATTCATTGGCATATTCATTTTTTACAATATAATTCATTCAATTTGATATTGTAGTTGAAAAAAGTGAAATTTGGTTTATATAAAATTCATAAACTCTATTAAATCTTATACTTATGAGTAATACTATTACTACTACTGGAAACCATTCTATAAGATATTATGTTGTGGCAATTTTCAATGCAATTGTTTTGGAATATATAGATACAGCTAGTTTTTATGATAAATTCTAAGGAATAAAGAACTACAGATTGCAAAGGAGTGGAATGCCTATAGAATTGCATCTCCAAAAATATGTTTACAGAATTACCATGTAACAAGTTGTTTAAATTGATATTGTGCATAGATATTTGGTTATCTTATTTGCTGTTAAGAACTAACATTTAAAAAAAAGAAAAAGAATAATAATTAGATTATAACTTAGTAAACCCTTTGTGAAGAATATGGCAGACAACAGTGGGGTTCAACATTTGGTCACTGTTAATTCTTCAAATTTCTGAATTTTTCTTAGAATCTTTACATATTTTTCTCAAAGTATTAAATAATAATAAGAATAGTTGCATAATATTGGAGTAGTAGGTTATATATTAGTGCTGCTTGATTAGTTTACAACTACAGATTTCAAACCAAGTGATACGTGATAGTTAAAAAGAAATTTGGTATACTATGCATCAAGAAATGTTTGTGTATGTGTGTGCTTGTATATGTATACATGTATGTATGTATGTGTGTCTGTATGTACATATTTGTGAATGTATGTATGTCCATATGTATTTATGCATGCATTTGTGTGTGAATGTGCATGTGTGTGTGTGTGTGTAACATTTTCAAATAAAATAAGAATAAATAAATTCAATTCATTGATAGTTAACTTCAGATTGAACAGCGAATACATAATTTCATTTATACGCAGTATATAGTATAATGGTAATAATATGGATAAATTAAGACGTGGGTTCAATTTCATTAGGTGCTCACATCTGTACCCTCTTTCATAAACTCTTTATATCAATATCAATGTTTTGTTTAAATGTAATTTACATAACAATAACATGAAGTTCTGCTGGAGGTTAATCATTTGTCAGGGTGGGGGATTTCAATGTTACTTCCAGTATTTTTTTTTCCATCGGCCAGATCCAAAGTGAAAATAATGATTAGTTTAACATGAGAATTCAGTATAGCTGTAATATAATAGTTTCTACATTTGGCACAAGACTAGCAAGTTAGAGGGAAAGGGAAAGTCGATTACTGGTACTTTATTTTACTGACCCCCATACTGATGAAAGGCAAAGCCATCCTCAGCAGGACTTGAATTCAAAACGTAATGGGCTGTAACTATATGCTGCTTAACATGTTGTCTACCACTTTGCCGATACTGCCAATCTACTGCCCTAGTATAGGTGTAATATAATTGTTTCTACATTTGGTACAAGGCCAGCAATTTGAAGGGAAGGGGAAAGTTGATTAAATTGACCCTAGTGCAATAACGGTGCTTTATTTTATTGACCACATAAGGATAAAAGACAAGGTTGACCTCGGCGAGATTTGAAACCAGAATGTAGAGGATCATAACAAAATATTGCAATGCATTTCATCTAGAGCACTAATGATTCTGTGAATCTACTATTATCATTATTATTATTATATTTCGTTTAGATCTGTTCTGTGTCTCTATTGCCAGGTTCAGGCCTTCAACCTAGGGCAATAGAGGTTTTCATTGTAGAGAGAGAACTCATCTGAGAATAGCTTGATCTTCTGTAGCTCATATTTGCTGATCTTCCAGGACAGGATGCTAAGGTGCAGGTCTGATGATTTGGGTATTAGTCCTAGTGTTGATTTATCAACAACCATGGTATCTTTGAGAACATCATTGCTGTATCTCACTACAGAATCCATAATTCCACTGACCCTATTGCCTCATTGGTAGAACACGAATGCTTAAAAACCATTTCATATACCATGTTCCCATTTTTGGACTTTGTTTGACCCATCTGCAGTTCTGTCAAAGAGAAAATTTGTAGAAAGATATGTCTGTCAAAGAGCAATTACACATACCCATTATCCAAGGATCTTTGCAGCTGACACTCCTTCTGCTCATTCTCAGCAACAGCATACTGAACCCTCTACGTAGAGAGCATTAGCAGCAGTCAGACCATCTAACCAGTAGAATGTATTTGTTCCACAAGAAACAAAAATGTAGGCATTCCGATCTAGTCAGGTAAGGGAACACACATGTTCAACTTTTAAAGGCTAGCTACTTCTCTGCATTTTCTGCATGCGACTGGTCAATCTCTTCGTAACATCATTCTATTCCTATCCACCAAAGGTTCCAGACCAAACCAGAGCCCAAGCAATATAACAGTCAAGCACCCCACAACACTTACTGGTGGTATAGACTTGCTTCTCTAGGTGCTGAGTTGCAAGCCTATTAACTAATCTAGATTAATCTTTGCTTGTCACCATCATATATTCCTTTACAATTGTGCCAACATAGTAGAGTCTTGAGAATCAACACAGATAGGAGAAATGACTCTTGTAATAGGAAATAGTCCTGATAGTAGTCAAACTAGATGGCGCCCTGAGTAGATGATGCTGAACATGGAAGCAAGACTGTCTGAAAATGAGACCAAAGCTGTCTGCTTTGCATGAAGTATTGATGATTGACCCATTAAAAGCTTTCAATTTATTGAAAATTTTCAGAGCTCTATCAAACCCAGATAATTTATCCCCCCTTTCGACAATGTATCTTTTTGGAATCACAAAGACCAGTGTTTTCTCAACTACTCTCCATATGACAATTAAGCAGTGCTGCCACTAACTGGCTCATAGAACTAAGATACTTTCCATTTTGCTATCAATTCCAGTAGACATCTGCCATTACATTGGCAAACAAGTCTGGCATGTATACATAAAGCTAATAGGTCAGCTCATCCAAAAAAGATTATTTGTTCCCCACCTAACTACTTACACCAATAGTATCCTATCTACTGTTATCAGTTCTTTGCAGTACCCCATATCCTCTGCCAGCAACTGAAGTAGACTGTCAAGGTAGTCACTAGAGTTCTCTATGGTCTACCACTTTCTCCAAACAGTTGAACAAATTATTGCTGGAAATTCACATGCACCTGCTTTGAATCAAGTAACATCCCAAGACTGAATTATGGCTTTGTTCCCATGTCATACCTCAGCCACCTAGGCCCATCAAATGGCTTTCATTCTTTGACATCATAGAGCCCCATAGTTTTGACAACACAACCTTTGGGTTTCAAATTGAAGAAATGGTTGATGGTCATTCTTATTGCTAGCATGTCAGTAATAATGTTTCTAATTGCCTCTTCTCAGTTTCTCACTAGCTCTCTATATTGTTTTTCTCTTTAGCTACTTCTTTGCTAAATCCTATTAATTATACTTTAATGGCACTCTTCAGAATACTTATCATTTGTTGACAAAAGCCCCCATCAACGACTGCCTACTAATACTAGTCTAAGTACTGGAAGTTTTGCGTGATGGGAACAACTTCTAGAAAGCAGGGCCTTGTCTATGCATTCCATGAGTACAGATCACAAATTTGGGGTCAGTGGGATAAAGCAGTTTAAATTGTGGGCACCCTTCCCTATCTCTATCTGCTGGTTTAACAAATGCTCTATTTAGATATAATTTGCATGTTTACACTTAAAAATCCACTCTGTACCTATCAGATAGTTGAAACTATTCAAATAGGTTTACAAGGCTTTTACACTGCACTCTCCTATCGACTGGCTCCACTCAATAACATCTAAAATGCCATTCCAGTCCAGATGCCTGACAAAATCCAAACACTCTATACTGGCTGCTAGTCTGATAACACTTTATTAGTGCTCACATCCAACACTACCAACTAACCATTGGAATCCAAGAAGATTGTCCATATATATGAGATCCAGATATTTCCTAAATAAAACTGCTACCTTGTCACCTGATCCACACTGACCACAAAATATGTGGTCTCCATGGTTGTTGAAGATGGACACAAAGAAATATGTCTTGGAATGTCTGGTCTTGCTAGTGGCTACTCTATTTATATCTAGTGATCTGAGCTCATAGAGTAAGAGGGCTTGACTGACCAATGGGCTTTCAGCCACCCTGTGGAACCATGCAGATTTTAGCTTGAAGTGACCTATTTTAGTGCTCCATATCAGAGACCCCTGGACTTTCTACCTTCCACCATGACCTGCAGTTGATTGCTGTTTGGGAGGTCTGTATGGTTCAGAATCTTGTCCATATTTGGGAGCTGTAATTGGCTTAAGACTTCTCCAAACCCAGATTAGTTTTTCTGGCAATGTTTCTTTATACTTAGGGTTATGTTCCCTCTCTCTCTCTTTCTAAGCCCTTAGATGATCAATTCTGGCAGCATGTCTAACATGTTTCACTTCACCACTCACCTATCTATATATGTAGGATTTAGGGTCAATTCATCACTCCTGCATAGCACCTAGCACAAGCAATAAAGCTGACATTGCTTCATATACCTGTCAGCCACCTCCCTACCTGGGCATGTGTGATTTATTCCACTTGCCAACCCTTAACAACCATTCCCTAAGTCATTTATTATAAGAACTCTGGAAGCACAGCCAATGCTACCTTTCTTTTGTCTTTCTAGACAAGCTTTTGCACCTCACTTGGGTTTCTACATTTCTCCTCCAGAGAAACCGGTTTGGTTATTTTTGCATCTCTTCCCTGTGCTCCTGCTATAGCTGTTGTTTATACTGCTGCTGGTAATGATGTTGGTGGTCCCAGCAGCCAGAATGAATGTGGTTGTGGTAGTGGTGGTGGTAGTAGCAGGCAGAGGCAGTGGAAGAAGTGTTCCTTTTATTGGTGAAGGTAGTTGTGATAGTGGTGGTGGTGGTGGTAGTGGTGGTGGTGATGGTTTTTATGGAAGTGTTACTGGTGGACAAACTGATATTACTAAGAAAAAAGGCATTGCTAGTCACCATGATCACAGCAATCTACTGTTTTTATTACCTTGCTTGAAATATTAGTGATAGTGGAGGTGGTGTTGTCACCATTATTATTGTTGCAGCTGTCATTGTTGCTAGCTGCTTCACAATTGCTGTTTTTCTTTTAGTTGATAATGTTCTCCTCACCCTTAATGTTTTTGTTTTTGTTGTTGTTCTTGATATTGTTGCTTACAACTTTCCTTTCCTCCTCAACAAGGGTTCATTGTAGTGGTGGTAATGGTGATATTTGGGTTGATGACTGTCAAAAGAGGAAGCCTTTGTCAGAGAAAATAGCAATGGGGAAGCTCTGTGCCAACCCCTACCCTGCTTCTTTCATCATATTTCATTCTCTCCATTACATGTTTATGTTTTTTTTTGTGTGTGTGTGTGTGTGTGTGAAGAAGGGCAAATTATCAACAACTTTTTCTTCAATTTATGGAGAAAAATAATTCATGACTTGCATGGACAGGAAAAGTAACACCAATGAAAACATTGATAATAATAATAGTAACAGTTTCTAATTTAGATGCAAGGACATAGGTTTTGAAAGAAAGGAACAGTTGATAATATCTATCTCATTACTTGACTGGTACTTTATTTTACTGACCTCAAAAGGATGAAATTCAAAGTCAACCTTGACAGGATTTGAACTCAGAATGTAAAGAACTGGAACAAATACCATGATTTCTTTATTTGATGAATTTTATTTTGATAATAATTTCTCACAGGTTTAAGGCCATACATTTTTGGGGAATAGATAATTATATAAACCTAAGTACATAACTGTTAATTGCTTTATTGAATCTGAAATAATGAAAAGCAAAATGGCCCCAACAGGATCTAAGCTTCTGACATAAATGAACATCTAATAATAATTAAATTTAAAAATCAGTAATGATTTTTATCAAAGGCACAAATTTGGTGGGAGCACTGTCAATAAAAGGATCTCATATATTTATTTTATTATCTCTGCCCCAACCTACCAAATGAATGGACTGCAAAATTTACCTTGGTATGATTTCAATTCAAATAATGTACAAATTCTGCACCCTCACCAGCCTGAATTTGGTCAGCATGTAAGCCTAAAACCAGTATAGTTGCTGAAGTTACATCTGAGTTAAATATACAAACTTAGATCCAGTCATCATTAATCAGAGAAATAAAAATGTTTTTCATGATTTCTTGCAGAAGTAAATCAGAAATTAAAAGATCAATGATATATTCTGATTTTTGAAAGTCATCAATTAAATATCTGCTTTCTTGTTGAATGAGTCCTGAATACAGAATATTTTCATATTTAAATTAACTTCCTATCACTAACAGGCATGGCAGGTCTTTTTATTATAATATTAGCCCTGATAAAAGTGTCTTCTTTGTCAAATTTAGAACCTGCTGCTTTTCCATATCAGCTCTCAGGTCCACTATTTAAATGAATGAAAATTCTTAAATTTAACAAATTACTAGAAAGAAAAATATCCTTCAGTTGCATAAGATTAAAATGTGTTTTGTTTGATAGGTGAATATTTAATGTTTTTTCGCCATCCTCTGAATAATTCTTTTCTTTAGTTGCTCTGCTGATAAAATAATAAATAGGTATAGTACAGACAATCAAACATTAAGATTATGAGAAGATATTAATGTTTAAAAATTCCTATAAATAATAAATGCTTTCATAAAATTTAAACAGACCTTGAAAATTAGATTTTCCCATGAAATAACTTGCTGGAGAATTTGGCAGAAATAATAACATACATTTTACAATTCAAGCATAACTTAAATGAAGAGTCTAAGTTATAAGAATCCTTTCATGGATATTAATCAATGATGCTGTATTTATGAGATTGTAATTTAGCATTTACATCTTGATGTTCTTCCTATCAAAAATGGTTTTCAAAAAAAACAAGTATTTTCAACATTGCAAGGTTTCCCAATGAAACAAAACATGTTTTATTAAAAAAAGATTATTTCTATCACTAATTTAAGTATACAGTGGAGTTGATAGAGAATTAGGCAAAATACCATACAATGTTTAGTTATGTTCTTTTTTGCTCTGAGTTCAAATCCCACCAGGCTTAACTTTACTTTTCATTCGCCATGTTTTCTAGCATAGTTACGTCCCTTTACATTCTGAGTTCAAATCCCGCCGAGGTTAACTTTGCCTTTCATCCTTACGGGGTTGATAAAATAAAGTACCAGTAATATACTGGGTAATTGCTGGCCTTGTGCCAAATGTAGAAACAATTATTTATACCACCTTGAGCGGTCCTCAAGTTTGAACCCCACCCACTCACAAAAAAGTTAATGCAGTAGAGCAAAAGTGTCACTCAGAGAAGATTGCTACATCATTCCCCACCAGCATCACTACTGACTCTCTTCCAAATTTTATGGCCTTGTGCATTAAAGATATTGTCCTTAGTTTAATGAATTATACTAATTACTAAAAATATGACAATTTATAGTTTCCAAGACATTTTGTGTTGTAAAAATAACAATAATTATGAATACTGTATTTATATTTTGAAAAATATGTGAATTTTTTTAATGAAATATATTCTACCTTTGTCACTTCATATCTTCTTAAAGCGGAAAAAACATTTAAAAAGTTTAAATCTTTTATGTTGATTATTTCCTATTGTCAGACTTTAAACTTTAGATATACTGTTACTGCCATATTATTGGCTATTAATTTGCCAATGAGGTTTGCAACATGTGCTTTAATAATCTAAATCTACCTTTACAAGTGAACTTTTTACCTGTTAACGTTTCAATCAGGATAAATGTCTATCTCTTTAGAAGTAGTTATGAGGGAAACTTATAAATATTTTTTAATTATAATAGAAAATTAAATTTGTTTAGAATGATAATGTAATTTCACTTTTCACTTGTGTATATATTAGTTACTTTATGACTGAGCAAAAGAAAAAGAGATAAATGAATTATAGCAATTAAACTTCTAGAAAAGCATTAGGGAAGTGAATTTACTTGTGTTTAAGTTGCATCTTTTTCCAAGAAAATATGACATGAAAAACATCATGTGACTTATATACCAGACCTACAAAACCTCAATTCAAAATATTTGGTATATCGTAAATGTTATATATAATATGAGTGTGCGTCTTTACATTAGTATACAGGATATTTGAACTGGGAATTATCACAATTTCCGTATGCCAAAAATGTATTTCTCTCTCTACAAAGTTTGCTATCTCATCCATAAAATATTAATAATAGACCATAAAGCAGCAGCAGCAGTAGCTTCTTCTTTTTCTTCTTCTTCTCCTCCTCCTCCTCCTCCTCCTTCTTCTTCTTTGCTCACTTATTCCTGAAAGGATTATGGGCAGAGTCCTCAAACACTCCTTCCAACAGGTCCTGTCAGAATCAACCGACCCAACCAATCTGGCTGGATCCTCAAGCAAGACCAGTCAAATTCATAGGTTTGCTTGGAGTCCTCTTCCTGGGTCTCCTGCTGATAGGATTTGCCCATAAAATCTGTCCAATGATTCTTTCCTGAGACATTCTAACCACATGCCCATAGTATCAGAGCTGTGATTTCTCAATTCAGAGAAGTAATGGCTCTACCTGGAATGACTCTCTGAGCTATGAATTCTATTGAGTAACATCACTCCAAAAACCCTTTGGAGGAACCCCATTTTTGGTCACTTGTATTCGCAATCATATTCTTTCGATCATTACCAAATATTCATGAATTGGCATGAATACTGAATTGAGATAGTGAGTTTAGCTTTTTCACCTACCTCCCTTCTTTTGATTAACAAATGCTAAAGCTGGCACACTACTGTACTAGCTCCTGTAATTCTTGCACTATAAAGCTGAGCTGATTTTTTAAAAAATACACTAATTATCTTTATCATACAAAAAAAATTACTGATGAAAATATCAACTACTTTTTTATAATTTTAAGTAATTTATCGAAGGAGTTTATCAATGTTATTAAATATAAATTACAATCAAAATTGACTTAAATATATTTTGATATTGTTGCTCTTTGCTTTCTGTTGTAGAAATTATTTCAGCCCAAACCTAATATCTTTAACCAACGGCAGTACTAAGCAGAAATATGTTACCATCAATATGTATAGTACTGTCACTCGTTCATGGCTGTCTAACTATAGATCTCACCTACCGAGTGGAGGAAGAGAAAATTCCAGGAACATATATTGCAGATATTGCTGCTGACTCAACCTTTTTGGACACTATCAAATCATCAGAACAAAATCTGATAACATTCAGTCAGTTGAAAGAAAAGCTAACACAACTTTTCAATGTTACAAAACCAGGAAAGCTTTACACAGCTCAAACACTTGATGCTGAGTCATTGTGTACATATAACAAGGAATGTTTTAGGATAGTCAAAGTTGCAGTTCGAAAAACAAAAAGTTTCACAAAAATTTTAAAGATCAAAGTTATAATAGAAGATATCAATGATCACCAGCCTAAATTTCCTCTTAAACAAGTCAATATTAAATTTTCAGAAACAGATATTCAAGGGACTGTAAAATCTCTTCCAAATGCTATAGACAGAGATCTTGGTTTTCAAAACTCACTTATTGAATATAAACTGAAGAAGAAAGAAGACGAACCTTTTTCATTATCTGTTTTCAAAAGAGCAGATGGTATATCTTCTTTACGGATTATTCTAGAGAAACCACTAAACAGAGAAATCCAAGATTCATTTACACTTAATGTTATTGCAAAAGACGGTGGAACACCGCCAAAACAGAGTGTATTAAATGTTGTCATTTCTGTTGAAGATGAGAATGATAATCAGCCTGTGTTTTCTAAACCCCTATACAACATTTCTCTAAAATCAACTTATGAAAAAACAAAACCAGTTGTTGTATTATCTGCAACTGATTTAGATTTAGGTGAAAATGGCAAAATTTCTTACTATTTCAGTCCCAAAACACCTGAAATTTCAAAAAAATACTTTCAATTAAATAAAGAGACTGGAGAGATATTTATGGTTTATAATTCTCAGTTGGATGGAATAACACTTTCAGAGTTATTTGTTGAAGCTAGAGATGGAGGCAATCCACCTCTCAGTTCCATAGCAACTGTTATGGTGAATATTATCAACCAACACAATAACCCTCCAACTATTGATGTCAACTTTATTTCTTCTCAAAATGACAATACAGCAACCATTTCTGAAGATATCAAAGTTGGTAGTTTCATTGCTTATGTGATGGTCACTGACAATGATGTTGGACTTAACGGGCAGGTCAGTTGTGATATTAAACATGACAAATTTAAACTACGGTCAATGGGATCTAAGGAATACAACATAGTTCTTGAAAAATCAGTTGACAGGGAGACACAAGACCATTATAAAATCACTCTCTCCTGTCAGGATAAAGGCTTACCCCCTCTTATATCAACAGAAAATTTATCCATCCAAGTGATTGACATTAATGATGTACAGCCAAAATTTACCAAGGATACCTTCCAGTTTCTTACTTATGAAAACAAAGATAAAGACTTTCCAATTGGTTTTGTCAATGCCACTGACCTTGATTTAGGACAAGGTGGTCAATTGACTTATTTTTTATCAAATAAGAATAAACCTTCACTTCCTTTTACAATCACCAGTTATGGCTTTATTTCAACCACCATGTCATTGGACCGAGAAAAACAAGATGTGTATAAGTTTGAGGTTTTTGTCAAAGATAATGGAAGTCCATCTCTGAATGACACAGCTAATGTTGTTGTTGAGATTTTAGATCAAAATGATAATGCTCCGTATTTCACCTTTCCTAGTGTTGATCCTTACAATCTAGATATTCATTACTATCCACAAAGTAAAAAAGATATCACTGTTCTAAGAGCTTCTGACAGAGACAGTGGAAACAATGCTTTCCTAACATATGGATTTTTTAAAGGTAATGACAAAAACTTGTTTGCAATAAAACCTCATTCTGGTGTGGTGTTTTTTTCTCGTAAAGTCTACCTAGATGATGCAGGAACATATGACTTGGTATTTCTTGTCAAAGACAGTGGTTCACCAATTCAGTCAGCAACAACTACAGTTTCCCTGACACTAACTGTTAGCAATAAGACATCTCCAATGTTGACAGCAGTTCAATTGCAATCAGATAGTTTGATTGATGTTACACTGTTGATTATCATTGTTGCAGCAGCTGTAATAGTATTTGTTGTTATTGTTGTTTCTATTACGCTGTGTATTGTTAGGTGTGTTAAACATGGAAGTACTACTGTGAGAACAGGGAAGAAACCTCCATATAACTCTGAAATGAGACAACTCCTTATTCAAACAAACAATCCAATTGGATTAATGAACTCTGAAAATATAATCAGCAGAAATGTTCTTCCAAAACGAACAAAACACCAACTCTATCCTGAAAACTTACCTCAAAACAAATACAAAGCACCAATTATAACAAGAAATCTTCTTAAATCAGCACAGGTAAATATTAATGAATTTATGAATACACGACATTGAAATTTAATGAGCTTCATTGAAGCCATTTTTTATATTATATTAAATGCTGAGATTATAATTTTTGCTAGATAGAACAGTTTTCATTAAATTTCTGTTTGGAGTTTTAGGTCAATAAGCTCAGTTATGTGATAAAATATGTGTCTCCCTCTTAGATTAACATTGATCATATATTCATTGAACAAGATATTTCTGGATCTATACACATACATACATACACATATATATATCATCATCATCATCGTTTAACGTCTATCTTCCACACTAGCATGGGTTTAGAGGGGAATTGTCCCACTTGAGGCAAGATTGGTCGGGGGACCGTGTCTCGCTCGTATAGAACTGTCTGGCAGGTTTTCTACGGTGGGATGCCCTTCTTAACACCAACCACGTTGTCAGTGTGGACTGGGAATTTTTTACCGTGTTACCTACACAGCCATATTACAGCATGGACTGTGTGCTTTTTTGTCGTGACACCTACACAACCTCATTTATTTTGGACTAGATGTTGTGGTACCAACATAACTTTACAGAGAGAGGGTGGTGTTGGTGGGAGTGGGGGTGGAGTAGGGGTAGTGGGATGGGGGTGTATATTTGGTTAAGAAGTGCCTACTGACTGTAGGTTTCGCTATGTACATAGGCAAGGCGGGTGTTCTGTATTACTGCGTAGCGCCAAAGATCTTGGTCCAGTGACATTGTCTTAGAGAGGTATAAGTGTGTAAGGTCAGAATTTATCAAGTCATCCCAGGTTTTTCTGGGTCTACCTACTCCATAACTTCCATCAATTTTGATTGCCCTGCACTCTTTTTATACAGCTGTCGTCTTTCATGCGCATCACATGACCATACCAATGTAATCTTCTCTCAAGAAAACAGCATCTGATCCCTCTTATTCCTAATTTCTCCCTTAGTTCATTTATGCTTTGCCATTCACATATATTACTATTACACATCCAATGGAACATACATGCTTCGTTCCTCTCCAGTTTGCATATATCCTCTGCACACAATGCCCATGTCTCACTGCCATGTAACACTGTTGTTCATATGCACAGATCATACAATCTGCCTTTCATTTTTAGACAGAAACCTTAGTGGCCAATAGTGGTATAAGCTCTCTGAACTTTTTCGATCCCGTTCTGACTCTAGCTACTGTACTTTCAGAGCACCCTCCACCACTGCTGATTTTGTCACCCAGGTAACGGAAGGTGTCCACTATTTCTATAGAACCATCTGGGCAATGGAATGAGCTAGTATTCTGTGGGCACTTGCTGCTACTTATTGCACCTGAGCACCGGCCACATATAAAATCCATATTCTTAGTTAGCTTACCTGTGATGCCACTACATCTTTTATGCACCCATACTTTGCATTTGGGACATAAAATGGAGTTTCTGCCTACTCCTTTCCTACACACTGAGCATGGCCATTTCCAAGATGGGACCAGTGCCCTATTTTCCTTCCTACATATTAGAACTTTATTCTATATACATATACATACATACATATATCTATATATATAAAACTGAGGATGTCTGTCTGTGTGTGTGTGAGTTTGAACCCCTAAACCTAGAGAAGCACCCAACCGACTGTTTTCAAACTTTACACATGTAATACTTATGTTTCAGGGAGTGTTCTGAGCAAAGAAAATTTCAAATTTTCAAAGCCCTAGAGACAGCATTAGGCGATTTAGCGATCTCTCTCTATAATTCTTAGTCTTTCTCTTTTTAGATAGATACATACATATAACGACGTGCCCTTATAATATCTCTGTATGTTTAGCTGTCTGCATTACGTCACTTTCTACAATTCACTCGGTGTCCAGAACACACCCTTATAATATCTGTCTGTACGTCTGGCTGTCTGCTGCCTCCGGTTATTCTTCCACCCTTGCTCAAGATAAATCTCACACTCATTCCCCAAACAGTTGGTAAGTGTATACAACTTCTTCCTCACGTTTTAAGCCACACAGTGTTGCTTACTTACGTACCACCAGACCCTTACTTCTTTGCCAGCCGTGGTTGTGGCAATACTAAGCTTAGCTAAGGCGGTTATATATTTCACAATACCTTATCCCGTACAACGCCGGGTACCACTGCTAGCATATACATATATATACATACATTATATATACATATATATACATACATATATATATACATATATATACATACATTATATATACATATATATACATACATATATATATACATATATATACATATATATATACATATATATATACATACATATATATACTAGACATGAAAAATGCGCAAGCTCAAAAGTGCCACAGAATGTTATAATAAACCTTCAAAAGTGTGGGACTAGAGTTGTTGCTAAAAAATATTGTAATCATTATATATCGTACATTCTGTGGCATCCTTTATAAAAATAGCTTAAACCAACGAAGCCTTTATTTTTACGCTATTTCACTTAGTTAATTCTTAGAGTGTAACATATAAAAATATGATTTACAACTATAAAATAAATTAATTAATATAATAACAGAGCTGCGGAGCTGAAATTTAGGAAATAATGGAGTATCGGATCCTGAGTTGGAGCCAGTCAATTTTTGGCCGACTCCGCAGCCCTGTATAATACATTTCATATTAAAGTTATTAATAAACCTATTTTACACTGCATGCAAATTACCATGAGATATTGATATTAGATATAAGATACAGCGCAATATCTACAGCTGTAAAAGTACGAAAGCGAAGTAATAATAAGTGGCTTAAGGTAATTCCAATATGAAAGTTTGTAGTGATAAAAATTTGATAATGCAATACGATTGTTAATATTATAGTTCTATGAAAATGTAACAATAGATAACTAAATTATTTTACTATTAGTATATTTAAGAAATTATCATTATAGATTTGATCGTTCATATAAGCATCATATTAATTTTCAACACAATTATTTTGTTACTATGAGTATATGATAATAATATTACGTAATTATTTATAGCTGTTATTACATTAAACATAGATGTATTTATTTTTATATGTTACACTCTAAGAATTAACTAAGTGAAATAGCGTAAAAATAAAGGCTTCGTTGGTTTAAGCTATTTTTATAAAGGATGCCACAGAATGTACGATATATAATGATTACAATATTTTTTAGCAACAACTCTAGTCCCACACTTTTGAAGGTTTATTATAACATTCTGTGGCACTTTTGAGCTTGCGCATTTTTCATGTCTAGTTTAATATTTTTTTAAGGCAACGCTTGTAATAACTCTAGTTAAACAGGATATATATTAATAATAAATTATCGTTGTAATGTAATTAGATTATGTAATTGTTATTATAAATTATCTTATAAATATTAGTGTAAGATGTATAAAAATATTTTCAGACTTTTAATATAAACAACTACAAAAAACAATCAATATTAAATCAATATATTATACATAATAGAAAACATAAAATAAACAATACAAAAACAAAATATTTACATACAATTGCAATTATCAGTGTATATACATTTTCTTTATATTCCCTGAGCAAATTAATAAGATTTGTTTTTATTGTACATAATTTGATGACTTGTTGGAGTGTATTAAAAGATAGCAACAATTTGTGATTAAATTGTTATCTTAAGCAACTCACTTTTTAATATTTGTTGGCTGAGCGAAATTGTAAAAGCCTATGAGCAAATATAAAAAAAATACACAAACAACATTTCCTTGTGTTATTACAACATTAGATAAAATAATTGAGCAATGTCGTTATATTTTGCTCTTATTGCACATTAATAGTGTTTCTATTTTTCGGCACAAATCCATTACGGCAGTCCATTACTGGTACTTTATTTTATCGAATTAGTAAGTATGAAAGTCGAAGTTAACCTCGGCAGGATTTGAACTTAGAATGCAAAGGACCATAACAATACTGCAAAGCATGGTGTCTGACGCTCTACCAATACTTGTGTTGAGCTGGTCATTAATTTATGGTGGTCGTGCGTGAAGTAGAGCAATCGCTAGTTGAAATATTATGAACAAAACATTTTTATTTGCCGAAGAACATATTTTCAATACTGTTTGTGAATGTGACGAAGGAAATACATTCTGATATGGAACAGTGTACAAAGTGTGTCTGTGAATAACATAATGTTACCTCATGTTGTTGTCAAGACATAATGGATTTCGTATATCCAATTAGAAGATGAAACCTAGCCATCTCGGATTAGTTATATTTCATGCCATGTGTAAACGTGTTTGAGGATAGCAAAATATGCGTGTTTCTTGTCTGGAAACTTTCTGCTAAACTGATTGGTTTCGTTTTTGGCACTATACAATACTCATCCAACAGATAGCTGTATTGGATCCTTGATTGGTTAATATTTAGGTGAGGGTGCTTGATGCAGAGTTAGTGCAAAATGGATCAATGAATGAGTGTAATAATAATAATGATAATAATAATGAAAATATTGTGTACAATGCTGAGGTGCACTACAACTCATCAAAAGTGCATATATAATACATAGGGTAATATAAAAACGTCAGGAAAAAAGAACAGTGCATGAGTCATGATATACACATATGTGCATGTGTATGGAAGGGGGACATCAGGTGTAGTTTTGGTGTATTTCGGAATGTATGATGGTTTTAAAGGATGCAGTGTGTCATCAGCTAACAACTGATGCAGGAAGTTTGTTCCATCCTTCAGCAACTCTGAGCATGAAGAAATATTTCCTAAAGTCATGGGAGCTGTGTTGTTTTCTGACTTTGTAGGCATGTCCACGTGTTAAACACATGGAGATCAAAAAGGTGTTCGGGGTTGTTGTTGGTCGGATGGTTAATAACTTTGTGGGTGTTTACCAAGTCCATTGCCAGACGGAAGCAAAATATTCAGGGTATGGTAGGTGTCTGATGGAGGGTATGCGCTTGGTTGCATGTCTCTGAACAGTTTCCAGGAGGTCAATGTTCTGAGCAAGATAGGGGTTCCAGACTGATGACGCGAACTCCAAGTGTATTCGTACCATAGATGTATACAGCTTTAAATAGATGGCTGGAGAGCAGCTAATGAAGGTCTTGCTGATTGAGGCCAAGTCAATCTTAATAAATTGACTGATTTATCTGTTCACTACTGCTAATCCACCGCTGTTTGTACAATTTTTTAGATAATGTCAATTTGAGCTTGAATCATTGGCGTAATGAAATTTGAAAAGATTATAAGCAAATCTTTTTTAAAATACACAGACAACATTTAACTGTATCGTTGCAACATTAGATCTAATAATTGTTTCTACTTTAGGCACAAGGCCAGCAATTACCCAGTGCATTACTGGTACTTTATTTTATCTACCCCGTAAGGATGAAAGGCAAAGTCAACCTCGGCAGGATTTGAACTCAGATCGTAAAGGGACGTAACTATGCTGGAAAGCATGGCATCCGACCCTCTACCAATACTGCCAAAATAATGGAGCAACATTTGTGCAGAATTATTGTTTGTGCAATAAGATATTTGCAGATCTGTACTTGGTCTGCTCTTTAGCCAACTCGGTACGTTTAGAAGCTCTACGCTCGGCTTGCTTTTGAGATATAATAGCTGAATTTGCAGATCTATACTTGGCCTGCTTGTTTGCCAACTCATACCGTTTTGAACATCTATACTTGGCCTGTTTTTGTGTTAATTTAGCAAAATTCACAGCTCTATAATCGGCCTGTTTTTGTCTCAACTTCTCCCGATTCCGCATCCGGTAAGCTGCTTTCACATCCAATTTAATACGCCCATCTAGATTATTAGCACAGGAATGTGAACAAGCTTGTGGGACCGCATCATTGTAAGTATATGAACTGCCTGCAACATCAAGACCCAATTCACAAGTGCAGCGTTGCTCATTCACATCGGCAGTGGGGACACCAAAATCAGTGACAGGTCTCGATTCACTCGCGAGATACATCACAGCTACACTATATATTTAAACATATATACAGTGATACCTCGCTACTTGGCGGTTCAACTATCGCGGATTCACGATTTCGCGCATTTTTAGAATATATATATGAACACCTAAAATTTTTCATTAAATCCATTAAAATATTAATAATTGTTTCTACTTTTGGCACAAGGCCAGCAATTATCCAGTACATTACTGGTACTTTATTTTATCGACCCCATAAGGATGAAAGGCAAAGTTAACCTCGGCGGGATTTGAACTCAGAATGGCAAGGGCCGTAACTCTATGCGTCAAAGCATGGCGTCCAACCCTCTACCGATACTGCCAATTCACCAAATATTAATAATAAACACAGTTCTAATCATACGCTATATATATATATATATATATATATATATATATAAATATAAGTAATTAATACCGTATAAAAGGCAAAGTTAACCTCGGCGGGATTTGAACTCAGAATGGCAAGGGCCGTAACTCTATGCGTCAAAGCATGGCGTCCAACCCTCTACCGATACTGCCAATTCACCAAATATTAATAATAAACACAGTTCTAATCATACGCTATATATATATATATATATATAAATATAAGTAATTAATACCGTATAAATGGTACAAAGACTGTTTATGTAAAATGTATTTCTCAACAGAGTATTGAATACTTAGGAGAAATTCAAAACGAAGAGTGATAAAATTTCAAGCAAAGAGTTTAATTAGGTAATGACTTACAAATTTGTTTCAGTATATAGACAAAGCCTGAAGCGCTAATTATAATAATTAGTTAATAATATTATATTAAAGATATACTGAAACAAATTTGTAAGTCATTACCTAATTAAACTCTTTGCTTGAAATGTTATCATTCTTCGTTCAGAGAGAGAGAGAGAGAGAGAGATTTATCTAGTCCTTCGCTCAAGATTAATCTATAAGTTTAGATGTCTGCCTTCGTTTAAGTAAATATTACAGTAAGATTTTTAATATAAACAACTACAAAAAACAATTAATATTAAAACGAAAAAATTATCAATGATAAAAGAAGCGGATGCAACTTTTTTTTTTTATAAAGTTATATTCCTGTTTCTTTAAAGAACATTTCATTTTTGTTCTATTGTAGGCGAAATAATGCAATGGTTTAATAGGGAAGATATAACTTACCAATTATGTCTCTAACCGTGTAACGCTTTTTAAGTAGATAACTACAATTGAAAATACTAAAGAAATGGAACCAACAATTCAATTTGAAAGTCGTCTACTTATAGTGACAGTGTATTACTGGTACTTTATTTTATCGACCCCGTAACGATGAAAGGCAAAAATGCAAATGTTTAAAATTTAAATTGCCTTAATTCTATCGTCTGCTGTTTCATTAAAGGGAGATTCTCGTCTGTATTTAATTCTATCGTCTACTGTTCCACTAAACAGATATACCTCCACTATCGTCTCTATTTATACATTTTAACTTATAACTTATACACATTTGATTTGAAATATTCTATCTAGTCGCCCCTCTCAATATTATGATGATTTCTTTCGAATGAAACAGTTCTAGTCCTGTAGAAGCCATTTATATATATATAATTGAACTGAGTTAAAAATTCACAATATTTATAATTAAATAAGCTCATATATATATGTGTGTATTTATCTGTTTATTGTATTATATATAATGTGTGTATATAGAGGATGTCCCCCAAAAATATATACACACTTCAACAGCATTCTAATAACTATTGCCTGTACAGGTAATCAAAGTGTCAATCGAATGTTAGTTTCGTGTTTTAACAGTACAAATTTACAATACACACATAAAACCAGTCTATATACATACATGAGTGTGTATACACATACATGAATGTGTATATACAATATATATGTATATATATACTAGACATGAAAAATGCGCAAGCTCAAAGGTGCCACAGAATGTTATAATAAACCTTCAAAAGTGTGGGACTAGAGTTGTTGCTAAAAAATATTGTAATCATTATATATCGTACATTCTGTGGTATCCTTTATAAAAATAGCTTAAACCAACGAAGCCTTTATTTTTACGCTATTTCACTTAGTTAATTCTTAGAGTGTAACATATAAAAATATGATTTACAACTATAAAATAAATTAATTAATATAATAACAGAGCTGCGGAGCTGAAATTTAGGAAATAATGGAGTATCGGATCCTGAGTTGGAGCCAGTCAATTTTTGACCGACTCCGCAGCCCTGTATAATACATTTCATATTAAAGTTATTAATAAACCTATTTTACACTTCATGCAAATTACCACGAGATATTGATATTAGATATAAGATACAGCGCAATATCTACAGCTGTAAAAGTACGAAAGCGAAGTAATAATAAGTGGCTTAAGGTAATTCCAATATGAAAGTTTGTAGTGATAAAAATTTGATAATGCAATACGATTGTTAATATTATAGTTCTATGAAAATGTAACAATAGATAACTAAATTATTTTACTATTAGTATATTTAAGAAATTATCATTATAGATTTGATCGTTCATATAAGCATCATATTAAGTTTCAACACAATTATTTTGTTACTATGAGTATATGATAATAATATTACGTAATTATTTATAGCTGTTATTACATTAAACATAGATGTATTTATTTTTATATGTTACACTCTAAGAATTAACTAAGTGAAATAGCGTAAAAATAAAGGCTTCGTTGGTTTAAGCTATTTTTATAAAGGATACCACAGAATGTACGATATATAATGATTACAATATTTTTTAGCAACAACTCTAGTCCCACACTTTTGAAGGTTTATTATAACATTCTGTGGCACTTTTGAGCTTGCGCATTTTTCATGTCTAGTTTAATATTTTTTTAAGGCAACGCTTGTAATAACTCTAGTTAAACAGGATATATATTAATAATAAATTATCGTTGTAATGTAATTAGATTATGTAATTGTTATTATAAATTATCTTATAAATATTAGTGTAAGATGTATAAAAATATTTTCAGACTTTTAATATAAACAACTACAAAAAACAATCAATATTAAATCAATATATTATACATAATAGAAAACATAAAATATACAATACAAAAACAAAATATTTACATACATTTGCAATTATCAGTGTATATACATTTTCTTTATATTCCCTGAGCAAATTAATAAGATTTGTTTTTATTGTACATAATTTGATGACTTGTTGGAGTGTATTAAAAGATAGCAACAATTTGTGATTAAATTGTTATCTTAAGCAACTCACTTTTTAATAGTTGTTGGCTGAGCGAAATTGTAAAAGCCTATGAGCAAATATAAAAAAAAATACACAAACAACATTTCCTTGTGTTATTACAACATTAGATAAAATAATTGAGCAATGTCGTTATATTTTGCTCTTATTGCACATTAATAGTGTTTCTATTTTTCGGCACAAATCCATTACGGCAGTCCATTACTGGTACTTTATTTTATCGAATTAGTAAGTATGAAAGTCGAAGTTAACCTCGGCAGGATTTGAACTTAGAATGCAAAGGACCATAACAATACTGCAAAGCATGGTGTCTGACGCTCTACCAATACTTGTGTTGAGCTGGTCATTAATTTATGGTGGTCGTGCGTGAAGTAGAGCAATCGCTAGTTGAAATATTATGAACAAAACATTTTTATTTGCCGAAGAACATATTTTCAATACTGTTTGTGAATGTGACGAAGGAAATACATTCTGATATGGAACAGTGTACAAAGTGTGTCTGTGAATAACATAATGTTACCTCATGTTGTTGTCAAGACATAATGGATTTCGTTTATCCAGTTAGAAGATGAAACCTAGCCATCTCGGATTAGTTATATTTCATGCCATGTGTAAACGTGTTTGAGGATAGCAAAATATGCGCGTTAATTATAATAATTAGTTAATAATATTACAAAATATACCTAATTAAACTCTTTGCTTGAAATTTTATCATTCTTCGTTTATATATATATATATATATATATATATATATATAGAGAGAGAGAGAGAGAGAGAGAGAGAGAGAGAGAGAGAGAGAGAGAGAGAGAGAGATTTATCTAGTCCTTCGCTCAAGATTAATCTATAAGTTTAGATGTTTGCCTTCGTTTAAGTAAATATTACAGTAAGATTTTTAATATAAACAACTACAAAAAACAATTAATATTAAAACGAAAAAATTATCAATGATAAAAGAAGCGGATGCAACTTTTTTTTTTATAAAGTTATATTCCTGTTTCTTTAAAGAACATTTCATTTTTGTTCTATTGTAGGCGAAATAATTGTTTCTACTTTAGGCACAAGGCCAGCAAATTACCCAGTACATTACTGGTACTTTATTTTATCGACCCCGTAAGGATGAAAGGCAAAGTTAACCTCGGCGGGATTTGAACTCAGACTGTAAAGGGACGTAACTATGCTAGAAAGCATGGCGTCCAACCCTCTACCGATACTGCCAATTCACCGCCCTGTAGGCGAAATAATGCAATGGTTTAATAGGGAAGATATAACTTACGAATTATGTCTCTAACCGTGTAACGCTTTTTAAGTAGATAACTACAATTGAAAATACTAAAGAAATGGAACCAACAATTCAATTTGAAAGTCGTCTAGTGACAGTGTATTACTGGTACTTTATTTTATCGACCCCGTAACGATGAAAGGCAAAAATGCAAATGCTTAAAATTTAAATTGCCTTAATTCTATCGTCTGCTGTTTCATTAAAGGGAGATTATCGTCTGTATTTAATTCTATCGTCTACTGTTCCACTAAACAGATATACCTCCACTATCGTCTCTATTTATACATTTTAACTTATAACTTATACACATTTGATTTGAAATATTTTATCTAGTCCCCCCTCTCAATATTATGATGATTTCTTTCGAATGAAACAGTTCTAGTCCTGTAGAAGCCATTTATATATATAATTGAACTGAGTTAAAAATTCACAATATTTATAATTAAATAAGCTCATATATATATGTGTGTATTTATCTGTTTATTGTATTATATATAATGTGTGTATATACAGGATGTCCCCCAAAAATATATACACACTTCAACAGCATTCTAATAACTATTGCCTGTACAGGTAATCAAAGTGTCAATCGAATGTTAGTTTCGTGTTTTAACAGTACAAATTTACAATACACACATAAAACCAGTGTATATACATACATGAGTGTGTATACACATACATGAATGTGTATATACAATATATATGTATATATATATATAGACACATATATTCACGGTGCAACGGTACATTAAAATATAGATGCGGGAGAGGGGGTGTATATATAGGGGCGCTGGGGATAAAGGAGTGTAAAGCGTGTGTAATTGATATATTGAAGGAGAGGAGCGTGCAGCGATAGAGTAACAAATATATAGAGAGGGGGAGAGATGGTATTGAAGGGGAGGAGTGCAAAGCGAAAGAGTAGGAGATATATATAGAGACGGAACAGATAGAGAGAAACAGGCGTAAGTAACAGTGGAAGAGATATAGAGAGAGGTACTCTGATTGGTTGAAAATTAGCCAATGACATACGATCACCACCACCACGGCTATCCCCGAAAAATTTTTAAAGAAGCTAGGCATATATGTTAGAACACGAAAAGTGAACATTCTGTGTTTCACACTTTTCGTGTTCTAACAGATATATAGACACATATATTCACGGTGCAACGGAACATTAAAATATAGATGCGGGAGGGGGGGTGTATATATAGGGACGCTGGGGATAAAGGAGTGTAAAGCGTGTGTAATTGATATATTGAAGGAGAGGAGCGTGCAGCGATAGAGTAACAAATATATAGAGAGGGGGAGAGATGGTATTGAAGGGGAGGAGTGCAAAGCGAAAGAGTAAGAGAGATATATATAGAGACGGAACAGATAGAGAGAAACAGGCGTAAGTAACAGTGGAAGAGATATATAGAGAGGGGGAAATGTGTTATTGAAGGGGAGGAGTGTAAAGCGAAAGCGTAAGATATATATAGAGAGAGGGGGAATAGTATAAATATATATATATATATTTATATATATATATATATATATATATATATATATCAACACTTACTCTGATTGGTTGAAAATTAGCCAATGAC